>CM048748.1:325309026-326509026 GCA_026315105.1 Locusta migratoria
TCAATGTGTGTAATAATTTTCGAGATCTGCAATGAAAAGAAGGAAAATTTTCCGGACGAGAAAATCTCGTACTTCAATAGCCCATGTAAAACCGGCGCTAAGTAAAATAAAGAAAATATTTTTTTGTGCTTAGAAATGTCACTGAGATTGATACTGTATGTAAATTTCAAAATTTTTACGTAAATTTTGTAGGAAATAGAGATTTTAAACATCATACTTGTTACGAGTTCAATATTGATATAGATGTGTAAAAACGTAGTTTTCAGAAATTTATATACCGGAAACCCAATGCATTACGAAAACTTTTAAAGATTCGTTGCCACGCGTGTTACTTTAGCAATGAATGGAAAAAAATTATTGTTTTGAGACCAATGGTTTTTAAGAAATGAAGTGATAAGTTTGAAGCTGTTAGCGAACTAGAAAAATTTAAATAGTTTCAAACAAATTAACGTAGCTCTTGCCCTAATTAAAATGAAGAATAGATTTTTGACATAGTGTGAGACTTTATACATGCGTACATCGTGTGTGAATTTGAAATTTTTTACTAGATTCTTGTAGAAGATAGAGGCTTTAAAGCGATTTTCTATCGGCGCGTTGAGCGATGCGCTGTGGAGGCTGCCTCCAGCCAGTACTTGACGTGACAACGCTGCAGCTTTGACCCGCAAACGTCAAGTGACAACTAATTTAAATCAGACTATAATGGGCTGTGATGAAGGAGCAAGAGTGTGTTGGCATCATCTGCAATCCGGGCATTGTGATATGTAACTATGGTGAGTCAAACTCTTTGCAAATACATATTATTTGCTTCAATGGTTGTAAGATCATAAGTCAAATGCCGTATTGTGTAACATTTTGCAAATACTGTGAAATGTATGTTAATACCAGAAATTCAGTTTTGATTAACATGACCCATAGTACTACAATGACTGTTTTCTAATTCGACAGGTACGACAGATCACCTTGGGCGCCATGTCGCGGATGTCCTGTGCAAATGGACAGCAAGGAAGATTCCAGAGCAGTGGCGTAACTAGGACTTGGCTTTGGTTTGGGAGGGGGGGGGGGGGGTAGATCTGCTTGCCGAGCAAAATGTTAGTCAGTTTCCATACAGACTACCATCTAGCAGTCCCGTTGAAGAAACTAATTCACTCCCTTCCAATGAAAGCTTATGGTAAAACACCCCAAGGTTCCAATCTTTACCAGATTGCTGTTATGCTATTTCTTTTTCTTTACTTTATTCTCTCTTTCTCTCTCTCATTTTTTTCGGGTTCTGGGGGGGGGAGCAGTTCTATCCCCCTCACCCCCCCATAGTTACGCCACTGTTCCAGTGTGTCACATAACGTACATCACATGAGGAATTGCAGTAAATAAACCACTTTGATGGGAATATTTCTTTGTACTGTGGTGAGTTTCGTTTAAGGGAACAAAAAATTACTTTTGGAATATGTGTTTTCATTTCAGTCACTCAAATATGATGTAATATTTATTTTTCCCTTCCCCTAATACTACACGATATTACCAACCGCCAAATTCACATATTCGTGGATCTATTATCTTCACATTTAGTATTTAACGGCTAAAGCATGGAAGTGTTTTATTATTCAATATAAATTTGTTCTCAGGTGTTACTAGTCATCTCGCCGAAGAATAACGTGGTTCAGTTAATCTCAAATCGCAAGTATCCCAAAGCGTCGCATCATGCGCTGTGTTTGTTTGCCTGGGGAAAGTCGTCGGTTTGCCGAACTGTTGTCTTCGAAACCACAGTGAGTACCGGCTGTATCTGAATGCATATCTGTAATAAAGATTCTGATTGGTTAAAAACATCTGTCTCATTTGCTTATTAGGAGATGATGATTTGTATTTCACAGTGCTCCCGTTGATGCTGGATGCGATTCGAGTATCTTATCGGTCATCGAGATCTGGATTTTTCGTATATTTCTATCATTGGCCCAAGATACATGGTTGCATTATTTTTCCGAAAAATGCAAAATTTCCTCTCCCAGAGTGTATTTATAACTCGCATGTCAATGGGGACCACAAATTGAACAAAATAATATTAAATATATTCTACTTACTAGAATTATTAAATTCAAATATTTTTACATGTTAGAAAAGAAAATTACCTACCAAATTACTGTCTCATCCATACGATAATTTCGGACTTATAGGGCTTTCTTTCTATATTTAGCTGAGTAATTTCCAAGACAAAACTTTTGACATTAAGGTTGTAAGTTATATCAGTTGAGGAGTTAAAAGGTAATATACCCAAAATAAACACTAACACACACACACACACACACACACACACACATACAGAAGCATAGACACTCTCACAAACGCGTGCACATGACTTCTGTAATAGGAACACACAATAATCATTTCTGAAGTATGCAAGCTGAGGTTAGAAACTCTCTTCACTCTATATATACTGTTTTAACAAGTGTCCAAAATTTAACTTACGACCAAAGTATAGAGAATAATATATCGTATTCAACGTATGTCCATAGCACACAAAAATAGATGGAGTGGAACTCTTATGTCGCCCCTCAAAAGATGATTGTAGAAAAATCGTAATGAGACTACCTGAAAACTGGAAAACTACAGTAGAGTGAAGCACTGTTATTATAGGCAAACTTGTCCTGCACTTCTCTGTAAAGTTCAAATATTTAAAAAATTGAAAAGCTATTGGACGAAACTCTATTGTTATCAATCCATAGGAATAAAATCTACTTAAACTAACTTATACTAAAGACGACACAAACACACACTCATGCCCGATGGAGGGCTTGAACCTCCGGCGGGAGCGGATACTCAATTCGTAACGTGGTGCCTTAGACCACACAGCCATTCTGTGGGGCTCTTTAGGAAGGTGAATATGGGTACTTATGAACTGACAGATGATGATCGGATAAATTCAGTAGTTTTACATGAGGCGGAGGTAAGAGCTATTGATGCGTTTTTGAGAGATATTGTAGAAAAAAGTTAGGACGGTCTTCCCAAAGACATTGACCGAGGCTCACGATATCTTCAGTTTTAATTAAGGTCGACAGTTCTTTTTGACCTATCAACACACAGCGGATCAAGCACTATCAATAGCGCTTTAAAATGCTTGCATTGATTGATTCCGAAGAAAGCTATACGTGAACATTCAACTTCACTTCCATTACTTTTTTCCAACTTTTTTGTCATTCCACTAACGGTGCGAAGTATTCGCACGGATCCTCTCGTAACTATTTCAAAGTAAATAAACCATACAATTTTGGAAACGGTATAAATTTCTGTTTCAGATGGGGCAATTTTTTTCGATTTTTCTGATATCTTCACGTCCAGGTCCCCTTAATACACCGTGTGGATTTGAAACTACTATGGACATTGATAGGAACACAATTACTATGAAGGGGTCTCTCAGAACTCATTTTTATTTATTATATATCACACCGCGGTTTGCGGAATGTAAATTTTCATGACTTCCTGTTGTTCATTACACTTCTTAGAAGTAGACTATATTGAAATTTGACTTTTTGTAACAAAACAGTATTAATAACATGGAGATTAATAAAACACTGAGCAATGTGCTGTATATTTTTGATTTACGTGTTACTAAAAAAATACATCAAGTAGTTAGCGTTCTTATCACCAACATATTATCATCAGAGAGATTATATAACAGATTCGAAACATAATTAGATGGGAAAATCCCCATTCAATGCAGAGCGACTACTACATTCCGTAATTTAGTGATGGGATAAAATTTGTCAACTTTTACATCTGAAGTTTAAAGTAAAAAGTAATTATGTCCTCTAAGACCGCAGAATCACAGTTTAGTCTGTTTGAACTTGCATGCACTTCAGGCTCTGAATTAGTACCATCATCACAAAATGTCTCAAAATCAGGGCCATTATCGATGACTTCTAATTCTTTATCTGAGGATTTACCAAAGTGTTCTTGGATATCCACATCTGTCTCGCATAAAACACGTTGCATAGAAGGTTCAGCTTTCGCTGCCATGAAGAGACTGTAACGTTTAGTACAAGCATGAGCTGCTAATTTTATGGTAGGTCTGAGAGACCTCTCAGGGCTAATAAATGAGAAACAAAGAGCAGCACATAGGCGCCGACTACGGATATGCTCGGTCGCTCAAGCATAACACAAAATTTGAGTGGGTATGCTCGGCATAAAACGTTGAAAATTTTGGTATTATTTTTTTCTTAATGTTTTAGTTCTCGACTAGAATTAAAATCGTCTCACTCATCCCATTGATGGGCGACTGGCTTTTGTAATACACCGCGGTAAAAAGATTATCTTAAACCCATCAGCTAATGGAATTCGTATGCATTAAAATGCACGTTGACATGTGAGTGAAGGACCGTTTTGTAAATAGCCCAAGTGTTAATGGAATTCCGCTTGTTACGTCAATATTGTAAACTGAAGGTGGCAACCTTTAATTGTTGTATTATATAAGTAGAAAAGAAGTGGGTTTGGTACGATACGAAGAAAATGTTTCTACTACCATTTTCACATTTATGTATTCTCTTAGAAGTCGGTTGTCTTCAAGAAATCCTGTTTACTGAATTGGTTTGGGATGTAACAATGGGTTGTGAACCTATTGCTATCGACAGACATGGAATGACAGCATAAGTGGTTGTGGAATATTTTGGTGATACTGTATAGCCAATAAATCTGAAGAAGAATGAAGCCAGGAAGACTATTCGATGTAATTGTTTGCGATAGTGAACATAGTATTCACAATACAAGCACATCAATATCTGATATTCGTGTCTCAGAAGACGAAAAACTCTAAAAATGATTTTAGTAAGTACTACAATAGGAAAACAGATTCAAATGGCCGCAAAACTCGCTCAGTAGTTCTAGAACGTGAAACTGAAATTAATGAGTGGTAATTTCTTACTGTGTATTAAAAAATTACTTTTCTATTTTCAGAGATTTAAATGGTCTTAAATAAAAACATTGGAAGCCAAAAAAATGTAGACGTTAAATTAAAGATTTTTTATGGGTTTTTATTTTTAGAAAAACCTGTTGCCTGTTGGAAGAGGGAAGGGGGAGTTGCAGGCCGCAACCGCCCCCTGGAAACACCACTGAGCATACGCCATGCTTTTCAAAAGTCGGCTCCTGTGGAGCAGCAGCAACAACGAAAGAATGCTGGCACGTGTAGCTTGTCAGACAGTAGAGGAAGGTACACAAAATTTCGTTGCGGTCTGAGAGACGGTCGATAGTAGTTCAGGATTAATTGGCTCTGTGATCCGGAAGGCTCGTATGTATTTCATTATTTCCTGTGTTTAAGTGCAAAGAGAACGTTTCATGGCACAGGACCGTGGCGCTACAGCACATAAAAGGCTGTGCACATTTGAAGGGACTCCGGAGAATGGATTTATATGTACGTGGCAGGTGTCGCAGCGTGACGTCCGGCAACAATGAATAGGATTCGGGGCGGATGAATATCCCCCTCAATAAATGTCGCGCTCTTTGAGCCGCCCCCACAAAGCGGCGCCGCCCCCGCCCCCGCGCGTGCAATTGTCGTCGTCACTTGTCCGGGTCAGCGGCAGGCGCTGGCGCCGCGGCGGAGGCGGAGCACAAAGAACACTCCAGCAGCCAGCATCCAGCAGCCCCAGTCAGACTGGCAACACGCCGCTCCGGCGAACACTCCACGTCGGCCGCAGCGACGACCAATCAGTGAGCGCTTTGTTCCCGCTGACAGCCGTCTCGTTCTGGGAGGGACGCGGAGGGAAGCGGAGCCCCGGCGCGGCCGCCGGCTGCGGGGGGTCGCAAGCATGTAACAAGCCGCGGCCGGCGCGCCTGCGCCGAGCACCGCCAATTAAAAAGCGCCGAGTGCGCCCTCCAGCGCCAGACAATGCCCTCTGCACGGCACGGCGCCCGGGGGCAGCGCGCGCGGTCACATCGCTGCGAAATTATCGTCTCTGAATTTATAGGGGCTCTTCTTCTCTGAAAGCGCCTACCTGGCAGGGCCAATCTTGTACTTCCGCGTTCTCCGTTACTTCTCTACAAAAAGAATAATGGTCGTATACAGTGGGGCGCGTCCTGTGTGTTCTCTGGTTCAGTGAACTCCGGAAAATGCTCGTCGTGAAAAATAAGTAAATAAAATAAAAATTCTCTTTGAACTATCATTCATTTTCCTCCTGGTGTAACCAGTGGCTCTTAACTGTCAACACTACCAAATCCCAGGCAATCATCATAGGTCGTAAAACCTGCTCCTTCCGCCACCACGACCTCCACCTAAACTTCCCATGACCGTCCCATCCCTCAAACTCTTAGATACCTAGGACTCATCCTTGACCGTTCCCTTTCCTGGAATCCTCACCTTAAAACTCTCCGACAAAATGCTCTCTCCCACATTAACCTCCTCAAGCTCCTTTCCGGCTGGATATTGGGATTGAACCCCTCCACCATCCTCTACACCTACCGTTCCGTAATGCGTCCCGTCTTGTGTAGCTTTCATCCTGCCTGGATATCCGCCCCGCCCTCCTACTATAAATCCCTCCAGATCCCAGAACGCCACTCCCTCCGCCTCCATTAGCATATCCGCCTCCCTTCCTCCACGCGGATCCTATATGACCTTATCCCTTTCCCCCACCTTCTAAAATTCCTTGAACATCTCCGCATCCTATACACCTCCCGCAAAATATAAGCTCATCACCCACTGGTCTCTCATATCCTCCTGAATCCCGGGCCTCTGCCACATCGTTACCAACATGTTACTCCCTCTCCTCACCACCGTACTCTCCACATACTATATGAGGGTAACTTCCATCAAATTCCTCTCCCAGATGACCTCCGTCCTGCCATATACCCCTCCTATCAATGTTAGCCTTCCTCGTAGATTTGTGCCACGTCCCCCTCCACCCATCCTTTTCCATTCTTCCGCTTGGATCACCGTTCTCCCACCCCCACCCCTTCCCCCACTCCCTTGGAGTCCTTCCATCTCATCCCATCCCATCCCCACTCACATGTTTGTAGAGATTGTGGGACTTAACTACGCGGTCATCAGTCTCTAAACTTACAAACTACTTATGAACTAGCTACTACTAAGGACGCCTCTATCAAGACCCGGCACTGAAGGAAGTGAATCTCAAGTCATCTGAAGCACCAGCTGCTACTGGTCGTAAATGACAGAGTACCCAGAATTCTTTAATAAACGTGTTGTCGCAAGGTTTGCCCACCCTCCCCCCCCCCCCCCCCCCACGCCCATCAGAAATATTTTTCATTAAAAGATCTGCAGAATGTCTTACCTCGGCTTGTTTACGATCGAGACTGTTTTTCAAAATATTATTTTATTAACGATCGCTGTTTCTCCAAAAATGTATTCTAAAATTATAAATGTGTTGTCCCTATGTCTCAATATTATCTCACAAGAAGACAACATGGGTATCGTATTTTAGAATTTTTTGATACTTATGGTGCATTAAGTTCAGAACTCAAATAACAATCAGCCAAAGCCATTCGACGCTACATTAAAAAATTCTTGAGAGTTTGAAGTACACGTACACGTAAGCAGTGGTGCAGCCGCGATTTGGGGGGGGGGGGGGGGGCTAATGGAACTGAAGCCCGTTCCCCGGCACCTCCCAAAGGTATTTTAATTCGGTCGACACTGAAAATTTGAAATAGTACGCATGTAATAAATCATAAAATAACATTAATTTGTCAAGCACAGCCGGCCGCGGTGGCCGAGGAGACTAAGGCGCTCCAGTCACGGTCTGCACGGCCACTACGGTCGGGGTTCGAATCCCACGTCGGGCATGGATATTTGTGCCGTCCTAGTTCGTAAGTAGTTCATAAGTAGTTTGTAAGTTTAGGGACTGATGACCCCGTAGTTAAGTCCCATAGACTATACAAACATTTGAACATTAAAAAAATTTAAAATTAAATTTGAACATTTGTCAAGCACAAGTGAACGCAAAAATAGGTCTCGAACGTGATGCCGCCACTGAGAACGTGTGCAGCTGTTGCCGTGAGCGCTTTTAATGCCGCTGCGACCGTCCTTGATGTTGCCGCTATTGTTACTGCTATGCTGAAGTCACGGGCCGATTGTTCATATGCGGCGACCTGCTGCTTAGCAGGTCAGCGGCGCCACCGAGTGGAATCTTATGAACAACAATAGTTTACTAGACTATCTGAGCAAGAAAAGAGCTAGAAATTAAAAAAGAAAGATTCTGCCTTTGCTGACCATGCTCTGAATGAATGACATTCCTATGATACTAATTGTGATGTTCTCCATAAAGGGGAAAAGGGTAGAAAACTCAGATTGTTGGAAATTCTGGCCATCAACAAACACCAGTCCAAGAATCCTGACCTAGAGCTGAATGACCAGACACAATTTCCATTATTCACCTTTACTAAAATAATTTCAAATTATTAATAGGCCTATTGTTCTCACTGTGTGTAAATAATTTTGTCATTTGTGTTTCATACCAATACTGTATATCTTACTCCTCCTTGCCATAATTTACAGTTTACTTGTACAATCATCCATCGCTCACCTGGACAGTTATAATATTTGTAACCTTAAGTGATGTAAGATGTACCCATTCGGATCCCATTTCTGTTATTATTATTATTATTATTATGCACTTTCTGTTGTATTGATACTTATTCATAACAAACCAACATTTTGTTTCTACCATCATTTTTTCCGTTGTGTTGGAATACTTACAGAATTTTTGTAAGTAATGGCAATTTTTAAGGAAGATGGTGCACGAGTTTTGTTTATCCGTAATTTTCTATATTTCATAACAGTTTGTTAATAATGATGGTTTCAATAAAAAAAGCATAATTTACCTTTTGCACAATATTGGCTTCACAATTAGTTGACGACGGTTGTCTTTGAGTGTTCAGTTTGTGAAGGGTTACGACGCTGTTTCTCGAAAGTCCTCTCCATAGCTAGTAATGGCCTTCCATGCAGCTAACCTGCTCAACATGCGTACTAGGTGACGACAACGTGTGCAACTCGTCCACATACACATCAAGAAAAACTGACACAACGCGTGAAATTTGAGACCCCAAAATGGTTTATATAACTGAATTTGAAAACAACGAAAAACTACATGTCACACCGGAATTTGAACCACCATGGTTGTGATGCCGCTTTGCTACCGCCTGTGCTACACCGACTTACATCTACTTGTAAAACTTCAAAGTCTATTTTCTCGACAATTTTTGGGAGTTCCATCGAATGGCTTTGGCACATTGATATTTAACTTCTGAATTTCAGGTACCATGAATATAAAGAAATTATGAAATCCTATAGCCATGTGGTCTCCTTGTCAAATAAAGAATATATGGTATATACAATTAGTATGGTGTACTCACCACCCGCACTAACACCGTGTGCACAAAGCTGATCGTAGTGACCATTTTACTTGCTAGATTTATTCGCCGTAATTCACCGCCAGCTGTCGGACACACAGACTGCATTTAATACTACGAATGAGGTAGCCGTCAGAACACTAAGAAGTGCTTTGTAAAGACTATAGAGAGCCTTCAACACCATCTCTGTGGAAGAACTACACATGTGATTAACTCCTCCCCATCCGTCAACATAGTATGACATAGAGCTGCATTTTACCGACCAAGTAAAACTGCAGTGGAGCAGCTGAGCGCATTAAGGCGCTATGCTACGATGAGCGAGGCCGTTCCCTGTAGGGGGTTCGAATCCTCCCTCGGGCATGGATGTTTGTGCCGTCTTTAGTATAAGTTAGTTCATAATTAGTTTGTAAGTTTAGGAACTGATGACCCCGCAGTTAAGTCCCATAAGCTTTACAAACATTTGAACATTTTTGATCAAGTAAAAGCGATATCTATAAATACAGAAAACGAAATAAATCGACCCCAGCTGTTATACTATTCACTTCTTAAATGGACGTGACCCTTATGCCAGGCCTCTAGGTACCCTTTTTTTTCGAAAATGATGAACTACCTGGAAGGGAAGGTAGATTTTACATTTCCGGAGGGCTGCTGACACTATTCCTTACATGCGGCATCTAATCCAATTGTGTTCTTATGGAATCTACATCTACATGGGATACTCTGTGAATCAATTTAAGCACATTTATAGCATTCATTTACCATTCCATTCTCGAATATCGCGCGAGAAGAAAGAACACATGAATCTCTCCTTTCGAGTTCTGACTTCTCGTATTTTATTCTGATGATCTTTTCTACCTATGTAAGTGGGAGTCAACAAGATGGTCTCGTATTCGGAGGAGAATGTTGGCGACTGAAGTTTCGTAAGTAGACCACACCGCAGCGATAAACGCCGTTGTAAATGATTCCCATTCCAGATCCTCTTATCATTTCCGTGATGCTGTCTCCCCTGTATCGTGATAATAGAAAACGGTTGGCCCTTCTTTGGACTCTTTCGATAGCTTCCTTCAAACCCACTTGATAAGGGTCTTACATTGGGCAGCAATACTCCAAATAAGGACGGAAAGGTGTGGTGTATGCAGTTTCCTTTTTAGTTCTGTTGCATCTTTCAAATTTTCTGCTAATAAAACGTAGTATTTGGTTCGCCTTTCCTACGACATTATCTACGTGTACTTTCCAGTTTAAGTCTCATTTAATAGTAATTCCTAGGTATTTTGTGGGATTTACGGCATTCACATTCGATTGATTTATCTTGTAAGCAAAGTTTAATATTTATTTTCGTACTCATATGGACGTCTTCACACTTCTCATTATTTAGAGTCAAAAATCAAATGTTCAAATGTTTGTATAGCTTATGGGACTTAACTACGGTGTCATCATTCCCTAAACTTACAAACCACTTATGAACTATCTAACACTAAGGTCGGCACAAATATCCATGCCCGAGGGAGGATTCGAACCCTCGACCGTAGTGGCCGTGCAGACCGTGACTGACACGCCTCAGTCCCCTCGGCCACCGCGGCCGGCAATTTAGAATCAATTGCCAATTTTTACACCGTAGTGATACCTTATTTAGATTAATCAGCAAATGGTTTTGATCTTCATATGACTTTACTAGACGATAAATTACGGCGTTATCTGAGAACTCTGAGAACATTCTAAGAGAGCTGCTCAGATATTCTCCCAAATCGTTTATTTAGATACGGAACAGCAGAGGATCAATAACACTACCATGTGGAATGCCAGATAGCACATCTGTTTTAGTTGATGCCTTATCATCAATTACTACCAACTGTGTCCTCTTTGACAGGAAAATCCCTATTTAGTAAAAAAACTGGGGCGATATTCCATAACCACGCAATTTGATTAAAAGCCGTTTGTGAGGTACGGTGTCAAAAACATTCTGAACATCTAGAAATACGGAATCAATTCGAGATCCCTTGTCGATAGCACCGATCACTTCGTGTGAGTAAAGAGCTAGTTGTGATTCACATGACGATATTTTCTGAAACCGTGTTAACCTTGGGTCAATAGGCCATTCTGTTCGAGATATCCACAACATTTGAATACAGGATAAGTTCCAAAACCGTGCTGCAAACTGACATCAATGAAATACGCCTGTAGTTTAGTGAGTTACTCCTACTGTCTTTCTTGAATAACGCCATAGTTGTGCGATTTGATTCGCGATTGTCTTTTTAGAAAGGACACAGTACATAGACTACAACAGAATGGATATATGCTGTAATCCAGGGAAGTATTATATGATCCCTACCTTTCGCAGATGATGCTGTCGTTTATCAGTTAGCAAAGTCGCCAGAAGATCAAAAGCAACTGATAAACGATTTCGTTAAGATATTTTCAGGGTGCCAAATAGATAATTAATTCTAAAATATAGTGTAAAATTTTCCGTATGAGGACTAAACTAAATCCCTTAATCTTCGTTCACACAATAAATAAGTGAACATTGCAGTAAATTCAACTAAATGCATAGGATTTACAATTACGAACAACTTTAAAATGTAAAGAACACATAGAAAATATGGAGACGGGGAATTGAAGCCTACGTTTCACTGACAGAACACGTGGAAGACGCAACAGTTCTACTAAAGGAAATGCCCATATCGTTCTTGGTCGTCATTTTTTAATGTTTGTATAGCTTGTGGGACTTAACTACGGGGTCATCAGTCCCTAAACTTACAAACTACTTACAAACTAGCTAATACTAAAGACGGCACAAATATCCATGCCCGAAGGGGGGGATTCGAACCCCCGACCGTAGTGTCCTTGGTCGTCCTAAGCTATTGATGCGGATTATGGGATTCCCACCAAGTTGGGCAGTAAGAGGTCATATAATATGTTCAGAGAAAAGCAGTTCGTTTTGAATTATTGTGATACAGGATAGAGAGTGTCACAGAAATTATGCACGAGTTGTAGTGGAAATAACATAGTTAATTGCTGTTTCTCCTGTCTTCCCACAGTTCCTTTTTATGTTATAATGTAGATGTTTATTACACATAGAAGGACTACATTATAATGTAGTTGAAATCATTAAGAAAAATTATTATTCCTTATGGCTACATCTATTTCCGAAATTATTTTCACCGACATTTTCCTCCGAATGCGAAGGTTTATTGTTGGCACCTACGTAGACATGAAGGCATGATCATCATAGTAAAATAAGAAAAGGCAAATCTAAAACGTAAAGACTTATGTGTTCATTTCATTGCACACACTGTTAGAGAATTAAAAGTAGAGAATATCATCAAACCGATTCGATAGACGCCCAGCTAGTCACTTGTGTGAGTTGCAGAGTAAATATGTAATGCGGATATATATATATATATATATATATATATATATATATATATATATATATATATATATATATATACGACAGGCTGTATGCTCTTTCATCATATCTTGTTTCATTCACTTCCACACACTTCTTCAGCATAATTTTCTTTTATTTATTGCCACGGCGGAGCGGCCGAGCGCATTGTTGCGCTATGCTACGATGCGCGAGACCGTTCCCCGTCGGGGATTCGAATCCCCCTCGAGCATGGATGTTTGTGCCGTCTTTAGTATAAGCAACTTAATAAGTAGTTTGTAAGTTTATGTACTGATGACCCCGTAGTTAAGTCCCATAAGCTCTACAGACATTTTTAACATATATTTATTTATTTTGTAGGCAGTGTAAATTGTAACTGGCAGCAGCACACATTTTCCTAACTGGAATTTCAGTTACTTATTGAAACGGAAATAATTCCACACTTTGGTACGGCACCATCTTTTCCTGAGGCTAATGGATTTCTTGAAATATTTAAACGAACAGACCGCGGCGTACTGGAGCGTACTGGAGCGCCGTGTTGCGATGCGCGCGCCGTCTGCCGTCAGGGTTCGAGTCCCCCCTCGGGCAGGGGTGTTTGTGTTGCCATTAGTCTAGTTTACCTCAAGTTAAATAGTTTGTAAGCTAGGGACTAATAATCAAGCTGTTCAGTCCCATAGATTTACAAACATCTGATTTGATTTCAAACTAGCATTCGAGTCTCCCCTGAGAAAACTGATTCAGCAACGCAAAAGAGAATGTGTTTCTTAGAATGTACTCTTTCAATATCGAACCACTCTTCGTGATACCGAGTACCCTGTGGAGCAGCTGTCTGGACGAATGCATAGAAATTTGGCTGCTGCTACCTATACGCCTTAAAGAAGGGGGTCTGAATAACGTAGCTTTTAATGATTCCCGACCTGTTATAGATAAAAATGATATCTTGGTTAAATCAGCTTATTAATAAACAGAGCTCTCCTAGTCAACAGCTCGTACAATCACGAGCCTTGTAACAAATCAAGTTATAGTGCGAATTACTCTATTGTTATGTAAGTATGGTTATTTGTAAACAAAATGCATTTGAAATCTAATAAGTCTGCACCGATATCAGAAAGCAAACGCCATAAATTCTAATTTATTTGGGAAGAATATTTAAAACAAACCTATCGATAAAAGGGACAGATTGCGTTTGTATTTAAAACATAATTATCAAACCTGTCGAATGAAACAAGACATACTAAAATTTTATTACACAATGTGATGTCATTAACTCCCTGTTCAACGTTAGTATTAGTAATGATTCTGATGTATAACTCTACCACTGACTTACGATTACCAAAATACTTCTTTTACTGAGCCAATACGCGTAAAGGGGCCATCAATTGTTTCTTTGGTGTACTACGAAACTAACAGCGCTTCTGTTGGTACGTTGTTGTACTACGCCGTAATTATAACGATATAATACACCTACAACTTCAGATTACTATATATTTCTTGCCCTGGCTCTATTGTTATAATCTGAAGCCTATCTGTTGCTCCAACACAAAAAAAAGTTCAAATGTTTGTTAAGCTTATGGGACTTAACTACGGGGTCATCAGTTCCTAAACTTACAAACTACTTATGAACTACTTACGAACTAGTACGGCACAAATATCAATGCCCGAGGGGGGATTCGAACCCCCGACCGTAGTGGCCGTGCAGACCGTGAATGGAGCGCCTCAGTCCCCTCGACCACCGCGGCCGGCTGCTCCAACACAAATTACGTGTTAATCGCTATGAGAGTTCGTGTAATTCTTTTAGAGATTAACCTGTGTTGGTAGACAAACACGATTGCTAATACACAAGTGTTTTTTATGGTATTTTTATTTTCTCTGATCCCAGTTTTAATGGAATGAAGCCTTTATCTAAGAACACGATACGTTCAAGTTTTCTAAAAACTTCAGTCAAAATTAGTTTGGTAGTTTTGAAGATTGGGGTATAGAACGACAGACTCACATTTACGGTTTTATTATTACTGTAGATCTTGAAACCTCTCATGCACTCTCATGGCATATATCGACAGCCATCCAAACGACCCAGGCTCATACTACTAGCCACTGTCCTTGCTACATTTTACAGGCACGGCACGAGCGCATTGATCTGCGGTGTAATTATAGAGAGGCTCGGCAAAATTATGATTAAAATACACGTTGTACAGGCATGTTTCTGCACCATACTTCTCAGATGAGGTGGCACTGTTCCCAAATGCATTGTCGCAGAACAGCTATGCTGTGCTCTTTTACAGAACGGAAGTACATACATGATGCTGGCCGTCAGAGGCACTTCCCCACTGTAGTAAACCCCGTACCGGCAGCGTGTCCTAAGACGGCGCCCTGGAAAGCGGGCAACCCGCAACACAGTCTCCAAAACTATTGACCGAAGCGTGGACACTCAAATAAGCGTCGAGCCCGGTGGTCTTGGGGCAAAGTGCTCGACTGGAAGCCGAAAGGTCGCAGGTTCGAAATCCTGGTGGACCTAGGATTTTTTCAGTCCGCACTTTAACCCATCCTTCACTTTTCATCGATTCACCACTTTGTCCCAGGTGTGGGGTGGCTGACACTGACGAACATCGTTTTGTTTGCGGTACTGCTGCTGACGTTTGGCAACTGATTCGCCGTATTATAGCTTTCCTCACGAGAACTATTCCAGAGAGTGTTACTCCTCATTCGTTCTTATTTCCGGGCCGAGTGTATTTTCCAAAGGCTAAGACCAATGCGGTGAATTGGATTCGCGGATATGCCATAAACTATCTTTTTGGACACAACGCAAAATCGAAAATCGATTTTTGGACTTATCTCACGGATCGCCATTACAGAGTTGTACGACATCCTAAATACAGACAATACTTTCACAACTTCCTTGGTAGTACCTTCAACGACCCTCCCCGCAGCTGGAATGTGTTCAGTCAATAGAGAAGAATTTTAAATGTTTGAACTGCTGTCCCTCCTTGAACTGTTCAACGGTTGCACATTCTACGAGAAGCCGTGACTGAACTTACTAGCCGCAGGGAACCGAGATCTTCTGAACTATACAACGACCATAAAGATCTATTAAATAAAAATAATGAAATAAAATCGTAGTAATGTGAATAAAGAGAATTTAATTGTTTTGTCTCCTACACATTCCCCTTCCTTTTCTTTCTTTCTGTTCCCTTATACAGTTAAGTTTCCAGGGTAGTTTTAGTTAGGCGCCAACGCCTGAAGAGGTTGAGGTTCTTTGTTTTTTATTAGGGTCAAAGTGGCGGTGGCACTTTAGTTTCCTTTCCTTTTGTGGTCCCTTTTCACAAAAAAAAAAAAATAAAATAAAATAAAATAAAATAAAATCTATGTGAGTTCCATGTTAAGCTGTAAATCTTCATTTTCCCGTTGGATAACTGGGGTGCGTTAGGTACACGCAAGTCGCCGAAGTGCCGTCCAATTGAAAGACTTGCACCAGGCCAATGAACCACACGAAATTATTATTAAACTCAAGCAAGCTGCCAGGCGTGTTTACAAACGCCCTGGCCAGCGATGTATCAGATGACTCCACTGTACGACTCGCCGGCCAACCTGCGCTTCAGTTCCTGGTCGATCCACCAGGCTGGCCAGCAGCGCGACTCGCAAGCGAGTCTCACCCAGGCTCCACTGGCGCCACCACGCTCTGCCGGAAGCCCTTTTAAGACGGCCACCCGGCTTCGAGTGGCAGTTAGTCTTCGCCGATGATACCCGACGCATTGAAGAGTCCTCTAGAAGCCACGACCGATCAACACCTTTCTTGACGGAACGCTGTCAGCCTATCTATACTACTGTTTGATTAATTTACTGGTTGTAATAAACTTCGTACTATTGAAGATTGGTTGTGTATTGATTATAACACCCACTACCTGATTTCGGAAAGCAGATCCGCAAAACCGTCGTCGCTTCCACCGTCGCCGTCATCCAGCACTTAGCCTTTGATTCGGATTGAAGAAGCCAAACTGGCCGCCTCCGCATCAGGTTTTCTGTGGATTTTCTTTGGTACAATGTGTGAAAATGGTACGGCAAGCAACATATGTGCAGTGCACCCACTGCAATACGCATCTACATCTACATCCATACTCCGCAACCCACCACACGGCGTGTGGCGCAGGGAACCCGACCTGTACTGTCCGCCATTTTTACCCCAAGCTGTAGGAGTTACTAGGTTCCGGACGATGCTCACGCGTTACCTCGCGTTTCATTCAACTCGCTCACACTCGCAAACTACTCATTTTATAAACGTGGAATTTTCATCAATGTGTTCGTGAAGAACTACACTACGTTTTCTTGTTAGTTTCATTTGCGGCAATAGTTTATTAAGAGGATATACTGACAGTTTACGAACATGCATTTTCTGACTACGTTACGGATTTTTCGAGATGCGAGGAACTTTTTTTCTGTTGAAGTTATGTGAACACATTAAGCGAATGAAATGTTCAAAATACATCAAATTTTCATCCACTCCAAACAGTACTCCATGCGTTATTTGTAACTTGAGATAATGTCAGTCAAATATGACGCAATGGGATCCGTTGGCCAGTCTAGTAATAAGTCGTCTTCAGTGTGAGAACTCCAAATAGTTAGACACAAGTTACTGCATAACACCCGTACTTAAAAATACTGGTAGCGACTTCTTAACAAATTAAATTTAATCTTTGCAAACTACAAAAATTCTGTGTCTACTTATTATGTAGGCTTAATATTCAGTTTCAATTTTTCAGTTATACGAAAAGGGTATTCTAAATACCTTAGTACAGAGTGGTTTACATGAGGAAATGAGAACAAGTCAGTTCATTACCTAGTGAAGAGATCCTTGGTATCGGCCATTGTCTAGTATCCTCGTATAAAATTCTCATTAAATCTAACAACTTTCTTTCTGTTAGTGCTAGGCGATAAAGTAAAGGAAATGTAACTCCTATTAGTTTTTGAAAACGGAGATGTAGCTCTGAAACGCAATGGATAACAAATAAAGTAATAAACATTTGTGACTGATGAAGGAATATCTGTACATCAATTAATAAATCTCTAAATTTAATTATTATCCGTCCACAAATCTACACTTACCTTCAATAACGCGATAGTTCATGAAATTTTACGAGGTAACCTAATGGCAAAACACGCCCCTCTTTGCACGTTATCATTTGCCAACACACCATTTCGTACCTCCAACCACGTATGAGATACGCTATATTTTATGCTGGCCATTGCCCATCGGAAAAGAGTTCGCTACATAACATAAATTTTAGCGATATGTGTCAAAAATAGACATCTCCTCCTAGGTGGAAAATAAAAAAAAAATTTCAAATGTTTGTATAGCTTATGGGACTTAACTATGGGATCATCAGTCCCTAAACTTACAAACTACTTATGAACTAGCTAATACTAATGACGGCACAAATATCCATGCCCGAGGGGGAATACGAACCCCCGACCGTAGTGGCCGTGCAGACCATGACTGGCGCGTTGCAGTCCCCTCGGCCACCGTGGCCGGCTGGAAAATAAAATTCAGTACGTTAAGAAAATATCCGCAGAAGAATCCGGCATACAAGCAACTAACGGAGTATCATAATAGCCCCTATTTTTTACTTCAAACTTTTCTTAACCTAGCGCGGTCTCTTATTTCAAAGCCAGTATCTTATTAACTATATTAACGAAATGATGTGTGTTTCGTCACAATGATAACATATGAAGATTTAAGTAGCGGAAAAATTAAATTGTTTTACTTATTAGTTTTTGTGAAATAGTTTGAGAAAGCTGGCAGGGCATGCGCCTCTATGCTGGTGGTGCTGCACGATTCCAACCATGTTGTGGAAAACATGGCGGACGATTCAGCCTGCGTATTTAGGAGCTCTAGCGCAGCGTACTTTGTGTACCATTATTACTTCGCCCACCTATTCCAGTGGCGTACGGCTCGCTGGAAAAACAATTGGCGATAAGCCTCTGTGTGAGCTCTAATCTCTCTAATTTCATCTTTGCGGTCGTTCCGCGAGATAACGTGGGTTGTAACTTAAATAGTAGCAAATATTTATTCACAACCGAAACAAAAGCGTTACACGTTTGAACCGGTTACTGTCTTTCAAAGTAGTCTCCAGCGTTGTGTAGAACCCGTTGCCAGCGATGTGGAGAGCGTACTAGACCGGTATCAGAGGCTGTTCTGTTGGTGGTGCGTATGGAGGAGTCTACGGCTTGACGAATCTCTGGAAAACTCCAGAAGAGAATGCCACATATCGGTTCCTTAATTTTTAGAATCAAACCAAAGTCAGAAGCGATTAAGTCCGGGGAGTATGGTGGATAGTACAGTACTCCTCAGTGCCATCGACCAAACAAAGCAGCCACAACTTGAATTATATGCGCCAGCGCATTGTTATGTAAAATGTTGTGTGGGTTGCTTCGAAAGTGTTACCGCTTCTTTAGAAAAGCTTAGAGGAGCTGCCCGACGCATGTGTGCCACAATTTGCCGACTTTCGTTGAAGGCTTTAACCGAACGTGTCACTGTTCGGTACGGCAATGCCGATTCCTCGCACGCCTTCATGACTATCCTGGAATAAGACCTGTGGCAAATTCAGTCTTGATCCAATCTCGTTCCTGTTTCGAAGACATAGTGATACCGTTACGTTTCTCCGTTGGTGCGCACGGCGGTGACGTGGAACGAGCGAGTCCATTTGCTCGGAGGTAAGGTTGGTATGTCGACAACGTGTGCTATCAGCGACAACAGTAGTTTCCATTGCATAATGTCCCCACAGCAGTGTAGCCACTATTTATGTACAGAGGAGGAAGCAATATATTGTTTTTGACACTTCGAGAAACGTATGCTCTGTGAACTTTGATAGACACTCGGCCGTGAGGAATGACCGCGTAGTCTAACGTGTCAGGGCCGGTTCCCATAGGGGGTTGCCGCGCGGAAATGCACGCGGCAGTGGCACGGTTGCCTTGGACACGCCCCGCGCGGCGCGGGTACGTTTATGCTGCCACCTCGCAGCTGGCAACAGGCTGCTCGCTGCTGGCATCTGCAGCTCGCTGCTCGCCGACAGCCTCGTTGCATTCACGCTACATGCACCTCAGTGCTCGCCGTATACATTCTCCTGCAGCTGTCACATTACAGCTGAGTGCACAATTGCAGCGGCGGGAAGTGTCAAACATGTTATGCAGATCGTCTGACGACAGTGACAGTGATTTGTTCGCTACAAAAATGTTGCTATTGGAAAGGAGAAGGTAGAGGAGGTAAGGAGTGCATCCTTTCAATGCTTAACATACTTTCACAAGTACTACCAACAGCTCAAAAACTATCCATATCGATTTTTCAGACTTAATAATCATCTGGTACAGATCTTCACCTGTTGTTGCCTGTACTGAAACTACCTCTAACAAACAATATTGTGCGCGATGGGCACGGGAGTTCCACACGCGCAACAGTCAAACGCCGCTCTGATAGAGTGACCTTGAAGCAACCAATCACAG
Organism: Locusta migratoria; assembly: GCA_026315105.1. Taxonomy (NCBI): domain Eukaryota; kingdom Metazoa; phylum Arthropoda; class Insecta; order Orthoptera; family Acrididae; genus Locusta; species Locusta migratoria. Next base: position 325,329,239 of record CM048748.1, read on the forward strand.
TGCAAGTTTCATGCCGGGCGGCGATGGTCGAATCGCAAACACAAACCAGTTTGATATCATTGCCTGGCGGGAGGATCGTAACGAGGAGCGAGCAGCGAGCTGGTAGAGCTGCGATGGTACACGCAAAATGGGCCGGTAAGACTCTGTGAGTTTTATTCATCATCGCCGTGCCATGTCGGTGAGCAGCGAGCAGCGAGGTGGCAGCATAAACGCACCCTTAAGCTGCGAGAGCGGCCATATTCCCACCAGTGACGGGCGCGCGGTAAACACCGCGGAAGGATTGTCATCGAAATGCCAACGCCAACGCCGCCGAGATATAAGACCTTTGCGCTGCCTGCCAAGAGTAGACAAATGATCAACTGTTTGTAAATCTATCGGATCAAACTGCGTGGTCATCAGTCCGTAGCTTACAAACTACTTAAACCTAGGTAAACTAACCCAAGGACAACACACACACCCATGCCCCAGGGAGGACTCGAACCTCCACGGCGAGCAAGAGTAGACACAACACAGGCAAACTATTTGCCTTATGTAGCGTTGTGATGAGTTTGGGTAAACGTACATGTTGCACACTTTGTTTCAGAATGTCTTAAAGTTATCTATGTGATTCTTCGTGCAGATGTTTACTGGTATGAGAAAAAATGCCTAATATGAATCGTCCGATTCCAATATCGGTAAGATATCTCACTAATAGTACATAAATATCTTGTACCTAAAGCAATTTGTCTGTGAATCACATAAATAACATTAAAACATTCTGAAACGCAGTGTGCAATGTGTACCTATTCTCAAACTCAGCGCAACACTACGTAAGATAAATTGCTTGTGTTATGACATTCTTGGCAGGCAGCTAACAGGCCTTGTATTTCGGCGACGTTGGAAACGCCCTGTACAGCGCGGTGTGACAGTTTCAGCGGCGCGGTTTCTGCATGTTGAACCACTGCCGCTGCCGCGCAACACGCTCCATTCCTCCAGCAAATCACAGAAGGCGCTGAGCGTGACGTAGGCAGTGACTACAGGGGCTCGCGGGAAATACTTGACCTAGTGGTGACAGCGGCTAGCGCTGAGCACTTTCTCGGCGAAGAAGTTTGCGAACGTGGTGTCTGAGCTGAAAAAGTTATCACACGATTTAAGAAGAAATTTTAGAATATTTTAGGCCATACATTATTGCGAATGAATTGTAGCCAAAATACCTAAATAGTATGTAAAATTGAGAGCAGAATGAGATTTCTTTCCATTTTCTAGATATTGGTATTTATGTCCCATGGACGGGTAGAGCCCCGTTCCGACTATACATCGGCAGTATTCTAATCGTAGCAATCATCAAACTTCATAGAGTAATTTTTTAAACAAGAAAAAAAAAATAAAGAAGAAGAACCAGCACCTAAAGAGTAAGGTATTTTCTCATATGATTGATGTTCGAAATGTTTTTATTCGCACTGATTTAAAACCTGCGGATTTTTGTTTATTGGTCTCTTCTCTCTATCGAACTACATAAGTACTTTTTCGCTTTGAACACCTATTGATATATCAAATAAAAATACTGTGGAATAGTCTTAATTAAGATTTACGATATTCTGGGTGTGCTAAGGATATTTAATCGTAACCTGTCTGCTATTGTTTCACAAGATGTTATTGCCTTGTAACTACATTTTTAAATTATTTAAGTTTACAACAAGGTCTTCTCTTTATTGTGGCTACATCACTGACAGACAGGAACGACAAAAGAAAATCGTTTTGAAATAAATATATACGGGAATGAAAGATATAATTTTCAGTGAAATTAGCTACAGGAGCAGATCTTAAGAACACTGAATCGAAAAGCTGTCAATGTATGTGATAAATTTCCTGTCATAAAAAATAACTGTTACTGCCATAACGTTAGTGGCCTTTGATGTACTTTTAACAAAAGTACACCGAGAACATGTCACTACAAGTCCCATAAGCTTAACAAACATTTTGAAGACAGCGCCACTACAAAATAAAGTCGGCGAATAGTTACCGTTATATTCAGGATGAGGTCTGGTTCAACTGTAGACATTGTTTTGTCCTAGAATCGGAAATGAAATTGAACTATCCGTCATAAACCGATGCTTGGTGATCTCAAGATTTCCGTAAGAAGGTTTCAGGATATCGTTAAGTTTCTGACACAATAGGAAATAAAATTATAGAATGTCGGACTTCACTGAATAAAAACATTAATGGCAGGTTCCGAAAATCAAATCAGAATAAATTGAATGTAGGAGAACCAAACTTACGCAATCGTGAAACGAATCGTAATAATGAGCAAGCGTCTCTTAACGAAGGACCGCAGCTTGCTGAAAACAACGAATAAAAAATATTAGAAATAGGAGAAGGTCAGTTTGAATTTAAAAAAATATTTGAAATCAAACTGGGATTTTTATTACAATCAGAATAAATAAATAATGCTCACACTTTCATTTTAGTAGCAGAGATTAAGATGAGGCATCTGATCAGCACAAGAGTGCAGAACAGAAAGACGAAGAGCGCTTCCGCTCTCTCTCTCTCTCTCTCTCTAGGCTGCTTGGAAAAACTGATAATTGCAAAACACGAAGTCAGATGTGTAGATGGAAGGGAGAATGGATACGCAAGCAACAAGCGTCGCAGATATAACTTAAGTAAAACTGTTCTAGTAAATGAACTGCCTACTTTAAACTTGTCCATACCGTTTTGGAGTATATCTGCGCAGTGAGGGATTCTCACCAGGTTGAAATGACGGAGGATATAGAGAAAGTCCAGAAAAGAGCAGCTGGTTTTGTATTTTCACCATGGTAAGAGTGTCACATATGCACAAATTGGGATGGAAATTGTTAAAAGAAAGGCGTTATTCGTTGCAGCGAGATCTACTTGCTAAATTCCTTTTGTAGCTACTTTCTCCAACGAATGCAAACACATTTCATTAGCACCCAACTCCATATGGAGACATGGTTATCATAATAAAATAAATCAGATCGATATCGATAAGATTTAGGCATCCCTTCTTCCCACGCACTACTAGAATGAAACAGAAGAGAAATATTACGAAATGGGTTCCATAAGGCCTCTGCTATACACTTAAATATGATTTACAGAGTAAATATGTATATGTATATGTAGCATCTGTCCAGTTACTGGAACCCACATCTATTTCGGTTTGTTACTATCATCAATTGTCGGTCTTCGTCTGTTACGTTTAAACCCATTTTTGCCTCCGTTACGTATTTTACTATTGCGATATGTCTTACAATATGTTCTATAAAACAATCTCATCCTTTAATCAGGTTGTGGAACAGTTTACTTTCTATTTCGAGTCTTCCTAGTAGCTCTTACTTAGTTTTACGATCTACCATTTACCATATTTTGAAAGATTAGAATCTCTTTTTTTTTTTTTTTTTTTTTTTTTTTTTTTTTTTTTTTTTTTTTTTTTTTTTTTTTTTGCTTGTCATTAATAATTCACTTACTTTCAAGGTGATGCTTCACAGAAATACCTTTGTGTCACCCAATTTCTTTTATAACCAGAGGATACAGTAATAATAAAATATTTCGTATAGGTTCATGGTATCGTTAATCACATATATTGCCGGACTTGCAGCAACCACTAATATAAATGTAAAAATGTATAAATTTATATATTGACATATAAACCTGTGACCGAAATAGGAGTTATTCAGTGCGTTTCATTGGGTGCTGGTCAGTGCCTCAGCCTCGTCGCTACTGCCGCTTGCGCGAGCCTGCGTGGCAACGCGGAAAAAGGTTGCAGCCAACGATCTATATAAACAACATAGACTGGCTAAGGTGCTGCCATACTTGAATCAAGTTGAAAACCTCGGCCGCCATGTTTACCAACGTCACGTAGGCGTAACCAGTCGTTTGCTACAGCACTGAATCATATCCCTTTCACTTTGTGGAATGACTTAACAAGCCATTCTTTACGTGCTTATTGTTGTTTTTATAGCCATGCTAATGCGGATAAAGGATAAATGATAGACAACAAGTGTGTGGTAGACAAATCGGAAAGGTTAATTATAGATGTCACATACACTGGATTGGCAAAACATCGTCTCATTCATACAAAAAATATGCCTTTTCACTGTCCTTTAAACAATATTAATTTCATATACATTTGCCTAATCTGCTTATCACTTTCCTCGCAGATTTGGCTTTACATAAATGATGTAGTCTACAAATGAATTAATATTTTAATGACAGCTGTATTAGGCTAGAATAATGAGATTCCTCCCAAAATTCCGAGGACACCATTAAGTGCTCGTAGTAGGTAAATAAAAAAGGTCTGTTTCCCAACATTCTAAATACATTTCCATAGATTCGCGAAAGAAATTTTTTCTTTCCTAATGGTGTTTCATGAATCCTCAGAACCCTTTCTGCCACTTCGAACAGTTTTACAAGATCATTACAGGGATTCAGAAGACTGTCTTTTATACCTTTTAATCCGATTAATCATGTTTTACTCTCATTTTTAAAGGCAAGGAGAACTTCCAAGCAATATAACGTCTTCAGTCCTGGTGTAGCGTATATGCTACATCCGTTGTGATTTTTTTTCTTCGTGAAATAACAACTGAAGGTAGCGAGTGCGGACTGTTTACTGTTCTCTGAGGTCGGCGCATCATGATGCTTGTTTTTCAAGCTTTTCCATCGCGCTAGCAGGTGGCAGGAGCAGTCACCCCTTTTTATTTTATTTTTGCGTTGCCAGTGCATGGATTCAGTATACAGACACTGCTCAAACATTAGGATGACCTAAAATACATTTCCTCATACTTCTTTTTTTTTTAATTTTCAATAGCGGAACATTTGATCTATTTTCAAAGTGGTGATCAACTTATTACAGAAACAGATGAAGTGGCAGATGAAACTTGGAAAGTTCACAATCATATTCTACTTTTGCCGAACACAAGTGCTAGGACCAAAAATGCCATGCATATGCCAGTAATGAAGACTGGTCAAAAGAAAAATAAAAAGAAAAAATAGATGAAGATGTAGATTACAAGGCTGTAAAGGATTTGCTTTTGTAATGTGTGCTTCATGTGAAGTCAATCTTAGTTTCAATTCAGCTCGTGACTGTCTTTATGAATTTCATAGAAAATAAGTATCAGTTTGATATGTAAGAAACAGTTCAATAAATCTTTCATATAAAGTAATATAAGTTTTTGCTGTTTATTTTCTCTTGTATCAAAAATCCTCCAACTTTTCAATCTATGCAATATGTACGAGTAGTGACCCAATGTAGCACATATGCTACATACTATAAAATGTTACTATAATTTGCAAAACAAATTTTTTGTGCCTATTTCTGTTATTTGGTACATATTGGAACTATTAAAACTGAATCAAGTGATATTTTTTAATCAAATGTGATGTCGGGTCTGAAGACGATAAACACCTCAGGTTTTTCCTCAGTTGCCTAATAATATAATGTCAGAATTTCGTATTCTAGAACATAGTCATGGTCAAACTGAATAGTCCTACTGCTCCCTGAATCACTTAAATCATGATTTTCAACAGCAAACAAAAGAGTTTCCATGTCTCCTACTTGGCTACATGACATATCTTCAAATAAAGCTGATTCAGCTATCTGAAAATGTTTTTGGGGATAACTAAATCAGTTGTAGCACCTGTGCGTGTAGCTGAGGTGGAAGCATTCTGGCCCTACAACATAGGGTCGAATGTTGAAATGCGAGATATTTTTGTTTTTCCTTTGTGTTGGAATACCTGCAGAATTTTTATATGTAATGGAAATTTTTAAGAAAGATGGTGCACGTATTTTTGTTTATCCATAATTTTCTATATTTTATAACAGCTTGTTAATAACGATGGTTTCAAGAAGAAAATCGCACTGACGTGTTTTACGGATTAGATTTCTAGTTTTATACGTTTTTGCAAACATTGTGGACCAAAATAATAATAAATCAATGAATAAGAATGTCTAAAACCATTTTAAATTAGGTAGTGGCTGGTTTCGAACCAGCGACATTTAGCGTCACCGTCCAGCACCTTTTTTTTTTTTTTTTTTTTTTTTTTTTGCTTTAGTGCTCTTCGTTGCGAACGCTGACCGTTTTCGTTCGTCCTTGTTCGGTATGTTGGTGGCTCAGCTTTTTTATTACAGAGCCCTCTGACCGGTCGCGCTAAGCTACGGCTACAAATCAAAATAGGCGTTCTTTAATCTCATACTATTGATGGCCGTTGTTATCTGATGTTAATATGGCATTTGTAGACATTAGATTATCATTATCATTTATCGTACGAAGAACGATGGGTTTTTATTAATTCCTTAGTGTGCCGTTGCTTTGAAATGACAACGCGTAAGTTACAGTAAGAAAATCATCAAATACGCGTGGAATGACACGTGACATCACCGAACGGCTGGTTTTCGTTAATTCAATGGAGGATGTCAAATCTCCGTTATTTTTGCAAATATGTCTCAAACGATACGAGATATGAAAAAACATAAGGGAGATAAGTTGTAGAGAATTTTCTCCTCTACCAATTAGGTTATTCAATTTTCGTGTCAGATGAATGGTTCGTTTGCAATTACAATTATATTACAAACGGCTTTTTTTGTTTTACTACCGCATTTTGTGTCCGAAAAATTGGAAAAATGGAGATACTGGTCTCTGGCGGCCTACAATCATGTCTGTAAAATTTGGTGTTGATCGGTTCGTCTTAAAAACAGGGAACACGTTACGGACAGACAGACGGACCGACAGACAGACATACATCCCAAAATCACCGTTATTTTTGCGAATATCTTTGAAGCGCTACGAGATATAAAAAACTGAAACAACGCTTGAAATTAGAGATCCCAAAATGATTTATGTAACTGAATTAGAAAACAGCGAAAAACTATCTGTCACACCGGAATTTGAACCACCATGGTTGTGATGCCGGTATGCTACCACTTGAGCTACACCAACCTCCATGTACTTGTAAAACTTCAAAGTCGATTTTCTCGACAATTTTTGGGAGTTGCGTCGAATGGCTTTGGCTCATTAATATTTAACTTCTGAATTTCAGGTATCCTGAATACAAAGAAATTGTGAAATCCTATACCCACGTGGTCTCCTTGTCAAACAAAGAATTAAACCAGGATCACCCAATTAAAACTTGTAGCAGGGTCGAGATTCGAACTGCAGTCACCTGTTCACCAGGCAAGTGCTTTACATATTTTTCCCTTCAAAAATGTTCAAATGTTTGTAATTCTATCGGACCAAACTGCGTGGTCATCAATCCGTGGCTTACAAACTACTTACACCTAGGTAAACTACCCTAAGGACAAACAGACACACCCATGCTACTTGACTGCCTATGTTTACAACAGGTTGGCAATATGTTGCCAAAACAAAAATAGTGTATCGTGGCTGTATCGGTAGAAATAAAAGGAACACTGTTCTGTGCCCTGCTACCAGAAACTGCCGTTACGCAGCGCAGTTGATTGTTCTTGCGTTGCTTTTGACCGAGTATTGTGTTGTCTGTCGTGTGTCGTCGTTTTCGGTGTTCGCTGCGAGTATTCTGCGAGAATACTCATTATAAGAATATCATTATAAGAGGAAGAGCAGAGCTTCTTCAGCATGCGTTGTGCAAGATGAAGAAGAGAGAAATATGATTCTTTCAAGTAAGATAAATGAATAAATAAATAATAAAAAGTTGATGTGGGTCTACGGCGCCTCAATGCGGAGCGCACGATTGTTCGCCGTCGGAGGTTCGAGCACTCCCTCAGACATGGATCCGTGTGTCATAGTATAAGTTACTTTGTTCTAAGTAGTTTATAAAACTAGGGACTGATAACCGCAGCAGTTAAGTCCCTTATTTATTACATTTGAACATTTTGAAATATGAAATAAATAGGCTAGACTTTGGTAGGAATCTCATATTGCAAGGAAACTGACATTACTGCAAGTCTTTGTTTCAATGGGATTACCTTCTTGAAATTCGTGTAGTTTTTGGAGACAAAGAGCCCCGTAATAATTAGTAAATTTCCAAAAACATCCTTGTTAAATTACGAAAACTTGAATCGTCTTCCGTGTTTCGTTGACAAAGCATGCCATTCCCGGCATGACTTCGTTCTGGTTCACCACCGAAGACCACGTAGTTTTCTGTATCGTTTTAATTCATCTAGAATAATAACGCAGTACCACATGTTAATGTCAATTCTCCCTCACGTGACTTACCTTAGCCCTGAGAATTCCGTAACGCAGATACACGGACAAGCTCAATGAGTCCGACGATATGATATGAAACGTTCATCGTCAGTGTATCCGTTGACACGAACAACAAGCAATGTTGTTGATATTGGCTGGGAACAACTTGCAAACAATATTGTGACCAAAAGTATGTTCCGAACTTTAGTGTAAATGCGTTTAAGGGAACAGACTGTTCATGTCCTGGGTCCCTAGATTGACAAACTACTTCAACTAAGGTGCCTTAGTGCGGAGTGCGCAGCTTTTACCTTTCGGAGGTTCGATTCGTCCCTCGTGTATGGGTGTATATGTTGTCGTTGAAATAGGTTAGTTTTGATCATCTTGTGATGGTGCAACTCCTGTATCTTCCGTGTTTGCTCCATTGGATGTGTGGTTAATTCCTCCTTATGCAAGACACCTTGTTTGGTTTAACACCTAAACATGTTTCAGCACTGATTGTGCCATCTTCCCTTGGTTTTCGTCTTTTATATTCTAGAATAGCATGTTACAGATTTTTGTTATACAATCATTTGGACGATATGTTTGATTTGACAATTTTGTTAGCTATTTGTTCTAACTGATTTACGATAGATAAGTCTCGCAAATAAATGAGACGTATGACAACAGATACAAGTTAATAAGGAACTACACAGGAAAGATAGAAAGGTTGAGAAAGTTGTGTCCATTCACAAAATGTGTCTGGCGGTATGTCAGTATTTGTCATCAAACAAAATGTTTGTAAATCTGAAGGACTTAACTACGTTGGTCATCCGTTCCTAGGCTTACAAACTTAAACTAACTTCAAGTAACTTAGGCTAAGGACAACACAAACACCCACGCCCGATGGAGGACTCGAACCCCCGACGGCGAGCAATGGCGCCCTCTGCAACAAACGCCTTAGAACGCTTGGGCACTCCATCGCCGTTATAATCGAGCCGCTGGCCACCACCTACAATTCCAATAATCGTTTGATCTGCTTCTATAGACAGTTTGATAAGTTGTTATACCATTCCACTAACTGCCTATGAACGTGTAGTTCTATTATCTGAGTTACCTAAAATTTTCTGAAATTTTCATTTTTTAAGAATTTGTTACTAGCCATGCATCACTTGTATCAGTCAGTAATTATAAATTTCGATATATCCTAGATTGTTAGAATTTTAATTCAGAAAATTTGTTCTGTGATGTAATACGAAAGCTCAGAAACTATGGCATACACAATTAATATGATGTACTCACCACCCGCACTAACACCGCGTGCACAAAGCTGATCGTAGTGACCATTTCTCTTGCTACATGTATTCGCCGTAATTCTCCGCCAGCTGTCGGACACACAGACTGCATTAAATCTATTATTGAGGTAGCTGTCTGAACACGAAGAAGTGCTAAGTAAAGACTATAGAGAGCTTTCAACACCATCTCTGTTGAAGAACTAAACATGTGCTTAACTCCTCCCCATCCGTCAACTTAGTACGACATGATCAACTAAGAGCGTTTACTATAAATACAGAAGATGAAATAAATCGACCCCAGCTGCTATACTATTCACTTTTTAAATGGACGTGAGCCTTATCCCAGGCCTCTTGGCACCACTTTTTTTCGAATATGACGAACTACCTGCAGAGAAAGCATATATTCACCCATACTCTAAACGGATTCAGAAAGAAACGTTCTTTTGAAACACAGCTAGATTTTTACTCACACGAATCGATGAGTACTATCGACAAGTAATCTCAAATCGAATACATACTTTGAGATTTCCGGAAGGCTACTGACACTATACCTTACAAGCGACTTCTAATCAAATTGCGTGCTTATGGAATCTACATCTACATCTACATGGGATACTGTGAAAATCACATTTAAGTACCTCTATAGTATTCATCTACCATTCCATTCTCGAATAGCACGCGGGGAAAAATAACAACTGAATCTCTCCTTTACAACTCTGATTTCTCGTATTTTATTCCGATGATCATTTATACTTATAAAGGTGGGAGTCAACAATATATTCTCGCATTCTACGTTTCGTACGTATTCCACGCTGCAGCGATAAACTCCGTTGTTGTAATGATTCCCATTCCGGATACTTTATCATTTCCGTGATGCTGTCTCCTCTGTATAGTTTCTTTCGATGGCTTCCGTCAAACCCACTTGATAAGGATCCCACATTGGGCATCAATACTCCAAATAAGGAAGGACATGCGTGGTGTATGCAGTCTCTTTAGTAGTTCCGTTGCATCTTTCAAGTGTTCTGCCAATAAAACGCAGTCTCTGGTTCGACTTTCCAACGACATAATCTACGTGTTCTTTCCATTTTATGTCTGATGTAATAAGTATTTTGTGGAGTTTACGGCCTTCATTTCCATTGATTTATCTTGTAAACAAAGTTTTCTTTTCGTACTCATGTGGACCACTTCACACTTCTCATTATATAGAGTCAGTTGCCAATTTTTACACCATAGTGATATCTAATTCAGATCGTTCAGCAGATGGTCCTGATCTTCAGATGACTTTACTAGACGATAAATGACGGCGTCATTTGCCAACATTCTAAGAGAGCTGCTAAGATTTTCTCCCAGATCGTTTATTTAGATAAGGAACAGCAGAGCACAAATGACAGTACCCTGTTTAACGCCAGATGTACCATCTGTTTCAGTTGCTGCTTTACCATCGATTATTACAAACTGTATCCTCTTTGACAGGAAAATTCCTATCCAGTAATAAATCTGGGGTGATATTCCATAATCACGCAATTCGATTAAAAGCCGTTTGTGAGGTACGGTGTCAAAATCTTTCAGGACCCCTACAAATAAGGAATCAATTTGAGATCCCTTGTCGATATCACTCATCACTTCGTGTGAGTAAAGAGCTAATTGTGTTTTACATGAGCGATATTTTTTACCTTGGGTCAATAGATCATTCTGTTCGAGATAATCCATGACATTTGAATACAGGATATGTTCCAAAACGCTGCTACAAACTGACGTTAATGAAATAGGTTTGTAGTTTAGTGAGTTAGTCCTACTGCCTTTCTTGAATAACACCATAGTTATGCGATTTGATTAGCGATTGCCTTTTAGAAAGGACACAGTATGTAGTAACTGACGGGAAGTCATCGACTACAACAGAAGGGATGCATGCTGTAATCCAGGGAAGTATTGTATGATCCCTACTGTTGCGGATTATGCTGTCGTTTATCATTATCAGTTAGTAAAGTCACCAGAAGTTCAAAAGCAACTGATACGCGATTACTTTAAGATTTTTCAGGGTGCCAAATAGGTATAAAATTGTCCGTATGAGGACTAAACAAAATCCCTTAATCTTCGTTCGCACAATAGATTAGTGAAAATTGCAGTAAATTCAACTAAATACATAGGATTTACAATTGCGAACTACTTTAATTGTAAAGAACGCATAGAAAATATCATGGAACCGGGGAACTGAAGCCTTCATTTCATTGTCAGAATACGTGGAAGACGCAACAGTTCTACTAAAGGAAATGCCTATACTGTTCTTGGTCGTCCTAAACTATTGCTACGGATTATGGGATTCCCACCAAGTTGGACAGTAAGAGGATATAGAATATGTTCAGAGAAGAATAGTTCGTTTTGTACTATCGCGATAGAGGGTACAGAGTGTCACAGAATGATGCACGAGTTGTAGTGGAAATAACATTGTTAATTGCTGTTTGTCCTGTCTTCCAACAGTTTCTTCTTTTTATTTTATAATGTAGATGTTTATGTTACATAGAATGACTGCATAAATATCTACAATATAATGTAGTTGAAATCATTAAGAAAAATTATTATTCGTTACGGCTACATCTATTTTCCGAAATTATTTTCACCAACATTTTCCTCCGAATGCGATGGTATTTTGTTGGCACCTACCTAGACAGAGAGGCATGATCATAATTTTAAAATAAGAAAAGGCAAATCTAAAACGGAAAGACTTATGTGTTCTTTTTTCCCACACACTTCTTTAGCATAATTTTCTTTTATTTATTGCCGCGGCGGAGCGTCCGAGTGTACTGCGCCGCTATGCTACGATGCGCGAAGCCTTTCCCCGCCGGGGGTTCGAATCCCCCATCGGGCATGGATGTTTGTGCCGCCCTAGTTCGTAAGTAGTTTGTAAACTTAGGGACTGATGACCCCGTAGTTTAGTCCCATACGCTCTACAAGCATTTTTAACATTTATCTATTTTGTAGGCTAAGGGATTTTGAGGCTAATGGATTTATTGAAAGATTCGTAGGAATATTCGAGCCGGCCGCGGTGGCCGCGGGGACTGAGGCGCTTCAGTCACGGTCTGCACGCCCACTACGGTCGGGGGTTCGAATCCCCCCTCGGGCATGGATATTTGTGCCGTCCTTAGTTGTAGGTAGTTGATAAGTAGTTTGTAAGTTTAGGGACTGATGACCCCGTAATTAAGTCCCTTAAGCTTAACAAACATTTGAACATTTGATTTGAATATTCGAGTCTCCCCTGAGAAAACTCATTCAGCAACGCAACAAAGAATGTGATTCTTAGAATTTACTGTTTCAATACCGACCCACTCTTCGTGATACCAAATACCCTGTGGAGCAGCTGCCTGGACGGTTGCATGGAAATTTGGCTGCTGCTACCTATACGCCTTAAAGGTGGTCTGCATACCATAAATTTTAATGGTTCCCGACGTGTTATAGAAAAAATGGTATCCCGGTTAAATCGGCTTATTAATAAACTGAGTTCAATCACGAGCCTTGTAACCAATCACGTGTAGTGCGAATCACTCTATTGTTATGTAGGCATGGTTGTCCGTGAACAAAATGCATTTGAAATCTAATAAGTCTGAAAGCAAACAACATAAATTATATTTTCTTTGCCTAGAATATTTAAAAGAAACCTATCGATACAAGGGACAGAATGAGTTTGTATTTACAATATAATAATCAAACCTGTCGAATGAAACAAGACATATTAAATTTTTATTACACAATGTGATATCAGTAAGTCCCTGTTCAATGTTAGTAATGAACACAAATTACGTGTCATTCGCTATGTAAGTTCTTGAGTTCTTTTAGAGATTAATGTGTGTTGATAGACAAACACGATTGATTATACAACAGTGTTTTTATGGTATTTTTACTTTCTCTGATCCCAATTTTAATGGAATGAAGCCTTTATCTAACAACACGATACGTTCAAGTTTTCTGCAAACTTCAGACAAAATTAGTTTGGCAGTTTTGGGGTGTAGAACGACAGACTCACAGTTACGGTTTTATTATTACTGTAGCTCTTGAAACCTCTCATGCAGTCTCATGGCGTATATCCTGACTACCACACATGAGGCACGGGTCCGATTCCCAGCAGGGGACTGGGTGTTGTGTGTTGTCCTAATCATCATCATCTCATCATCATTGGCACGTAAGTCGCCCACGCGGCGTCAAATAAAAAGACTTACACTAAGGCGGCCGAACAATCCCGCAAGAGATCTACCGGCCACGAAAGCTATACGCTCATTTCCATTTACATGGCGTATATCGACAGCCGTCCAAACGACCCAGGCTCATACTACAAGACACTGTCCTTGTTACTATTTACAGGAATGGCACGACCGCATTCATCCGCGGTGTAATTATAGAGAGGCTCGGCAAAATTATGTTTAAAATAAACGCTGTGCAGGCATGTTCCTGCGCCATACTTATCAGATGAGTGGCGCTGTTCCCAAATGCATTGTCGCAGAACTGCTAGGCTATGCTCTCTTACAGAACGGGAATACATACATGATGGCCGGCCGCGGTGGCCAAGCTGACTGTGGCGCGCCCCTTGGGCATGGATATTTGTGCCGTCCTTAGTATTAAGTAGTTCATAAGTAGTTTGTAAGTTTAGGGACTGATGACTCCGTAGTTAAGTCCCATAAGCTCTACAAACATTCGATTTTTTGAACATACATGATGCCAGCCGTCTGAGGCACTTCCCCACTGCAGTAAACTCCGTACCGGCAGCGTGTTATAATGCGGCGTCATGGAAAGCGGACAACCCGCAACACAGTCTCCGGACCTATCGACCGAAGCGTGGACACTCAAGCAAGCGGCTAGGCGTGTTTACAAACGCCCTGGCCATCGATGTATCAGCCGACTCCACTGTAAGACTCGCCGGCCAACCTGCGCTTCAGTTCCTGTTCGATCCACCAGGCGGGCCAGCATCGCGACTCGGTAGCGAGTCTCACCCAGGCTCCACTGGTACCACCACGCTCCGCCGGCAAGCCCTCTTAAGGCGGTCTCCCAGCCTCCAGCGGCTTATCAACTCTGACCCCATCCCCGTAGCATCAGCGCCCCCTCTTCCCGTCCCCTCCTCCTCCCTCTCCCCGCTTGGCCTGCCCCCCTCCCCACCTGGAGTCTCAATCGCACCCGTTTTTCCTCTCCCCTACCCTCTCTCAATCTCTGTCTCTTTTCAACCTTCCCCCGCGCTCCTCACCTTCCCCTCTCTTTGCCCTGCGGGGGCTGCAATGACGCATTTTAACACCAGTGTCGTCTAGTGTCAAGTGCAAGTGTCTCAGTGTACATTTACAGTGCGTCACAACACGTCTCCTCTTCACCTGTGTCGTGTTACTTCTTCGTGTGTCCCATGATGTTCCTCAATGTGATTTTCTCGCCACCGTTGCACAGACTGTTTTTAACTGTTTATGTGTCAGTCTCTCTCATGTTCATGTGTTTTAAGCCTGCATTTTTGTCTCCAGTGTCCAGTTTTAAGGCGTCAATGTTTTTCCCTTCGTACCATGTTTTTACACTCCTTGTTTTTACCTTCGTGACATTGTTTATTTTTATCTCACATTGTCATGATGTACATGTACACTCGGCTGAAGAGCAGCGCCTGATGCTGCTGCCAGTCTGCCAACTCCAGTCGGCGTTAAAAAAAAAAAAAAAAAAAAAAAAAAAAAAAAAAAAAAAAAAAAAAAAAAAAAAAAAAAACCTCCAGCGGCAGTTAGTCTTCACCGATGATACACGACGCATTGAAGAGTCCTCTAGAAGCCACGACCGATCAACACCTTTCCCGACGGAACGCTGTCAGCCTACCTATACTATTGTTTTATTAATTTATTGGTTGTAATAAACTTCGTACTATTGCAGATTGTTTGTGTATTGATTATAACACCCACTTGCTAATTTTCGACAGCAGACCCGCAAAAGCGTCGTCGCTGCCACCGCTGCCGGCAGCCAGCACTTAGCCTTTGATTCAGATTGAAGACGCCTAACTGGCCGATTCCGCATCAGGTTTTCTGTGGGTTTTCTTTGGTACTGTGGATGAAAATGGTACGGGAAGCAACATGTGTGCAGTGCACCCACTACAATACGCATGTACATCTAAATCCATACTCCGCAAGCCACGACATGGAGTGTGGCGCAGGGTGCTTTGTGTACCATTATTACTTCGTCCAACTATTCAAGTGGCGTATGGCTCGCCGGAAAAACAATTGGCGATAAACCTCTGTGTGGGCCCTATTCTCTCTCATTTCATTATTGCGGTCGTTTCGCGAGATAACGTGAGTTGTAACTTAAATAGTGCCAACTATTTATTCACAACCGATACAGAAGCGTTACATGTTTGAACCTGTTCCTGTCCTACAAAGTAGTCACCAGCATTGTGTATGGTCTGTTGCCAACGATGTGGAAAGCATACTAGACCGGTATCAGAGCCTGTTCTGTTGATGGTGCGTATGGAGGAGTCTACGGCTTGTCGAATCTCTGGGAAACTTCTGAAACGAATGCCACATATCGGTACCTTCATTTTTGGAGTCGAATCAACGTCACAAGGAATTAAATCCGGGGAATATGGTGGATAGTACAGTACTCGTCAGTCCCATCGTCCGAACAAAGCAGACACAGCTTGAATTTATGCGCCCGCGCATTGTCGTGTAAAATGTTGGGTGGGTTGCTTCGAAAGTGTTGCCGCTTCTTTAGCAAAACTTAGAGGACCTGCCCGATGCATGAGTGCCACAATTTGCCGACTTTCGTTGAAGGCTTTTACCGAACGTGCCACTGTTCGGTACGGCAATGCCGATTCCTCGCACACCTTTACGACACTTACCTTTGGCAAATTCAGTCTTGATCCAATCACGTCCCTGTTTCGAAGACATAGTGACAACGTTATGATTTTCCGATAGTGCGGACGCCGGTGGCGTGGAACGAGCGAGTCCATTTTCTCGGAGGTGAGGTTGGTATGTCAACAAGGTGTGCTATCAGCGACAATAGTAGATTCCATTGCATAGTGTCCCCACAGCTACTATTTACGTTCTAACCCTCGTACACAGGAGGAAGTAATATATTGTTTTGGACACTTCGAGAAACGTATGCTCTCTGAACTTTGATAGAGGCTCGGCCGCGCGGAATGACCGCGTATTTAAAGTTTCAGGGCTGGTTTCCAATACGGGTTGCCGCACGGCAGCGGCACGGTTGCCATGGACACGCCACGCGCGACGCTAAGCCGCGAGAGCGGCTATGTTTCCACCAGTGACGGGCGCGCGGTAAACACCGCGGCAGCGGCAGGGTTGTCATGGAAACGCCCTCAAGCGCGGTGCGGCAGGCTCAGCGGCGCGGTTTGTGCATGTTGAACCGCTGCCGCTGCCGCTGCCACGCAACGCGCTCCAGGTCTCCAGCCAATCACAGAAGGCGCTGAGCGTGACGTAGGCAGTTTCCACAGAGGCTCACGGGAAGTATTTGACCCCTTGGTCACAGCGGCTAGCGCTGAGCGCTTTCTCGGCGAAGAACTTTGCGAACGTGGTGCCTGAGCTGAAAAAGTTATCACACGATTTTAAGAAAAAAATTTCAGTTAAAAAAACGATTCTCTCTTATGTTAAAGCTTGATATATTTGCTCGCTAAAGGGCTGTATTTATTCGCCACACTTCTAGTACTGCACATTATGAACGTAAAAAGCTTCGAGATTTAAAAGAGTTTGCAGACATAAAAACTCATTGCATAGACTATGATTATGGTTTTTTAGGCCATACATTATTGCGAATGAATTGTAGGCAACATACCTAAATGGTATGTAAAGTTGATATCAGAATGAGATCTCTTTCCATTTCGAGATAATGGTATTTATATCCCACGGACGGGCTTAAATAACCAGCACATAAACAGTCAGGTATTTTCCCATATGATTGATATTCGAAATGTTTTTATTCACACTGATATAAAACTTGTGGGTTTTTGTTCATTGGTCCCTTATCTCTGTGGAACTACATATCTACTTTTTGTTTTTCTTTTTAACAACTATTGATATATCAAATAAGAATAGAGTGGAATAGTCTTCATTAAGATTTACGATATTCTGGGTGTGCTAAGGATATTTAATCGTAACCTGTTTGCTGTTGTTTCAGAAGAAGTAACTGCCTTGCAACTACATTTTTAAATTATTTCTGTTTACAACGAGGTCTTGTATTTATTGTGGCTACATCACTGATTACTTATGACATTCCAAACAAAGAGTAGTTTGATGGATTTCTAGACTCTAGTATATCTAGTGCAACCAAGGGTAATTTAAGAAGCGTTGCTTATCACAGTAACGGCTACTGATATAATATTTCGAATATCCGAGCACTGAAGTGCCGTATGAGACAAAGATGGTAATCACGCAGACAGGAACGACAAAAGAGAATCGTTTCGTAATAAATATATACGGAAATGAAGGATATAACCTTCAGTGAAGTTTGGTACAGAAGCAGATCTTATGAATACTGTATAGAAAAGCTGTCAATGTATGTGATAAATTTCCTGTAATAAAAAAATAACTGTTACTCCCATAACGTTAGTGGCCTTCGATGTACTTTTAACAAAAGTACACCGAGAACCAGTCGCTACATGCGTGTAACAGCTTAACATTTTTTTAAAAATTAGAGAGCATTTTGCGTAAAATCGATGTGAAATTAAAAATCTGTTAATGACTGATTGCCGGTCTTCGCCAACGTGTAGAAGTATGTCGGGTGTAACAGGCTCCTGATGTATCCTGTTTACGTGATTAGCTACATTACTCTCATATGGTACTGGGATGCTCGCATGTTGGGCATGTGTCGATAGTAGGCCGTAACTGCAATATGCAAAGCTTCTTCCAAATTACCCAACGAAAATGTAGTGTTGCTTTCGTAATTTTGGTTCGGTGTTGTAAAGTTTTGGATTAAATACCCTTATGGAATTGAATGAATATCGGAATATCTGCAGGAATAATTTGTTAAAAAATGATGTCAGAATAGAGCAAGGATCGTGTCGGCGTTCAAAAATACCGGTAGTCATTGTTGAAGTTAAAACAACACCTGCAGCGGCGGAGTGGCCAAGCGCATTGAGGCGCTATGCTGCGATGCGTGAGGCCGTTCCCGGTTGGGAGTTCGAATCCCCCCTCGGACATGATTGTTTGCGCTGTCTTTAGTATAAGTCGGTTCATAAGTAGTTTGTGAATTTAGGGACTGATAACCCCTCAGTTAACTCCCACAATCTTAATAAACATTTTGAAGACTACACCTGAAAGCACAACTACAAAATGAAGTCGGCGAATAGTTACCTGTACGTGCCGGATGACGTGTGTTTCAACCGTAGACATTGTTTTGTCACGGAATAGGAAATGAAATTGAACTATCTGCCGTAAATCGACGCTTGGTTATCTCAAGCTTGCCGTAAGAAGGTTTCATGATACCGTTAAGTTACTGACACAATAGAGAAGTAAAATTATAGAATATCGGACTTCTTGAATAAGAACATTAATGACAGGTTCTGAAAATCAAATCAGTATAAATTTAATGTAGGAGAACCAAACTTATGCAAGTGCGAAACGAATCGTAATAATGACCAAGCGTATCTATATGATTGACCGCAGCTTGCTGAAAACAATGAATACAAAACTATTGTAAATAGAAGCAGGTCAATTTGTATTAAGAAATGTTTGAATCAAACAGGGATTTTTATCACAATGTGAATAAATAAAGAATGCTCACACTTAAATTTCATTAGCAGAGAGTATGAAGAAGCGTCCGATCAGTGCAAGAGTGCAGAACAGAAAGACGAAGAGCGCTTCCGCCCTCTCTCTAGGCTGCTTGTAAAAAATGATAATCGCAAAACAAGAAGTCAGAGGTATTTATTGAAGTGAAAACGAAAACGCAAGCGACAAGCGTCGCAGATATAACTTTAGTAAAAATATTTAGGGTAATGTTACATAAAAACTGTTCTACTAAATGAACTGCTTACTCTAAACTTGTCCATACTGTTTTGGAGTATAGCTGTCCAATGAGGGATTCTCACCAGGTGGAAATGACGGAGGATATAGAGAAAGTCCAGAGAAGTGCAGCTCGTTTTGTATTTTCACAGTGGAAAGAGTGTCACAGATGCACAAATTGGGATGGAAATTGTTAAAAGAAAGGCGTTAACCATTGCGACGATATCTACTTGCGAAATTTCTTTTGTAGCTACTTTCTCCACCGAATGCAAACACATTTCATTAGCACCCGACTCCATAGGGAGACATGATTATCATAATGAAATAAATCAGATCAAAATCGATAAGATTTAGGCATCGCTTCTTCCCACGCACTACTAGAATGAAACAGTAGAGAAATATTACGAAATCGGTTCCATAAGGCCTCTGCTATACACTTAAATATGATTTACAGAGTAAATATGTATATGTAGCATCTGTCCAGTTACTGGAACCCACATCTATTTCGGTTTGTTACTATCATTAGTTGTTGGTCTTCGTCTGTTATGTTTAAACCCATTTTCTCCTCCATTACGTATTTTACTATTGCGATATGTCTTACAATATGTTCTATAAAACAATCTCCTCTTTTAATCAGGTTGTGGAACAATTTACTTTCTATTTCGAGTCTTCCTAGTAGCTCTTACTTAGTTTCACGATCTACCATTCACCATATTTTGAAAGATTACTACCTCTTTTTAACTGATCTGCTCGTCGTTATTAATTCACTTACTTTCAAGGTGATGCTCCAGAGGAATACCTTTGTGTCCCTCAATTTCTTTTATAACCATAAGAATACAGTAATAATAAAATATTTCGTATAGCTTCATGGTATCGTTAATTACATATATTGCCGGACTTGCAGCAATCACTAACATAAATGAAAAAATGCATAAATTTATATATTGACAAATAAACCTGTGTCTGAAATAGGAGTTACTCAGTACATTTCATTGGGTGCTGGTCAATGCCTCAGCCTCGTCGCTACTGCTAGAGTCTGCCGCAACCGTGAGCCTCCGCGGCAACGCGGAAAATGGTTGCAGCCAACGACCTATATATACATCGTAGACTGGCTAAGGTGCTGCCATACTTGAAGCAAATTGAAACCTTAGCCGCAATATTTTACAACGTCACGTAGGCGTAACCAGTCGTTTGCTACAGCACTGAATCATATCACTTTCACTTTGTCGAATGAATTAACAAACCATCCTATACCTGCTTATTGTTATTTTTATAGCCATGCTAATATGGATAAAGGATAAATGATAGACAAGTGTGTGGTAAACAAATGGGAATGTTTAATTACAGATGTCACATACACTGGATTGGCTAAACGTCGTCCATTCATACAAAAGCATGCCTTCTCACTGTCCTCTAAACAATATTAATTCCCAGAATGAATTTTTCACTCTGCAGCGAAGTGTGCGCTGATATGAAACTTCCTGGCAGATTAAAATTGTGTGCCGGAACTGGAACTCGAACCTGGGATCTTTGCCTTTCGCGGGCAACCGCTCTACCGACTGAGCTATCCCGACACAACTCGCGATGCCGCCTCACAACTTTACTTCCGCCAGTACCTCACCTCCTACTTTCCAGACCTCACAAAAGCTCTCCTGCGAAAGATACAAGACTATCACTCCTGTAAGAATGGATATGGTGGAGACATGTCTTAGCCAGAGCCTAAGGGATGTTTCTAGAATGAAATTTTCACTCTGCAGCGGGGTGTGCGCTGATATTAAACTTCCTGGCGGATTGTGGGGCTACACCGTGAGTCGTGTCGGGATAGCTCAGTCGTTAGAGGCTTGCCCGCGATAGGCAAAGGTCCCAGCTTCGAGTCCCGATTCCGGCACACAATCTTAATCTGCCAGGAAGTTTCAATATTAATTTCGTGTACATTTGCCTAATCTGCTTACCACTTTTCCTCCGCAGAGCCGGCCGCGGTGGCCGAGGGGACTGAGGCGCTCCAGTCACGGTCTGCACGGTCACTACGATCGGCGGTCGGGGGTTTGAATTCGCCCTCGGGCATGGATATTTGTGCCGTCCTAGTTCGTAAGTAGTTCATAAGTAGTTTGTAAGTTTAGGGACTGATGACCCCGTAGTTAAGTCCCATAAGCTTAACAAACATTTGAACATTTTCCTCCTCAGATATGGCTTTACATAAATGATGTAGTCTACAACTGAAGTAATGTTTTAATGACAGCTTTATGAGGCTGGAATAATGAGATTCCTCTAAAAATTCCGAGAATACCATTAAGTTCAAATGTTTGTAGAACTTATGGGACTTAACTACGGGCTCATCAGTCCCTAAGCTTACAAACTACTTATGAACTAGCTAAGACTAAGGACGGCACAAATATCCATGCCCGAGGGGGGATTCGAACCCCCGACCGTAGTGGCCGTGCAGACCGTGACTGGAGCGCCTCAGTCCCCTCGGCCACCGCGGCCGGCTACCATTAAGCGCTCGTAGTTGGTAAATAAATTAGATCTGTTTCCCAACATTCTAAATACAGCTACATAGATTCGCGAAAGAAAATTTTTCTTTCCTAATGATGTTTCATGAATCTTCAGAACCCTTTCTGCCACTTCGAACAGTTTTACAAGATCATTACAGGGATTCTGGAGACTGTCTTTTATACCTTTTAATCCGATTAATCATGTTTTATTCTCATTTTTAGAGGCAAGGAGAACTTCCAAGCAATATAACCTCTTCAATCCTGGTGTAGCATATATGCTACATTCGTTGTGATTTTTTTCCTTCGTGAAATAATAACTGAAAGCCGGCCGCGGTGGCCGAGGGGACTGAGGCGCTTCAGTCACGGTCTGCACGGCCACTACGGTCGGGGGTTCGAATCCCCCCTCGGGCTTGGATATTTGTGCCGTCCTAGTTCGTAAGTAGTTTGTAGGTTTAGGGACTGATGACTCCGTAGTTAAGTCCCATAAGCTTTAAAAATAATAATAAAAATAATAAAAACAACTGAAGGTAGCGAATGCGGACTGTTTACTGTTCTCTGAGGTCGGCGCATCATGATGCTTGTTTGTCAAGCTTTTCCATCGCGCTAGCAGGTGGCAGGAGCAGTCACCCCTTTTTTATTTTTCCGTAGCCAGTGCATGGATTCAGTACACAGACACTGCTAAAACATTAGGATGACCTAAAATACATTTCCTCATACTACTTTTTGTTTAAGTTTCAATAGCGGAACATTTGGTTTATTTCCAAAGTGACGATCAACTTAATACTGAAACAGATGATCTGGAAGATGAAAGATGAAAGATTATGACCAAAAATGCCACGCATATGCCAGTAATGAAGACTGATCAAAAAGTAGATGAAGATGTAGATTACAAGGCTGCAAAGGATTTACTTTTGTAATATGTGCTTCATGTGAAGTCAATGTTAGTTTCAGTTCGGATCGTAACTGTCTTTATGAATTTCATAGAAAATAAGTGATTATCAGCTTGATACGTAAGAAACAGTTCAATAAATCTTTCATATCAAGTAATATAAGTTTTTGCTGTTTATTTTCTCTTGTATCAAAAATCCTCCAACTTTTCAATCTATGCAGTATGTACGAGTAGTGACCCAATGCAGCACATATGCTACATACTATAAAATGTTACTATAATTTGCAAAACAAAATTTTGTGCCTATTTCTGTTATTTGGTACATATTGGAACTATTAAAACTGAATCAAGTGATATTTTTTAATCAAATGTGATGTCGGGTCTGAAAAGGATAAACACCTCAGGTTTTTCCTCAGTTACCTCATAATATAATGTCAGCATTTCGTATTCTAGAACATAGTCATGGTCAAACTGAATAGTCCTACTGCTCTCTGAATGACTTAAATCATGATTTTCAATAGCAGACAAAAGAGTTTCCATGTCTCCTGCTTGGCTACATGACATATCTTCAAATGAAGCTGATTCAACTATCTGAAATGTTTTTGGGGATCGCCTTACTGGGGATTTTGTTGTTTGGAGTTGTCCAGGGAACGAAAATATCGTCGGAAACGCTTTAGCCAGAAGTCGCTTTGTATCATTTGTTATTTACTGAAAATACGATATTCCAACAATCTTATTACTGCGATTCGTACGGTCAGTTATAGGCTGCGCAAACACTCGGCATGATTTCAGCTTAATAAATAAACTTACAAGCTTACTACGATGTATAAAATGTGAAACCAAAACACGTAAATAGCGTCGGTCTAACTTTCGTATTCGGCGCACTAGACGTTGAAAAAATGGCTGCCATAGTTTGTGGTTGCTGCCACAAGGAGCGCTGTTAACCCAGAGATAGACTCTCTATATAGTTTATATAGCTCGTTGGTTGCAGCATGGCGCGCTGCCGCGCTCTAGTGGGAACCAGCCCTCATGCTACGGACTGGGCGGCCGTTCCCGGGCGAGGTTCGATTCCTCCATCAGGCAAATGGTGTGTTTATGTGTGTGTGTGTGTGTGTGTGTGTGTGTGTGTGTGTGTGTGTGTGTGTGTGTGTGAGTGTGAGTGTGTGTGTTGTGCTTAGTGTAAGTTACCTTAAGTAGTTCTAAGTTAGGGACTCATGAGTATATCAATTTGGTCCAACGTTTACAAATATTACAACATTTTATTTGGAAAGAAACCCGTTCTGTGCTTCCTAATCATTTCGGTGACACTTTCGGGCTGACTAAATGAGACCTTAACGAAGAGTGCTGCTCTGCGTTGGATCTATTCTACGTCTTCTACTTATGAATCCTAACTGGTACGGATCCCACAATGATGAGAAATAATTAAATGCTGGCCGAACAAGAGTTGTGTAACCTACTTCCCTTTGTTGACATAGGATACTTCCTGAGGATTCTTCCTCTGAATCTCAGTCTGGCATCTGCCTTACGCTAGTGATATAGGCAGGGAATATTCCCAGTGGGAAGAAACTTATAAAATGAGAAAATTGCAGGAAACATCTGTCGCAAGATTGCAAAAATTGGGAATTTATGATAATTTTTAGATTTTGAAAGTTTTAACACTTCTTAAAGAACCTTATAACTCGGTTAACTAGGTAAATTCATACTTTTAATGCAAAATTTATTATTCTCTGCATTAATTTCCTTGCGAATTCAATACATAACATCATTTACTTGAAGTCTGGTGGAAAAAATAATTTAAAATATTCGCTAGGGCTACAATTTTTCGGCAAGTTAAAACCCCACATTTCTCTTAATGAAACCTAAACATATAAAATATTTCCCTGGAGCCGTAATCTCAACCGGCCGTCATCTGTAGCATTTTTTAATTTTTCCAAACGCATGATTAGAGGTGTTTCACTTTAAGAATTCAAAGACTCCTCAATTCTTGCTATGACTTATGAATTATAAAAATATATTTTCTAAAATATAGCTATCAATTTCAGTTTCAGAATCGTTAATTAATGTTTTAGAATGTTCCATGTTAATAAAATTTCTTTTATTTAAAGTAAATCGTAAATCGAAATTTTCCAAGAGCAGCCTTACCCATGATTACTTTTATATGGTTGATCCATTTCAAATCGTTCCGTATGCCCACTCCCACATATATTGTGGTAGTAACTGCTTCCAGTGTTTCTATTGCTACTGCGTGGTTATACAATAAAGGACCTTGCTTCTATTTTGACGCTCAAAATCAGTTCCCTACACCCTGCGGCGATATGCTATACATCATCTTCATTTCGCTACCATTTTCCATTGTTGCAACGTCTCACTAATCTACAGCATCATCTGGAAGAAGCCTCAGTAAGCTTCAGATGCTATCTACGAGATCATTCATTACATTGCGGAAAGTAAGGGTCCTATAACTCGCTGCTTGGGCACGCCTGAGATCACTTTAACCGTCTGAAAACTTCTCTCCGTCGAGAATGGCATGCTGCCTACTGTTAGTTAGAATCGCTTATATCCATTCACACAGTTCGCACTTTATTTATCAGCGACGCTGCTTAACTATTCCATTCCCAGTGTAGTTCCTCGACAACAACGTATTAAAAGCTGAATTATACCGCATTTTCTGTATCAATCCTTAAAGTCACATTATTGTTGATGAAAAACTTGCTTCTAGTACGACATTTTGCCGATTGGTACGGCTTTTAACCGCTTCTGAGCCATTAATCTGTCCGTCTTGGAGGTTGCGTTACGTTGCCGTCTGTACGTAGCTGTGAGTGTGAGCGTGGGTGTCGTTCATGTTACTTCATTTCTGTTGTGAACTGTCTTGTCTTTGGTGCTGCGGCAAAGAATATGCTAGCATTATTGATCTGACAGTGTGAACTATCAACAAAGTAACATTCCAAGTAATAAAATGCCTCGATACAAATGTCTGTGTTGTGCAGTACATGACAAAAAAACAATAGGCCGATGAAAAATTTTGAAACACTTATTTTGATGTTTAGTGCACTGTTTTAATACAGGAAACACTGAATTTCAATTTTTCCAAAGTTGAGTTCCCAATGTGGTTATGAAAGGGTTAACGGTATCGAATCCTCCGAGGAACTCAAGAGTCACTGCATCTAGCTGAGATGCTGTATCTACTACTCTCTGAAGCTCGTGGATCGATGGCGCTTGGTTCCTCTAGAGACCGTCCATGCGCTGCTGCAAGACGGGGGACAAATTCCATCGCATACTCCGCGTAAAATCGAATTGGTATCCCATCACGTCCACCGCCCTTTCCTCTGTTGGGCGATTCCAATTCCTTTTCTATCCCTCTGACATTCATTTCAATATCTTCCATTTTGCCGTCCATGCGAAGGTTTAGAGGACGAATTACAGTGCAATGTTGCTCTGTGAAATAGCTTTGTGACCCAGTGGAGTGGACGAACGCTCTAGTGCGACTTGCTGCGGAGTGCACTATTTTTCCCCGTCGGAGGATCGAGTCCTCTCGCGCGCGTGGTTTTGCGTGTTGCTCTTAGGTTACTTTGCGTTATTTTACATAGTTTCTGTGCCTAGGGACTGATAACGTCAGGTGACGTCCCATTGATTTACAAATATTTGAACTTTTTGAAACAGCTTTGTAAAAAAAGTTTAGTATTCTGCCATTTGGTTGTCATCTTCTGTCTCCTCTAACGACCGTAGTCCTTATGTTTATATTAGCGGCCGACTGCCACTATATACAGCTAGACTAATATAAATAATTGGTGAGGCGAGTGTCAACAGCCGTAATATATTTCATAAATTGCATTTTTAAAATCATCGGCTGTTTATTAAAACCTTATGTAGTTTCGGTCAACAGATCATCTTCATGGGTAAAAAGGTGTTAAAACTGACTGGTAAGATGCATCACATAAAATACATCTAGTTGAGAGAAACAGGAGTCAGTATAACTAAAAATATTGAAAATACGGTGGTCATCTTAGACAAAAACCTATCAGTCAACACAATGTAAAAGGTAAGAACAGACTATTCATAGACATAGTCATGAGTCACTATAACTAAAAATATTAAAAATACAGTGGTCATCTTAGATAAAAACCTATCAATCAACTCAACATAAAAGGTAAGAACAGACAATTCATAGTCTGTTCTTACCTTTTATGTTGTGTTGACTGATAGATTTTTTTCTAAGATGACCATTGTATTTTTAATAATTTTAGTTATACTGACTCCTGTTTGTCTCAACTAGATGTATTTTATGTAATGCATTTTACCATTCAGTTTTAACACCTTTTTATCCATGGAGATGATCTATTGACCGAAACTAGTTGATATATAAGGTTTTAATAAACAGCAGATGATTTTAAAAATGCACATTATGTAATATAAATGTTTTGCACCCCACAAGCCGGAGTACCAAAGGGTGGAATCCTATGTCCTTCATTACACACTATATACACGACAGACATTCCATTGCCAACCACAAATCAAGAGGCAGTAGCATTATACGCGGATGACACCGCTTACTGCCACAGAAAGGATCAATATGAAAACGAACACGTACCTAAACCAACTACAAGACTGGATGGCAGAAAATTAGATTAAACCAAACCCAAACAAAACTCAAATGGTGCTGTTCAGACACAGATATCTGATGACAAAGAAAAACCAAGACTAGAGAAACGTTAGACCCATTCTCTGGGCAGCACCACTCCAATTGCACAATAAACCTTGTACAAGGAAGGTTCGAACTTTGTAACAACAAGACAACAATATACACATACAAAGCACTTATAAATCCTCTTTTAGAATACGTATTCCCTGCAATAGCAGGAATAAACTCCACGATAGCAAACAAAATGTTTTTTACAGAGAGGAGGCTCCTGCGTAGCTTCGTGAGCATGGAACACAGAACACTCAGAGCACAAATATATGCAACAGCAAAAATCATATCCCTAGAAACAAGGCTAACGACACTAACAGCAAAATACGACAAAAGAACGTTAGACCATAGACCAGACCTTGAAGAAGTTTTAACAAACAGAGCACCCAAAACCCGGAAACCAAAATACAAATACATACACCCAAACAGAAAAATTGCCCAGAACACTACACAAAGATACCCTGAACTGACACTGACAGTGTTGCCACTAACACAAAATGAAGTCACACCCGCACATCTCGACGACATAATATAAACAAAAAAGAAAAGGACCAAAACCAAAAAGACAACAACAAGACACCAGATACAGGAACGAAGAAAGAAGAAGAAAACGAAATAAATTGTAGCAACCAGCCACTGCATACAGCAGTAGAAAATGTAACAAATACAATTAAGAACAAAACCAACAATACACCTTGTAAATAATGTTATGTAAAAATTGTAACCAATAAAAAATTGTAAGAATGTAATGTACATAGAATTATTTTGTAAAATAAAAGTATATATGTAAAACCCTCTGGCCTAATAGAGCATAAAGACGCTCTAAAATAGCCCTTCGCTTCCCCTTCAGGGAGTAGAATGAAAAGATTAAAATAAATAAATAAAAATTAAAAATTGTGTGAACCACACAGGCACCATGTGACAGTAAAGTCCTAGTGCTTCCTACAGCCACACGATCGACTTTGAAAGTGTTAAAATTACGGTCTGCCGAGTGCCCAGATGGTCACTTCTGAGAATTGCTGCACAAGTTGGACATGATGCATCAATTGTGCAACGATGGTGTTTTCGATGGTCACGTAAATATTTTCACATACTTCCACACCCTACAGGCACTCGGCAAAATATACATATTGTAAGGGCAGAAATGGAACAACGTACATTTTTCACAGCATAGATAACTGGTTTTTTGAGTATAAAGTATTGACAACGTTTTCCAAGCATTGGTGGTCACTGGCAAGCACACACCTATAACGCCTTCTTCAACTGATACCACAGCACCGATGTCCACGGTTCGACCGTTCCCATCAGACGATGACTTGGTCGAGAGGAGCGGAAGGGGGGGGGGGGTTGTCAAAATTCTTCTAGTCTAAAAAAACAGAGAAATAGAGAAATTTCGTAATGCCAATTTCTTTCATCATTATTATTCCCGTATATACTAATAGAATTAAGGGCATACTCAGATAACTGCTCGAAACCATTCAAACAAAAGTTCTTCGATTTCTTCTTCAACCAAACGTTCACAGTCAAATCTCCGTCCTTTTCGGTCTTTTATTTTTTATTTTATTTTATTTATTTATTTATTTATTTTTTGGTTCGGGAAGTTAAGAAAAGTCAGATGGAGCTTTATCTGCGCCTTCTTTCCATCTATTCTCTCAAACAGTGCATCAGGGTGCATTAGTATGCTGTATTGATAGTTTCGCCATTTTGCAAGTACTCCACCATAATCATCCCTTCCTCATCCAAGAAAACCGATGCCATCACCTAACCGGTTGGAATTTGCACCCAGATTTTGTTTTTGTTTTTTAATGGTAGGGGAAGAAGGAGGGTTTCACTGTTGTGACAGTTGGCTCAGGATCACAGTGGTAAATCAACGTTTTGTCGGTTGTCATACATTGCAAGAAAGTCGTTTTCTCCCGCTTCACATTTTTAGATGACTTCTTCATAACACTGCACACGCTACTGTCTCTGATTTGCATTCCAATCCTTCTGGAACAAACACATGAATCCTTTTACATTCCCAAAATATCCACAACACTGTCATGAGCGGGTAAATGGGAGATTCCAATTGTGGTTTCAATATGCTGCATAACTGCATCGTGAATTTAACCCACTGTTCCATCTGTGGCAACGGTGACAAGCCTCCCGTTTTTGTGCATCTTCCTCACTCATTGTTTCCACACTTTGAAATCGGACACCCAGTTTTTCACAGTTGCTTAAGACGTAGCACCATCATTAAATATATTTCGCATGTCATCCGCTGTTTCCTTGTGCCCCAGTCCAATCAAATAAAGATATTAAATCACACAACGGTTTTTTTATTGTCTCGATATTCGCCATTTTGCTTACTCTACGATATACAAGTCATTCTAGCGGCAAAACTATACAAGCTGGACGCGCGGAATTCGACTTGAATACCAGCACGATGAAACCAGGTGTAACGTTTGTGATAGAAATTACGGAAACTATGTAGGGATGGAAAACTCTTCGACCGCCCCTCGTAAAGTTGGGCCTTAGGGGTTAGAGCAAATTCTGCCTGTACCAAAGTGATGATAGTTTACGCGTACGACGTTAACCTGGCTAGCGTTGTGCATTCGCCCATGAAGCACTCAGATCACCATAAGCGTTAGAGTTTTGGGCGTGACAAGCTACAAATTCGTTCACCATTGGGGATGCTGAGCAGAGATCAGTACAGGCTGAGTGTTCTAACATCAGTTCTTTCGCCATTCTTGCAGCATGGTGGTGATGTTTTGTTCTAACAGGATAATGCTCGCCATAGGCTGTGCGTGAGACTCAACTTCCTCTGCAAGACGTTTAGCAACTTGACTGTAAATAGCACGATCTCCAGAATTGTGTCGAATCGAACACGTAACGCGACAAAACGTGTTGCACATAACTACGTGAACATGGCAAGAAACAGTGATATGAGGCATCTCAAGACAGTACTCGCTCTCTGTATGATAGGATAGGTGCCAGAGTGAGCGCCTACATTGTCGCCCGTGATGGTTGAATAGCCAATTGCTGATATGCGTACCTCATGGTACCTCAGCACCTTCATAGCTATTGATCTGTAAATGTAATAATTTCATGTACTCCATATGCTTTGTTTTAGTAATATGTCTTGAGTGAATTGGAAAACTCTAAGAGGGAGGACATTTTTTTTTTCTTTTTTGACAATGTAGTAATTCTGCGCTATCTTTTTTTATCTACTGTGGAATTTTGTGGAGCCTTCCATACGATGTGCTGCTGCATAATTCGACTGTGAAACATGTTCCCTCCCGGGGATTACTGCAGAAGGCCATCCTCTGTTTTGCAAAGTAGATGTGTAACTGGGAGTACATTCCTGGTGGTGTCTAGAGTGCTTTCTAGAAGAATTAGTAGCATTTATTGTCGCTAAATGTAACGGGAATCCACTACCCATTGTGTGTGTGAGTGTTTGTGTGTTACCTAATGTAATTGTTGATAGTTTTCAAACATAAATCATGGAAGATAGCTCAACATTTATGTTTATCTCTACCACAGGATTAGTTTCACAACGGAAATGATTGTCATGTTCAATTTTTAATCAATCTTCTAATGAAATTACGTGCTTATGGAATATCGCCCCAACTGTGTGAATGGATTCACGATTTCCAATACAAAAGGACACAGTTCGTAGTAATTGACGGTAATTCATCGAGTAAAACAGAAGTGATATCCGGCGTTCCTGATGGAAGCATCATAAGTCTCCTACTCTTCCTTGTGTATATAAACGATTTAGGAGACAATCTGAATAGCTCCCTTAGACTCTTCGTGCATGATGCTGTCGTTTATCGGTTAGTGAAGTCAACAGAGGATCAAAAGGGACTGAAAAGCGATTTGGACAAAATTTCTACATCGTGCGGAAATTGGCAATTAACACGAAACAATGAAAAGTGTGAAATAATACACATGACCGCTAAAAGAAATTCGCTGAACTTCAGTTACACGATAAATCAGTCAAACTTTAAGGTCCTAAATTCTACGAAATACCTAGGAGTTACAAATACGAACAAATTAGACTGTAGAGAACACACAGAAAATATTGTGGGGAAGGCGAACAAAAGGTTATGTTTCATTGCCAGAACGCTTCGAAGAAGCAACAGCTCCACCAAAGAGAAAGGCAGCTCATTAAGAAAATGACATTATTCGTTGCGGCGAGTTCTGTTTGCAAAATTTCAATCAACGACTTTTACATCTGAATGTGAAAATATTTTGCTAGACCCACCTACATAGGGAGACATGACCACCCCAATAAAATAAGAGAAATCAGATCGAAAACGGAACGATTTACGTGTTCTTTCTTCCCTCGCGTTATTAGAGAATGGAACGGTAGAGAAAGGTTATGAAAGTGGTTAATGGGCCCTCTGCCAGGCACTTGAATGTGATTTGCAGAGTATCTTTGTAGATGTAGATGAAGCTTCTGCTGCAATGTAGATACAGAAGGAAACCATTACGTGCCATTATAAAAGAAAGTGCTTTAATGTTGAAAATAAAATGCAATGCAAGTGTAAAACGTCACAAATACGAAGAACTAAACAAATAGAAAATACTAAAATATCAGTGGCCGTAACTGGCAAAATCTAATTGGTCGTCCAAGGGGACCAGGAGGCGAGCCATCACTCCAGTCCACAGCGCCGCCACTTTGCCCTCGTCTTCACTCGGTAAACGGTTAAGACGGTCCCAAGGTACACACAAGAGAAGAGGCAGGGCATATGGAGACAAGTGCTAGCATAGCCGGCATAGTGTGAGTCACAGAGGACGTCGCACCTCAGCTCAGCTGATCTTTCCACTGTGTTTTATGCGGAGTACAAATTGAAAATAAGAAACCGGGCACTGTAGTGGGACTGGCGAACACAAGTCTTTATTGGGTAAGAGGCTGCCTGAAAAACTGTTAATTATTTTCACTGCTAAGCAAATTACGGTTCTCAATATAACAGCACAGAAGTTGTTTATGGCAGGCCTACTAACTTAAACTTTGTTTAACCGTGGATAGTTTTCATGTTCGATTTGCCGCCCATTAACACACAAAAAACTATCATTAAGTTCTTCCTCTCTAAGAAGTTATCACATTTAAAGAGGATTGTAGTTTCATTTAACATTTAGGTCCATGTGCACAAGAGGTAGGAGTCACAAACTATTTCGTAAAGTTTTACCTTCAAGTTGTTCCCCTAAGTAAAAATTCGCGTAAGTTATTGCAAGAGTTTCAAAAGTTGCTTACCCTTCAATTTAAATAACCAACTTTGTCATCTAATTAAACTATCATAATTTCACCGTTCACATAGACGTAAAGTCTGAAAGACGACCGTCTGCCGTCTTCCATATATTTTTTATAAAATTGTAATTTATTTCATGTCACTAGATTAGCATTTTGTTAAGACTAGAACCCCAATCTTTTCAAGACATTAGGAATAGCATTTTTTTTTATGTTTAAAATATTAGTTTCTGAAATGGTTGTTAATATTGCTAGGATCTTGTTATTTTAATAATTTATTATTTTGGTTATGAATGTGATAATAAATACGGCATCTCCCTACGCTACTGTCCCTCTGAGAATGTGTACTTATTTTACTATTAAGTGGATGTGCGAGGATCTAATGCCTTTCTGAATGTGGGTGGTAATAGCTCGCTTTGCATGGTTCTCTCTGGCTGACAGTCGATTGTTAGTCGTTACCAATCCCTGCTGCTCATGCGACCAAAGAAGTTTCTACAGCCTTTGGTTTCAAGCCAGTCGACGAGCCCTCTCCAGGGCAAGTCTCACGATTTTCTCTCCCAACCACCGCTGTTCTCGTGGGTTTTGCCCGGTTTTCGGTAGCTTTCGCGCCTCCTGGACACTCGGTGATCATTTTGTGGTGGGATCGTGGTGAGGTAAGGTTGGTTCTGCTCTTGTGCCCACGGAGATGGTAGTGATTCATTGTCTAGCATATTTAACTAAGACTCTTGTTCAGCTTAGACTACTGAACTTCGATTCATTTTTCGGAATATTCCTTTCGCTCATGCACGGAAATGTGTTCTAGTTTTTCAATCCAGTGATTTCCAACAGATAAACGCGGGGTATGTGTTACTAGTTGCATTTTGATAACGGCCTAGTATATTCAAACCTTTTGTGATTATGTGGCGGTGTACGAACTCTGTGTAAATTCCTTCTAGCTTTGTGGCGCCCAATTTCTAACAGACGATATGTTCATTTTTGTACAGTACATGTAAAATGTTTTTTTTTCGTTTCCTTCATTGAGTGATATGTGTTCCACGTGGTTGGTTCTTGGAACAAAGCTTTCAGCTTCCACTATTGTTTGTTCCATGCCCATCAGGCAAGTAACTATGCGTGTTTCCTTCTGATTTCCACTAACATTTCGCGATCTTCTCTCCCAGCCTATTTTAATTTTGCTGTTTCTTCTCCGAACTTGTAGTATGCTCCCAGTCTTTGTCAGTAATTCTTTCCGAGCCTTGTACAATCTCGTTCAATAGCTTGCTTATGAAATTCTATGTCTTTCTAAGGGTTGCTTGCCGTAGTTTTTATTCTCATTTTTTCGCCTTTGTTATTATTTCACTTTTCTGCTTTTTGAGACTGGACTTCATCCGTCTCTGTAATCGCTCCCTATCGCATGTAGCTCCATTTCATTCGCTTCCTTTGGTAATTCTAAACATGTCTATGGGTTGTATGCCGTAGTTTTAATTTTTATTTTTCCGACTTTGTAATAATTTTACTTTTCCGGTTTTTGAGACTGGACTTCTTCTGTCTCTGTGAACGCTCCCAATCACATGTTGCTGCATTTCAGTATCTTCCTTATGAAATCCTAAGTATTTCTAGGGATTGAATGCCGTAGTTAGTTTTCTTTATTTTTCGGAAATTGATTTTATTCATTTTTATCGGGTTTTGGAACCACGGGTGGGTGAGAAGCCTTTTTATTGTATTAACAAAATTGGTTCCCCATTTTGCTTGGGTTCGACCTGACTAAACAAGTTAAGTTCAGTATAATTTTGACTTGCCTATAAATTGTAGTTTTAGAGCACCTTCCCCGTTTTAATATGGTTTTTCATTAGTTCTGAGAACAAGTTCAGATGCAAATTTTTATATTTAATTTCCATTGCACCATAAATGTTTCTCTTTAGCCACCTTTATGAAATAACTTTAATTGTGGTGGCTTGTTTATTAATGCCTGTGTGTAATTTTGTGTGAGCTGCTACGTATATTGGCCACTGTATCGTTAACTTCCTGTTATTAAAGTAATTTGAATCAAGTCAGTTCTCAATTTGGACCAGAGAACAAGGACTAGCAGCAGGTAGTAGCCAGTAGTTCACACGGACCTTTTGCTAATTTCACTGCTCTAATTAAACTTTTTTATAACAGTAAACTCTTATCCGGGTACCTCCTACCAGAATTAAGCTTTTATGTCGTACAGTGGCCTACTTTTAAGTCCCATTAAAGTTTATTGGTGGTCAGCAATCACCTCTTTGGTTCCGGCGTGGAGGACTCTGGTGACCGCGTTGTGATGTTCTCGAAGTAACATGAAACAAAAAAACAAATACAAACTTTTAAGTACACAATTTATAAAAATTAATAACAATATTACAAAACATTTAATGAAAAAAATTATCGTTTTTAACGCTTACCTAACAAACTAAGCTTATAAATGGCTTGTGACGAGATGTAGATCCTTGTCCCACTACACGTATTCAGTTATATGCATCGATGTGTTGGACTCATTAATTTAGAAATAATTGGAAAACTGTAGCTTGGCCTACAAGCAACATTCAGATCAGTAATCTTTACATATTAAATGAGAGATTTCCTTTCGAGTTTGTTTAATTTGAAATATAATTCTACCTACCATTCAAATACCATATTAATACGTCTGATTACGAAACGTTGTCACTCTGTGACAACTTAAGTCTATGTTGTTGTTGTGGTCTTGAGTCCGGAAACCGGTTTGATGTAGCTCTCCACAATACCCTATCCTTAGCAAGCCTCTTCATCTCCACATAAGAACGGCAACCTACATCTGTCTGAATCTGCTTACTGTATCCATCTCTTGGTCTTCCTCTGCGGTTTTTACCCCACACACTTCACTCCAACGCTAAATTCACAATTTCTTGATGTCTAAGAATGTGCCCTACCAATCTATCCCTATTTAGTTTTCTAGTCCTTCCGTCCAATTGCAGCAAGAGGTCAGTGACCGTACAAATCAGAGCAGAACAACATTCAGAAATTGCATAAATTTCGAGATGTTCCGCATCTATTTTAGGTACACCAGCAGCAATTTGTTCAGGCCGTAAAATATTGTAACTTCCAATTTGCAACGTCAGTTATACTGAAAGTACATGAAATTTGAGAAGTTATTCATTCGAAAAATAAAAGGAACCGGATCTCTAATCAACTTCTTAAATTGCGCTATATCGCTTAAACGAACTTCGATTTTGATATAATTCTTCTCTAAACACATGTCTAATTATTTTTTTCCACTTCGCCATAAATTTAAACCAGGATACTGAGATTTTTGACTTTTTAAGGATTTGGTCGTGATCCAAAGAACTAGCAAACAAATAGCAAAGTAATACAAATAAACAATCACTGAGACGGATTTTTGTCTCAAATATGTCAAAGACATTATTGATTAATATGAAGCATTGAATTAAAATTTGTGGTGCGGCCGGGAATGGAACGCGGACCTCCATGCTTACTAGCTCAACAAAATCGCCTTCTTCGGCGTCGGCTTCTATCGGCCATTTTTTTCCATTTGTATGACAATTTTTACTTCTATCTTGTACTTGAAAATGAAAATTCTTCTTGTGTTGATAAAAAAAGCAAGATAAAGCTCATTTGATGAATTTCCGTCTTGCTGCCCCAAAGATTTATGTATAAAATATAAAAAAAAACTAAAAGCAAGGTAACTTCTTCAGTGGTAAACATAAACTATTTTCTTCTATTTACTATTCAATAAAATAACTGTTTCTTCTTTTTCCATGGCACTGCTCACCGTCGATTTCAAAGTTTGTCTTTACGTATTGTTTTCGCAGTTTTGCGTGTCCGTTTGAAGTTCATTCTCTTTTTATCTTGTTTTATGTACTTATTATAAAATTCCTTCTTCTCTAACCCTGAAATACGTCAGGATTTATTTGAATAAAATAAACAAACGCAAGAAGGGCTTAATGATATATCTTGTTTCAAAACCAAAATTGATTCTTAGATACTGTTCGTTTCATCGTTACTTTTTCTTCAAATGTTCATGTTTTCTTCATTTGGATGATTATATTTATTTATTTATTTATGTAATTATCGTTAGAGTTATCCTGCAAGCTCCATCGTTAAGCATGTTATTTCACGTGCAAATTACATGATAGTTCTCTTTAGGAAATTTGCGTATTGACAATGATAATCATTTATTTGAGTAGGTTTTGGTGCTGGGTCATAATTTATGTCCAAAAGTCCTCTTCGCTCTTTTCAGTATTTGTTAGTACATAAAATACTGTATGTCCCCTTAACCAGTTGACGGCTTCTTTCTTTGTGTTGGGGTAAAGTATTTCGTCGGGTAGCAAAAAACTCGTGGGTGTTATTGTATGCGGCGATGTTCTCTGAATGATTGCTAATTTTCGCCTAACCGACTGCCAAATGTTGTTTACATTATTGCATACAAATTGGTGTTCATCTGTGTTGTTGACATTGCAGGTGTTACACAAGGGGGAGTCTGCCATGGAATGGAATGAAGTCGTTCGTTCGTTGGCACTTTTCTGTTAACTGCGTAGTACCACGTTGCCCGCACGTTAGTTGGTAAGTGCAAATTATGGATGTTTTTCCAGATATTTGACCAATTGAATGCCTTGTACTTTTTTCTATGATATTCTTGTTATGAAACTTCATTAATTTTTTGTAAACTTCTTTAATATTAATTACATCTTTCTCTGCAATCCTCATTCTAAGATAACTGTGTTCTATTAGAAAATGCTTGAAATGGTACAGTTTATTGGGGATATGGTAAACATCAATTGGTGCATCGCAGTTGGCTGGTACTATTTCATTAGGTAAGAATGCTGCTATACTATTCGGTGACTTTTTCCACTGTTTATAAGTCTTGCAGGTGTACAGCGCTTGTGCTTTATTGTAGACGTCTGTGAGGCTTAAGCCACCGTCAGTAGGTGGTAAGGTCAAGGTTTCAAACTTAACGTTGAACATGTGACCACGGCTAACGAAATGACCAAAGGCAGCCAGAATCCTATTTGCCACGTCTCTCGGCATGGGCAAGACTTGTGCTACGTAATTGATTTTAGATGTTAGATGGATGTTCCACTCTCTGTATTTCATCAATTGTCCTGAGAGTGTGTTGGTGGATGCTGGCACGTATGTTATTAAGTAATTTTCTATAATTCAAAGCAATTGTCTGCCAGATGTTTGGTGCATATTCTATTCCAAGACATGTCATTGTGGGGGATCTCCTATATTGTTCCTTGGATGGAAACTCCTAGGCCACGCCCAATATTCACCGTTAGACTACCACACCACTAACGATTAAGGCGCCTTGGAATAGTTTATGTACGATTTCCCACAACATCACAAACTTTAATTCAGCTTCTGTTTTCCAAAGATAATTGCCACTACTGCCAAGGCTCACCATGCAGGGGAATAGCACCTCGGCGATGGACATGGTGGAACAATCCTGTTTAGGTGATATAAATATCAATTTAATACAAATAAACAATCTCTGAGACGGATTTTCGTCTCAAATATGTCAAAGACATTATTGATAAATATGAAGCATTGATTAAAATTTGTGGTGCGGCCGGGAATCGAACCGGGACCTCCATGATAACTAGGCAGACGTCTTAATCGTTTTTTTTTTTTCTTTTCCTTTTATAAAATAAAGTAAAGAGTCCTCCTCCGCATCGGTCCGTAAAGATATATGTAGATTTACAATGGGGAAAAGGGAGAAATAAATATTTGCTTCATGTATAATCTTTGTCAATATATATAGTTCTGCATTTTAATATAGAAAATAATGCCGTTCCACATTCGGCGTAAAAACAAAATTAAGAGGTCGTCGCATTACTACATGGTGCGTTCCAAGGAAGGTCTAGCTGCGGATCATCAATGAACGTCTTCTCGATTTATTTCGTTGCCGGTTATAGTTCAGTCATTCAGTACTTCTATCGTTCTTGGGTCAACTTCTCCTTTCATCGATGTTCCAGCTGCGAGGCGGGTTATGGAACGCACTCCAAAGAAAACTGGAAAAATATTCGCGGTACTTGGGGTTCCTAACTACTACACAGTGTCTTTCGTTTATATGGTTCCAAAAATCAAGCACAGTCTTTTCTCCATCGCCGAACAAATAGTGTACAGCGTGGCCACATATCCATTTAACAGAATTAGTTTTCGCTCTCGGGTAATACGAGTCTTCTGGAAAGAGAAGCGATTTGGTTGTTATCATTTCTGGAGTTGTGCGTGTGAAGAAAGCCAGTACCTGGCGCACAAAATAGCAAACATCCTTCGCCGATCCACAGTCAAGGCGATGTTCATCTGTATCCATTACTCCGCAGGTGGTACACAAAGGGGAGTCCACAAGATGAATTCGGTGGAGGCGATAATGGCACACCTGCTTCCCGTTGACTGTGATGTACCACACAGACTGTACGTTCGTGTCAAGAGTGGGCGCGCTCACCGCCCGCCACGCTACGCGCCAGTTAATATGGGGGTATTTTGTTTCTACCACGTTCGGGGCTCTCTTCAGTTCCATGTTCTTATATATTGCCCTCGCCGATATCAATTGTGTGGGCGGTAGCGCGGTACGGACGTAGCTGAGGTCGAGGAAGAATTGCCCGATATAAAAGACAGGGCCGGAATGTCGGATAGTGGTATTGGAGGGGTGAGGGAGATCGGCCTCAAGGCCTCTAGCAGCAGGCTTGTAAGACTCGTCGGACACTGTCGCCACATCTTCATGTGAGAGCTTACGAATAAGGCCCGTGCTCTGTCCGGAACGTGAAAAAGTCCTAAACCACCTCTGTTCCTCGGTAGTGTGAGGGAGTCATAACGAATCTGGAAGAGCATACCAGTACTTACAAAAGACCCCATAGCTTCCAGCATGCTGCGGGCCAGATATGGCGGGATCGGCAGTCGCGCAACATGGGGGATGCGCGACGCCAAATAGACGTTAGCATATCGCGCTCGTTGCAGAATGTCTAGAGTTCTAAGACGGTGGTCAGCTATCCCTGCCCTAATCTGTTGCAATAGGCGCCTACTGTTGAGGGCAATCGTCGGCCGCAGGTCAGTTGTAAAATCAATGCCCAAACAGCGTATTGTGTCTGTTATTCTCAGTGGGGCCACGCACCTATCGGGCAGCCCGTCACCTATAGGTAGAGCGTGCGATTTGTGTACATTCAGTTCACTGCCCGATGCCGCACCGTAGGTCGCCACCCATGTCAAAGCTGCGTGGACATCGTCTTCACCACGAAGAAATAAGACCAGATCGTCGGCATAGGCAGTGCAGCAAAAAGTGTGTCCACCGAGTGTCATCCCTGTCAGGCGTTGTCGAAAGCCACAGAGCAGCGGTTCCAAAACGAGGGTGTACAATATCGCTGATAGGGCGCACCCCTGTCTCACCGATCTCTGGATGAGGATCGGCGGTGTGAGGCGTCCATTGTACAATACTCTTGATGTCGCACCGTGAAGGAGACGCACCAATAACTCTAGATGGTATCGGGGTAACCTATCTGTTGCATTACCGCCTTTAAAACTGCGTGGTCGACTCTGTCAAAAGCTTGGCTGAAATCGAAGCAGGCCAAAACTCCAGGCATTTTATGTGCCTTGGCAAGTGCGATCATATCGCGATACCGGCAGAGGGCAGTGCGAATGTTATGACTGCCACCTAAAGATGCCTGATCCTGTGAAACAACGTATCGGACCGTGTGCTTGATTCGTGCTGCCAACAGTCGAGTGAAGATCTTCATGTCGCTATTCAGTAAGGTCAAGGGGCGGTAGTCGCTGATGTTGGTCCCACCTCGTGGTTTGTGTATAGGAATGATCAGCCCTTCGCAAACTGTCTCAGGGATCTGCACCGTCCAGACTGGTACCAACAGTTTTTGAAAGGTCCTGTAGAACTCCAGAGGGAGGCTGTCAGGGCCTGACGACTTATTGGCGGGTCTCATCCTTATCGCTTCAGTGACTTCTTCCTCTGTTATGTCGTCTGTCAGTTCAGTGGCCGCAGCTTGTGGAATTTCGCCGTACGTGAGCTGGGATACCGCTTCGATTACTTCTGGGGGGTGTCGGAGCTCTGAGTACAGCTGTGCATAGTGAGCATGAAGGACATGTCCTATATCTCGCTGGGTGTCGTATCGTCCTCTATCTGTAGTCAGCACATGTATCAAGGCCCTTCTACATCTACATTTACATACATACTCCGCAATTCACCGTAAGGTGCGTGGCGGAGGGTACACTGTACCACTACTAGGCATTTCCTTTCCTATTCCACTCCCAAATTGAACGAGGAAAAAAAGAATGCCTATATGCCTCCGTACGAGCCCTAATTTCTCTTATCTTGTCTTTGTGATCTTTACGCGAAATGTAAGTAGGCGGCAGCAAGATCGTACTACACTCAGCTTCAAATTCCGGCCCTCTAAATTTACTTAACAGAAATTCACGAAAAGAACGTCGTCTTTCTTCCAGCGATCCCCAATTGAGTTGCCGGAGCATTTCCGTGACACTCGCGCATTGGTCGAACCTACCGGTAACAAATATAGCTGCTCGCCTCTGAACCGCCTCTATGTCTTCCTTCAAACCGATCTGCTGCGGGTCTCAAATACTTGAGCAATACTCAAGACGTGGTCGTACAAGCGTTTTATACGCGGTCTCCTTTACAGGTGAAGTACATCTTCCCAAAATTCTCCCAATAAACCGGAGTCGGCTGTCTGCCTTACTCACAACTGTCCTTACATGCTCGTTCCATTTCATATCGCTCTGCAATGTTACGCCTAGATATTTGAACGACGCGACCGCATCAAGAAGCTCACTACTGATGCTGTATTCGAACATTATAGGATTGTTTTTTCTACTCATGCGCATCACCTTACATTTTTCTACATTGAGAGCTAGCTGCCATTCTTCGCACCAACTAGAAATTTTGTCCAAGTCAACCTGTATGCTATTACAGTCAGTTACAGACGACACCCTCCCATACACCACAGCATCATCAGCAAACAGCCGCAAATTACAACTTACTCTGTCCATCAGATCATTTATATAGATAGAAAATAATAGCGGTCCTATCACACTCCCCTGGGGCACGCCTGACGATACACTCGTCTCTGATGAACACTCCCCGTCGAGAACAACGTACTGCGTTCTATTACTTAGGAAGTCTTCCAGCCAGTCACAAATCTGTGAACCTATTCCATAAGCTCGTATCTTCGTTAGCAGTCTGCAGTGTGGCACCGTGTCGAACGCCTTTTTGAAGTCGAGAAAAACACAATCCGACTGTTGCCCTTCGTCCATGGCTCGCAAGATGTCATGTGAGAAAAGGGCAAGCTGAGTTTCACATGAACGATGTTTCCTAAACCCGTGCTGATTCATGGAGAGAAGCTTTTCCGTTTCAAGGAAATTTACTATATTCGAACTGAGAATATGCTCCAAAATTCTACATGAAACCGATGTCAACGATATTGGCCTGTAATTGTATGGGTCAGTTCTCTTTCCTTTCTTATACACGGGAGTCACCTGCGCTTTTTTCCAATCACTAGGAACTTTGCGCTGAATTAAAGATTCGCTATAAATGCAAGCTAAGTAGGGGGCCAATGCCGCAGAATAGTCTTTGAAAAACCGAACTGGTATTCCATCCGGACCAGCAGACTTTTTCGTATTTAGCTCTCTCAGCTGCTTCTCTACACCAGAAATACCTATTGCTATGTCCCCCATTTTGGAATTAGTACGTTGATCAAATGATGGTATATTTGTGCGGTCCTCCTGCGTGAAAGATTTCTTAAAGGTTAAATTTAGAACTTCAGCTTTCCGTTTGCTTTCTTCTATTACTGCCCCGGAATGATCAACTAGTGACTGGACAGTGGGCTTTGACCCGCTTATCGATTTTACATAGGACCAGAATTTTTTCTGGTTCTCGGAAAGATCTTTTGCTAAGGTATGGCTGTGATAATTATTGTATGCTTCACGCATCGATCTTTTTATAGACGCACGAATCTCTAATAACTTTTGCCTGTCATCATTTGCGTGTTCTTTTTTGAATCGAGAGTGCAACAGCCTTTGCTTTCTCAGCAGCTTTGTAACATTATTATTATACCACGGTGGATCTTTTCCATCCTCAATCGTCTTTACTGGCACATATTTCTCTAACCCTTCATTAACAATGCATTTAAATTTAGTCCACAATTCCTCTACATCCATAGTCCCAGAATTAAACGATGCCCATTCATTTTCTAAGTGCGATCGTAACATTTGCTTGTCGGCTTTTCCCAACAAAAACAAGCTCCTAGCCTTCTTGACTGGTTTATGAACTTTGGTCACCATCGACGCTATGACGATATCATGATCACTAATTCCTGTCTCTACACAGACATCGTTAATAGGGTCAGGCCTGTTTGTGGCTATAAGGTCTAGAATATTTCCATTGCGCGTGGGTTGCCGGTTTAACTGCTCAAGACAGTTTTCGGAGAATGTGTCCAAAAGTAGCTCGCAAGACTGCTTGTCTGTACCGCCTGAAATGTAACTAGCGAGGTCCCAATCTATACTCTTAAGGTTGAAGTCACCTCCGACTAATATTGCATGGCCC
This sequence comes from Locusta migratoria, assembly GCA_026315105.1. NCBI lineage: Eukaryota > Metazoa > Arthropoda > Insecta > Orthoptera > Acrididae > Locusta > Locusta migratoria. The sequence goes on from CM048748.1 coordinate 325,372,463, forward strand.
GGATACCTATGCACTACCTGGTGTAGACTTTCCTTGAATGATTCTAAAACTGCTACAGCAGCACTGGGGGGGGGGGGGGGGGGGCGGTAAAAACACCCAACTATTAACTTTACTTCTTTTAGACCTGTTATGCGTGCCCAGATAACTTCACAGTTACTTTCAACCTCGATCTCAGTAGAAACAATATCTTTGTCCAGAGCGATGAACACTCCTCCTCCAGTTGTATCAGATCTATCTTTCCGATATACATTCCACGCTTCGCTAAATATTTCTGAACTTGCCACATCATCATTTAGCCAGCTTTCGGTGCCTAAAACTATCTGAGCGCAATAACTTCCATGCAGCGCTGCAAATTCGGGAACTTTGTTTCTAATACGCTGTAAGTTCGCGGCTAATATTTTTATGTTCGAATTTTTGTTCCGAACGTGGCCTGAATTCGCTGTTTGAATGCTGACAGGCGAGTGCTCATCAGAGTTAGCGCCTAGCCTAAAAAAACCCCATGTGCACTCCACAAGTACTCTGCTACCCGAGTAGCCGCTTCCTTAGTGTAGTGCACCCCTGATCTATCTAGGGGCACCCTACAATTCCCCACCCGATAACGCAGATCCAGAAATCTGCAGCCATGACTGTCACAGAGTCGGCGAAGCCTCTGGTTCAGACCCTCCACTCGGCTCCAAACCAAAGGACCCCGATCAACCCTGGGAACAATGCTGCAAATCGACAGCTCTGCTTGCACCCCGTGTGCGAAGGCAGCAGCCTTCACCAATTCCGCCAGCCGCTCGTAGGACCTGAGGATGTCCTCAGAACCCAAGCGACAAGCGTCATTGGTGCCGACGTGAGCTACGACGCCGTCGTTCTGCGATGATATAGTGCATGGAGGGATGCTCCTGAGCTACACGGTCTTGAGTACGGGCTCTGACGATCGCTCCTTCAAGATGTTGGCGTGTAAGTCTAATGATTTGGGCTTTGTCGTGATTCACCATCGTCTGCCTCGAAGATGAATATGGCATAGTGGTACATTCTCTTAAAATATTGAAGTAAAAGTCCTTCGTATGTCGTCTCCATGCCGCTACGTCTCTCCCATAGCCTATCAAGGTCTTCCGCAGGGCAGGCTTAGCGCAGAGTAACCACCAAGCAAGGGCAGACTGGTAGGTGCCACGTCGTCGTATGCAGTTGCTCCATGCGTTCTCTACGAGATGCCGACATTCTGGGGAGGCGAGATGGGTCACATTCAGCTTCCATGGACCACGGCTTTGCCATACTTTCTGACGTCTGAGGGTAAGGTCGCAAATATAGGCTTCGTGGTCAGAAAACGCTACAGGCCATACTTCGGTTGCTCTCGCCCCCCTGACAATGGAACGCGAGATGTAAATCCTATCAATACGGCTAGACGAATGGCTGGTATAATGCGTAAAGCCAGGCCGGTCGCCATGAACATGTTCCCATGAGTCCACAAACTGAAGATTGTGGACAATTTCTCCAAGTTCCATGCACGGAGAGTGATGGGGTAATTGGTCCTTCGGAGTTTGAGTACAGTTGAAATCCCCTCCCAGTTTTAAGCCGTCTTGTTGTCCCACAAAGAGGGGTGTGATCGCTTCTGCGAAAAAGGTGGTCGTTCACGACGTCGTCCCGATCCCGACGGCGCATAGACATTGATGATTCGAACTCCTTGGACAGTGACAACCATACCTCTAGCGTCAGGAAGATACTCGACATCTTCAGCAAGAATACCTTCACGGAGGATGATCGCCACTCCACTGTCGGTGGCAGACGCATGGGAGATGCAGGTATTGTATCCGTAGGGTTCTGCGAAGTCTTCTACATGCACCTCTTGAAGGAGGGCAATGTCGATATCCGCTGCATTGAGCATATCCTGTAGCATGGCCAATTTGTGTCGTGCACGTATATTATTGATGTTAACAGTAACGATCCGGTAAGTCTGTCCTCCTGGTCCTTCTATTGAGTTGTTCAGTACATCGTCGGCATGCGGATGCGTTGGCGCCATGGAAGCTGATGGTGGAGCCTCAGTCATCTTGATAGGGGAGTGTGGGATGCAGTCGACGAAGCCCTTCTACCCTCGGCTCCCTCGAGGTCTTCCACTTCATCCTCGATAACGTCTGCCCAAGCGTCTGACGTAAGACTTTGTAGTTGTGGAGGGGTTGTTCCATCGTGAACCTCATGGTGGTGTTCAGTGGCAGTGAAGGTTAATCAGAGACAGGAGCAGGTGTTGTTGTTGCTGCTGTATGGTGACTTGTCAGACGGGCAGTGTTGCCACCAGACACCTGAGAGGCAGAGTCAGTTGCTTCATCCGATGTCGGTTCCTCGTCCTTATCTTGCCTCTGATCATCAGAAGACGAATGATGCCTCTTCTTGCGTTTCCGCGGGGAACGCTGTTTGCGGACGTGTTGTTTCGTATCGGAGGGCGGTCGGCAGTCATCTGACGCCGTCCCCGTTGTGAAGAAGGCAGACGTCGGTACAACTTCAGTTTCGACATCCATCTTCTCAAGAGTGCCAGTCTGGTGGTGTGGTAGGTCGCTGCCTTCAGGGTTTTCGGCCGGGTGTAAGAGCGACGTTGGCCGTCGTCTTGTCGTCTGTTGTCGATTGCTGCACTGGGAACGTAGGTGTTCTTCTTGTCCACAGCCTGAACACGTCTTCGGCTGGCCGTCATAAATTATTATTGCACGGCATCCACCGATGGTCATATAAGATGGAACATGTTTTTTCAGTTCAATGCGTACTTGCCGCACCCCATTGAGCGCGGGGTATGTGGTAAACTGTGCCCATTGTTCAGCTACGTGACTGATCACATGTCCATAAGGGCGAAGCGCGGAAATCACCGTTTCTTCTGGCACCTCAAAAGGAAGCTCACACACCCGTATCGTGCAAAGACCCGTGTGTTCAATCGTCACTTCACCAATATGTCCGTCCGAGTGACGGAACTTCAGTCCACTTCTGGTCGCGTTCAGAATTCTCTCACAGACCGCGTCGTTGATCAGCTTCAAGTACACCACACTGCTCACTATCGAAAAGTGAATACCTACAACTTCGCTACAGGGAACTTTCAGTTCCTCTCTAATAAACTGTTCGATGTGCCTTCGGTCGTGGATATGCTTTCGAAAAACTGATCTTCAATGTCGAATTTCTCCAGGATTGAGCCTTGCTTGCTCTATCGAGGAAGTCGCGCAAAGACGGCTGAGTTACGTAAACAACCTCAGGCGCGAGACACTGCGGCGGGACGTAAACACGCCAACCGCACCGCTGTGCTGCCTGACGCGGACTGCCGTTAGACTACCACACCACTAACGATTAGGGCGCCTTGTAATAGTCTATGTAAGATTTCCCTCCACATCACAAACTTTAATTCAGCTTCTGTGTTCCAAAGATAATTGCCACTACTGCCAAGGCTCTCCATGCAGGGGAATAGCACCTCGGCAATGGACATGGCGAAACATTCCTGTTTAGGTGATATAAATATCAATTTAATACAAATAAACAATCCCTGAGACGGATTTTCGTCTCAAATATGTCAAAGCCATTATTGATAAATGTGAAGCATTGAATTAAAATTTGTGGTGCGGCCGGGAAACGAACCCGGACCTCCATGCTTACTAGGCAGACGTCTTAAATACTTATGCGTTTTTTTTTTTTTTTTTTTTTTGTTTTTTTACGGCCTCCAACCTTCCCTCACAGCCCCTCCTTTCGCTCTCCAAAAAATCGCCTTCTTCGGCGTCTTTTTATATATTTGTTCATTTTCCTGTCTCTTTTTCATTTTCGAAATTTTAAAATTTTGTTAAAATTAAATACTCTTCTTAGGAATTGTAAAACAAATATAATTTATCTTTCTTTCCTTGAACGTTGTAGACAAGAGTTCCTTGTTTCTACATGTTCTGCATACAGTTTAGCCTTTTAACTATGCACCAAAATGGAGAAAAATAGTAATATATAAAAAAAACATATAAATAAATCTATCTTGTGTGTGTGATTTCCAAGCGAGTAATAACAGCTGCAAAGTTCGTCTTCTATTTTTTTTCACTGCTTCCGCAGTGTTACCACAATGTTATTCGATTGTATTGATCCTTGTCATCTTTAATATATTCTTATCATCTGCTCATAACTTTGTGAGCGTCTGTCACTGGTTCACTACACTTTCAATTTCTTATTTTGTTATAGTTGTGTACTATTACTTAAATAAATTATTTCTTCATGAAAATTTAGAAGTATTAAAATTGAAAAACGAAAATGCCTCTCCTAAGGCCTTTTTCCTGCAATTTAACTTATGTAACGAAAGTGGTTTTGTTGTAGGAAGTTTATTTCTTTAAATTTCATATAATCTAACTAAAACTTCTTGAAATGATCTACACATATTTCAATTCTTCTTGTTGACCATTATGATGTAATTTTCATTTTTATCGTTATTATCTTTTCTATTTAAAAATGATGTTGAACTCATTCAATTGTCTTTGTTATGAAGACACAATTTATAGGTTGCGTTGCTCTTTCAAGAGTTCTGCTGAGGCCTTCACGACTACCGTAGCGGCCATGGGGCCCACGAAGTCCCCTCCGTACTTCACCCTCAGCAGCGATCCCTTACTTGAGCATTGCAAACTATTTACAGCCGTTTCAGCTTAGTGGAAGGGGTTATATTATCCTATCTTGGTAAAACAAAATTTTTATCATGTTTCCAAATTGATGATCCTTCCACTTGCATAGTTTATAAAATTCGCCTAGTATATAATCTTTGTATTCAAGTACATCGTCATTTCCTTTCTTTAAGATGACGTAATATATGTAATTAACTAATAACCAATATACTGTGTTGTTGTTTTTTCTGGGAAGTAGACATCTTCTGGATAAAAAATGTTTTCCAATGTAATTTATCTGCCATCGCTGCATTTAAGAAAAGCTATTTGTTTCTTCACAGCATTCCATATTTCCCGATAACCTTGGCAGATGAAACGATGCCTCAATGTATCAATTTCCTTGCAGTTTTGGCAGGTGTTTATATCACATATACCAGTAGAGTATAATTTCTCATTGGTAGTAACTAGGTTATTTATAACGCGGTACCATGCCACTTTAACATGTGTTGAAAGAAATTTATTGGTGATATTACGCCATATCATTTTCCAGTTTTTAAAAGGATACTTTAATTCCATGACGGGCGCCCTTTGGGGAGAGTGCTTCCAATATAAGTTTACTATTACTTCAGTTTTTCTCTGGCACAGTGGATTCGAGGTAACTCAGCTCAAGGTAGAATTGTCTAATATGTTTCAGTTTATAATGTAACCTGCTAATATTTATGGGTGGCATCGTGCTTGCAGGTTTAAGTATTTTAAATAGTTTTGATGTGATACTATTCTGGGAAATACTGATCAGTTGACTTATCCGTTTTATAAACAATGCCATATTTTTCCGACCGATATCGGTCAGACCAGGGCCTCCTTCTTCAGGTTTCAGGGTAGCTGTATTTACTGTCACTCTAAAAAATTTCCTCTGTCAGATGTATCTACATATGTGACTCATGATAGATTTTGCTATTGGGGTTGGGATCGGAAGAATTTGACCCACATATACTGCTTTGCACAAAATGACGCTGTTGATGATTGTAACCTTCTGTATAATGTTTAGTCTATGGTTTAAGTATTAAGCTACCTCTAATTTGGGTTGACAATTTCCTCTAATTGAATGTGATGGTCTTGAGCGGATTCCTGTGAAAGGTCACGCCTAAGGCCGTATGTTGGTCAACCGTTTTCGCCCAATCTAACTGCACATTTTTGAAACCATTAAGACGTAAGAAGGAACTTTTCATCTCGTTTATCTTCGCACCAGTTGCTCTGCAATAGAGTTGTTCAGTCGCAGTTAGCCGTTGAATATCTGTCTCACTTCTGACGACAACTCCGACATCATCTGCATACGCATTGGTCACTCTACTATGCCCTGATATATGAATTCCTTCCAATTCAGTATTTAGAATTGTCAACAGCGGTTCCAATGCTATTGTAAATACTAAAATCGATAAAGGGCTGCCTTGTGGGGCACCGTTATCAATAATAATGGATCGAGTGCGGGGTCCATTTATTTCAATTTTCGTTTGAATTCCTTTCAGAACATTTGTTAAAACGTTCACGTTGTTGTCATTAAAACCCATACCTCTCATCAGTGTAAATAAATACGCGTGATTTACCCTGTCAAAGGCTTTAGAAAAATCTATGAATATGAGACCTGCTTTTGCCGTGATCGTGGAAAATATTGCGACAATATCTGGATATTCGCTTACTGTCTGGAAGATATTTCCACCAGGGAGACATGTCTGATGACTTCCGATTATCTTTTGAAGTATTGGCCGGAATTTTTCTTTCAATGCCCTTGCAACGATTTCATGACGTATATAGGTCTCATTTTGGTCTTTAATTTCGGCATTTTTACCTTTAGCAAGAAGGACAGTTACACTTTTCTTAAATTCTGCAGGTACGGCCACATCTTTCAAAATATTGTTTATTGCCTTAGTTACTTTATCTCCTATAAGATGCCAAAAAGTTGTATAAAATTCTATGGGCAGTCCATCCGGACCCGGTGACTTTCTGGTAGGGGAATTTTTAATGATATCGAGTAAGTCATCAGACGTTATATCGTCACTGAGGAGCCTATTTTGCAATTCCGTTATATTGTTCTGCAGACCGCTGTTATACAACAGGTCCCTAACTAAGTGCATTTCAATCGGACTTTCGCTGTACAAATGATGGTAGAAACTATGTGCCTCCGTCATAAAATCAGTTTGTTCCGTCAAAATTTCGTTGTGGCCTGAGCGGAAACTTGTGATGAAGATTTTCTTCCTATCCCTCTCATGCTGTATTAAATGGAACAGTGACGCATTTTCTTCCTCCACAATTGTCTTAACGTGCGACTTAATTTTTAATCTATCCAACTGCTGTCTTTTCAGGCTTAACAAGCGAGCTTTTACTTGTTTAATTTTTACTATGAAATCCTGTGTCATTTGCTGTTCATAAAGTTCTCGCAGACAAGTATAATAAAATTCCATTGTCGCATTCCTCCACATCGCTCTTTCTTTGCCATAAGCGATCAATGTGGATCGAAGTTTCTTTTTTGCGCACAACGTCCACCATTCTATACAGCTCCTAAATTTGGTGCGAAATCTTAGGGAAAGCTGCCAAGCGTAAGACATCCTCTCAGCTAAATCATTTTCGTTCAGCATATTGATGTTGAGTTTGCTAATTGGTCGTCCCCAATATGTTTTCTGCTTAGGAAGTCGAACGCTACATTTAACTGCTTGGTGGTCTGAAAAAATTGCTGGTACCGTTTCTATGGCGTTAATTTTGTCTCTTAGGTTTTCACTCACATATAATATATCAATACGGCTCTTCGAAGTTACGGTGACATACGTAAATTTTACCGTAGCGGGATATACTTGTTCCCAAACGTCCTTCCAACCCATATTTTTAACCAGACTATCGAGATTTTTTAGAAAAATTGAAATTTGGCGACTGATCCTTTTTGTTTAGCACGCAATTCCAATCGCCACATATTAAAATTTGTGCGGGATTTCCCTCAAGCAAGTATAATATCTCAGTTTTAAAAAACGTGGCTCTTTCTTCCCTAAGATTACTACCAGATGGAGCATAAACATTTATTACAATGATGTTAAAAAATCTACATCTAATACCTCTTCCAGATTCTAAGTATGTAACGTCTGTAACTTCGATCCCATCCTTCACAAGAATTGCAGTACCACATTCGTTTTCCTTAGCTACATTTAAAAAAGACTTGAAAACCGGAAACCTGAAAATTTTGAAATTTGACTTCCTGAATGAGAGCAATGTCCAATTCAGACTTATACAAACATTCTTTCAAAGCAGATAATTTGGTTGCATTTTCTATTCTGTTAATATTTACGGTAATTACGTTATAGGAGTGTGCCACTATTGGTCAGTATAGTAAGTGGAGTGAGTCGGCAGATGTTCGGCCGGCACTCCTGTTTTCCTACTACGCCACTCAGTTGTTTGTATCGTCGCTGTCCTCACGCCTGTTGCTTGCGTCCCGTACCTCTTCCATTTCCTCGTCCATCTGTTCCGCAATGTCGTCCGCCCAGTTTTGTCCGGAAGGAGCACAGTCAAGATCAGTAGCATCCCTTTCTACCGGAAGCTCTTTATTTTGAGACGTATTAGTGGTACCTCCCGCTTCATCGGCCAGTGTCATTTCATTATCGTGTTCCATTGCATGACCGACCTTCTCTTTTTCACCTCTTACAATTTCTCTTAGCCTCTCTCTGATTGCCGGAGCCAGGCTCTCGGCAGCTTCGTGCGCGAGTCTCCTTTTCTTTGTTTCTTCGCGACTTCTTGGGAGATCGCGTTGGTGACTCCGTCGGCGATCACAATGGAGATGTCGTTGTCGACATCTGTCCGTCTTTCGTGTCACTCATAGCGGCACTACTGGTCTTAGGAACAATATTTTCGAAGATTTTTACTGTCGTTTCTTCGCTTTGTCCGGGTTCTTGTTCTATGAGTTCTCGTCCCTGTTCCCTTGTCTCCGGTTCTTCAGTTGTCGTGATACTGTCACGTGAAACAACCCTACCGGTTGTTCAACGAGAGCGTCCGGATTATTGGGTATGATATTTTTTTGTACATGTCACTTCCTCGTCTGACTTACTGCTTACAGCGTCCTGTTCAACATACTGCTGCAAAGTCTTGCATTCGGCAGATGATGACTCACTGCAGTCCATTTCAATTTGAGAAGGGACTGCATGTCATTTACATTTACAATATTCGAGGTTTGATGTACATTTGTTTTAAGTGAACATCTGCTACTGAATTTTCCATCCGTCTTAGAAATTCTTGTCCAGGGATATTACGGGTTGTCGCTGCGTTTGCGTATGTTACTTTCATAACAGTTACGGGACTGTGACCCGAAACCTTACCTACAGGAGTCTGCAGAACGCGCCTTTTGCTGCACTCGGCACAGAGGTAATCTGGCGAATTGCAGAGGGCACATGTTCGAGGTTGGCCGTCATATATTACAAGTGCACGGTATCCACATATATTTATAAAAGACGGAATATGCCTTTGCAGTTCTATTTTCACCTATCGAACCCCATTTAGGACAGGGAACATATACGGCTCTGACCATTTTTCAGCAATATTTGAAATAACTCGACCGTAAGTTTTTAATACAGAATTTATCTCATCAGCAGGTATCTCAAAGGGCAACTCGAAAATTCTAGCAGTGCATAAGAGATAATTACTTCACTAACTGACCCATCAGAGTGATTAAATTTCACTTTATCACCACATTTCTCAACAACAGAAAGATATAATTCAGCAGTTTGCATCTTAACAAATGCTGAGTTCGTCACAAAAGACAGGTAAATACCGACAATATCATCTTCACGAATTCCTATTTTTTTCTTGGAGCCACATTTTAATTTCTGTTGCTTTAGGTCTAATAAAACTTCTATCAAAAATAAATCTAACAGTATCCTTTCTCAAATAGTTCGGGAGACTCATTTTATCTACTGAGACACAATACGTGAATGAAGAAAGCGCAAGCAGCTAGCGGCTCAGGCTAACCTGATACGCAGCGACACGGCCGTTGTTTACACTGGAGGAACGCCCGGCCCCACCACACGTCCGTCCCTCATCGCGGCTGTCACTCGAATCAATGCGCTCGGCCTCTCCGCCACAGCTACCTGTAATCAGCTGCAGGTATTTTAATATATTTGAGTAACAAGTTTTCAAGTAAGTATGAAAGCATTATTTTATTTTCATGTGGAAAGTAAGGCATAATATTTTTAGGACTTTAAGACGAATTAGTGTCATCAGCAAACAACAGAGCAATAATGATTGAAACATTTTGATCTGCCATGACGTTATTTATGTCTTAAATAAATCAGCGAATAGAAAAATACTGCTTATTTTCAATTTTTAAGTAATTACTTCCCCATCCTCCTCCAATATTTTTAACAAATCGTTTCATCTTCAACCAGTTAATGTGATTAATGCTACAGTTCACTAAAAGTGTTTTAAAGTAAATTAATGCAGATTGGAACTCGATTCTTCCATTCAAACCGAAGAGACTTGGCGAGGGCGTGTGGGGTTGGAATTTTTATAATCTGTAGAGAAACAAATCACAGCTTGCAGTACAGTCTTTTGGTACACACGAAAATGATGACGTTAAAATGATCGAGCGTGTCATTTCATGGACTGAAAAAACGAGTGCAGTAGTTGAAACGTATTGAGTCTAAAGCAACGAAATACGGCTGGGAATTTGTTCGCATATCCCGGCACATTGCCTTATTTTCAACTCCTTTCCTTTGACATATAAACTATAAAAACATTAAACGTAGAAATTATATTAACATACGCTGAAATGGAAATTAAACAAAAACAATAGTATTTCCATGCGTTAATTGCAGCCGTACAGCGGTAACGGCATTGTTCATTTTCTGTGCTGGTATGAACAGCGGGGTCATAAAGCAAAGCGTTCGCTCGACTAATTACGCTTTCCCCCTCGCGAGTGTGGTTCCATTGCGATTCCCGTGCAGCTGACAGTCGGCTCCGCATGTTGCGGCCACGTCTTCATAACTAGCGTAAATTAGCGACGGCCTTCGTTAACTCACTTCCTTTGCGTTCAGCGGCGCGCGTGCGCTGCCTCATTTGTATGCCACGTCTTCGTTGTGGAGTTCTTTCTGCCAGATCTGCATACGATTCATATTCAAAAGGAAAATTAAATGTCTGTCCATCGCTTTTATGTTTACCGTTTGCCCGCACGAAAGTTCCCGACGAAATGCAGCACTTAGTAGAAACAGAGAGGGAATTACCGAAAAGAATTTCTTTTTGCTGAAATTAGCTCACATCGTTAAAAACATCGTCAGGGGTATGATGTGTTCTCATTTCAACTGAATCTACTGTTCATTTTCCGTGTCGTGGAAGCTTGTTTAATGAGTGTATCGTGTTTCGGGTTGAAAATCACCTCGTCATATACTCACTAAGGTGAGTGCCCGTGTTATTGCCATGTTCCTGATATTGTGTGATATCTAAGCAAAAATTCCACTAGACTGCATTATCATCCACTGTGAAAAACCACCTGCCGTGCATGTGAGGTGATTATTCCTAGTTTAATAAGGCGGCCAACCTTCCCGGGTTCCGAGGAACAGTCCCGCATTTGGACTCGTTCTCTCGCCTTGGGATAATTACTGAAAATATTCCCCAAAATGGGAAAAGGGTCCCGCATTCCAGTAATTAAGAAATTGTAGGTCTAACAGCATAAGCCGAAACTATTTGTGTACGGCACGCTATGTCATACTGCTTACAAGTCAGTTTCACAATGACAACCATTTATAATCTTCTGGGGCCGCTACGTCATATATGTCATTTAGAGACATTGTAAATTATTGATACAAAGAAGCTGCTTTTTAATAAATTATTTAATACGACAGGCCTGTTTCCGCGTGAATACCATCGTCAGGTGTAGCTAGTAAGATGCTACTTGTCATATACAGGGTGTTTCACTAAAAGTGTTTGCCTCTGTAACCTATAAAATAATAGGTGACGGGAAATTTTAATGCGGTAGGTCAACACAAGAAATGTTACATTTTCTGCGGAGCTATAAACGTAGTTTATTGTATCATTTTCCAAAGAGTTACAGCACAAAGATATAATTTTTTAAATGGAACAATAGTTTTTTCTATTGTGCATTGGATTCGTTGAAACCAGCTCCGTCCAAATCAATTTAAACTACATTCCAATCATTGTTAGTTTGGGAGTTACAACCCTTCAAAGTTTAGGGGGCGGAGGCTAGGACAGCGTAGCTGACTGGCTGGTGGTCATGAGACAGTGGCCCGTGCCCTAGGGGATAGCCACTCGGCCAGTTAGCTACGCTATCGCAGCCTCCGCCCCCGGAACTCTGAAGGGTTGTAGCTCCCAAACTAACAGTGATAGGAATGTAGTTTAAATTGATTTGGACGCAGCTGGTTTAAACGAATCCAATAAACGATAGAAAAAAACTATTTTTCTATTTAAAAAGTTATATCTTTGTGGTGTAACTCTTTGGAAAATGATACAATAAACTATGTTCATAGCTCCGCAGAAAGTGTAACATTTCTTGTGTTGACCTACCGCATTAAAATTTTCCGTCACCTATTATTTTGTAAGTTACAGAGGCAAACACACTTAGTGAAACACCCTGTATGTATAGGTTCTTATTTACATATGTGAAAGAACTCTTGATGTTACAGCTCTTATATAGCTACTTTGATATCGCTGACATATCTGTCAAAATAGCTGTCACGCATCAGCAACATAAGAATTTATATATACTAGTATTGTCTGTGGTCGAAAATCGATCAATTGTGTTTACAATGGTCGCTGGGGGTAAAAGTTAAGTATCATGTCGGCGACCTCGCGTGATTATGTTGGCAACATGAACAAGTTAGAAAATCTTTGCCCATTTGCTCACACCACAAAGAATGACTCGATTAGTGTATCGTACAGACCATGAAGTAAACAAATAATGCTGTTCCTGCTTTATGATTGACAGGTTCTTGTATGTACCCTCGTCCGCTCAGTAAAAATAATTGCCCTCGTAAAACGAAGTTTCCATGAGAAAACGTCAGCTTTGTCAAGCGATTGACTAAAATGAAGACTCACAGGATTCTCACTGTTCAGCATCTGTTGCCAACATTATCATAAGAGGCCGCTGGGATATTTGCTAAAATTTAACCGGCACTGGGAGGTATGAAACGGTATCTTTTACGTGTCAAGGGAAATGCCTGACACAATAACAACAAATAAAAACGGAAGTATATACTTCTCGTTCCATTTTCGAATTATATAACTTTCATTAGCCTAATATTTGAAATGGAACTACAATTTCGGTGTTCGCATATTTATACAACGCCAAGAAATAATGTTATTTCGACACTGCGATAATCAGAATTCCAGAGCTGAGAACATATCGGCTTCGTACTTCCACCCGACCACCGCTAGATGCCTCTCCAGGAGCATCATCCTTTATATCAGCATTAATATGAAAACATCCATTTCCTTTGACCACTCTTAATCACTGCGAAAATGAAGCATTTGAACGGCACAAGAAAGTGAGTTGGGAGCACTCCTTGTTTCGATATTCACTTATTTTAATACGTTATTTTAATACTGCAGATGCTATGCATAACAGCGTCTTTGGTTTAGGCGAATAGCCAATCAGTGAGCTGATTGTTGGAGAATGTAGAACTTGATACAAGCTGTAGATAGGAAAATTTCTACTTCCTTTTACGACTTTTAATGGCTAAATGCACACATAATATTTATATTCGTGAAATCTACGACAAACAATCTTCCGAATTATGTAACTTTCATTGGCCTCCTTGTACGAATAAATTAGTAATATGTACCACAATTTTCGTGTTAGCGTATATATATATATATATATATATATATATATATATATATATATATATATATATATATATATTACTTCTTTTACGTATCTAAATAAGAACCTATACATGTAAGAGAAGCAGCGATCTTACAAGATACAGCTGACGATGGCATTCACGCCGAAACAGGCCTGCCGTATTAAATAATTTATTAAAAAGCTACGTGTTTGTATTAATAATTTACAAATTCACAGTGCTTCATCTACGAATAAACAAGTTTTATTATACAAAAAAATTAATAATTAAATGAATAAAAAAATAAAAAATTATGTGACTATTTGTAAATGACATATTCGTTAGCAGAGGAAGTTGTTTTTGTTTTAAGCATTTGGTAACGGGATGACTTATTAAATACTTCTATTATTGGCATATTTTCTATGCCTTCTTAAGTAAGTTTTATTATGAGTGATGACATATTTTTCGGCGCTGAAGGTGGTAAACATGATTTAATGTCATCGCGGTCTATATAAACGTAGTTAAAATCTGATACGTAAATACAATATCACCATCCATCTTACTTCATTCAGGAATAAAACATGGTGAAATACTAAAAATGCAACCGCAAAAGTGAGTAAGCATTGCATTCAGTAAAGCTCAATGAAACTCTGCACTTCGTCGAAAGAACTTCTATAATAGAGTAGTTCAAACGGTTTAAAAAAATAGTTTCTATCAATTTTAATTCGAGGTTATTACAAAACATATATTACAAAATAAGAATAAAATGTTCCTCGTCTTAAGATGTGTTACTTTAAAGGTAAATGTGTGGGACTACTCTGCTCGCCTAAATTTCTTTCCTACTTTCAGAATAACTGGCACAATGGATCACGAGATCTTAGCTCTCCTTCACATCCTCGAAATGTCCTGCAATGAGTTTTGAAAACGTTGGCCGCCATACCCTAGTGTCAATGATGTTGAGCAATATTGAGTAAGTTGCGAGTTTTGTGCTTTGAGTGATATTGCCTATCATTTTTCTCTGGTAAGTCACCTAACTTATGCATGTCCTTTATAATGCATTTTTTTCCAATGAAAGCATCCTACATTATTCGGTATTTAACGGTCTTTCAGTTGGTGTTCCCTTGATGGCGTATTTGTTATGAGTTGTCCACAACCGAACGTTTTTCACAAAAAGCCTTATGTGGTCACCCAGGTGACCCATCCACGATACAAGTGTTGACTAACAATTCAAAGAAAAGACAGCGGCAATCAAGAAGAGAAAGACTTTGTCACACACATAAAGTGATAGTTAATACTGCTGTTGTGTTTGTCAGGAGACTGAATGGAAGGACATGTTACTCAGCGGTATCAGGAAATTACTAACAAGGAGAGTGTGTTGGCGTCACTGCTCCTGACAAACAAATGTTTATCTGTCCGACAAACAACCTGGAATTTGTTAAAACACGTCGATGTGTGACTTTTGGTCTTTGACTAATTGATTATAAAACATTTTATATTTGAAATAGAATTTAGATTTAGTAAACGACTTAATGTTTCACCGAAATTTCCGCTTTCTCTCCACTTTTGAATAAATAAGTGTTACTTAGTCTATACTAATGCATCTTACAGCAGAATTGCTTAAACCTAGAAGATATGCTTCATGAAAATGAACAGAATTTACAAAAAACGTAATGTGTCCAAGTTACATGAAACAAGGGTACCCTTATCATGTGCATATGTCTGGTCCAATGAACAGAGATTTGAATGTTAATTTCCTTCGATCAGCAGAAATACTTTTTATTGGCAGTCGAATCATTTTTCTGAAATTCCATTAGCCTTAAAATGATTTTAATTTTTTATTTTTATTAAGTTGTTTTTATTTTTCAATGGAAATGGCACCCAGATAATTTCTCTAACCTTACCCACCTTATGTATAAGTTTCTATATGATTACCCATTAGATACGGTGGGGATGAAGACAGTTATTTACTGTTTCTAACTTAGAAGAGAGACCATAGTCGGTAATCTGAGGGCAACACGTATTGAATCAATGGTTTCAAAAATGTTCTACGTGAGCATTGTATTTTCGTACAACAAGCAGGAATGCTACAAGAATCGCTGCCGGTAGCATCATCGATGCAAACTTTGAGTATTTCGTGGTTAATTCAAACATAAAGACAACATTCACAGTTTCCAAACCCAGCGAATTGCAATAATATTTAATTAATTAAGATACGAAACACATCGGCAAACCTCTAGATGCAGGATAAATTGCTTAATATTGGTATTTAATTGTTGTGACCAGAAACAATAAGCTTCATAAAAAACAAACCGTTTCATTCTAAAAATAGGCCTATACTTTTTCATCGAAGTTTTGATTTAGTTTCAACGTATTCGCTTAACTCAAAAGTGTTAGCTTTTGGCAGTACTAGTAAACAGAAGCTTTTAGTAACGAATTTAATTCGGTTTGTAGCAATGTTCTTTTAGACCATTCATCTTATCTTCAAGTTACGTAATTCTATAGGTAATGCTGTTGATCAAAGATACACGATTTCATCTCTTATTGTCAATCGCTTCTGCAACTAAATAAAGCGGACGCGTTCTTACAGTTTCTATATCATTTTAGAATTCAATAAATGTTCACAACTCTATGAGACTAATGAATATATTTCAACTGGTGCCGGAGTTATCTGCTTCTGCACCACCAGTGATGATGACATCGTGCATCAAAGTATCATTATACGACCACGGTAACTAATAATTAAAATGTGAAAGTTTGAAATTTACAAATTCGCGGATAATATTTTAGCTGTTAGTGACCACTAGTGATCCGCGAACGACCGGTTGGAAACCGCTGTTCTAGACGAAACAGGAATTAAAAATTTTCAGGGTACCACAAGTTCTTACTTTCAGTATCTAAATTAGAATATTAATGATTGAATACCGGTTGTTCATGATAGGGCCGATGTATGGCATCTGACAAACTGACTAGGCGTTTGATACAGTTCCCACAGACGTTTAATGAACGAAGTAATGGCATATAGTATATTAGACCAATTGTGTGATTGGATTGAGGAGCTCCTAGATAAGAGAATGCAGCATGTCATTCTCAATGGAGAGAAATCTTCCGAAGTAAGAGTGATGTCAGGTGTGCCATAGGGGAGTTCGTGGGTCCGTTGCTGTTCACGATATATGTATAAATGACCTTGCGGATAACATCGGAATTTCACAGAGGCTTTTTGCGGATGATGCTGTAGTATATAGAGAGGTTCTAACAATTGAAAATTGTATTGAAATGCAGGATGATCTGAATCGAATTGACGCATGGTGCAGGGAATGGCAATTGAATCTCAACGTAGAAAAGTGTAATGTGCTGCGAATACATAGAAAGTAAGATCCTGTATGATTTAGCTACACTATAGCAAGTCAGCAACTGGAAGCAGTTAATTCCATATATTATCTGGGTGTAGGCATTAGAAGTGATTTAAAATGGAACGACCATATAAAATCAATCGCCGGTAAATCAGATGCCAGAATTAGATTCATTGGAAGAATCCTAAGAAGATGCAGTCCGGAAACAAAGGAAGTAGGTTACAGTACACTTGTTTGCCCACAACGTGAATACTGCTCACCGGTGTAGGATCCGTACCAGATGGGGTTGACAGAGGAAGTAGAAAAGATCCAACGGAGAGCAGCGCCCTTCTTTACAGGATCATTTGGCAATCGTGAAAGCGTTACGCTGATGATCGCTAAACTCCAGTGGAAGACTCTGCAGGAGAGACGCTCTGTCACTCGGTACGGGCTTTTGTCGAAGTTTCGAGAGCATACCTTTACCGAGGTGTCTAGCAGTATATTGCTCCCACCTACGTATATATCGCGAAGAGATCGTGAATTTAAAATTAGAGAGATTAGAGCCCAAACAGAAGAATACCGACAATCTTTCTTTCCGCAAACAATACGTGATTGGAATAGGATGGAGAACCGACAGTGGTACTCAAGGTACCCTCCGCCACACACCATAGGGTGGCTTCCGGCTTATGGATGTAGATTTAAATGCCATAAGCACATATAATACTAAGTTTAAAACTGTAATACTTGGGATCTTTATATTGATCGCAGATCACGCTATTTTGTCCAGCTCTTATTTGACAATTGTGGTGTCGCACAAGTACAAAGTGCGCGCCACCTACTTTCGCCGCGCGCCGCCATGCACGCACGGCGCGGCGTTCTCACGACGACAGCCACGAGCGCCCTCTGCTGCAACTCCGCTCGTGGCTCCCACTGAACGACATCGTTCACTTGGAACTGAGATAGGAACCAGTTAACACTTCGGAATCAGATAGGCACAAGTGAAGATTTAGCTATCGGATAGGCACTAGGCAGGCCTCTAGCTCAACTATGTATCAGCATTCTGCAGTACTGATCTATGTAAAAGTTAAGTAGTGTATACATTCTGTGCAATATATATCTCGTTCCAATTTACTGTAGTGTTTCTAGTTTCTGCTGTCCTACTGGCTGCTCACCTCCGGACCTGCACAAGCGTGCTACCTTTATTCCTTTGTCGGTCTTCCTACTCGGCCACCGACACCTGCGACGGAAACGAGACACAAAAGCGGCGACGAGGCTGGGACACAAAAACAATTATCATCGGAAATTTTTAATTAATGTCGTGTTGTATATTTGTTTTTAGCACCTTATGTAAACGTTGGTAGTCGTCTTGCAGATATGTCGTGCACCACATTGGCAACGGATGTGGTAAAACCCCTGTATCGGGAGGCCCAAGACATCTTTTACACTAAATAAGAGAGCAATAAATGTGGAGAGGGGGGATGTAATTGCTCTTGATGTTGTGTTTGAGTATAATGCTGCTGATTTTGATACATACCATCCCCTGCATGTTGCAAATTAGTAACCTTCTTGGACTCGTCCTGTACCTCTTCACGACCCACTGGCGGGAAAGCACGGTGTAGTGCCTTTTAAAAATCTCCACAAGAGTAGCCGTTTTTGTAGAACTAGATTATAATTGTATCACATTCTGAGTGTTGGCGGCCGGTGATCTATAGTACTGCGCACATCATTTTTCTGCTCTGGATGGTGGCAACTGCTGGCATACAGGTGTCATTCTATGCGAGTGGTTTAGCAGTACACACAATATCTGAAAGTGGCATCTAGTTTCAGCGAAACTAGTTGTACATAATAAAGACAAAACATAAAAGTAAAATAGCAACTGTGTCATATAAGTACATTGTTTAAATGTGTACATCTTAAATATGAAAATTTAAGATTTCTTTAAGCATAAAATAAGAAATAAAAATGTCAGTTTTTTCGCAGTTTTCTCTTACATTTCCTTTAAATGAGTGTTGACGCTCTTAGAAGCACAAATTCGTGACAAACACAATAGTTCAAGTGTTTTACAATAAATCTGGTTATGGATTGATATGAATGTATTTCATGGTGAAAAGACATCCCTTCTTTACGAAAGTTCGCTTTGATCTCTATACTACCTGGATAGTGAAACTCAGCTCCCTGACTTTGCACGCCATAGATAAGAATATTTTGTGTCTTGAAAAAATACAAAATGGTTGTTATGAATTTTCTTCGAAAATACGGTGCAGACACCCTACCCCCCTCCCCCCCTCTCACCACAACACTCGACGCGTAGATATTTCGGCGCTGCCCAGAGACAATTTGTCCCACCTCTGCGAGTGTCGTAGGGGAAAAGAGCGCTGGTTTGCCCCACCCTCCCTCCCTCGTTATTTAGATGTATCTTAATTAAAAGATCTGCAGAATGTCTTACCTCGGCTTGTTTGCGTTTGCTTCATCTCGAGCTGAGGCGTCGACCTACGAAGCTTCTTTATTTCACACTTTTGTTTCTAAAAGACAATCAACGCTTTTCATCATTTTTTTATAATAAAGAACAAGAACATATGAATATGCACATGAACACTAAAACTCAGTAAGTTAATGATTACACAGTTCAGTGACTGTAGCAACATTAATCTGTTATGATGAAGAGACAAGCTACCTTAGGGTCACGTACACTGTAAGCAGCACCCCCTCCTAACGTTATGCAGGCGCAATGGATGCTCTCCCCCACACCTTTTCGAACAGTTAAATATTTGTTACAACAAAGAGTATAAATGTCATTTACCCACAAAATAGCGACACATTTTCTAAAACGTCAAAAGATATTTGGTAAGTAAAAATACAAAAGTCATTGTTGTTCCTGTATCTGTTAAAAAGAAGATTGGATTTTAAAAAAATCGTTTGTAGTCTGTCTCGAAACGACTTCCTTCGACGACCCAACATCAACCAGCTAATTACATGGCTATTCTTGCAGGATGGAGAGTAGTGTTTTCGTTATTTTTCATGATGGCATATTCTGCAGGCTTTTACACTTGACGCCTCTTTAGAATATAGTTATTAAATATTTTACCAAATAGGAGCTTTTGATTAATCTTCAATGTGCCAGAAACACAGCAGCTTCATAGTCTTGGCATCAGGACCATTCGTGCGTAATCGCCAGAGCTCAAGTATCCACGAGCTGGCGTCTCTACCAACTTCAATGCCAATGTTAAAAGCGGCGTTCCCCTTTCCTCTCTGTCTTGGGAGCGCCTATACAGGGTGTTTCACTAAGTGTGTTTGCCTCAGTAACTTATAATAGCTGCCGGGAAATTTTAATGCGGTAGGTCAACACAAGAAATGTTACACTTTCTGCGAAGCTATGAACATAGTTTATTGTATCATTTTCCAAAGAGTTACAGCACAAAGATATAATTTTTTAAATGGAACAATAGTTTTTTTCTATCATGCATTGGATTCGTTGAAACCAGCTGCGTCCAAATCAATTTAAACTACATTCCTATCATTGTTAGTTTGGGAGCTACAACCCTTCAAAGTTTAGGGGGCGGAGGCTAGGACAGCGTAGCTGACTGGCTGGTGGTCATGAGACAGTGGGCCGTGCCCCAGGGGATAGCCACTCGGCCAGTTAGCTACGCTATCGCAGCCTCCGCCCCAGGAACTTTGAAGGGTTGTAGCTCCCAAACTAACAGTGATAGGATTGTAGTTTAAATTGATTTGGACGCAGCTGGTTTAAACGAATCGAATACACGATAGAAAAAACAATTGTTCCATTTAAAAATTATATCTTTGTTGTGTAACTCTTTGGAAAAAGATACAATAAACTATGTCCATAGCTCCGCAGAAAGTGTAACATTTCTTGTGTTGACCTACCGCATTAAAATTTCTCGTCACCTATAATTTTATACGTTACAGAGGCAAACACACGTAGTGAAACACCCTGTATGCTACCTCCAGGGATTCAGAAGAGAGGTTGAACCTTAGCCGCATATGCGCATTGCAACGCTGCGACTACTGCTGCATATTTAGACGGCCGTGCTACGACTTGTATAAATGCTGTCTCCGCAACGTAAAATGTTCCTCATAAGATAAAAATACTTCAAATGTGCGTATAAAATGATATGATAGAAGAACGAAATGAAGAATGGTAGTTCATTCATTTATTTACTTTTTACATGACGAGCTTTTTATCCGGAGGTTCACTGAACCAGCGAACACGTAGGACACGCCATCACTGGTTACTGCTTACAACGTTCTTAATCTAACTTACTGACTTCAGCTAACTTAGGTTAAGGACAGCATACACAAACACACCCATGCCGAAGCGGTGACTCGAACCTTGCAAGAAAATACAAAAATGTTCAAATGTTTGTTAAGCTTAAGGGACTTAACTGTGGGGTCATCAGTGCCTAAACTTACAAACTACTTACGAACTACCTTATACTAAAGACTAAACAAACATCGATGCCCGAGGGGGAATTCGAACCCCCGACGGGGAACGGCCTCGCGCATTGGAGCATAGCGCCTTAATGCGCTCGGCCGCTCCACCGCGGCGTAAGAAAATTGCTATGTGGTGTTACAGTTTACATTGTTTCAAGCAATTAAATATTCTGATATTCCTTGTCTCATAATATTGGTTCTGTCATATAACAAATTTCTGTGAAAATTTAATTATTATCTTATTATTACGTTTCATTCTTTCGTCTTGTGTTGATTATTTCCCACTCTTTTTCGCTCCTATAACTTGGACAATAGTCACTGCAGTTCATGTTGTATATTTCAATAGTAGCTCAGGACTATGACTCATTGCGGAACAATTTAGCCACGCGGGAGTAGCCGAGCGGTCTGAAGCACCACGTTACGATTCGCGTGGCCTCCCTCGGGACTCGGTGTGTGTGTTGTCCTTTGGTTAGTTTAACTTAGTTTAAGTAGTTTGTGAGACTAGGGACTGATGACCAATGTAGTTTGGCCCCAAAGGATTTACAAACATTTGAACATTTTTGAACAGATTAAGTAACTCGTCGGTCTAGCTAATCTTGCTGGTGCAAAACCAATCCAAGCATTGCGTAGTTATGCACAAAAGTTGGTTTAAACTGGGCAGTGGCGGCAATGTAGTTGTATTGTGAGACTCCTTCGAGACCTGGTACACAGCTCACATTTTCGAAAGAATTGTTTTCCCAGCATATTAAGTGATGTGGGCTTTTGAGCAAATTCCAAGATAGAGTCGTGGCAGTAATTTACCAAAATCACAAATTTTTCCTCGCCCTTAACGTATTTTAGCAGGTGAAACGCTAAAATGGACTTCACTCTCCCTAGATCGACGACAAATTCGTAGGGGGAGACCATATGGCGTAATTGCCACAGGCTGAACTTATCTGGGTGGATGGTCATCCCCTTACCACAGCTTGTTCAGCACCTTTCTCAACGGCTCAACGGGTTGCTTCAGGTCACGATTATTGATAACAGCGTCATCGTAATTGCACAATGACGACTTGACGTTGTGTTAGTAAGTGGAATAGTATACGGGAACACAAGCAAAAAAAATATTTTATTATGGTGCTGTTTTACTCTTTACACGATAATGTTCCTATTATGAGTCATGTAATTTTAGTAATATGCAAGATATGACGATGGCAGTCTAAATCTATGATAGCTAGCCCAACAAAAGTTTCAGAAATTATCTTCCAAGTTTAGGTCTAAACATACGTTTATTTAATTTTCGTTTCGGACGAACGGTTAAGGCGTTATTTGCTACTAAAATTGGAACATTTCAAAGGCCATAGCAAATATCCCACTAATGTTGCTTAAACTTAGAAGATAATTTTTGAAACTTTTACAGACGTATTTGCTGGCCACCAGAGACCAGATCATCTCTGTGGCGGAATAACCCGACGTCACTTCGGCACTATTCCCCGCTATTATTCGTTAAATTGAAAAAAAAAAAAAAAAAAAAAAAAAAAAACCTTTTGTATATACGACTGACATCATTCAAGTCACGGGTACGATCTAATATCTTTGTGTAATGGAACCTCGCCGGCCGCGGTGGCCGAGGAGACTGAGGCGCTCCAGTCACGGTCTCACGGCCACTACGGTCGGGGGTTCGAATCCCCCTCGGGCATGGATATTTGTGGCGTCCTAGTTCGTAAGTAGTTCATAAGTAGTTTGTAAGTTTAGGGACTGATGACCACGTAGTTAAGTCCCATAAGCTTAACAAACATTTGAATGGAACCTCCATATGCAGAGGAGCCCAGATCGCTACCTTCAAATTGCGTTATTTGGACGGGTGTCGACAATTCTAAGTTGCCATCTTCAAGTCTCTTAAGATTTTTTTATTATGTAGTAATGTTTTGTCACATTTACGTTCTGTTCTTGAACATTGTTACAAGAGTGTAGCTGTTTGTAAACAAAATTTCTGAGCGAAGGGCTTGCGATATGAGGTAACATATTTAATGTTTTATTTTGGACATACCCATATCCAAGAACAGAACCAAATATAACGAAAAATTACCAAGTAATATTTAAATGTTAAGAAACTTGAAGATGATAACTTAAAATTGCCGAAACCGGTCTACATAAAGGAATTACAAACTAGCGATCTGGGCTCCTCTGTCTATGCAGATTCCATTGCAAATAACTTTGGTTTGAAATTTTTAGTTCGATACTTTTAGTGTGAATGTTAGTTTGTACGTATAAAAGTCTTTGTATGCATATTCTGTCACATTCTTTTCTTGTAAGTCATTTAATGGTGGTTCGAAGGATTGTTTGAAGTTGATATTTCCTCTAGGAATGTGTATGACGCCGGCCGCGGTGGCCAAGGGGACTGAGGCGCTTCAGTCACGGTCTCCACGGCCACTACGGTCGGGGGTTCGAATCCCCCCTCGGGCATGAATATTTGTGCCGTCCTTAGGATAAGCTAGTTGTTAAGTAGTTTGTAAGTTTAGGGACTGATAACCCCGTAGTTAAGTCCCATAAGCTTAACAATCATTTGAACATTTTTTTGTGTACGATGCAGGAAAATACCTTCTTATAAACAATAAAAAAATTATATATAAATCATAACTAATGATACTGATTCAGGCATCGCGCCCCCGAAATTTTTGTCGTAGTTTAATTTCTTTGAAAGGATCTTCAAAGAGGCGAAAACATTGAGAAATAAAAAAAGTAAATACGACATTGGCTTGTTTTACGGCTCACTTCTACAATGTTCCTTTTTATATATTTAATTTCTATTACTTTAATATATTTTATATATGTTAATTAAGTTTAATACAATAATTTTTCTGTTATTAATATTTTTATAACTTTTTGATCGAATTATTTCCGAAAACCTCAAGTGTTTATGAAACACACTAGATCGCCCCAGACGTTGCCTCATTGTCAAAAACTGTTTGGTGTGTGTACAGTATATGTCGTAAAACGAACACAAAAATCAGAAAATGTTGCAAGTGCAAAGGTTTACCAACGAATACACCAGTTACAAATGGAACGGGAAAGGGGTGTAATGATGGTAGAAGCAGAAGTACCCTCCGCCATAATTATATTGCTACATGGATCACGGATTTTAAACACACATGTGATACGGAGTGTTGAAATAAAAAAAAAGAGCTCAAAGTGCACAAAGAATTTCAGAATGCGAGATATGTGTATCATGCCCATTGCCTGCAGCTGCAGCTGGGGCTGGTCAAACGACATACGTGATCGAACGTGCTCCAGATTTCCTGATACACTGCAGAACTCGAAACATTATCGACCTGTTCGAACATTTACATCACAAATGACTCAACTTGTAAGGTACCTACATTTAACTTTATATTTTCGATTCTGTGTAAATTTTATATATCTTGGCAAAGTTAGTATATTTAATTTTACTGACATTACTTGACATTGCAGATTTTGGAGCCGATCTGATAGTTTAATATTCTTCAAAAGTGAAAACGCCAAGATCGCGAAATCCTTATTTTCTTTAATGACGACCGGTTTCGGCGGACTGTGCCACCATCATCTGGCCACATTTTGTGAGATAAAATAATAAATACAACGTAGCACATAGTCTACATTTAAAATACGCAAATTAAAACATCACAGCTTGCAAGATATGACCAGATGATGGTGGCACAGTCCTCCGAAACCGGTTGCCATTAAATAAAATAAGTATTTCGCAATTTTGCAGTTTTCACTTTTGAAGAATATTATTTAATTTTACATTTTTGAATCGATGTAAATTTCTCAGCATATCGTTATACTCTATATCTTTGGAGATACTGTTATCGCTGGGCACAGAGATTGTACCGAGTAGGAGAGCCTCTCTATAGCATTTACTATGAGGAGTTTGCAGCTGTCGGTATACTGAGTCGGTCTGGAGCAGCCGGTATGTGGAGTCTGTCTGTGGCACGTGTTATGTAAGCTGATTTTTGTAATCGAACTTTGTTGTTAAGCTTTTGGGCAAGGAAGAACATGTGACATCGAAAGCAAGTGTAAGAAATTTTGTAGTGGCAGGTTAGAAATCGAGCAAAAGCGTGCTTTGGCTCCATTTTGCCACTGTTAAGGTAAAGTTATGCCCACATTTTGTATTGTTAATGTTGATTGTAAATTGTTGAAAAGAACTCTGAATGTCATTATTTGATTTCTTTTGTAAGTGTAAAATTTTGCTTAAAAGACAATATAGGACACTTTGTTAAAACTAAAAGATTTGTCCGTCTAAATCATTTAATTCATATAGTTAGTTTCCCCTTATCTCTGCATAATTTATTTTAATTTAAATTCGATTGTGAGTCAGCATAATTTACTCTGGGTCTCACTGCACTTTCCATACAGAAATTATCTATTTATTTATGATTTTGCCTGCCGTCGCTGCCTTTGCTGCTGTTGTTCCTTTGTTGCCTTAATTCTCGCGAGAGAATTGAATGTGTCATCCTACTTGGAGGTAAGTGCAAGAACAGGGCCAGAAATTGGAGAAAACTAGAGAAATCACTTTCACGATCTGCTACTTCTGCGCATAAAAGCCTTACCTCCTTCCAGACTAATTAAATGCAATTGTCATGCATTACAAAAGAGTTGTCGGATTACAATGTAAAAGATGCCCATTTTAGTTCAATTTTTTATCTATGTAAATATTCAATTTTCAATTACATAAAACTGATATCTTTCATGTGGCAATTTTCATTAAGCCCACGTACAACTGATACCTCACAAGGTGCCTTATGTGCAAATGACATACGAATTTTGAAACAACCAGAGTGTCGCTTTGATAATAACTAATATGATAGTAAATACACGTAAAGAAGGACATCACAGTGATAAACTGCATATTTTATTTTAAACTGTGCGCACATGACGTGACTGATTTCACTGCGAGATATATTGCAGTGAGCCGGCCGCGGTGGCGCTTCAGTCACGGTCTGCACGGCCACTACGGTCGGGGGTTCGAATCTCCCCTCGGGCCTGAATATTTGTGCCGTCTTTAGTCTTAGCTAGTTCATAAATAGTTTGTAAGCTTAGGGACTGATGACCCCGTAGTTAAGTCCCATACGTTCTACAAACATTTGAACATTTATATTGCAGTGATAAAGTATCTACTAGTAATATAATAACTGCTGTTACAAACTATTGCAAAGCAAACAATCTTTCGAAATATGTTACCTGACTCTGGTTCCTTAATGTGTAGAACTTTGGTTTTCCTTTATTGAATAGTATTTTGAAACCTGTTGTACATGCTGGCAGCGGTTTGCTCTGTTGCTCTTCTGTCGACAGTATTTTTTCATACAGAACGAGTTTGAAAACACACCGTAATGGAGATGAAATGTAAAATAGATAAAAGACGAATGTAATGGAAGGATATAAAATCGCTCATAAGTAGCATTTAAAATCGACACATAAGAAATAAAATAGTCAAGGTGTAAACTGAGAACAGTCATCGACGGAAACACAGCAAAATGATGGACGGCGGGTACAGAACGGAGGCACCGACTACTGTTATATTCTGCAGGCGCAACCAATTAAAACACTGCAGAGATTCCACAAAATACGCTAATACCTCGCTACGTGGCCGGCTAGAAAGACGGGCCTGGGTACTCCTCCAGGTCACGTGATAAGTGCCGAGGCAAGGCGATCGCGAAGCTGGATGGTTGGCTGCTAAGACACAGTGGCTCGTGCCCCAGCGGCCAACCAGTCAATTTCGCGATCGCGTTGCCTCGGCACTTATCACGTGACCTGGAGGAGTACCCAGACCCGTCTTTCTCGCCGGTCACAACATCGCTACCACTGACGCAGACTGATCAGTGGGGAGGGGGATGGTAGGAGGGGAAGAGGTGTGGGAGCGTGGGACTCTGGGGAAAGGGATGGGTGGGCAGCGGAGCGAGGGGTTACAGGAGGCGTGGGGTGACCTGCGATAGGAAGGAAAGGGGTGAGGGAGTGGGGGAGAGGGAGAATGGGACCAAAGTTAGTAGAATGGGCAGATATGAGGACGGAAGGCATCATGTGGCAGTGAAAGGGTGCAGAAATTGAGCTGTGAAAGAATATTGTGTGTGAAGGTGTATAGCTGGCGGAGTACAGCGATGTGGACGTGGCAGAGGCCCAGGATCAGCGAAGAGGGGAAAAACCAAGGGGTTGCCGGAGTCAAGCTTGCGGATGGTGCAGGGGGTGTGGGTGCTTTCAAGGAACTGAAGTAGGTGGAGGGAAGGAATAACATCATAGGGCATTTGTGTGGGGGTGATAGGCAGGTACGGTAGGCGAGGAAAAGTGCGTGGCGTTCTAGGATTTTTAGGGCCTGATAGACGGGCACGGAGTTCAAGGCGGGGTTGAAGCTGCAGTGGACAGCATGCATGAGGGAGCGGTAAGCGAACAGGATGGTGGAGTTCAGCCCCCTTTTTCCCTTTTAATGCCCCGCAGGGGCAGGCTGGCAGCGTCGCTTTACAGTCTACAGATTAGAGTGGTTGCCGAGCATACATGAACAGACACAGAACGGTGAGAATAAACGGCGAATTTAAAATACATGCAATGGAGACGAAAACGGCGAATGTAACGAAAACATGTAGAATAAAATCGCACACAGTCAGCATAAACCATGGACAGTGTGGCTAAAATACATAGAAATTAGAGCAACGGGTTAACTGGTTAAAACCAAATACGTGCAACATTGGTTTTGCCTGCGTTGGCGGTTGCGTGTTTTAAAATTCGAGATCACAGCACAATACTGACACGAAGGCTAAAATGGTACATATAAACGTCGATCACTGAGACCCCAAAGGGGATAGGGAGAGGATAGAAGGCGTAGAGGGGCGGGATAACGACAGGGGGTCTGTTTGAAAGGAAGGTTAGGTAGGGGAAGATGGAGGGTGGGAAGTGGTGTAGGAGTAAGGATAGTAGAAGGGATAGAAATCAGGATGTGGGACAACATCTGGGAGTGGGAGGCCCCTGAAGAAATTACATTTAATATGGTTATAAGAGATAAGTTGACCACTTCATTCCCTGTTCATGTGGTACAGTAACAAGTAAAAATATTACCATCTCTTGGAAACAAAAGTAGAAGAGATGATACACGGAAAAAATTTAATACGAAATGAAGGAAATAAATGTATTAAAATAAACTGTTACTGAGCTGATGGGAATGGTGCATGAGCAGCTGTATGGATAATACCACAGCCATCCCTAGATCGCAGAGGTAAAAATTTAAATCGGATTACTCTCATTTAATTAAATATTCATTAATATTTTTACAAATGAACTGGTTCGTAGATGTTACTTCAGTCTGGATTTCACACTGATTATTATTTACGCTCATAGCACATTACATTGTTTCCTTTATAAACACTTTAATGCACAGCACCAAAAAGATTAATCTGTGAATGCCTGAACAAATTGTTGCTGGTAGTTGTGTATGTACCATTAAAATTTTCAACATGGTTGCTATTGTCAGCGACCGTTACAACGTCAAAGGATAAAAGTGCCTCCTTGCAGGCGTGCAGCCCATAGTGTTTAGCTTTTCCTAAAAATTTCTTTTTGAATTTTGTGACGTAAGCTTTACAGCTCACTTGTATAGTTTATTGTGTGTTTTGTTTTATTTAATTATTTCTGATGAAAGCAACCATAGTTATTGCCGAAACCAAAATAAATAGTGTTTAATTTTGCGACCGAGGACTGCGTTCTTATCCTTTGTTTTTGTTGTTGGTGGATGTAACCGTTCGCCAGTAGGCCCTTTCCATCAAAAATCTGCTTAAGCTCCTGTCCGGCCCGACGTGGAGCCTAAACCCTTCCACAACACACTATATCTACCATTCCCTCATACATCTTGTCTTATGTAGTTTCCACCTTACCTGGGTTTACGCTTCCTCTATTACAGATTCACCAAAATCCTTGCATGCAACGCCCTCCGCCTCGCTTATGGCATCCGCCTCCGCTCTCCCAGGCAGATCCTATATGACCTAATTTCCTTCCCTCGCCTACTACAGTTCCTAGAGCATCTCTATATACTGTTGGTCACCCAGAAAATATACTCCAGCAACCAAGTGATATATCCTCTCCTCGCTCATCCAGGGACTCCCCCACTTGGCATCCTCTTCCCTCCACTCCCTGTCCCCAGAGTCTTTCCGCTCCCATCCCCTCCTTGGCTCTTATCAACCCTTCCCCTGCCTCCCCCCCCCCAACAGCTCAGCTCATCAGGGGCTTCTGCCTTGCCTACACCACTGCATCTCTCCCTCCCTTCACCTTCTCATGCTCCACATTCTTTCCCAGGGTAGCTTCCACATCCTCCCCGTCCCAGATGACGCCACGCGTTCCAAAATGTAGCCCTCCTACCAATCCTAATCCTCTCCCTCTTCCTTTAAACACAACGCCCCTCTCCCATGCCTCTGCCACTCCTTCCCCCACTTGGCTTCCTCTTCCCTCCAGTTCCTCTCCTCAGAATCTTTCCGCTCCCATTCGCCCATAGCTCTCCACAGCCCCTCCCCTGCCTCTCATCCCCCCTCGTCAGCTCAGTGTTTTATAATCGTCAGTAACGGTAATAGTGTTTTCAGGGTTTTTAAAACTATTGCAAACGCAATCCGGTCAGGGCAAGTGTAGAGAATTTTAACTTGTGTGCCCGTAGTTACTCCATGTTGAGTGTTTGTCTTTCTACGTGCGTTTTAGAGCCACTGTGGCCTTTTTAAATTCTGAATGTTGTTTTAAAATCTAAATCCTTTATTTCACTTAACTTTTCCGGGCTGGTAGGCCGTGGTCGATGGATAAAACTCTCCCCTAACGTTTCGTCTTCAGCTGCGGCAGACATCTTCGGAGGGTAGAGACGACTTAAGTTGCCACTTAGCCTTCGTAGATATCTTCCGCACCACGGCCTACCAGCCCGAAAATTTTAAGTGAAATAAAGGATTTAAATTTTGAAACAACATTCAGAGAGTATTATCCATCGACCACGGCCTACCAGCCCGGAAATTTTAAGTGAAATAGACGCCGACCGTGAAAGCCTACATTGTATTACTAAAGCATTTAGTTACATTTGTAAGGTGTTAAAAATAGTAACACGCATTATAATTCGTGCTGCGGCCAGGATTCTAACCCGGGACCTTCTTCTCAGTAGGCAGCTGCTTTACAGCGCTTAGCTAGCACAGCGCTATGACCAACATGACTACATGGTCTTCAGAACATCTCTCTTCACACCACATACTTTAATTCTGCCTCAAAGATTTCTGTGAAATACGAATCAAGTTGCCAGGGCTTTGCTATAATGGAATTGCATCCTAGCAAAGAACGTAATTTAAAACAATCCCGCTTTATTCCTCAAGTAGAGATTATACAAACACCAACAATAATTCAGTTCCTTGAGACAAACATATTGAGCAAAAAGGTGGGATTGTTCCCAATCCCGTTTTTGTTGGGGTGCTATTCCCATATAGCAGAGCCTTGGCAATTTCATACATATTTCACAGGGAACACTGATGCAGAATTGAAGTATGTGGTATGGAGGGAGGTATGTTTGAAGGCAGTCCGAGTAGTCCATTTTGCTGTGACGCTGCGTTAGCCGTCTCAAGTGCCTGCTGAGCGAACAGATCCTGAGTTCGAATCCTAGCCAAAGCACAAATTTTAATTCACAGCCTCTCCTTATATTTAATACCTTTGGGTATAACGAGACAATGTTAGTCTCAAGAAACTGTATTATTGTTTATGTTTCTCTGTCTGCCTCCATGTCTATTTTTACGTTGATTCATTTCATTTATACATCTACATCGGATACCCTTCAAATCACTTTTAAGTGCCCGACAGAGCGTTCATCGAACCCCGTCTATATTATTTATCTCCTATTCCATTCTCGAATAGCGCGCGGGAAGAAAGAATATCTGAATCTCTCAGTTCGAACTCTGATTTCTCGTATTTTATGCTGATGATCATTTCTACCTTTGTAGGTCGGAGTCAACAATATATCTTCGCATTCGGAGGAGAATGCTGGCGATTGTAGTTTCGTAAGTCGCCAAAGACGCAGCGATAAGGGCCGTTGTTGTAATGTTTCCCATCCAGATCCTGTATCATTTCCGTAACGCTGTCTCCCCTGGATAGTGACAATACAAAACGAGCTGCCCTTCTTTGGACTCTTTCGATGTCCTCCGTTAAACCCACCTGATAAGGATCCCACACTGGGCAGCAATACTCAAAAAAAGTACGGACAAGCGTAGTTTATGCAGTATCTTTAGTAATTCTGTTGCATCTTTGAAGGATTCTGCCAATAATACGCAGTCTCTGGTTCGCCTTTCCACGACAGTACATACATGTTCTTTCCAGTTTAAGTCTGAAGTAATAATAATTCCCAGGTATTTTGTGGAGTTTACGGCCTTCATATTCGATTGATTTATCTTGTAAACAAAGTTTAACAGATTTCTTTTCGTACTAACGTGGACGACTTCACATTATTTAGAGCCAATTACCAATTTTTACACCATAGTGATGTCTTATTTAAATCGTTCTGCAGTTGTTTTTGATCTTGAGATGACTTTACTAGACGATAAATGACGGCGTCATCTGCAAACAACCTAAGAGAGCTGCTCAGTTTTCTCATAAATCCTTTATGTAGATAAGGAACAGCAGAGGACCAATAACACAACCGTGTGAAACGCCGGATATCACATCTGTTTTAGTCGATGCCTTACCATCGAAACTGTGTCCTCTCTGACAGGAAATCCCCTGTCGAATCACAAATCTGGGGAGGGGGGGGATATTCCATAACCACGCAGTTTGATTAAGAGCCGTTTATGAGGTACGGTGTCAAAAGCCTTCTGGAAATCTAGAAATACGGAATCAATTTGAGAACCCTTGCCGATAGCACTCATCACTTCGTGTGAGTAAAAAGGTAGTTGTGTTTCACACGAACGATATTTTCTAAATCCGTATTGACTTAGAGTCAATATATGATTTTGTTCGAAATAATACGTAATATTTCCATGTCTATTTGATGTCTACTTGTTCGTGAAAGTCAACCGTCTGTCGTCTTCCATATATTTTGTATAGTTTCTGTAAAGTTATAATTTATTTAATGTCGCTAGATTATCATTTTGTTAAAATTTGAACCCCACTCTTTTCAAGGCTTGAGGAATAACATTTTTATTTCATGTGTTAGAATTTTAATTAATGTTTCGAGGTTTTTCTTATTTTGTTTTGTTAATAATTTATTATTTTATTAATTAATGTGGCATAAGTACGGCTTCTTCGCTACGCCTCTGTGAGAATGTGCAGTTATTTTATCTTTAAGTGTGTGTGTGAATCTATGGCTATTTGAATGTGGGGAGTGACATCTCACTTCCCATCGTGCTCTCTGGCTGAGTATGGATAGCTGCTGATACTACCAAAGAGGTTTCCACACTCTTTGGTTGCGAGCTGGTTGGCGAGTCTCTCGGTCCCCCACCGCCGCTGTTTTCGTGGATTTTCCAGCTTCCGGTGGCTTCCCGCGTTTTCCCGCGGCCCGGTGGCCGCACGGCGATTCATTCTTTTACTTAATATTTTTTTACAAGTGCTGAGAACATGCTCAGATGCAATGTTTCTTACAACTAAATTCCGTTACGCCATAAATGTTTTCTTAGCCAACTTTCTAAGATAACTTTAATTGTGGGGGCTTGCTTATTAATGTCGGTGTATAATAACGTGTGAGCTGCTATGTATATTGACCACTGTAGTATTAATTTCCTGTTATTGACGTATTTGAAACGAGTCTGT
Organism: Locusta migratoria; assembly: GCA_026315105.1. NCBI lineage: Eukaryota > Metazoa > Arthropoda > Insecta > Orthoptera > Acrididae > Locusta > Locusta migratoria. The sequence goes on from CM048748.1 coordinate 325,405,394, forward strand.
TCTCAGTTTGGGCCAGGGAACAAGGCTTTGTATAAGGGAGTAACCAGTAGTTCACACGGACCTTATTGACTAATTTTAGTGAGAAAGCAAGGCTCTTGTTACGTACAGTGGTCGACTTTTATCTGTTGTGAAAACCTCTCGGCCGAAGAGCAAAGTACAAAGCCACTGCCGGCCTGCCTCTATGTGGGGCTTGAAAAGTACATTAAAAATTAAATCTAACCGCTAGGTAGCGTCGTAATCGAATGTTCGACCGTATACCGAGATTTCCCGAACAGTCACGTAAACTGTTCGAACAGTTGGAGTCGCGTTGAAACGCAGCCGTGGCTGACTCACTGGCGTCAGCGAGCGAGCGCGCGCCAGCCCCGCGGGACAGCGCTGGCGTGGCGCGTCACGGCGGGCAGAGAGCCGGCCCGGCCGCATCTGCATATCAACATCGTTTGCCGCCGCCGAGCTGCTCACAAATAGCGCCGCCAGAGCAGGCGGAGGCGCAGGCCGTTAATGAATTGTTAACGACGCGGAATGCCTAATGCCAGCGCCCGCCACGTCCCAAGTTTAACATTCCCTCTGTCTCTGCGAGTAGCGCCTACCGGGGCGCGTTCAGCATGTGTTTTAATCTTAATTGCCAACTTTTAAGCACCTCTGCGCACAGTTAGTCGTAACGAGTTGAACCGGCGTAATTATTCATCGCTTCATTAAAGGAGCAGAGATGCTATACTTTAATTATAATTCGATGATTAAAATCTTTATAGAGCGACAAAAACTTGCCATAGGGTGTTGGAGGTTGGGAATGGCGGTCGTTTTTGGTGGTTGCGGTGCTTTTAGTTAAATCTTAAATCAACATTCTACTTTGGGAAACTGCGGCATTATAATTTCGCATTTCGTGGTTTGCCAAATTAAACAGTGCTGTCAGTATACAAGTAGCCGTGGGAAGATGCGGTGTGGAACAACAACATTAATAACAACTAAGCCTCACCAAGCACGCTGCGATATCTACATCTATACCTACATACAAACTCCGCAATCCACCGTAAGGTCCGTGGCGGAGGGTACACTGTACCACTAGGCATTTCCCTTCCTATTCCACTCCCAAATAGAACGAGGAAAGAAAGAATGTCTATATGCCTTCATACGAGCCCTAAGTTCTCCTATCTTGTCTTGGTGATCGTTGCGCGTAATGTAAGTAGACGGCAGCAAGATCGTACTACACTCAGCTTCAAATTCCGGCCCTCTAAATTTCCTCTACAGAAATTCACGAAAGGAACGTCGTCTTTCTTCCAGCGATCCCCAATTGAGTTGCAGGAGCATTTCCGTGACACTCGTGCATTGGTCGAACCTACCAGTAACAAACCTAGCTGCTTGCCTCTGAACTGCTTCTATGCCTTCCTTTAAACCGATCTGCTGCGAGTCCCAAATACTTGAGCAATACCAAAGACATAGTCGTACAAGCGTTTTATACGCGCTCTCCTTTACAGATGAAGTACATCTTCCCAAAATTCTCCCAACAAACCGAAGTCGGCTGTCCGCCTTACTCACAACTGTCCTTACATGTTCGTTCCATTCTATATCGCTCTGCAATGTTACACATAGATATTTGAACGACGCGACTGCATCAAGAAGCTCACTACTAATGCTGTATTCGTATATTATGGGATTATTTTTCCTACTCATGCGTATCACCTTACATTTTTCTACATTGAGAGCTAGCTGCCATTCTTCGTACCAACTAGAAATTTTGTCTAAGTCATCCTGTATGCTATTACAGTCAGTTACAGACGACACCTTCCCATACACCACAGCATCATCAGCAAACAGCCGCAAATTACAAGTTAGTCAGTCCATCAGATCATTTATTTAGATTGAAAATAATAGCGGTCCTATCACACTCCCCTGGGGCACGCCTGACGATACACTCGTCTCTGAGAAACACTCGCCGTCGAGAACAACGTACTGCGTTCTATTACTCAGGAAGTCTTCCAGCCAGTCAAAACTCTGTGATCCTTTTTACGGTGAGTTGTTACCTATCCTCCATTATTGATATTCCTAAGGTATTATCCTATTATTTACAAGATACATCACATACCTGTAATACAATACATCGCTATACGTTTAGTTTGTTTTTTATATGAATGAAGGTATGACGTTACAAGGTTAAAATATAATAGTATCGGAATGTTGTTGTTGTTGTTGTTGTGGTCTTCAGCCCGCCGACTGGTTTGATGCAGCTCTCCACGCTACCCTGTCCTGTGCAAATAACCTACATCCTTTTCAATCTGCTTACTATATTCGTCCCTCAGTCTCCCTCAAGATTTTTACCCCACACGCATACTTCTAATGCTAAGAAGACAATTCCTTGATGTCTCTGAATGTGTCCAACCAATCTATCCCTTCTCTTAGTCAGCATATGCCAGAAACTCCTTTTCTCCCCGATTCGGTTAAGCACCTCCTCATTAGTTACGTGCTCTACCAATCTAATTTTCGCCTGTAGCACCACATTTCAAAAGCTTCTATCATCTTTTTATCTGAACTCCTTATCGTCCACGTTTCACTCCAATACCGTGTTAAACTCCAGACAAATGCTTTCAGAAAGGACTTCCCAACATATAAATTAATATTGGATGTCACCAAATATCGCTTCTTTAGAAACTCTTTTCTTACCATAGCCATTCTGCTATTTATATCTTCTTTACTTCGGTCATCAGACGTTATCTTGCTACCCAAGTAACAAAATTCATCTACTACTTTTATTGTCTCATTACTTAGTCAAATTCCTTCGCCATCGCCTGATTTTCTGACATTGCATTCCATTACCTTCGTTTTACTCTAGTTAATGTTCATCTTATATCTTCCTTTCGAAACACTGTCCATTCCATTCAATTGCTCTTCCAGATTTATTGCGGTCTCTGACAAAATTACTATATCATCGGCAAACCGCAATGTTTTATTTCTTCTCCCTGCACTTTAATGCCCTCTCCAAATTTCTACTTCCATTCCTTCACTGCCTGTTCAATGTACAGATTGAACATCATTGGGGGAAGAGTACAACCCTGCCTCACTCACTTCCCAACCTCTGCGTCCTTTTCGTGCCCTTCGTCAGATATTTGTATAGGTTGAATATAATTCTTCACTCCCTATATTTTACCCCTGATACCTTCAGAATTTGGAAGAGTGTATTCCAGTCGAAATTGTCAAAATCTTTCTCCAAATCGACAAACGCTAAAAGCGTAAGTTTCCCTTTCCTTAGCCAATCTTCTAAGATGAGTCGTAATGTGAGTATTGCCTCCCGTGTTCCAACATTTGTCCTAAATCCAAACTGATCTTCCCCTAGGTCGGATTCCACAAGTTTTTCCCTTCGTCTCTAAATAATTTGTGTTAGTATTTTGCAACCATGACTTATTAAACTGATAGTCCTGTAATTTTCACACTTGTCTGCACTTGCTTTCTTTAGAATTGGAATTACGACATTCTTCTGGCTCTCCTAACGACATCATCAGTTTAGACGGAATATCATCTACTTCACACGTCTGTACTCTCTTTGTTCACTTGCTGAAATTTTATATTTTCTCCTCTCATCAATTAAGTTCAGTATATCCTGTGTTATCCAGGGATTTTTATTATGCCTTGTCCTTCTGCCTATATGATCCTCTGTGGCCTTCACTACCCTATCTCTCAGAGCTACCCATTCTTCTTTTAGTGTATTACTTTCCCCCGTTTCAGCCAATCCTTGCCTAAAGCTCCCTCTGAAACTCGCAACCAGCTCTGGTTTCTTCAATTTGGGCAGCTTCCATATCGTAACGTTTCTACCTTTCAGCAGTCTCTTAAGTTTTAATCTGTAGTTCATAATCAATAAGTTATGGTCAGAGTCTATATCAGCCCCTGGATATGTCTTACAGTTTAGAACCTACTTTCTAAATCTATTCCTTACCATTATAAAGTCAATCTGGTACCTTCCAGTGTCTCCTGGTCTCTTCCATGATACAGCCTTCTTTCATAATGACTAAACAGAGTTGGTGATCATTAAATTGTGCTCTGCGCAAAATTCTACTAAGCGATCTCCTCTTTCATTCCTTTTTCCCAGTCCATATTCACCTACTACATTTCCTTCTCTTCCCTTTCCTACTACCGAGTTCCAGTTCCCCATCACAATCAAGTTTTCGTTTCTCTTGGTAACTTTCTGGATGATTTCTTTCATCTCCTCATACATTTTTTCAACATCCTCATCATCGGCTGTGCACTACTGTGGTCGGTGTAGGCTTCGTGTCTATCTTTACTACGATAATGCGTTCACTATGCTGTTCATAGTAGCTTACCCACATTCCTATTTTATTGTTCATTATCAGACCTACTCCTGCGTTACTACCAACTGATTTTGTATTTATAACCCTGTACTCACCTGACCAGATATCCTGTTTATCCCGCCACCGAACTTCACTAATCCCTACCATATCTAACTTTAACCTATCCATTTTTCTTTTCAAATTTTCTAGCTTACCTACGCGATTAAGGGTTAGAACATTCCACGCTCCGACCCATAGAATGCCTGTTTTGTTTCTCTTGATGACGGCATCCTCCGGAATATTAAAGTTAGTCACTGTACATCCAGTCATCAAGTCTGCAGACATTATGATCGTAATACTCTTTCCGTCGCAGCTTTTTGCTGGCTTCCAATATAAAGGACATCAAATTCTAACCCTTCCACAATTGTTTGCAGCAGCACTGTTTTTATCGAAACCGTTTTAATCAAGTGAGTGGTAATTTTCAGTCGTTTTTGCTGTGGTACATTTATGTTTTCTGGACGCCATCGTTCGTAAAGCTTGTCGGTCGGCGTCAGTTAACTTCGGGTTTCGCCCAGTAATCCTCTTCGCCAACGATGATTTTCCTTCTTATGTGTACTCTATTATTATCGAGGATACTGTCGCTAGTGAAACGATAAACAGTGCATCCGCCTTCGTCACAGATGCTCGCACTAAATGTGCACCATCGAGTTGACGTCTTTGGGAATGTGCACGTTATTGATAATTTGCAGTGACCATCACAGATCATAACATTTAATATAAAGCCAGGCTCGTCCACACTGTGTCCAAGGGGCACTAGTGCGCGCGATCTGCATTGACCAGCTCCACGGGCGGTTTCGTCTGTTGCTGCAGTGTCCGAGCCGTATCGCTCAGCATACCTAGCTGCCCGCTCGCCGCGCCTCGCTATACTTCTGTACGCGCACTTAATACGGAAGACAGGCCACCGCGCCAGCACAGGCCAAAGGCAATGATACGACACAAAGCCTTTAGTCAACAGACGTAAGGCTCCAGTGGATAGAGATAGATAGTCAACAGCAGCAGACAAATCACCCACCACATAAACACAAGTTTATATACTAACTAGCTTTGCTGATCACGATGATGAGGTCGAAGAAATGTATGAGGAGTTAGGTAAATTATTCAGGCAGTTGAGAGAGAGAAAAGTTTGATGGTGGCGTGGAAGTGGAAGTTGATAGCAGCGAAAGGAAGGGAAGGAAAATAGTAGGTGAATATTGATTGGGGAAAAGCAATGAAACAGCCACCTGATTTTTCAAGGAACATAATTCAGTCATAAAAAACACTCGGTTTAAGAATAATGAAGGAAATTTCTTTCCGTGGAAAAACCCGGGAGACATTGGAAGGTACCAGTTAGCTTTATAATGGTAAGAAATTTAAGGCTGCAAGACACAATCAGGAGCAAATATAGACTACGACCATAATATACTGGTTATTAACTGTTGACTGAAATTGAAGAAATCGCTGTAGGAAGTTTCAGTAGATGAGACCTGGATAAATTGAAGGGACATGAGGTTCTTGAAAGATTCAGAAGGAGCTTTAGGCAACAAGTACAGAAAAGAGGGGGAAGTAACACATTAGAAGACGAAGGATAGCTTTGAGAGATGAAATAGTGAAGGCCTGCCTAGGAAACATCGTCTTATACCACAGGAGATACTAAATTTAATTGAAGAAAGGAGAAAATTTAAAAAGGCAGTACAGTAAAAAAATATCTGAAATTATTAGAAAGAGATGGCTAAGCAGGAGTGGCTAGAGAACAAATGAAAGTCTGATGAAAACTGTGCAACCAGGGAAAGATACATACCGTCTACAGGAAAATAGCAGAAACAATTGGACGCAAGAAAAGCAGCGACATGAATATCAGAAACTCGGATGGCAAGCAAATTCTGACCAGAGAAGGGAAAGCAAAAAGCTGGATAAATACGTACATGCGCTCTGCAATGAAAATCAAATTCAAGAAGTTCTTTTATAAAGGGAAGAGGGAGTAGATGAAGATGAGATAATACTGAAAGATCTGAGTAGAAATAAGGGCACTGTAGTAGACGACGTTCTCTCACAAGGGACACCTTTGACTTCGAACGCTCGTAACCGCACGATACCATGCATGGAATAACAGGCAGTTATAAACAGGAAAGTGGTAAGCGTAGTTTCATGCAAAACATTTTATTGTACCTCAAATAACTTTTTAACAGTGAGAAACGAAGTACAAAAATTTCAATACCAAGGTAACGAAATTATATGTAACTTAATAGCGTTATATTATGAATGAAATACACAAGATAACTGTGAGATATTCTGCAAATTTATTGGTTTACGAACCGGTATCCGGCTGTTACGCCATCATCAGGTAAACATTACGAGTTTAAGTTTCAAAGGTCTTAACTTTCAAACGAGACTAGTGTTTTAGTTTATAACTAGCCTCCTTTGAAAGTTAAGACCTTTGAAACTTAAACTCGTAATGTTTACATGATGATGGCGTAACAGCCGGATACCGGTTCGTAAACCAATAAATTTGCAGAATATCTCACAGTTATCTTGTGTATTTCATTCATAATGTTTCAAATATTCTGTCAAGAACCAACGGAACAGTCAGTGAATATAATGGCGTTATTGTATCATCAGATATTCAATCAGCAGCGCCAAAAGGTCTACTCTTAAAGTACTTATAATAGCGCAAATCACACACAAACAGCCGTACCACACACATGAAAGTGCTCATATCAGTCCTCAAAGTAGGAGAGAACACTGAGCACACCTCAATAAAGCCACCTTACCAATTAGAATCACTTTCGCTTTCATGAAGTCCAATATCAAAAGCCACACTAATTCCATTTTCAAATGATGACGCTGTTATGTCAGTGTCATACTCTGGCTTTCGCTAAGCAAGCTGCAACATAGGTGTAGGAAACTGATTGCAAATTACATAGTGAAGTTACATGACGAAATAAAGGTCATGTAACTTCACTCTTCAATTGTAGTTAGGCGCCTTATAGGCTTACAAAATCAAGAATGCTTCCTGATATAGAGTTTATATTGCCGAAAGAAGTAAACATCCAGTGGCTGGCAATATTTTGTTGTTTTCGGTGGTACGATATTCATTGTAACACATTTATTTGCAATACTTATATCTAGAACGGGACGATCTGTATCACCCCGCCCAGGTAAAACACGACACTGGGCTTTTTCCGCCACCATGTAATGGAGCTCGCAGATAAGTGCGGCGCTTTGCATGGATATGACGCACTCCACTTTTTTTTATTTTTATTTTTTTTTGTCCTTAGGTTAGTTTAACTTAGTTTAAGAAGTTTGTAAGACTAGGAACTGATGACCAATGAAAAATGTAACAATTTCAGTTCAAAAGAAAGCAGGCTCAGACAGGCGTGAAAAGCACAGAACCACCTGTTCAATAAGTCATGGTTGCCAACTTTTAATACAAAGGAAGATTGTGATTCACCTGTATGTGATGGTACCGAAACTTGGGCTTCTCAAATCACCAATGACACTGGATTCATTTCAAGTAGGATAGATGATGCCATTCGAGGCAATGTGGAACAAAATTTGAAAAAAAAAAAAAAAAAATAACAGCATACCGATACGGGGATGAATGAATGATCCATGGTACGCAGAGCAAACCTTTCGTTAAGAGAGTTTTATACGAAGTGGTGGATTAGAGGGGAAGAAAACGGCATGTGGGTTGTATTTTATTGGGGGGGGGGGGGAGGCGGGATGCAGCTCTAAGTAGCATATGAACAGAAAGCAGAGGATGAGATGGACTGAAATGCAGAAAGATGGGGATGGCGAGAGAAGTTGCAGATGAAGAGGAATAAGATGAAACAACAAGAAGTATGGAGATTTAAGAAGAGGAGTTGAAGCTGCTGCACAATTAATTGTGAATTACATCAACAGAAGGGAAGGCAGAATCTTTAAAATTCAGCGAAAAATGTTGACAGGAAACGAAGACTTGACCTTATTCTCCGTATAGACCGAACGCACAGGAAACACCGATGTAAAAAACGAAAATTGACTAAATCCCACAATAGAAGTACCAGAAGACAGAATGGATTGGCACAGTTCCCAAAGAAGTTTCATTGGTTTACTCCTATGATGATTTGAAACAGTGTTTGTTAAAATGGAATAGGAACATTATTCGCCTTTCCATGATGTTCGCTGTTGCAGGATCTAGATAACGTTGGTTTTTCAATTACATTCTCATGTTTTGCAGATTTGATTGTTGAGAGGAATGTGAGGAATATTGATTCACGGGAAGACCCTTATTTCAAGCTAAGCTTTTGGAACATTTAAACTAAAGACAACATTTTGCTTTGTACATAAGTACATGAGTCTGTCCAACACTGATGTTAAGCCGACCGCGGTGGCCGAGGGGACTGAGGCGCTCCAGTCACGGACTGCACGGCCACTACGGTTGGGGGTTCGAATCCCCCCTCGGGCATGGATATTTGTGCCGTCCGTAGTATTAGCTAGTTCATAAGTAGTTTGTAAGTTTAGGGACTGATGACCCCGTAGTTAAGTCCCATAAGCGTAACAAACATTTGAACATTTGATTTGTAGATCCGAATCTCCCAATACCTCACGTGGGAGAGAGGGAGACTCGGAAAATCGTCGTAATTTTCGTCGGCAAGAAACAGTGCAAAACTGCAAGATAAATGGTTTAACTTAATTTCAAATCAAATGTTTGTAATTGTAAGGGATTAAACTACGGTGCACATGAGTTCATAGGCTTACAAACTAAACTAACTTAAAGTGACTTATGCTAAGGACAACCTAAACACTCACGCCCGAAGGAAGACTCGAAACCCCGACGACGAGCAACCGTGCGCTCCGCAGCAAGGCGATTTAGAACGCTTTGACACTTCACCATGGCTTAAATTAAGTAAAACATGTTTCATATTTAAAATTTTGCTAAATTCTACACAATATTGTTTATCGCGATTGTGACAACGTAACATAGTAACATAGTATCCAGTCGATTTTGTCTCTAAGGATCACGACCTCTTTTTATCCACGCTGCGTGAATAAAAGCCAAGGCAGTCCTCGCGGCCAAGGCCATACGAGCGTTCTTTCAAGCGAGTTTATAAGGAATGTCATTTACAGTAGCACTACTTCAGAGAAAGACTACTCCTTATGTATCACATATGGTCTTCTGAATCACTCTTGACTCATGCGACTTCGTGGACTAAAGTTAAATAAACATTGTTGTACTAATGCTAGCAGTTCCTTTTATGGAAGTATTTTATCGTTCGATTTTATCTGCGTTAAGTAAAAGTCTTAACTGGTGTGTTTAAAAAATACAAGGTAATTAAGCATAGATTAACTTATTTTCTGTAAAATGCGCATTTGGGAAAATCTCAAGTGAAATTGTGGGAGAAGGAATGGGGTCGATCAAAATATCACGACCCTCACAGGGAAGAGGGAGTGTAGTCGAAAAAACACCAAAATTACGTCACGTAATTTATGGATAAACACCTCAGGTAGTTAATTTAAAAGGAATCTTTACCTCAGAGAGCCATCGTCAAGGTGACCAGAAGGCCGCTCGAGGCGGAAGAACTAAAAGTTTTCACGTTACACGTGTATGTAGACTGTGCAGTATGCAGCTGTTTCGAAGGGAACGTGAGCCGTCACCTAATGTGACGGCAGACGCAGGTAGACAGGGAGTTGATAATTGCGTAATTGATATTAAATCATGTAAATATATCATTATTATAAATAATTTAAGTATTGGGAATCATATTAATAAAGAGTTGTTATTAGTATTTGGGATGCAGATGAAATAGGCTTATTTGATAAATGTTACTGTATGTATGTCCAATGCCGTTAATAGTGTACTGTTATGTTCTTCGCTTCCTTTATTATGCCTTTTTTTTATCTCTTAGCTTGCTTTATGTGTAGAGATGACGTATTACGTTAACAGAACAAAAAACTTTGTCATTGTGTATTTTCATTCTGTGTATAACGTTAATTCCATGTTCGTACCTAGTTCTGTTGAAATTTTAAAACCATGTGAAAACGTTGGGAAAACGAATATGTGTGCATAACGTGAAAAGTCGACGTTGGGAAAATGGGAGTTCTAAGGGACTCGTGGGCGCGTGTTCACGTCACTGTTGTGGGCGCGTGTTTACGTCACTGTTGTGGGTGCAGAAATGAGTTACGGAAATACTTGTTGATTGCTGAGAAAAAAGTGTGTGTCATTAAAGTCGTTAGATGGAGAACAGTATTGTTAAATCGTTGTGTTCGCTCTGCGTCTATCAATAAGCAAGGCTTTAAAGAAAATATACCGAAGAATCAGCGCAAACGAGGAATTCGCTACAGGGGAAACCATCAGGTGAAGAAAGTAAGTTGAGAGGGAGCGGAGGCGGAAAATTCATTGTGTAATGCATCAAAAAGATTTACGATGCATCACAGCCACAAACCGTTTCAGTAGCAGCTGGGATCCAATGTGTTAATTCACCTATATTGGAATTCATTGTGAACAATCTAATGAATGATACATGTTACTTTGTAATTGGAAGGAGATCTTATGTGTCTGTCATTCTGTAATTACATGTGAGACAAATCTGCCACCATTTGGTGTAGCGAAATATGTATAGTGTGAATTGTTATAGCTAAATTTATCCTAAATCTTTGTGAAGGTTCGGCTACTAAGCCGTCTAATTTTATGAAGTGAAAATAAATGCTCGAACTGCGTGGCAAATATCAATTTAGCAAGCCATCCATTGCTGTTTCAGAAAAATAATGTGCAGTATATTAATTTGACCTGTTATATTTTGAAACAGTGAAGGTTTGTTATGTAGTATATTTTGGTAGTGTGACTTACTTGTTACCATATTTTCATAGGTAAACTATTAGCGAGAAAACGAACCATCGACTCCAGATATATCCATGAGATAGTGTTGTGGCGTGAAGTCAGACACAAGAGAACGATCGTGGGGAAGGCAGTGGTCGACCGAAAGCCTATTGCACGCGGCGCCGCGACTCTTAGAGGGAGTAACCGTAGACGCGCGCCCTCTACATGCTTCTATCTAGGCCGACACCCGTCAGAACTCGGTCAGAACTCGTCTACGAACTAGGCAGTCACCAGGAAACAGCGCAGCTAGCATCGTACAGAAGACGACGCCGCGAGTAGAGATAAGAGAGAATAACAGACATATGTTCTAAAGTCGAGTATTGTATAATTCATTCAATAACACTTGTAATACTAATCTCTAGAGAACTGTTTTAGCTGATCACGATCCTGCACCAGTACCTTTCCTGACAACCAGACTGGGATGTGTATTCAACAAATGGCAGGGAGGATGATACAACAAATGGTGACGAAGAGAACAAGGACCCACATTGCGACGAATTGTTAAATTCCTGACCGCTGGCCTTTATTTTGCTTTATTGCAGGTCTCGGCGGTACCAGTATATAATCTTTTGCGACTTTCTATTGTAGAGAAAGGCATACGCTCTTTCCATTGCAGGGAATAGCGTAAATTTCTAATTTTTTACACTTTTTCTGTTTGTTGTTTTTGCAAAACGGCAGCCCCCTCTAATCCCACTAACACTGCCACTGCCACTGGGCCAAAGCTTCCTGCACTCGATGCACAGCAACTAATGTACATGTTTCAGTTTCAGAGCCAACAAATTGCATCACTACTATCTACGGTACAACAACTTCTGGCCGCACCTGTGTCACAAAATACGCAACTTACACTGCAGCAGCGACCACATCCAGTAATTCCACCATTCCGACAGTATGACGAAGCAAAGGGAGAATGGGAAGAATAGTTGCAACAGTTTGAAGCCTACGCCACAGTGCACACGACACAAGGTACTGTCAAACTTCATTTTCTGTTTTCGTGTGTAGGCCCCACAGCGTTTCGGGTTAAAAAAAAAAAAAAAAAAAAAAAAGTCCCCAGTGCGGAGCCTTTTGTACTATCTTATGATTCAGTAATAGGAGCCCTCACGTCATATTATGAACAGAAAATCAATGTAGTGGCCCCTAGGTATCAGTTTTTCCGGTGTAAGAAACATGATAATCAGAAATTCATGCAGTGGATAACAGCTCTTCAAGGTCTTACTAGAAAGTGTAAATTTAAATGTTCGTGTGGAGCTTTGTATTCAGATGTGATGTTACATGACACTATTTTTATAATGTAACTAATGTCCGCCTAAGGGAGCAGATTTTCAAAATGTCAGATCTGTCTTTCCATCAAGTAGAACAGATTTTAGAACAGTACCATTCAGGTGCCATGGCAGCAGAAGACTTTGATGCAGTTTCACTGTGTACTCTAGCTATGTCACATGCCGCATGGTCAGACGCCGTGTACTTCCGCCTGCCCGCTCAAAGCGAAACAAATTGCTAGACACAGCGCCTTGCCTAATAAGGAAGTGAAGTCTTGCCTGAAATATTTCTCGCAGCACAAAAGGCCGAACTGTCCATCTCAGTTAGTGAAGTACTATGCACGAGACAAGAAAAGTCATTTACAAACAATCTGCTTACAGCAAAAGAAACGGAATTTGCTCTCCCAGCCCAAGCAGTGACAAAAAATACTTATTCAATAAATACAGTTTTTTCAAAACCCGTGCCTGCCCCTCATAACATGGAAGTTACACCAGTACCTTTCCCGACAACTAGACCGAGACGAGTACTCAATAAATGGCAATGAGGGTGATACAACAGATAGGAAGCAAATGACCCCTTATCTCTGAATACAGCTATCAAAAGTACGTCGCCATTAGTACTCTGGCGTTATACAATTTCGAAAAAGTTTACGTCTGTACAATCCATAAAGATACTGCATTTTCAAACAGTTTTTGGAAAGATAAAATAAATTGTCTTTTCAAGTTAGTAATAAGTTTAGAATAAAGTAGTTGAGAAAAACAATAGACTATTAACTGAAACGTCAGCTATTAAAAACTGGAACAGAACACTGAAGTAATTTCTTCCTTATTGTCTCTTAGTAAAAGTCATATGTAAAATCTTTATCTTCTTGTTATTGAGCACATATTTCCATCCCGAGCCTACTTACATTTTAGTTGCGATATATGTAATTTCTTATGACATTCCGTTGCGACAAAATTATTTTGCTGCATTTATTACACTCCTGGCCATAAAGAGACGCGAAATTTAACCGACAGGAAGAAGATGCTTTGATAAGCAAATAATGAGCTTTTCAGAACAGTCACACAAGGTTGGTGTCGGTGACAATACCTACGTGATGACATGAGGAAAATTTCGAACCGATTTCTCATACACAAACAACAGTTGGCCTGGGTTGCCTGGTGAAATGTTATTGTGATTCTTCTTGTAAGGAGGAGAAATGCGTACCTCACGTTTCCGACTTTGATAAAGGTCGGATTGTAGCCTATCGCGATTGCGGTTTATCATATCACGACATTGCTGCTCGCGTTGTCGTGATCCAATGACTATTAACAGAATGTGGAATCGGTGGGTTCAGGAGGACAATACAGAACACCGTCCTGTATCCGAACGGCGTCGTATCACTAGCAGTCGAAATGAAAGGCGTCTTACCCACATGTCTGTAACGGCTCTACCCTTCATTCGATCCCTACGACACCCTACATTTCATCAGGATGCTGTACGACCACATTTTGCAGGTCCTGTACGGGCCTTTCTGAATACGGAAAATGTTCGACAGCTCCTGTGGCCCTCATATTCTCCAGATTCTCATTAATTGAAAACATCTGGTCCATGGTGGCCGAGCAACTGGCTTGTTACAATACGCCAGCCACTACTCTTGATGTAATGTGGTATCGTGTTGAAGCGGAAAGGGCAATTGTGTCTGTACACGCCATTCTAGCTCTGTTTGACTCAATGCCCAGGCGTATCAAGGCCGTTATTACGGCCAGAGGTGGTTGTTCTAGGTACTGAATTCTCAGAATCTAAACACCCAAACTGCGTGAAAATGTAATCTGTAATCACATGTCAGTGCTAGTCTAATATATTTGTCCAATGAAAGCCCGTTTGCCATCTGTATTTCTTCTTGGTGTAGCAATTTTAATGGCCAGTAGTGCAGTTAACATGTCAGAGTCTCATTCCGCGTATGATCTCTAGTGTCACAGCATCGATAATATTTTGTGGGCTGTGTCTGCTTTAAATTGTTTATGTTCTGTGTTTTGTGTGTGTGGTTGTACCTGTGACACGCGTACATACCATTAGCGAGGTGACTAACTAGCCACCCTCTTTTTAAATGTTGACTCAGTTTCGCTGCCTCTCCACATCAAGGGTAGACAAGAGAGGCGTGGCATCTCAGTTCATGGGTAGCCAGTGATGTGGTATTTATATCCTACGTTGAGGTGCTACAAGTCAGTAGCTGTATTTCCTTTGAGTTCACCTTATATTCAGTGTGGGATGTGTGTGAGATAAACACATTTTCATCGATTGTTATAGAAGCATACAGTAAGTACAGATCATTGTTTTCCCTATAAATGTCTCGAAGCCAGTCGTAGAAATGAATTCCTCAGTATCTACGGAGCAAAAGACGAAGTTACGGCAGTTTGATACTAACTCACTTTGTCTACAGATCTTGAGTTTATGAAGCAGGTTTCGCACTAAAGAGGAAATAAACGATCGTAATGTGCAGCTATGAATTGACAACTCAGGTTTTTGTACTTTTAGACATTCCAGAGCACCCCGATCGTAACGATCCAAACCAAATGTAATCAATAGCGGAGCTTTGTGGTGTCTTTTAAGTTAGTTTAAATAGTGTGTAAGTCCGATGACCTCAACAGCTTTGTCGCGGAAGCCCACGTTTGCTATTGCTGCAGCGGATACAGAAGGAAGTCCCCTACAGCCTCAGTCCGTTTATGGAGAGCCCTATATTGATTGTACGGTTAAGTGTTGGGTAGCGCACTGAGATCTAGCCGCGAGGATGCGACCTGGGACGGCACAGCTGTCTGTTGGGGTGACTGCATTGAAGCGGTTAACCTTCGATATGTCACTGATGATGATGACCTGATGATGAGGATAAACACAAATGCCCAGCCCTGTACCGGAAGTCAAACCTTGCGCCCCTGAATTCCAATCAATACGCTGTTCACTGAGTCACGGAGCCGGACAGCGTCGTACAGAGAGCAAGTTAAATACTAAGGAAAGCCACTTCAGCCAGGCTGCTTAAGATACAATAATGAGAATCTGCGACAACGAGTTCCAGATCGCTAAGGTGCTTCCTGTAATTTTGCATTCTTTTCGCAGAGAGCCATCAATAGATAAGTATTACTTCTATGCTGCTTCATAGGTCGTCAACTAGTCTATAGTTACTAGCAACAAAGTGTATTTCCCATGTGAATAAGATGGCAACAGACGATGCACCTTAAAATGCTCTCGACTAACAGAGGACGGAAACATATGTTACCAGATTAGTACTACTTTTTACCGTTATAACTAATCAGATGCATATTGCAGGTATTTTTCCTTCTTCGATCCTTAAACTGGAAAGTCAATTGTAAAATAAAAGTATCTTCACTTGAAGCTAAATAATAAATCACACAGTTATGTCAAAAATTTTAGGAGCATGTCATGAACCAACAATATATTTAATATGAATCTTTCTGGCAGATTAAAATTGGGACCTTTGCCTTTTGCGGGCAAGCGCTCTACCTACTGAGCTATCTCGACACGACTCACGATGCCGCCTCACAAATTTACTTCCGCCAGTACCTCGCCTCCTACTCCTACTTATTAGTTCAAAAATAACGAAAGATAATGTTTGGAATACAGGAAAATAGCAAAATTAATTTATTTATAAAGGATGGGGCGCCCTCCTCGCCCACACCAAAGTGGTGAACAACTCATAAGTTCTACTGTCACCTAAGTATTTGTTAGTTTTGTAAACGTGGATCACCAGATGTGGGAGTTGAGATGTTATCCGTACTTGTGAGCATCTGGAGATACTATTGGTCAAAAAGTAAACGAAGGGTAGGTATATAAGGGTAGAGGAAAAGACGTACCAAGGCAAGCGCGAAGGGAAAGAAACCTCTGCGACAGTAGAGTTCTGGTATTAAGAGTACTAGGGGATTTCTTGCTAACTGCGACAGTTCATACAAGGGTAGGTTATGTTTGTAGTGGGTATCATGCATCAGATACCATGTCGTTGCTGTGGTCGTCAGAAAGAGTCCGCTGCGTTGCCCTGCACTGCTGCACCTGTCCATATAGTCAAGTGCGGCAGTGTGCCACGCTGTTTGCGGCGTCTCCTCTCCATCGGCAGCGTCCTCACCGCGCATGTTACTGCGCAGAGAAGTCCCTGCCGCCAGTCGTCGTGTTGCTGAGGGGTCGGCCGCATCTTCACAGCGTGATTCGTCTTCCAGTGTAGGCGCCATGTCTAACGGTCTCTCCTGCTCAGGCGTCAACTTCTTGTAGCCAGCTGTCGACTGTGGTCTTGTTACCAGAGGAGGGCGGGTCGTCTCATCAGTGGCTTCCCCAGATCAAGAGCCGCAGGGGTGGGTGCTGGAGCGGCCACATCCTCATCCCGGGTGTCGCGCGCCATTCGGCCTGCAGCTGAGATATTTGTCGGCAGCACGTTTCCGTCTCTGTAAGTTCGGCCTGCAGGGCCGTCCTTTCTACTGCCATGGAGGCTTTGAAAACTGCTGTTGTCTCCTCCACGGCAGTGCGTAGATCGTTGCTGGTCCGCGTATTCTTTTGAGCGGGAGGCACAGGTCCTATTTCCGTTCTCGGTCGGTCCGCGCCGCCCTTGCGTGGCGTTTCAGCCGATCACGGGCAGAAGGTTCATCAGCCGCGTCGTCCCCTCGTCATCGTAATCGCCGGCGTCTCTCGCTATGTTGCGGCACCACAGTGCCGGCCATCACCAACACCGCCTGGAAGACAAGGCCTCACAACAGGCCGTGCCACGTTACACCACGAACTGGCCGGCCGCTGGGGCACGCCCACCTCCTCGTAGCGGCCGGCCAGTCGGGTAGTGTTTGCGGCCTCTTGCTGTGACGTGGCACTGCCTGTTGTGAGGCCTTGTCTTCCAGGCGGTGTTGCTTCCAAGCCACCGATGGTTTGGCTGGGCTTGAGAACCGTGGAGGTCGCCGAACGTGCGCAAGTTGGCGCTACTGCCCTGCCGCGAGCAGATGCGATTATCGTGCTCTACAGAGCGTTTCACACACGGTGCAGAGTTGCGACAATACTTGGCCACACGGCACTCACCCTGACACTTGTAGCACTTGAGAAGGGGATCCACGCCGGCAGGGAGAGCTTCGACCGTCACTGCGATGCCCAGAAGTTTCCGCAAAGAGAAGACGTCGCCCGCACCGTTAACCGTTTGCACGGCCTCAATGTAGAGCGGCGGCCTCGTCCTGTTGGCTCGGTTGTACAACTTTAGAGTCACACTGCCGAAACCAGCTCGCCGCAGCGCTTCCCAGGACTGCTGCTTCATCACAACACTAAAACACTCCTTTCTTCGGATCGTCTTGGAGGGAGCGCATCAGCTGTGGAGGTAGCCACAGCGCTCTTAAGTGCCCTGTGGTCTGCCATAGTCACTACCTGTAGCCAGATGGTGGCTTCGAGGCGACCTGCAGAGGCCGGCTATCACATCGTACACTTCCATTCTCGCGCCCCTGCACGAGATGCATAAGGGCGGCACTGGTGTACAGTGTTCATATGTCGTGATCGGCAGACTAAATCATTTGCACGATCCACGGCTCCTTTACTGCAGCAGTTTTGTTCTGCGTTCCCAGAATAAAACTTTCACTCTGCAGCGGAGTGTGCGCTGATATAAAACTTCCTGGCAGATTAAAATTGTGTGCCGGAACCGGGACTCGAACCTGGGACCTTTGCCTTTCGCAGGCAAGCGCTCTACCGACTGAGCTACCCCGACACGACTCACGATGCCGCCTCACAACATTACTTCCGCCAGTACTTCGCCTCCTACTTTCCAAACTTCACATAATTTTAATCTCCCAGGAGGTTCGGTTTCAGCGTACACTCCACTGCAGCGTGAAAGTTTCATTCTGGAAACATCCCTTAGGCTGTGGCTAAGCCATGTCTCCACCATATCCTTTCTTCCAGGAGTGCTAGTCTCGCAAGTTTCGCAGGAGAGCTTCTGTGAAGTATGGAAAGTAGGAGGCGACGTACTGGCGGAAGTAAAGTTGTGAGGCAGCATCATGAGTCGTGTCGGGGTAGCTCAGTCGGTAGAGCGCTTGCCCGCGAAACGCAAAGGTCCCAGGTTCGAGTGCCGGTTCTGCATACAATTTTAATCTGCCAGGAAGTTTCTTCTGCGTTCTTTACATCCCCATTCTGTGGTGCGGGAAAAACACGACGATTTGCTTTCGGTGGTAAAACAACGCAACGACAATTGCTCAGTTTCTCACCGCAGCACGGGCTCTTCCTCGCAGCTCTCTGAAAAACTGGTGCAGAGCGCGCAATATCAACGATGTGCACGCCTCCGCTGCTCAGCTGCCACTACCAAAATAAATCTTAAATTGGCTTTTTATATGCCTCATGCCACTCCTACAAACTATGTGTTGTAGCTTATTACATCAACCAATCATCTTGAAAACAACACAATTTACACTTGTTATATCAATCTCGTATAGGAAATGTATTCAAATCACCGTATCGTCCACAATTATTCAGAAATTACAAGCATCGTGTCATGCTTCTCTTGTCTCCATATAATTATAACAATTTAATAAATATTTGCATATTTTTCCAGTAACATAACGTTAATATTTTGTGGTTTGAGCAGCCAAACTTATAAAAGCTGGCAGGTTTGTATCATACAGTGTAGTCCTAAGATGACTGTATTTTTATAACTTTACTATTTAGTATTGTCAAAATGATAAGCCCGTCTGGAAGTTGTCAAAGTTAAGTCAATACAAATCTCTCAGATTACGAACCCTTCTACTTTATAAGGGGATATCGCCCACCAATAAAAGTGTGGCTGGAGCCGTTAACTGCTGTGGTCAAGTAAAATACTTGGATTATTCGTATGGAGAGCACCTTGGGCCTATGAGAACACTTTTCCTCTCGTGTTGGAAGAAGGAAGACCTGCCTGGGTACCTGAAGTGATTAGTTTGCGACCATGTTACAATCTGCGCTGCAAATGATCGCTTTGTCGGGGCTTTAACTTCGGCAAAAAGTAATCGGTGCCTGTTCTAGAACTTTTTCCGATTCCAGTACGGAATTGTAACTGAACAATGCATGTAATTCTAAACGAGATTTCAGGAGTGTTGGTGTTATTCGCCGGACTCAGATTTGAACTATATTGAATTGACGATTATTTAGTGCTTTGTGATCCCGTTATGGAATTAATGTCTGAGCATCATCTTCGACGATTACTTAGTCCATGATTTTTCTACCATTCCGATAATGCAGTTAAGGCATCTGTTCTGATAATTTCATTAGTTTTACGTCTATAAATTGCTATTGTTTGTGCAGGATCACTTGCTACGTCTCAAGATATGTGCTCGAATAAATATTATTTATCTCAGTTATTTGACGTTGCTTACATTATTTGCAAAACTTAATCATTTTTTTATATATTTCATTATTGTTTCGCAGATTATGCTTAGTGCTTCAGCGTAGGATCGCAGGTATCAGGTATTTCTTCCTCATAGTTTAATATAGTAATGTTTGTAATTCTAAGGGACCATACTACGCTCGTCATCAGTCCCTAGACGTACAAACTACTAAGACTTTTACTACGGACTACAGATGCACCCGTGCCTGAGGAAGAACTCGAATCGCGGCGCTCCAGATCACACGGCTTATCCCACGCGGTAAGCTAATGTAGCTGCTGGACATGATAGCAGACGAGTACGATTCGACTGTGACACTACAGCGAGTCATATTTCCTAAACATAGCCGTATATTTACCAAAAAATGTTCAAATTTTTGTAAATATGTGGAAATTAACTTCTTTGGTTATTACGCTTACAAACTACTTAAACTAACTATTTAGGAAATTGAAAAGGTGAGGTTTAACAGTTTTTAAATATTTGTGAAGTGACATGATGATCACAGCTGCTTAGCTTATTGGCTCAAAGCTACCGATTTCGGTTAATGTACCTTTCTCAAGCGCTAGTAGCTCTGTTTGAGAATGGTACATTAGCGGAAATAGGTAGCTTTGAGCTAATAAACAACTGTGGCCAACATGTCATTTCACAAATAAGTTGAACTAACCTAAGTACAACACACAAGCCCATGCCTCAGGGGGGAGGGGGAATCGACGGCGAGCAAACGCGCGCCTTGAACCGCTCGGCCACTCCACGCTGCTAAATTTCCCAATACGTGTGAGTTTTAATTGGCACCCACAGTGTACTTTGATAAACACATACAGATCGCTGGGTGCTTCACATTATGTATACTGAATTGCATTATTACCCTGTGCTCTGCATGCAACATTCGTCCCCTACACGGTACCTTCGTCTAAAGCAATCGACTCTATAAATTATTAACGGTCAATTCTCGATCCGTCAATCTTTTCAGTGTTATTACTCCCTGGTGTTTTCGATACTTTTCTTATAATCGTGGGAGAAATGGAACTGAAGTGACGGAAAATTTATGTAGTAAGTAAGTGACGAGAAACAATAGCGATCAGAAAAATAGTTCTCTAGGCAGGTAATTGATTACGTGTTCTTCAAAGTCATATCATGCCTGACATAGAACCCAAAAGCATGAGTGACTTCTTTGACAGCTGGTAATAATTTCAAGCTATTAAACCACAAGTAAAAGACTCAGGCCTATCAGAATTTCAGCTTATTCTTTAAAAAAAATCTATATCCTAAATATGAAACGGAGCTTTTGCAGATGTCTTGCGACCCCCGTTCACTCGATTCCCAGGAGGCCTCTGGGAAGAGAGACTGCGGGCGGCAGTAGCTTTCGACTGCAAATTGTGTTCCATCTTCCCTACTGTACACGCAACTTAATTAAAGCCCCACGGGAACTGCGAAGGAAATGCGAAACGGAGGCTAACGAAGTTACCGGATCACGCGAGCGGGGCTTCTGTGAATGGAAATTCTGGGGACCGGCGACAGGGAAAGAGGAAGGGAGGGAGGTGAGGTACCGCCTAACGTTGTCAGAGTCGCTGACGCGTTTATCTGCCGGCGCCGAGTAAATTGTCGTGATTTAGTCGCAGGTGTGTAATGTCAGACAGGTCGCGACGAGAACAAGCGCAGCAGTATCATTAGGAGCTACAATGCGGGCCGTCAAAAATGCAGCACTAAGATCGACGGAGGTGTCTCTGACAAATTTATTAGGCAGACCACGTGATTCTAAATAAAGTCCAATGTTGCTGTTGTGGTCTTCAGTCCGGCGACTGGTACATTGAACCTCTCCACCCTATTCTATCCCGAGCAAGCCTCTTCATCTCTTCATAAGAACGGCAACAAACATCCGTTTGAATCTGATTACTGTATCCATCTCTTGGTCTCCCTTCCGATTTTTACACCTAACTGATAAATTTACATTTCCTTGGTTAAGAATATGTCCTAGCAATCGATCGCTTGTGTTAGTCAAGGTATGCCAGATATTCCTTTTCTCCCGACATCTATTGAGTGCCTCGTCATTAGTTCCGCGATCTACACACCTAACCTTCAGCAATCTTCGGTAACACCACATTTAAATGGCCGCTATCCTCTTCCTGCTTCAACTGTTTAATGTGAATGTGAAGGCAGCACTTCACACAAACGCCTTCAGAAAAGACTTCCTTTTACTTTAACTTAATATTCGATGACAGCTTATGACTCTTTTTCAAAAACGCTTTTCTACCCATTTTTATTAAGAGTCTTATATCCTTTTCACTGAGAGAATCGTATGTTATTTTTCTGCTGAAGTAACAAAGCTCATGTACAACCTCTATTGTTTTGTTACCTAATCCCTTCAGCATCGCCTGGTTTTCTTAGACTGCACTCCATTACCCTCTTTGTGCTCTTGTTAATGTTTATCATATATGATCCCTTCCGTTAAATTGCGCTTCCAAGTCCTTAGCTATTTCTGACAGAATTACAATGTCATCAATAAAACGCAAAATTTTTATTTCTTCGTCCTAAACTTTAATTCCTTCTCCAAATTTGTCCTTGCTTTTCTTCACAGCATGCTCAACATACAACTTGAAAAACATTGGAGAAACGCAACAACTCTGTCGCAAGACTTTCCCAACCAATGCTTCCTTTTCATGTTCTTCGACTGCTAATTGTTGTAAAAGTTGTAAATAACCGTCAGTTCTATATATTTTACCTCTGCCGACTCCAGAATTTGAATGAGTATTACAATCAACATTGACTAAAGCTTTCTCGATATCTACAAAAGCTAGAAATGTAGGTTTGCCTTTCCTTAGTCTATCTTCTAAGATACGTCGTAAGATGAGTATTCATTCCTGTGTTCCAACATTTCTACTAAATCCAAACTTAACTTCCTTGTGGTGCAATAGTTTTAACATCGTTGACTCTTCTAGAAATCGGAACTGAGCGTTCTGAAACTGTGTAATGCTCCTGCTCCGCTATTAAGTTAGAGATAGTCCATTGAATTCACGTGTTGGCAAAAAAAGAAAAAAAATTAAAAAAAAATTAATAAATAAATAAAAAATTAATTAATAAAAAATAAAAAAAATGTTCAAATGTTTGTAAAGCTTATGGGACTTAACTACGGGGTCATCGGTATCTAAACTTACAAACTACTTATGAACTAGCTAGTGTTGCCTACACATACTGCCCAAAGTTGATCTGATGTAGCAGCGGATCGTGTATCACGGGACAATCGTTGGGTAATAGTCGACTAAGTGTTTGCGTAGGAGACAGGAACGACAAGCTACCATTGAAATCCTGTTGGCGGCGAAGAATGATCGACTACTACATGCTTTGTGTGTACACAGTATACTCTGTAATAGTTTCGCCGCTCTCAATCTCCGAAGTTAGGGGAGGACAACAGGCTCTACCCCTTCTGAGATATTATGCTGAGTGGGTAGTGTATCGACAGTAGGTATTAGGGAGGGGGAAGGTGAATCAAACTCACAAACATAGAACTCGGTGCAGAAACAATATGGCAAGGCATAAGCAGCAGATCCATCGCCTCTCAACACGATATCTGCAGACTCTAATCAGACCTTCGTTTTGGTGCAAGGAGACTCGAAATTTGTCAATGAAATGGCAGTCGAAACTGATGCTGCCTGAAGCACCACGATGAGTGGATTAGATTCTGAAGAGACTGTCGTGAGAGACTACGGAACTATTGCCACCTGCTTCGCAATATTGGTTATGCACCAAGTACTATGGTTGTAATGGTATTGCAATCGATTCACCCAGTACCCATTGTCGGTACAGTAAGCAGCTAACATCTACATAGATACTCTACAAATCACATTTAAGTGCCTGGCAGAGTGTTCATTAACCACTTTCATAACCTTCCCTACCGTTCTATTCTCTAATAGCGTGCAGGAAGAAAGAACGCATAAATCGTTCCGTTTTCGATCTGATTGCTCTTATTTTATTGGGATGGTCATGTCTCCCTATGTGGTAAGTGTTTGCAAATATTTTCACATTCAGAAGTCTGTTTGTAAATCTATCGGTCCAAACTGCGTGGTCATCAGTCCGTAGCTTACAAAATACTTAAACTAAGGTAAACTAACCTAAGGACAACACATAAACCCATGTACCAGGGAGGACTCGAACATCCAACGGCAAGCAACAGCGCTCTCTGCAGCGAGGCGCGTTAGACCACTCGGCTACTCCACCGCGGCATTCAGAAGTCGGTGTTTGAAATTTCGCAAATAGATCTCGCCGCAACGAATAACGCCGTTCTTTTAATGATTTCCACCTCAAATCGTGCAACATTTCCGTGAGGCTATCTCCCTCCCTGTAACGTGACAAAACAAAACTAGCTGCCCTTCTGTGAACCTTTTCATTGTCCTCCGTCAGCCCCACCTGGTGAGGCTCCCACACCGGGCAATAGTACTCCAGGAGAAGACGCAAAAGTGTGATGTTGCATCTTCGAAGCGTTCTGCCAAAGAAACGTAACCTTTGGTTTCTCCTTCCACACAATATTTTCTGTGTGTTCTCTCTAGTCTAAGTTGCTCGTAATTGTAACTCCTAGGTAGAATTTACGAGCTTAAGGTTTGTCTGATTTATCGCGTCATTGAAGTCCAGCGGATTTCTTTTAGTGGTCATGTGTATTACTTCACACTTTTCATTATTTAGTGTTAATTGCCATTTTGTTCTAAATCGCTTTGTAGTTGCTTTAGTTCCTCTGTCGACTTCACTAACCGATAAACGTATCGACTCTGATGAGGGTTTGACCCTGTAGTCCTGCCATACCTGCGGAGATCGCGAACGCAATCATTGAAATACCAGTGTGGGCGACCACAAGTGGAATGCAATGTTCAAGAGCCCTTTCACGTATGTCGGAGTGCATTGCCGTCTTTGCCTACCTATTTTCTGGAAGTTGTGCCTGGTCAGCTGAACGTCACGAGGTAATCGACAGCCATTTCCGGGTCAAACTAAGACACTATACTGTGGTAAATCAAACGTATCGGCGCGGTGCGGTGTGTCTGTGCGTTGGTGGCGGCGGCGGTTGTGAGAGCATCGCACACGTCTGCATTGCTCTGCTCTGCTCTACGCTGCCCGGGTCGCAGATGTGTGGCGCGTAGCGAAACTCGAGCAGGGCTTCTTCAAGGTCCACGGTACGCCAAGGCGGCAGCTGCCGGCATTTCTTCTCGCTTCTCCAGCAATGGACCAAGTCTCTTCTTCTACATCTACATCTACATGGGATACTCTGCAAATCACATTTAAGTGCCTGGCAGAGGGCTCATCGAACCACAATTATACTATTTACCTCCCATTCCATTCTCGAATAGCGCGCGGGAAGAAAGAACACCTGAATCTCTCTGTTCGACCTCTGATTTCTCGTATTTTATTCTGATGATCATTTCTACCTATGTAAGTGGGAGTCAACAATATATTTTCGCATTCGGAGGAAAATGTTGGCGATTGGAGTTTCGCAAGTAGCCCACGCCGCAGCGATAAGCGCCGTTGTTGTAATGATTCCCATCCCAGATCCTGTATCATTTCCGTAACGCTGTCTCACCTGTATCGTGACAATACGAAACGAGCTGCCCTTCTTTGCAGTCTTTCGATGTCCTACGTCAAACCCACCTGATGAGGATCCCACACTGGGCTGCAATACTCCAAAAATGTACGGACAAGCGTAGTGTATGCAGTTTCTTTTGTAGTTCTGTTGCATGTTTCAAGGGTTCTGCCAATAAAACACAGTCTGTGGTTCGCCTTTCCCACGATATTATCTACGTGTTCTTTCCAATTTTAGTCTGAAGTAAACGTAATTCCTAGGTATTTTGTGGAATTTACGGCCTTCACTTTTGATTGATTTATCTTGTAAACAAAGTTTAACGGATTTCTTTTCGTACTCATGTGGTCGACTTCACGCTTTACACCATACTGATATCTTATTCAGATCGTTCTGCAGTTGGTTTTGATCTTCAGATGATTTTACTAGACGGTAAATGACGGCGTCATCTGCAAACTACCTAAGAGAGCTACTTAGATTTTCCCCTAAATCGTTTATGTAAATAAGAAACAGCAGAGGACCAATAACACTACCCTGTGGAACGCCCGATATCACCTTTGTTTTAGTCGATGCGTTACCATCGATTACTACGAACTATCTCCTCCCTGACAAGAAATCCGCTATCCAATCGTAAATTTGGGGCGATATACCATAAGCACGCAATTTGATTAAAAGCCGTTTGTGAGGTGCGGTGTCAAAAGCTTTCTGGAAATCAATAAATACGGAATCGATTTGCGAACCCTTGTCGATAGCACCCGTCACTTCGTGTGAATAAAGACCTAGTTGTGTTTCGCATGAACGATAATTTCTAAATCCGTGTTGGCTTTGCGTCAGTAGATCGTTCTGTTCGAGATAATTCATAATATTTGAATACAGGATATGTATTCTGCATGCATATTGACGTCAATGATATAGGCCTGTAGTTTAGTAGGTTACTCCTAGTGCCTTTCTTTAATATAGGTGTGACCTGTGCAACTTCCCAATCTTTTGGTTCAGATCTTTCTATGAAAGAGCGGTTGTATATGACTGTTAAGTAAGGAGCTATCGCTTCACCAAAATCAGATAGAAATCTAATGGGTATACAATCCGGACCAGAGTCAGTCTCTCACAAAGTACCCATTCCCTCGCCAGCTACAGCTTCTCCTCGAGTTTTGCGTCTCTTTGGCTCTGCTATTGATCGGTTGGTTTTACAGTGTCATCCAATAGCTGATCGCCGTTTTCACGACCATGCCTCTCAGTCCCCGGTGGAAATTTTCTGTCGGCTGAGATTAGACTTGCGAACGAGCGTCTTTCCCACGTTTCAATCATGTTGTCTTCATCTTATGCATTCCTTCTTGGTTCGAAAAAACTGTTCTTTGCGGCAGCTGTCTGCATCAGGCCTTTCTGGTATGCCATTTATCAGGTTCTTTTTCCCTAACCAGAAACATTGTTTTCGCGGAACCACTTTCTCTATACTGCAAGCCAAGCTCACTCAGGCGTGTGTGCTATGGAGGAGCTTGGATGTCTTCTCCCTGTCTGCAGGCGTCACGGTTTATGCGATTCCGTCGCTCTTTTAGAAACGACTAACGTGGTATCTGCAGAAAGGGCTTTCTCTGCACACACGCTATTGTGTCCAATTTCTTGTAACGGTCTGTCTTCCCCGCGTCGGCTGTCGCCATTTATCTGTACGCTCCTCAATGTAAGGCTGCTTTCGCCGTGTACAAGAAATCCACAGCAATTCGCCGGGCTGCCCCCTGGAGCGGGAGAATGCAGCCTGGTGGCCGGTGGTGAAGTCGGGGGTGCCTCCTGTTGGCTCCGTCTCATCCCCCAGGCCGGTCGGACGCTGGTGGGGAGCGAATACTTTCATTGGAAAGTCACTGAACTAAAGCGTCCCTGGCCGATATACGGGGTGAATCACGTAACACTTGGAAAATGCTATTGATGTGCGGTTTTCACAAAATGGATTGGTAGTCAGGGGCTCGTATTTTAGCCAACAAACAGATTGTAGTATTACTTACAAAGTGTATTTTTTATGCAAACATAAAGTTTTTTTAATGAAACAATGTTTGTTTCTATCATTAACTGGAATTTTTGGACACCAGCTGTGTACAACGAATTTTGAATGACATTTTTATCACCTTTAGTTTGGCACTGTTCAAAGTTTCGGGAGCGGAGGCTGCGATAGCGTAGGTCACTGGCCGAGTGGCTAGCCCCTGGGGCACAGCCTAAAGTCTCATGAGCGCCAGCCAGTCAGCTACGCAGTCGTAGCCTCCACCCCCAAAACTTTGTATGTTTGCAGCTGCCAAACTAAACGTGATAAACATGCCATTCAAAATTCTTTGTACACAGCTGGTGTCAAAAATTCCAGAGCATGATAGAAACAACCATTTTTCCATTTGACAAATTATAATTTTACATAAAACGTTCACTTTCTAGGTATTGTTGTAATATGTTTGTTGGCTAACAATACGAGTCCTTCACTACCAATCCATTCTGTGAAAATCGCAAATCAATCTCACTTTTCCTTTCCGCAATATTTACGGTGCAAGTGTCAGGTGATTCACCCTATATATATATATATATATATATATATATATATATATATATATATAAGTGAGGGAGTTCGAAAATAAGTTTCCCCTGTCGACTGTGCTCAATGTTGTGTATGAAAGGAGAAAAATAGAACACAGAATGAGACATTAAAGATAAGACAAATCTTTATTTTTCTATATAATTGATACATTTGTCATACCGCTTTATAAGCTTAAAAATGTCTTCCAGGAAAATCTCAGGGCGTTGCTCACGGAAGAAATGTGGAAAGGCTATTAAGGGTAAACATCCGTTATCAAATATATGAAAGAAGTTCAGAAGCACTCTATCTGCAGGAAAAACAGCTACTCACCGTTTTCTGGGACGCCCAAGGAGTTTTGTTGCTGACTCTTTGGAGGTTCTGTGCCTCTCTGTAGAAATTAAAAGAGGTGATTAGGAAAAGCGGCCTGGCCTTTTCAGATCTGGCATCCTGCTGTTGGATGACAGTGCGAAACCACACTCGGCGACGGCGACGGAAAAGCATATTGCAAGCGCCTACACCATCCGCCATACAGTCCTGACCTCGCACCAAGTAACTTCCATCTGTTTCCAGCTTTGAAGAAGACTATAGGAGGAATGCGCCTTGGAAGCAATGCCATTCAACGTTTCTTCCATATGCAACGCTCTCATTTTTCCTGGAAGGCTTTTTGAAGCTTAAAAAGCAGTATTACAAATGACTCAATGTACTTGGAAATTATACAGAAAAAAAGTGTCTTAACTTTAATGTCTCATTCTATTTTTTTCCTTTCATACGCAACTCTGACCATAGTCGTCAGGGGAAATTTATTTTTAAACTTCCCCCCGTAAATATATACAGGGTGAATCACCTAACACTCCCCGTAGGGGATTCGAATCCCCCCTCGAGCATGAATGTTTGTGACGTCTTTAGAATAACCTAGTTCATAAGTAGTTTGTAGGTTAAGGGACTGATGACCCCGTAGTTAAATCCCATAAGCTCTACAAACATTTGAACATTTTTGAACCTAACCCTTGCACCACAAATATTGCGGAAACGGAAAATGTGACTGATGTGCGGTTTTCGCAGAATGGATTGGTAGTCAGAGGCTCGAATTTTTAGCCTAAAAACAGATACTAATATTACTTATAAAGTGTAGTTTTCATGCAAACACAGTTTTTTAAATAAAACAATGCCTGTAGACATTAATAAAATAAAAGTAGGGTGCACTAGACTATCAGTAGTGTTTGTTGCAGGATTCTACTGCAAGTCGTTTACGAGATATCGTCTTTTGAAACGTTCACACACCAACATTTGCGTGTGCCAGTCAACCAGCATAGTTGCTATGTACGAAGATGTTATGTTTGCTTACAGCGTGCTTTTGTGTTACTTGGTTGCACTGCGGCGCGCTAGTCAAATGTTTGTAAAGTCTATGGGACTTAACTACGGGGTCATCAGTCCCTAAACTTACAAACTACTTATGAACTACTTACGAACTAGGACGGCACAAATATCCATGCCCGAGGGGGGATTCGAACCCCCGACCGTAGTGGCCGTGCAGACCGTGACTGGAGCGCCTCAGTCCCCTCGGCCACCGCGGCCGGCCGCGCTATTCAGTTACCAAGCGGTAGGTCGTGAGTGTACGATGCGTTTTACCAATGCAGATAAAGCCGACATGCTCATGGTGTATGGAAAGTGTAGGAAGAATATAGTTCGTTCTTGTATGGTGTATGCGGCAAGATATCTGAATAGACGTCATAATTTCGGCAATTATTCACCAACCTCTTAAACCAGTTACGTGAACGTGGTCGTGTAACACCGAGACAACGTAACGGAAACAATTGACGACAGACGAGGGGGAAATTTATGTTCTTCCTGCTGTTGCAGTTGATACGCATGTCAGCTCCTGCGTAATCGCACGAAGAAGTGGCATGAGTCAGGCAAGTGTCCTACGCATTCTCCATCGACATGGGTTCCATCCCTGTCACATCTCTCACCATAAAGAGCTGCATGGAAACGATTTTGAGAATCGTGTTAGGATCGGTAGATGGGCTTTACGACAGGATATTCCAGATGTATCATGTATCTTGTTTAGTGATGAAGCCACATTTACAATTTCATGGCCAGGTAAACCGCAGAAACGCCGGCCACGGTGGCCGAGGAGAGTAAGGCGCTCCAGTCACGGTCTGCACGGCCACTACGGTCGGGGGTTCGAATCCCCCCTCGGGCATGGATATTTGTGCCGTCCTAATTCGTAAGTGGTTCGTGGGTAGTTTGTAAGTTTAGGGACTGATGACCCCGTAGTTAAGTCCCATAAGCTTAACAAACATTTGAACATTTTTTTTTTTTTTTTTTGAAACCGCAGAAACATGCACTATTGTTCTGCTAACAATTTCTCTTGGCTTCGAATGTAGACCGTCACCGTCCATGGAGTGTAAACTTGTAGTAGTGGATAGTGAACCATCAGTTCATAGGCCTGTATTTCATAGACGGAACACTGACCGCGCACAAGTATCGCAGCCTTCTAACAGAGCATCTTTCACGGATGCCAGAATACGTTCCTCTGCAGACTAGGAGGAATCTATGGTACCAACATGCTGGCTGTCCACCCATAGTGCACGAATTACTATAGCATGTCTTCATGAAGTGTTCCCAAATCGATGGATTGGACACAGAGGACCTGTACCTTTGCCCGCCAGTTCCCCGGGTTTGACGCCTGTAGACTTTTTCTGTGGGGAAAGCTGAAATATGCTATCTATAAGGACATACCAACAGTACCCGATGATATGGAACGACGTATTACTACAGCCTGCTCGGACATATCCGCTGAAATTCTAGCACGTGTGCAGCGGTCGTTCCATACCAGACTGACAGCGTGTATTTCTGCTGCCGGTGGCCAACCTCTGATGTTCATTTGTCGTGTTCCTGTTTGGAATCCACATAACTAGTGTATGCACTAAAGAACAATACGTGTGTGTTACCACAGGTAATGTACAAGTGTCGGTGTGGGAATGTTTGAAAAGACGATACCTAGTAATCGACTTGCACTAGAATCCTGCAACAAGCTGTATTGATACTCTAGTGCACCCTACTTTTAGTTTCTTAATGTCCACAGGCATTGTTCCATTTAAATATTGTATGTTTGCATAAAAATACACTTTCAAAGTAATATTACAATCTGTTTGTTGGCTAAAAATACGAGCCCCTGACTACCAATCCGTGAAAATCTCACATCAATCGCACTTTCCGTTTTCTACACACAGCTTCCTATTTGCCGCGGCGGAGTGGCCGAGCGCATTGAGGCGCTAGGCTCTGAAGCGCGAGGTCGATCCCCGTCAAAGGTTCGAATCCTTCCGCGAGCGTGGATGTTTGTGTTGTCTTTAGTATAACTTAGTTGAGAAGTAGTTTGTAAGTTTAGGGACTGATGACCGCGCAATTAAGCCCTATAAGCTTAACAAACAATTGAATATTTGACCTTCCTATTTAAATTACTACGACGCAGTCACTGATATCGTTCCTACTTCGGTGTCTGAAGAAAGTTATTATTAAGGCAAGTGTGTCTCACTTTCAATATGATATCTTATGCTGTATTTTGCAAAATAAAGAGGTATCTGTGGGACTCTAACGTTTCATGTAGTAGTGCACCAACAAAGTCAAAATTTATGAATCAGTAATAGTGCGAAAGAGTATGCAGTCTGAAGTGTTGCTACAGACCAGCGGATGACGTTCTTTCCTATTCAATTTCTATAGTGGTGCGCATGGGTACAACTCTCAGCGATTGTTTTAATTTGTTAATTTAATATTTTTCCTCTTACCTGTCAGACACTTACAAGTGCAAAAGAATAAATATTCTCGAACGATACGAATTTTTATACAGCGTGATTCAAAAGATTGCTAACAAACGTAAGGAGGTTATAGGGCGTCAAAGTTCAACAACTTTAGATTCGGAACGTACAATCAGAAAAGAAGTTCTAGGTTAATACCTGAGTGAGACGTTGGCAAAAATACAGGAC
This sequence comes from Locusta migratoria, assembly GCA_026315105.1. NCBI lineage: Eukaryota > Metazoa > Arthropoda > Insecta > Orthoptera > Acrididae > Locusta > Locusta migratoria. The sequence goes on from CM048748.1 coordinate 325,437,275, forward strand.
AACAACCGTTTAATGTTTTCGTTCAAGGCGTTCTTCCACAACTCTTAAAGAATGTACCACTTATCATGCATCGTCAAATGTGGATTCCACTGGAAGGAACACCGGCACACTTCACTGGCAAAGTTCATCACGTACTCAATGACACTGATTCCGGGCGTTGGCTTCAAGGGTAGTCCAGTTGCATGAGCAGCCAGCTCTCCTGATCTCACGCCCCTGGACTTTTTTTTAGGACATCCTCGTGAGATGATACACCAGTTTCGGACGAAGAACAGCTGATCGGCCGAGTACTTGTAGCATGTGACGATGTTCGTGAGACACGTGAAGTACTTGGTAGAGTGTGGCAGAATGTTCTTCGACAATGTTATGCCTGTATTCAGTCTGGTGGTAGGCACTCTGAGCATCTGGTGCTGCCCAGGATTAATTTCCAAACCATAACTTCCTAATCGAAAGCTGTACTTCGGCCTCACTATAACCTCCTTAAGATGTGCAAAACCTTCTGAATTAGCCTGTACAATTAAATTTTTTGTGGGGTAAAAAGATAGAATGACGGTGTTTGAGAGTTATCTGATATGTCTACCGGTACGGAAATGAGACCTTCTTCTTGTTCTTATTATTTTTGTAGGAGTAATAACTCACGGCCATGTCGTTAATTGTAGCCGAGGAACGGACTATAGACACGAACTAAGGAGCATCACACAAGGAAAAAGTAATACCGAATTTCTCAGGGTATGCTTTGATTAATGCATATGTAAAGACTGTGAGACAAGATCAACACTTACGAAAAACTTTTATATGGAATCAGGGATTGATACTACTATCTTAACGTGAGCCAATAGATCATATCAAGCAGATGCTTCCCATGTAATGCTAGGGAGAATGAGTACATGGTTTTGAAATACCATAATCGGCTTGTACAGACGACAACAAAATCACAATGCATTATGAAGAGTACCAGAAGGAGAAACTGAAAATGAGTTTACAAATATTCATGAGGATTAAGTCAATTGATATAACACGTAGCTATTTCGTATTTTAATCCATACTGTTTAATAATTTATCTGGCATAAATGATGTAAACGTTGAACATCTTTCATTCTATTCATATTCCGTAAGGATTATTATAATGCACGGCATTTCAAAATAACTATCAATGCGTGCTACAAAAATCTTTGACAGTATTTAAGGAAGCTATTATATATTGATTTGAACAGAAATTATTATTTCAAGGAAAGGAAATCCTGTAGATGATCGCCCATTCAGTCTCGCTGACTGACCGAAAATGGCGTCTGTCGCTGTATTGGCGATACTTTCTTCGTACAGGGAATTATCCGCCAGAGCGCCACCAGTGTGTACCCTGTAATAGGGAATGTTTACAGAGGCTCAGTATAATATCAACGAGCGAAGAAAATAGTCGCCATGCTATGGAGGGGCACTCCTGCTTCCCACATTAAATAACAGAGTTTGAAAAGAGTCAATTTCCGGCATTTCGAGTGGCTAGAATATCAAGAGATTAGAACACTACGGCAACAAGGGTAAGTAATGAAAACAAATTAATTTTCCCAAAGAACACTATGGGGAAACGAGTGATCAGCTCTTCGCCAATTTGGAATTGGCAGGCAATGTGGCTGACGATCGAGTAGGGGAATAATGACCGTTGCCCGACTTTAGACACTCCTGAAAATGTCAGCACAATATTTCGACTTATTCAACGACATTCGTAAAGTATCTTTTTGTTGTACACAAGTCATGTATCTAATATCATCACATCGTCATTGATAGTTGGTCTGATTCGATAGATACCCAACAAGCCTTCTGAAATTGCAGTTTCAGCTACTTGAGAAAAATCCGTATTTCTAATGTTAAAACAAGATACACACGTTATCCAGTGTTTTGCTACCATGAATTTGGAATCTATAAAAACTTATCATTGTGACATGATAGTAAGTTTCACAACCGTCCACGTTTGCCTAATCACAAAACTTTATAATCTACAGACAAAGGCAACAATTGCGCAAATTGAGGTTCCAGGTGAGACTATCAAATATATAGGTCTATTGGTAGTTCAAATACATAGGGCCACAGACCAATAAACTAAAATATCAATATTTATATCAATATCAATAAAGCTATTTGACAGAAAATATGAACACAATTGAAATTTAGTAAATTATCGTTTTTTTCTTTTCTTTATTTTTCTTTAATTGTTGTGGTTAATTTGTGGAAGCAATAAATGATTGTTGGTACCAAGTCTATATTCAGTTTGTTTCATCTGTTATACAACAAACAACCTTATTGTAATAAAGGTATTATAACTTGATATTCTGCTTCTCAGTAGTAGCTTACTTTTATAATGAAGTAAATATTTACACTTTGTTTTCGAGAAGTAATATTCATTAATCTGGTGGGGAGGGGATCGATATAATGTATAATTTGAGGAAGGTCACAGACAGTTATAGTTCAGATGTCATCAAAGCAGGTCGCGTGACCTAAGATTCATGTATTATTGTGTTTGTGTGACAAAATAGAATTCGCATACCTCAAACAATATGGCTGAAGACAATATTCTTATATTAGAGACGAATTGAATTGTGAGTCTATTGATGGATGTTTTTTAATGAACCAGATACGGTGACAGTTTTTACAATTATTGAGTAATGCTTCAAACATAGCACGTATTGCACTAGTGAGACCAGATATCAGTCCCCAGGATGATCCGCAATTCGACATTATTCATCGTGGTTATCGATGAAATCCTCAGTTTTGTATGAATTTGTGGCATCAGTTAATTTACGGTTAACAAATAGTAGTTAATTTCGGATATTCCAGTAAAACAAACGTACATACCGAGAAATGTCTTCACATCTTCCCATTCAAAATACAAAATCACCAGATCAGCCTCATCGGTATTTAGCTTATATAACATCTACTTCAAAACTACAGTACTAAATTGTAACAATATGTACAGTAAACGTGGAGTTTGTTGCATTATTCTGATTATCGTCGTTTCATCGGCAATTTGACGCGAGTCTTTTGACGAACACACTTTTCACAAGCGAACACCAAAGTAGAGGATCTAAGAAGATAACTGGGAGTCTTTTGCTGAACTCCGTAAGCCCTCACAATCCCGTAAGCGACCGAAACCGAAAAGCGGGAAAATTGAAGAGCGCCTCGTGACCATTATGGTGGCAAGCTTCCGCGTGAACTTTAAATGTACGTGATATTCTTTCCATAAGAATGTGTATGATTCGAGTTACGTCGCGAAAACTTCATTTCATTTAAATATATAACAACAAAACATCGTCTCACTCTTTAAATATATCGTGTGTAAACTTATTTCATGTACGGTGTAGAAATCGGCCAATAGCCTTTTTCTTCTTAGTTAAACCGAATTGTAACATTTAATTTTTAGTGTTCTTAACACAGACAATGAACGTACTTTAACGGCAAACAAGCTTTTTTGCCACTTTCTTAGTATATTCTACAATGGTGAAACTTTTGGAAAAACATTAATTTCGAAAGAGTTTCAAAAAAACTTATATCTTCGCTTGTGTGTCTGTTGTATTCTCCTACAATATGTTGATGTCTTACAAAAAAAATTAATTAATTAATTAATTAATTAATTAATTAATTAATTAATTAATTTTTTTAATTTTATTTATTTATTTATTTATTTACCGCCTGTACCGCCTGTACCGCTAATGTGTCGACTGTGAAAATTAAATATTCCATCAGATGCATACATGTAAAACAGCTCCTTAACTTTTGAATACAGCAACCAGCGACTCCCAAATTATTTTAAGAACACGAAGTATGCCGTTACTTTTTCTTAACCAAGTGCCTGTAACATTAGCTTTGGTTGTCTTGCAGGAATATTAGCAGTTTTAATATTGTATTCCAAATACCTTACAATAGCGTGAACTGTTCAAAAGTCAGCAAGTCATTTCCTAAAAATGCGGTAATGAAAAATCAGGAGCCTTTCAGTAAGACAGTCCCAATTCGAGGAATAACAGTTATCTGAGGTTTGCAATAACAACGATAGTCACGCAATGAAAATATTTGTGTTGATTTTAATGCAAGTACGTGGTCTAAACTAGATGCAAAACTTACAGTGAATAGTAATTGTTGTGACAAACAATCTTGACCATGGATTTGCATTTATTCTTAACGTGTTGTAACAACTGCTTTCATTAAGTAGTATACATTAATCTTGTGTTTGCTAAACGTGTTAAGTCTACAAACTTGTAAAATTGCTGTAAAATTAGTCTGGTTGTGAACAAATTTGAGTACAAAGACCAAAGTGACTCAAAATACGGCAGTTAAAGTTGTGCCTAGGTCATCGGCCACAAAAGCATTCGTCTTCGATATAAGGTGTCTCTAATAACTTTCCTTGTTACCATGTTGAAACAAGTAACGTTTGGTACGTGAAATTTGAGTACAAAGACGAAAGTGACAACAGAATACTGCAATAAAACTGCGTTTGGGTCAGCTGACAAAAAAGCATTCCACACCAAAATAATGTATCATTAATAACTTTCGTTATTGCCACGCTTAAATAAGAACATATTTGTTGCAAAGAACACTGTCATATACTCGTACCAGTGAAAAAATTCTGGCGTTATACTGCTTCCACTCTTTTCAATGGTTACATGTCAATCATGCTCGATCAGGTATTGTCAACAACAAATGAAAACATTTTTAAAGAAGATGTAAACAATGAAATGAGTGGTTTCATCAACCACAGGAGCTAACCGAAGAAGAAATACCTCAAAAACATACCAACACTAGGTAGAAAACTGAGTATCTTTTTACGGTGTGTACTTCAAAGGAATTTCAGGATAGGTCATATGAAGCTTCACTCTTGGGGCAATCACATGCCATTAGTCAGGAATTTTTATTGAGTGTAGACAGACTGAGATCAAACAAGGCCAAAGATTTGGTGCTCGTGCAAGAATTACTTGTCGTTTTATCACGTCGATTCGTGCATTTAAAACCTGAACACACTTTAGGCGCGTTTCAGCAGGAAAAATTGTACTGACAATACACACTAAATACACTATACACAAAATACAATACTTGAAGCTCAGCAACCATACACGATAGACAGACTCCTCTCAAGTATAATGACCACCGAAAATATGGCGGCCGAGTATACACAGGTTGCCGCAAAGAGCGCTCTAATTCGTGTGTTAACCAAAGACCTTGTAAATAATAACTAGACTCACTAACGGCGCCCTGTCGCGGAATAATTTGAACCTATGGCCGACCGCCATGATAGTAGTAAGCGTCAGATAAATAGGAGTGTTGTTAGGAGGTAAATCGTGTTTTATGTAGCTACTGCGTTATATATACCCAATTCATAGTCACGTCTGTGCTGTTTGACTATTGTTGTGTACATAAAGCACGATGGTGAAGAGCTGCTCAGAGTTTAACAGCACAAATTTATTTAAGAAAGGAATAAAAGAATTGTAAACATGGACGATAATCCTATGGCAGGCGTTGCCAAGTGTGAACTATATTGATAATCCTATGGCAGATGTCGCCAAGTGTGGAATATGTCGTTAATCCTATGGCAGGAGTTGCCATGTGTGTACAATGTCGTATGTTATGAATATATATAGCAATTAATTATCTTGGGTCGCCACCATATTTCTCCAAATTATGGAAAATTAAAATGTTACTCATCAGCTATGATGTGATCATATTTCCAAACATATAATAAATATTCCTGCTGTATTGCAATGAATCATTTGTACCAAACAATAACAAAAAATGTACTTGAAAAATTATTGGTAAACTGTGGAATTTAACTATTCTGTGTCCTCTCCAAAATAGTGAAAAAGGAATGTTCTTAAATGAAAGACGATCCGCTCAAAATCAGTTTATTACAATTAAACATGAAAAATCCTATCATGAAAAACAGATAATGGTATTTAAACAATCTTTTACAAATGTTAAAACATTGAGACACAAACATGACTGGCTGAGTCAAAGGTTGGAGGTTTTGCAAAACAGAATGCTATTAGATTGGCTACACAGGGGCTTGAAATTATCGTTAGCCCTAAGCTCCCCTGAGTAAATAGGCAGATCTCAAAAGAATAAAATAAGGGACCGAGTCCTATAAGTCTGATTCATGTAACCCCCAGCAAGTGCGTCATCGTACCCACACAGATGATCATTGACGGCAGCGTCTCAGGCTCGCAGGCAGCAGGCGGTGAGAGCGGATGAGCTGAAATTTTTTATCCGACCGTAATTGCTGCGACCTGTTAAGCAGGGTCGACATGTAACTTAACACAGCGTCACCAGCCTCAGCGTCGCTAGGCAGTTGCTATGCGATTCTATCACGCTAGAAGACTAATCAATATTTTGCATAGGTGAAACAAAGGCCACTTGGCACAAATCGATCAGTCACTTGCGCAATAAGATCTGTAAAAACAATGCCCGATTCCCAAAGGCCCGAATTCTCAAATAGAGACTTCTAACAAAACGAAAACTAACCTGTGGCCGCTCACAGCGTAACAATGTAACGTCCGTGAAGTAAACACAAGTTCTAAAATGTCCGAATCTTCGGAATCAAACACAAGTCTCACCATAGGACCGTTTAAGACGATGTCCTCCCAGCGAATCTAAACGGAGTACTGCGTGGGAGCACGGTCCGCACACTTCGGATGCTCAAACTGGAGTCTTCTGCGGTCTGTACCCCTCGGACGCACAAACAGGAGTCTCCCGAGGTCCGTACACTTCGGACGCTCAGACATGAGTCTCCCGACGTCCGTACAATTCGAACGCTCAGACAGGAGTCTTCAGAGGTCCGTACCCCTCGGACGCACAAACAGGAGTCTTCGTGCCCCCTCGCGCTCTCTGCTATTGTTTCTATGTTTGTATCCGGCAAATTCCTCTTTTGCGGAATGGCCGAATGACTAAAACGGCAGTCCCCGCTATCGCCCACCGTAAACCGCGGTCCAGCATTGTGTAAAGCGTACCACACACTCTAAAAAAATTCTGCCAGGTATACTCCGCCGCCTGTAGCTTTGGCGCCAAACAGGTCAAGCCAGCCCCTCTCAACCTTCCCCGAAGGCGAGCGAGAGTTGGTGGGAGGGGGAGACCTCCAAGAGCGTCTCTGCTCTGTGTGGCCTGACCGTTCCCAACACATAAAACCACTTTTTAGCAGCCAAGCTGCGCCAATAAACATTAAAATCACGAAATTTTCATATAAACATAGAATGCACTACAATCCCAGGAGTCCATCACCCCTGATGTGTCCCCAAAGGCACAGAAATCAAAATAAATAAAGATCTACAAAGAAAAATGTTACATATTTCAATAATTAGCGTAAAGAGAAAGGTACAGTAACACAAGATTAGTATGAAAAGTAGACTAATTACAGCCCCCTTCTCAAAGAATGAATACTCTTTTCCCATTTATATTTCTCAGGAATACAAGTAGCCCTACTACTTGTGTTCAGAGATAGTTATTCTTCGTTAACAGGCTGTCAGTCAAGACAATATCGGATTTTGAATGAAATAAATTACAATACTTATAGTTCTTAGAAATGAGCTACCTTAGTCAGTACTGGTGGTCAGGAAGTTCAAAAAGTTTCATTTTATGATGTGTAAAATGACTAATGGCGGTATGAGATCATTTACCTCAGTGCATTTCGAATTTTTGTTTATGAAATTAATATTAGCAACTTGTAACACAGAATTTAAAGGTCATCTGATTTACATACAGGTATAACAACTGAAAGGGGTTTGCAGAGCTGTGTATAGTTCCATATATGAATGACACATAGCCACACTGGATGCACGTTGTGAAGTTGAACCCTATGATGACAGGTGACTTCTGAGCAGTTCACGCTACTGTAAGGTATTTGGATTACAGAATTAATAATGCTAATTATGCCCTAGGTTCCCTAATGTTCCCTGTCACGTGCACTTGGTTGAGAAAAAATTATGCCATACTTCGTGTTCTTAAAAGAATTTGGCAGTGGCTGGTTGCTGCATTCACAAGGTAAGGAGCTATTTTACAGTTATGTATCTGATAGGGTATTACATTTGCACAGTCTATTTTTAACACTTGCTGTTTCATTTTTTGTGGTAAAAATCATCTAAATATTGGAGAATACAGCATGCACTCAAACAAAGACGTAAATGTTTCTGAAATTCTTCCGAAATTCATGTTTGTACAAGTTTCACTATCGTAGAATATACAGAGAAAGTACCAAAAAAAACGTATCTGATGATAAATTCCGTTCATATGTATCACTTAGAACGGTAAAAAAACTAAATCGGTTTAGTTAGGAAGAAGAAAAGCTGTTGACCGATTTCTACAACGTATGCGTAATAAATTTACACACAAGCGATAGTTGTTGTATATTCAAAGAGTTTAATGCTGTTTCGTAGTTATATCCGAGGCGCGTCCAGAAAGTAAGTTCCGTTTGGTAATAAAATGAAATTGTACACAGATACAGAAGAAATTTATATTACACAAAATTCTACAACTCTTAAACTACTTTTCCACATAACAGCCGAAATTTGTCATAGCTTGGCACCAGGTTTTGTATACCTTTTTCATAGAAATCTGCCGCCTGTGTCTTCATTCAGTTGGAAACAGTGAAATTTGGGGGAAGTCCATAGCGAGAGCACTAATCGTAAACCTACGGTTTTTCTGGATCTTGTCATCAATCGGGTGAACCAGTTCTTCTGTAACCATAGGTTACACATCACTACGCCCACCATTGAACTGTCGGACCCCTCTTCTCACTGTCGAATCACTCATCTCATTTGGTCCGTAAACATCGCAAATTAGCCGATAAATTTCACTTGGTTTCACTTTCCTCGCATTCAGAAACCGAATCACCGACCTGATTTCACAGGCGGCGGGATTTTCAATCAACGGCGACATTTCAAACAAGCACAACGAAGCGTACGTAACTGACAGCGATCTCCAAATGGCGCACGTTATTTTCCTTCATACACATCGTCAACAGCGCATGTGCGGAACTGCAATCGCAGCGCTGCAGCGGAGATAAATTGAAACGGAACTTACATTCTGGACGCGCCTCGTATTTACATGAGACATAGTTTTCGCGACTTAACTATAATGAATACACACGCTAACAAAAGAATCTTACGCACATTTAAAATTCGCGCGGACGTTTACCATCATAATGGCCGCCGAAACACTCTTCAATTTACCCGTAGTTCGCTGTGGGCCGCTTACGAAATTGTGGGGCCTTGGCGTTGGCCACTCTTATGAAATTTGACCTCGTTGCTCGGCACAGTGCTTCGTTCCTCCGCCGCTTGGCGGCCCTGGCAGCACTGCCGCGCGCCGCCATCGCCTGTTGCGTGACACGCGCCGACCTGCGCGCCGCTGTGCCAACTCGCTGGCAACTTGTTAGCGGCTGTCACGCTTAACGGCCGTCCTCGAGGCTGTCAACAGCCCTGAAGAACTTGTGGGCAGGCCGGCCCTGTTACCGCGCTGTTACAACAGCTTGTCCCTTGTCCACTCAGCAAGGTGCGCGCTAAACTCACTTCCCTTGCTACTCAGATTGATCGTCACTCAGAGGAAACACGTCATCTACCTTTTTTCTTTATTGTCATTTCAAGCTAACTACATACAGTCAGCAGGCTGTCAGCAGCGTGATACGCCGGTCTTCAGCCGCGAGGAAAATAAAACAATTAACAAGATGAATGTAAAACACTGACATGGAGTTAAAATATGGAGCATTAAAATCTTTGACAAGTAGAAGTTGTTGGTGAACACGGAGCAAGACTGATGATAAAAAACATGCAGCAAGTTAGAAAACCTTGTGCCACAGTGGTGTTAAAATCACATTGAGGATCAGGACACTTGACACGACGGAAAGCACTCGGCGACACTGGTTATAACATATGCGACACTTGTTTGTGATCGGTGGGTGCGCTGATAAAATATAGTGACGCTTTAGGATACACACTTACACTGAACGAAGCACTGAATTAAAAGTCGACTGAACTGCTCTCAGGACCCCGCAGGGAAAGGGAAGGTGGGAAGTTGGGAAGCAGGGGAGGAGGGGAAAAATGAAGTACGATGGGGTGGGAGGACTCGAGGAGTGGAAGGGGTATAGTCGAGCACTGGAAGAGAAGGGGAAGGGGAGAACGTTGCATCCATGGGGAAAGGGTTAGGGTTGGTAGGAGGGATAGATGTTGGGACGGAGTGCGAATTGTAGGTTGGGGAAGTGGCGGAAGTTACCCTGGGAAAGGATGTGGAAAGTGTGCAGGTGGAGGATGCAACAGTGAAGGCGTGGCAGAGGCCTGGGATTGGTGAGGAAGAGGTAGACCATTGGTGTGCAGGGTTATCTTGCGGATGATGTAAAGGAGCTGGATGTATTCGAGAAACTGTTGGCGATGGGGAAAGAGTATGAGGTCGTACAGGATCTGCGTGGGAGAAGGGAACCTGATGCGGTAGGCGAAGCGAAGGGCGTGGTGTTCGAGGATTTTAAGGGTGCTGTAATAGGTAGGGGGTGCAGAAACCCATGTGGGATGGAAGATGCAAAGACCGGAACGAATTATGGCTCTGAAGATGTATAGCATGGTGGAGGGCTTGAGGCCCCACGTCCGGTCAGAAAGTGAGCAGATTGAGGCGAGACATGGCTTTATGTTGGACTGTGTGGAGGTGGGGAGTCAAAGAGAGGGATCGATCGAGGGCGAGGCCTAGGTGAGACTTGAACAAGAGCTGTGAGCAGGCGAGGGTGGGGACGAGGTCTAGGATGACGGTGTCGTCAGCATGTTACAAGAGGTCGACGGGAAACTGGGATGGCTTACAATGTGCTGTGTCAGTATTTGACGAAGGTTCAAATGTTGAAATGTTTGTATAGCTTATGGGACTTAACTACGGGGTCATCAGTCCCTAAACTTACAAACTACTTATGAACTAGCTAATCCTAAGGACGGCACAAATATCCATGCCCGAGGGGGGATTCGAACCCCCGACCGTAGTGGCCGTGCAGACCGTGACTGAAGCGCCTCAGTCCCCTCAGCCACCGCGGCCGGCTTTGACGAAGGGTCCAATGGAAATGTCCTCCATATATGAAAGCGCCTGTTAAAGCTGTCAGATGAATTAGAAAAAAATCTATTCGCGGTTGCGAATATAACCCAGTATCAGTTGTACAATTTAACGATGACGTGCGAAAATTTACGCCGGATTGTGACTCGATTCAGGAATTTCCGGTTTTCGCAAACGATCACGTTAAACATTAAACTACCCGTGTACGGTTCCTGCAACAACCCAAACTCCCATATGCGATACACTACCGTCTATACGATAAGCACGTACACTGCATATCGCATTTAACTGCACTATAACGAGAGTGGTGACAGTTGAAGTAAAACGTCTGTCTTTTCGAAGCAGGAAATGTAGACATACGAGCTGAATGATTAATAGGCATTGTGATGTCTTATGGAATTTGCGTCGGTCCTGGTGGAGTGTGCGGTAAATAGTGTATTCTAGGAGATCAAAGTGGAAATTTTTGGATACAGAATGTCCGTCATATGATAGAGTAGAGAATGTTGGCATCGCTTTGGTATGCGTGTAACGCTCTGTCACAGATACTGCCTTTCTCGTTTTATGCGGAGTCAGGAGCATTAACTGTTAAAGTAGTCTTTGAGCAGCGAGCAGGTAAGTGAGCTTACAAGACTGTATGAGGAAGAAATGAAAATATTTTATCCAATATCAATAGAAATACTGGATAGTGATATAAGGTTGAAGATCATCAACTGAATGAATTTTTCAATAATAATTTTTAACAAAAGGGAATTTTATTTCAGAATAAAGTGATGACGAAATATTCTACTTTCATTTGTCGCAGTTACGTGTATTTTGGTGATCTTGCTTCTAACATACATTCACTACTAGAGATATGCGATACCTTTTTTGTTTATGGGGAATGTCGAAATGATGTGAAGTAACAATCAATTCCCGTCGATAACTTTCTTTTAAGTACGTTGTTGCAAATACAAATGATTCACTAATGTAAATGTGTGGTGAAGGAAAATAAATGAGTACGTATTTGAGACCAGAATTGTTATCTGGTCATTGAAGACTATGAATGTTATATGTATTTAAAAAGAAAGTACAAACTATGATTCTATATTAAATTACATTGTGTTATCAAATTATATCCCCTCTCGAATCACGACTGTTCGTTCATACATCAATGATTAAAAATCACATGGAATTGGATTGATATGGATGAAGCAATAATTTTTCTAAAAATAACAAATTTTCAGCTAGGTGGGGCGATATGAATTACTTATTTAAAAAAAATATGATATATCGATTTAGTTTCAATTATGGGCCATCAACAGTGTAGTATAGTCAGTATAAGATATAGTCAGATCCATAAAACAAACAAAAGATTTTTGTAGTGTATGTTACAATTTTAAAGTTTCAAACTTATAAACAACAAAGGTGACTTATTTGTTTTATGGGTCTGACTATTAAACGTTTTATCTGGAGTACATCAGTCCTATTGACTCGAAATCTGCACTGATGATGTTCCATCATGGGAACAAAATCGATATGTGATTTTTTCTAAATAAAAAAATATACATTATCGCACCACCCAGCTGGTAATTATTCATTTTTATTGTAATATTGTGGTGGTCCAACACACATTCCATTATGGAGTCGACTTATAAATCGTTCAATAGTTGGCGAATCGAGCACAGTGAATACTGTACTTACAAATTTCCAACGTTGCATGTTCGAGAACAATCTTACAAATGTCGAATTTAAAGCGCACAGGTTGATCATAAAGTTTATAAACTTGATTCGCAATCAGGATAAATTTCTTAACGACAGTCACATTCTTCTCATTCATAGAAATAGTTCGTAAGTAAAATTTGTGTCTCGATCAGGTAATTTTCCTTTCAGAGTAAAACAAGTCATGAAATTCCAACCTGTTGCATGGTTTCGGGACAGTAACTTAGTTTTTTATTAATAATTTCAAAAATAAATAAATAAAATCTAAAGTTTCACACACCTGGTTCTTTTGATTGAGGACTAGTTTCGGGCTTACCTGAGGAGGTTATCAAGTCAAACCTATGAGAGAACATAATCACGTATTACAAACATTACAATTTCATTTACATAACATGATCACCTTCTTTTCGACTTACATTGTAAATACATACCATGCAGTACGTATGCCTACGTCGAGCTCTGACCCTGTTGCATATTAAGCATTACAAATATATTCTGCTTGTTAGTGGTACGTACCATGCATGAAGTGAATAACAAAAACTTGATTGTATACAGTTATAATGTTTTACGAGCCAAATAATTATTAATGAGATAAATGTTTGTTATTGACAGTACACTGTCTGGTGCCCTCACCTCCCACTTCCCCTTGTCCTTCATCCCCCCATCCTCCTCCCCTCTATAATGTAGGTATAGTCCTAAATACTATTGGGTGAAAACAAAATATAACATGTTTAACCTGTTAGAATGTTGTCTTTTGGAGGAATTGTTTTTAATTTCAGTATAACAAAACCAAAAAATTGTATGTAAAAATGTATAGAATGATATTGTCTATTAGAAACATTGTATTCACCTGGGTCGATGTTTTACAACCTTGCTTAGCTGTGTTCATTTGTTTTGATAGCAATGATACACGTCATTCACGACGTGAACATGAAAAAATGGGTTGTATACGATTCTTATGCTTTTTGGGTTAAAATATTATGATAAAAGGAAAAAGAGTTGTCAGTTTTGACATTACAATTTCATATGAAGTTTGTTAATCTAAGAATTAAACAAATAATTATCCTATGAAGCGCTCTCTACTATCATAAGCCTTCGTGGATAAACGACGTAGAATAGCATTACCAATCGATGCCTAACATTGAAAGAGGAATAATGACACGTTTCAGAAAAGGGGATATAAAATGTTTTTGTACATGTGATGTATCGTTCGTGTATTGGTGATGACATTGCGTTGGTATGTATTTACGATGTAAGTCGAAAACAAGATGATAGTTTTATGTAAATCAAATTGTAATGTTTGTAATATGTGATTATGTACTCTCATAGGTTTGACTTTTAATGGGCTCAGGTAAGCCCGAAAATAGTCGTCAATGAAAAGAGCCAGGCGTGTGCAACTTTAGCTGTTTTTTTTTTAATTATTAATAAAACAAGTCAGTTGCACCCATTTATTTAATTGTCATTGCTGCAGCTCACATGCAATAATTAGTGAAAAGATTTTGATGAAAAGATTCAGACTATCTGGCAGTGTCGGCAGAGTTATACAATCAAACACAACTAATCTAACAATTCTACGCAAACAAAATCATCGCCCAGTTGAACATTTTTTTACTTTTTAAGACAAGTTTCAGTCCTCAGGTTAATGAAACCCGAATATCTGGATTCGAGTCACGATGCAACACAAATTGTCATAATTCACCATTAACTGTACAGCTGATGAAAACTGATATTGAAAACTGCGAATACATTTCTTACATACTTCTAAATTCTAGTGATTTAACGGTAGCTAACATTCTACTCCCTCGTTTGTACTTCGTTCCATCGTTTCATGCTAAATGTTGTCTCCGTTTATTTCCCAAATAATTCATAGAAGTGTATGTAAACTTTGGTTATAAAAATATATAATTTCCTTATAGTTGACATTAACAGAAAAACTGGTTAACGTTTCTCTAAGTTCGGGTAAGTGCAATTTCGAGACACGTGTAGATTTACGTCGAAGACTCTGGGAAATATTTCGTACAGAGCTGCTAGCCTTAGGTCACTTAATGAACAGCATGTGTTTCGTTCTGCCTTAGACTGTTGTCGGGTCAGAAGTATCATTTCTAGAAATGTTTTGAAGTGTGCAGTCCTTTGAAGTACGACTGCAGAGTTCCAGTGCTTTCCTCTAATCAATTAACAACAAGGGAATGTTGGCAGTATTTTTAAAGTTCTGAGACAGTATATAAACTGTGTTGACATAGTACTTAAACAAATGAATTAATCTTTCAGTTATTGTTTCCTTTGTGTTGATGACTTAGTCCTTGCCACGTTCAGAAACTGCCACAAAAATATGTAAGATAATTGGAGAGAGGAAAGCAGTATAAACCAGGAGCTCTACAAGCTTCTGTGGAGAAGGTTCTATCTGATGAAATAAATAGCGTTCGGACTGCTATCTGTGGAATGAATAGACGCCATATATCTGAAATTTACGATCTACGATATTTCACATTAAGAGATCGTGCTGAAGACAGGAGAGTGGCTTAGCGAATTATCGGCCTGTTGTCGAAAAACAGCAGGAATAGCTCCTATTGAGAAGTTTGTTTTGGACCGTAAAGAGAGGAATTTTTCTCGCTGATGGTCGACTTTCTTAAAAGTAATAACCGTATAAGCTATATATAAATGATAAATCCATCTATCACTGGCTCTATGCATTCATGAAATGCAACATTTATCTATTGAAAAACCTCACAGAAATGATATTCTTAGAAATATTTATCTGGATCCAATCATTATCTATTCATATTCTACATTCCTGAAGTAAATATAAAAGCTCTAGGCCTTCAAAATACGACTAACATGATTTTCAATTTAGATGAGACCGAAGTTGTTAGAATTTTTTCTAAAACTAAAGTTGTGGGAGCCATGGAATTCCTTCGTCAAGATTAACAAGTACTCCCGGATTAGACAGTATTGCTGCAAGCGGGATGGAATTAATTAAAGAAATGTTTGTGTTGAGTGACTGGTAAGCTTCTGAAGAATAGACATTTGAAAGTTGTAATTTTGTCTTATTATTTAGGAATGTTGTCAGGAAGGTTCTCTAAACAATTATAATTTTATTATATTGCTTTCTCTAATGAAATCTGGATGCTAAACTCTAAAGTAGTTGTTGAAACTGGTCTGTAACTGATAGGTCCTTATACATGTGCTTCGAGTATGACTAGATTCTAGATTATCAGTAATCAATATAAAATTTGTTAATATTAACTAGTCAGAAAAATGTAGTGAACTCAAAATGTGGACTACTAACTACGTTTCATGGGAGATCTGCACACGTGGCATAATGAGACTAAACTGATGGTATTACACACGACAGTAAAGTCAAAAATAATTAATTAATGGATACAGTTAAGTATCACCAAGAAACCAGAAGTTTAGTTATGTGTCCAAGAATGTGATTAACAGTACTGGACTGAATAATTTTGTTAAAATCTGTCACTGAGTATCAATTATTTGGGTACACATTATTCTTGTAAAATACTTTTAAAATAATTGTCCCTGTCAAATAATTACAGTAATCACAACGTGATAAGGGTCATTCTCATTTAGTTACAGTAATTTTCTTTGGCAGTGACAATGCCTCATCTAAGTGTTTACATATTTCCAGCAACACTGCTTAACACTGATCACTTCTTAACCCCAAGAAATCTTCCAAAGATTTACTCTTCTAAGATTAAAGGAACACAGGCATAAATAGTATTTATACAAACTCTTTGATGGGGATTCAAAATTATCTGGTGTAAGCCAAAGGGACACTTCAAATTGAGCACCCCAGAGATTTCCTTAACTTAGTTATGCAGTCCTTAACTTAGTTATGCAGTCCACCCCCATGAACCACAGACATTGCCGAGGTGGGGTGGCTTGCGTGCTTCAACGATGCAGATAGCCGTACCGTAGGTGCAACCAAAGCGGAGGGGTATATGTGGAGAGGCCAGACAAACGTGTGGTTCCTGAAGAGGGGCAGCAGCCTTTTCAGTAGTTACAGGGGCAACAGTCTGGATGATTGGCTAAGCTGGCCTT
Source organism: Locusta migratoria (assembly GCA_026315105.1). NCBI lineage: Eukaryota > Metazoa > Arthropoda > Insecta > Orthoptera > Acrididae > Locusta > Locusta migratoria. The sequence continues at coordinate 325,454,072 of CM048748.1, forward strand.
GTAACATCAGCTAATGTGGCTTTGCCACACAGTTACTGTGAAAGGCCGAAAGCAAGGGGAAACTGCAGCCGTTACTTTTTCCGAGGAAATGCAGCTCTACTGTATGACTATATGATGATGGCATCCTCTAGGGTAAAATATGCCGGAGGTAAAATAGCCCCCATTCGGATCTTCGGGCGGGGACAACTCAGGAGGATGTTGTCATCAGGAAGGACAATACTGGCATTCTACGGATCGGAGCGTGGAATGTTAGATCCCTTAATCGGGTAGGAAAATTAGAAAATTTAAAAAGGGAAATGGATAGGTTGAAGTTAGATATAGTGGGGATTAGTGAAGTTCGCTGGCAGGATGAACATGATTTCTGGACAGGTGAGTACAGGATTATAAGTACAAAATCAGTTGGGGGTATCACAGGAGTAGGACTGATAATGAATAAGAAAATAGGAATGCGGGTAAACTACTATGAGCAGCACAGTGATGGCATCATCATTGTCAAGATAGATACGAAGCCAACACCGACAACAGCAGTACAGGTTTATATGCCAACTAGCTTTGCCGATGATGAGGATATAGAAGAAATATATGAGGAGCTAAAGGAAATTATTCAGACAATTAAGGGAGAGGAAAACATAATTGTGATGGGAGACTGGAATTCAGTAGTAGGAAAAGGAAGACAAGGAAAAATAGTAGGTGAATATGGACTGGGCAAAAGGAATGAAAGAGGAAGCCGCCTGGTAGAATTTTGCACGGAACATGATTTAATCGTAACAAACACGTGGTTTAAGAATCATAAAAGAAGGTTGTATACTTGGAAGAGACCAGGAGACACTGGAAGGTATCAGATAGATTTTATAATGGTAAAACATAGATTCCGGAACCAAGTTATAAACTGCAAGACATATCCAGATATAGACTCTGACCATAACTTGTTAGTTATGAACTGTAGGCTGAAACTGAAAAAACTGCAGAAAGGTAGGAAAATAAGAAGATGGGACCTAGATAAATTGAAGGAACGTGAAGGTCTAGAGAATTTCAGAGGGAGATTTAGGCACGAATTGACAAAAACGGGGAGAAATAAAACAGTAGAAGAGGAATGGGTAGCGTTGAGAGATGAAATAGTGAAGGCAGCAGAGGACAAAATAGGTAGAAAGGCAAGACCTACAAAAAATCCTTGGATATCACAGGAAATACTAAATTTAATTGATGAAAGGAGAAAATATAAAAATGCAGTAAATGAAACAGGCAAAATGGAGTACAGACGATTAAGAAATGAGATTGACAGGAAGTGCAAAATGGCTAAGCAGGAGTGGCTAGAAGCCAAATGCAAATCTGTAGAAGAATGTATAAGAAGAGGAAAAGTAGATACCGCCTACAGGATAATAAAAGAGACATTTGGAGACAAGAAAAGCAACTCTACGAAAATCAAGAACTCAGATGGGAAACCAGTTCTCAGCAAAGAAGGGAAAGCTGAAAGGTGGAAAGAGTACAAAAGAACAGCTCTGCAAAGGGAATGAACTGAGAGACGATGTTGTAGGAAGGGAAGAGGAAGTAGATCAAGATGAAATAGGAGATACTATACTGAGAGAAGAATTTGACAGAGCCCTGAAAGACCTAGGTCAGAACAAGGCCACAGTAGTAGATGACATACCCTCAGAGCTACTAAAGTATCCTGGAGAGCCAGCCATGACAAAACTGTTTGAACTGGTGTGTAGGATGTATGAGACAGGCGAAATACCCTCAGACTTTAAGAGAAATGTAATAATCCCCATTCCAAAGAAAACAGGTGCAGACAGGTGTGAAAATTACAGAACCATCAGTTTGATAAGTCATGGTTGCAAAATTTTAACACGAATTATCTACAGGAGAATGGCAAAGCCGGTAGAAGCTGACTTCGGGGAAGATCAGTTTGGGTTCAGGAGGAACGTAGGAACCCGGGAGGCAATACTCAATTTACGTCTTATCTTAGAAGATAGAATAAGGAAAGGCAAACCTAAATTTTTAGCTTTTGTAGATTTGGAGAAAGCGTTTGACAATGTTGACTGGAATACACTCTTTCAAATTCTGAAGTCAGCAGGGGTAAAATATAGGGAAAGGAGAGTTATTTACAACTTGTACAAAAGCCAGACCGCAGTTATTAGACTCGAAGGGCTTGAAAGGGAAGCATCAGTTGGAAAGAGAGTAAGACAGGGTTGTAGCCTTTCACCGATGTTATTCAATTTGTACATCGAACAGGCGGTGAAGGAAAGCAAGGAAAAATTTGGATTAGGGATTAAAGTTCAGGGAAAAGAAATAAAAACGTTGCGTTTTGCTGATGACATTGTAATTCTGTCAGAGACAGAAAAGGACCTGGAAGAGCAGTTGAATGGAATGGACAGTGTGTTGAAGAGAACGTATAAAATGAACATTAACAAGAGCAAAACAAAAATAATGTAATGCGGTCTTAGAAAATCAGGCGATGCTGAAGGAATTAGATTAGGTAACGAAACAATGAACGTGGTAGATGAGTTTTGTTACTTGGGTAGTAAAATAACCAACAGTAAACGGTGAAAAAGAAACAAACTTTTGAATAGGTAGCTTACAAATGACAGTATCATTATCGAAATATATAAAGTTAAAATGAAGCAGCTGCATAAACATAGGTGAGACGTTCATTTGAACTTTACGAATTTATTATTAATCGACATTTGGCCGTGGTCTATCCGTGACTGTATGAATTCACCTGTGTACTTACACATCTTACATTAAAAGTACGTCAGGAGACAGACAATTATTGCGAGAGTGCTGATTTTTCCTTAACCGGCGTCGATAACTACTCTTTGATGTTGGACTTTAATCTGTTGTTGGACATGCCTAACTTCTCATTAGTGGTGTGTTCGACAGTAGTTACTTTACTGACCTCGTGCTGTTCTTAGAAGCCCCGTTTCACTCCTGCATCTGGCATGCATTACGTGTTGTTTTGAAGCTGTGACGTTATCTGAATACGACTACCGATTTCGTGATATATGAGGAGCACAAACAGCCACGTAAATCTTATTTAATTGCGAATGATCCTGACTATACACAACGTACATTATGTTGAACATAATGCTATTTCGTATGCTATTCGGGATGTGTTCAGAACTCTGAGGTAAGTTGGTCCTTACTTGCGTGTAGATATAAATCGGCCTATAGTGTTATAGGTGTACTGGAGGTTTCACTAGTTGGATTATACTTCGGGTTGTGCTAAACAGGGTGTTCAAATATTCAATTCCCAAATTAACGGGAATGATAGGGAGCGAAAAAATATATTTCTTAAAGGAAACACTTATTTTAGAAAGAATGAGTCCTGTGTCATAGAGAACAAACGGTGTTGAAAGGTTTCCATTGTTTTACTGTTCGACCTTTAAGTGAGGCCGGTGTTTATTGGAATATGCATGGTGCGTTCAGCAATTGTGTGGCTGCCACATAAATTCTTATAAATACTGTCGGCTCCCAGTCAGCAAGGTCTTGTGATTCTTTCGTCGCCGCTGACACAGCTTTCGGCTTGCCACCAAAGAGTATTTTGTGATCCGTCACCGACTGCCGTCAATACGTACGATTGGCCGATTGGAAAATCAGTTATGGAGAGGAGTAATAAAACACTACAGCAAACATTGCCATCAAAGTGTTACTGAAACATCCTGATTTTTTCTTTATAATTAACTACGTACCGTGGAAACGTTGATGCAATTTTAATTGAGTACACTATTTTATCACGACTCCGCCTCTCAAATACAGCGTTTTACGATAAAGATTACATAGTATTTGTTTACCGTCATCGAACTTACCAAACATTCAAATAATATCAATAGAAAAACTACAAAACCGCTTAAGATATGTAGGACAGTATTGCTATGGCAGCAAGTGTGTGTACTACCAAACAGCTTATGTGACGTCAGTAACAACGGGTTGTAACTTTGCTTGTCTCGCTGCTATCCTGGGCCTGATTCAGCTCGTTCTTCATAAATTTGCCTGGCTCCTGGATATCTTCTGTTAGTTCCATGTAACTGAAAATAGTGACTCGCTGCCTTCGAAGAGCGTTACTGTGGCCACGCTTGAAGTTAAGAGTAGTGAGCGAATGTTAGGCGTGATTACACAAGTAAGCAATCAAATATGTTCAAATATGTGTGTTTCAGATTAATTGCCATTTTGTGAGTACGATTCTTACTTTTAAACCATAGAAAATATAACCTTAGGAAATTGTGATATTCTTCTAGTCACTAAGAACGCACCGTCAGTACATCACAAAGAAAATTATTAGGAACTTGCTGACTGGAGGAAATACTTTGTCATATCCACTGAGACTCTTTAAATTTGACTGTTCCCAAATTAAAAGCAACTTATTTTGTATGCTGACATTTACTGTGGATACAATACTTTCGAGATACTGTTTTGGCAATTTCGCACTGTGACGTTTCCACACCAGATGTCTATGAAGACTAAGGTGCGAGAGAATGTGGAACATTGTAACGTGTGATATTAAGTTCATTAATTTAATTAAAAGAAAATATGAGAAATGGATGTAAATTAGTTTGTGGAAAAGAGCATGGGGACAGGACAGCAGAGTCACGATATTTGCAATATAAATTTAGCTTAATTTGGGACTCATGTTTGTATAGCATATTCTCCAGTGGAATTTGTTATTAGGGTAACTGCAAAATGACAGCATTTAATTTTTTAAGAAATACAGCTGTTTCTTTTTAATAAGAATTGTATTGAACTCGACGGTGCAAACGCGTAACTGGAATCAAGTAGGCTAGCACTAAATTCTCGCCTCAATGATATTCAAAGCATGTTCAATTTGCCTGTCATTTTGATTACTGAAAGTTTCGCGATATACTTCGTGATGGATATTTATATTCAACTTAGAAGACAATCTGTTGCGTTTCAGATTATTTGGCTATCATAGGTTCTGCCCAAAGATCTTTAGTTGTCTTGGGTACTTGTTGAATTAGATATAGTTTCCAGTTAGTAAGAAATGTATCACAAAGAAGAGATACTGACAGTTTATGTGATAAATGCAATAACTTTTTACTTACAGTAATCTTTATCTACTATCTGAGAAGAGAGCCACATCGTTGCGTTGAGTATTATACTTCAGTGAAATCTCACCGTTCGACATTTTAAGTTTCATTTTGAACATTTTTATGACAGTTGCTGTAAGTCGTCGCCACTACTATACAGAAACAGATGTTCCTCTCCAGTCTTTAACGACTTTGCGACGCCAGAAATCACAAGACAAGTAGCGGTCTGCTGTTGTTGTTACGCATTACAGCACCGAAAGCCAGATGAATGGCGAATTTGTCCAGATGTGTCCGGTACAAGTTTTAGCGCCCCCACCCTCCATTGTTGTTTTCTGTCGCCGCTGTTTACTTTTCCTTACGCCGAGAAAAATTTTAAGGCAGAAGGTGCTAATCCGTCTTAGACTTACACCTGTATCTCAAGATGCGTAAGCTCCCATATGTCAACCATTCTCGTATCTACATTTTTTCTCTTCTAATGGGAGCATATATTCACGTTTAATTAGAGTTTAACGTGTTACTAATAAACTCGTAATCCAATCATTACAGTCGTTGAAAGAATATTTGTGAAATTCTAAAGCAGATTCGTCTGAAATATTGAATTTACTTTATTAAATATTAATAAAAAGCGACATTAATGGACTAAGATGGTTCAAAACTGTTGTACAATAAAAAATTACTACAGAAAAACTGTTATCAAGAAAATATACTAGTTGCCTCTCTTATATTTGGCACCTAGGAGTAGATGAATGCTACTATAAGGCGATACAAATTGAAGCATATTAAAATGTATTATAGATCTGAAATTTAAAATGTAATTCTAAGGTAATTGCATGTGCAAAAATATTAACACAGTAGAGCTATTGGATACGTTTCTAGTAATATGAGTAATGACATGTGAATGTGTCCGTGATTGACAGGCGCTGAAAATGAAGTTTATCAACAGATTTACGTATATTAGTAGAAACGAATGTGGTTGAAAATTTTACAGTATGAAAGAAGTAACTAATAATATGAGATAAAATTTTACCTTTACTCTTCCAGTCTGATGCACGTTCAACCACTATCATGTATCCATTAAGGTACCGTAAAATTAGTCAAACATTATAGAGCTTTCAATTTAAAAAACGAGAAATGATTTACCTTGACTATTTGTCTGAATGATCACATTAGAAGACCACGGATTACTCAGCCATCCAACCATCACATCAAACACTTCATCCTGTAAGAGTACAGAATACTTCCATAGAATTTGAAATGTCCAACATCATGCAAGGCGTTATCATTTAAAATAGGAAGCAAATCTTCAATTAAAGTGTATAATGACCTCCTTTCTGAATATAAAATATCGTGCATCATTTTTGTGTACAACGCAACAGCTATATGTCAAAGAGTCTTCTTACTGGACGCTGAAGGTATGAGTCATGGGACTCAGCATGACCGTGTTGTTGGCTCTATCATAAACACCTCTTTCCGTTCACTTTACGACAAGCAAAGTCCTGTCCATGTATCACTGTATATGAACCGCTGTCATATATTATTTTACTGTTGGAATTGTTGAGAGGCTGTGTGAGCCACAGAGACGCACTCCAGGCTGAGAAATAGAGACCATTGCAGATAACAGGCTAAAACAGACACGTATATCTTACGAGATGTAGGCACTAAAGAAATCTCCTAGCGAACTGCTGATGCCCTCAGCCACCGTCTCAGGGTGGAGGTTACCTTTCGGAGAAGTTGGGCGTAACTTCATATAGCGTCTAGACGCTGTTGTAAGACGTTACATTAGTACTTGTTGGCCAACAGGCACGTTTTAATGTACGTAGCAAAGTTGATACCAGTCACTTGGGAATAGCAACGTCAGTGGTTCCACGAGGCTAGAGTGAGAGGGTAAAGAAGAGAAACTGCAAGTTAGCAGCTCCCCTGAGGCGTGGCCTAAGGCGGAGCCTAAGGTGTGGCCAACTGACGTAAAATATTGTTGTTGTTGCCCATATTGGGTAGCGTCGTGACGTTTTACTTTCAGCTGAACAATGTTGCTACCAAGTATGGATTTTGTTAGTGCACAAACAAGCCACCTCCCCTCCCGGGGAATGGCGGAAAGGACAGGGCTGAAACGTGGTTCGCTAGAGGACTCAGAGAGAGGGCAGGCCACAATTTAGAATGGTCGAACCAAGCAGCGGCCAATAGGAAATTGTTAACTGTCGGAAAGTGGGGAAAAGAGGTGCGCCCACACCGGCCGTTAAAACCCCCGGTCATTGGATCAAGAGGGGAGTTCTCAGTCAGAAGAGTCGGGCGCCAGCCCGTGACTATCGCCGTCGGCCTCGGGGTGCTCCATGACAGTCTGTTTCTCGCGGGGAGTGCGTCTGTCTAGGGGATGCTGCTAGGGAACGTAATTACTGGCTTCTGTTGTGGCAAACGATTTATACTTCTTGGTTTTTAAAATAACTAACCCCAGTGTAGTAGGCTTAGAATGAGATGCAATAAATTCAATGCAAGGTACCTAGGAGTTCCATAAAGTTTCCTAAACAAGTATCCTCTCGAGTCCCGAAATCCGCATCTCTAGTAGATGCCTGTACTGTCTCTCTGCAATCACTCCTTTCCGCTCGGGATATACAGAGTGACCTTGCTACCTCTTCCCTCTTTCCTATGTAGGACACGACACCGCAAGTGACAGCTTGGAGGTGGACGACCTACGGAATAGTCTTGTCGCTCCACTCTCCATTACAGTCACTGAATTTCCTATTTCGTTTCTCTTAACACCTCCTTCCCCAGCTTACGCAGACAACGTTGGGCGTCCTGGGTATTCTGGACTACTCCGGGGTGGCGCAAGAAACGTGCGAATAGTGCGGCCACGTGGGACGGCAGAAGATAGGGGGGGGGGGGGGGGTAGCACCAGACCAAGTAGCAGGTCTGCCGCCCCTGTTGGACAAGGCGAAGGTGGAAAGCGGAGGGGAATATTGTGACAACTCAATTCTCGGTTTTAAGATTAGCTATTGTGGTGTTTATTTGGCCTCTGACAATAAAAAAATACTTTTTCAGATGTTGCCTTTATTTTTAGAAGAACCATTCTAGCCAATGCCGCGCAAAGTGCAACTGATAAATGCACGTACAATCAATCTCGAATACAGCTCAAGCAACACAAATGTTTCTACGATGCTTCTCATTCACCACGCTGCCTCTTTCAACATTCATATCCTCCTTCCCTCACCTCGCTAGTGCGTAAGCTCCTATCCGTCTCTATGTTCATGTCTGACTCATTTACTGAACGCAAAGTATCTTGTAATAATTCCAACTAGATCGATCAATAAATTCCTATTGCCGCGAGAGACCACGAACACCAACTGCCGGCGTGGCGCAGGGGATAGCGTCACGGACTGCGGAGCAGAGGGTCACCGGTTCAATCTCGCCCACCGGCAAAAGTTTATTTCTTTGTAATTTACATTTCGAGAAGGTTCTACATCTTTCTTATGTTCACTTGTAAATTCTACTTGTTTCTTATGTTAACTGTTCTGGTAAATTCTGTCTGTGTATAAATAGCAGAGCGCTCTGCCTGAGAGGCAGTCAGTGCTGCGTGTATGTTGAGTTCGTAATAAACGTGCTTTCAGTATAAGTGCTGTGTTTAGTTGCCTTCGAAGTCAAGCCTACTTCCATTGCAACGTGACACTATTACAAACTTTGAGTACTTAAAAATGTTCAAATGTTTGTAATTCTATGGAATCAAACTACGTTGGTCATCAGTCCCTAGACTTACAAACTACTTAAATTAAGTTAGACTAACCTAAGGACAACACACCCATCTATGCCCGAGGGACGATTCGAGCCTCCGACGCGGGAGTCCGCGCGATCCGCAACTTAGCGCTCCAGACCGCTCGGCTACTCCCGCGCGGCTTTGAACACTTGTATAGCGGTTTGAATAGATAGAAGTTTGATAAGGAACCTATGTTCGGGAATGCCATTCATTGACGCTACGAGCATTTCTTTAATTTTTGATTTTGTGAAACAAGTTCTTTGCCTACCATATTTTAGGACGCAAAACATGATCAAAATGACTAGTAACAATGGGTACTCAAATGCATACTTTAGTGCTTTGAGCACATCGTCATATTTGTCTTGTCTTCTGTTTGCACGTCTCTTCTACTGGTCAAGTGTATATAGCTCTGAAAGTATTCATTGAAGAGTCCAAGTAGAGTAGATTTTTTAGTTGTTGATTCACGCGACCTATTAGAAAACAATGGAAAGCAAAGAGTAGAATGGATTAGTTTCACATAGGAAAAAAAAATGGGTTCATAAGATCATTGGATGACATTTCCGGACGTGAGGTTCTTATCAAAATATGTACTCACACTCATGTACGACTCATCGAAATTTGTAATAAGAATTTCTGAAAACCCTTTATATTTGAAAAATATACAGCGCATCTCCTTCCACATGCTCATGACAGTGTGAAATAAAAATTTGTGGTAAATTGGTCAGGAATTTTTGGAGATTTTTGGTTATTATATGTATGTGCCTTTTATATAACTGTCAAACGTACTTTTATCTGAAAAGATGTGACAGCAGATGTTGAAACATATATGTTTCAATGAATTTACGTGGTTGGGATCGTAGACTGTGAACTAGCGTGTGTGAGTATGCAAGGATTTTGTCCAACAGTACCTATCTAGATTGGTACAGCACTGTGAATGTAAAAATTTATCTGAATGTCTGAACATCAAGTAAGAGTCAATATTATACTTAATCAGCCTGGTATCGACCGATTAGTATGGCCCTGTTGATGCGCTTAACTATCCAGAACACAAATCTGGTTAAACAATGAATGACAAGTACGGTTGCAGCTCACGTTCTGACTCGTTAAATCAGACAGACAAATTATTCATTAATTAAACACAAATTTGATAGCGAAAGATAAATGTGGAGTGATAGACAGTCTCGAACAGTGACTGATAGTAGCGGAATGAGGTAATAGTATGACGCAATAAAGGCACTAACGTTGACAATTATGTGTCTGTTAAGCAATGATTAAAGTTTAACTTACTACTGTGACACAGACTGAGAATGACATCTATTCGTAGAATGACAAACTATAACACTAGCTGATTGCAATGAAAGGAACTTGTTGGCTACAATCTAAAGGAACTTCTAAATCGATAAATTTGTACTATCTATTTTAGTGTGGAAAGTCTAAATCGATAACTGTGTAATTCACTAATTATTTACAGTACAGATCAAGGGTTAGTTTACTAATTGTTAAAACTGACTAAGTATGAGTTCGGTTGCGAGCTGAACAACAATTATTGTGTGTACCGACACCTTCTGATCTAACTGTATTAACAAACCAATTATTGTATTGTCAGCAAGTGGTGTAATTAATATCTGTATGGAAAGGCACGTTGCACAATAGAGAAGCATTATCGGTAGCTACCTGATAAGCAAGTTTGTTAAAACTTCTACAATTGAATATGAATGACATAATAAATTGAACTATAAGCCAGTGGTGTAATTAATTGTTATCTCGAGTACTTTCCCCGAATGTCAAGAAACATTAGAACATAACAAATCGGGCTACTAAGTATGTGCGAAATAAATTTAAATTCACTCACCTCTTATCTGTAGACAGCAGGCGAAGACAGTAGCTTCTTGCAGCACATTAATGATAAAATATAAATAAAGTTGAAACTTTTATCTATCCTACCGTTTAAAAGTTGCAGTCTAATACCTGATAAGCAAGTTTGTTGCAACTTCTACAATTGAATATGAATGACATAACAAATTGAACAATAAGCCAGTGGTGTAATTAATTGTTATCTCGAGTACTTTCCACGAATGTCAAGAAACATAAGAGCATAACAAATCGGGCTACTAAGTATGTGCGAAATAAATTTAAATTCACTCACCTCTTATCTGTAGACATCGGGCGAGAGACAGTAGCTTCTTGCAGCACATTAATGATAAAATATAAATAAAGTTGAAACTTGTATCTATCCTACCGTTTAAAAGTTGCAGTCTAATGTGTCAAACGAAAAGCGCACAGATTTTAAAGTAACACAAGGGTTTTGCCTCTTATTTTCTTGTTAATGGTGGCGCGGCAGTTTTGCTACTGGCACAGGACGGCATTTAGGCTTGCGCCGGGCGTAGTACTGCTACACATGCCACGAGCTGAAAGGCTAGAGTTTCTCAAGAATTTGTATGTTCTCACCTATCTCCTTTCTTTTTTACACCTGCTTCTCCATTTCTCTCTGATCATCAGCTCTCTTTCTGTCAACTTCCTCCACTCCCTTCTTTCCTTACTTTACTCCTCATTTCTCAGCTAACCTCCTCCCCCCCCCCCCCCACCTCCCACTCACTTTTCACCTCCTGGTCATTTCTCTCTCTTTCTCTCTCTCCTTCTTTATCTGTTCTACCTCTCCCAGTCATGTCGTCCTCACACTGTGAAAAATTACGTAGGGTGTTTCTGCTAAGTTTAATGATTATCAGTGGAAAGGTGCCTAAGTTTACACATAAAACCTCTTCCACCCACCGCAACTTGGCTCAAGGAATAAAAACCTTCTCACTGAAAATATATATGCGTGAGCCAATTTTCATGGTCGTTTAAACGTTGAAAGGTCTGTTGGAAAGAACACTTCGCCGTGTGTCGAAAGAAGGTTTATGTAGACACTGATGTCCCTCTTGTTTTGAAGTTAAGGTGTTCAAAATTTGATTAAGATCGGACCTAAACTGTTGATTGGTGTCGAAGTCTGTTGTAAAGTACCCTCGCCATACACAGCACGAAATGTTTTGTGTAGAGTGACATACTTTCTTAAAAGACAAAATGCGTAATATTTCAGCAAGGACTGAATAAATCTATAGATTTGTACGAACTACAAACAATCGAAACATGGCGTCATATATTGGATAGTTACCCAACCTACATAACGATAATGACATCATCAGTCAACATAAAAACTATAGTGCCTTTTAAGCTGGATCAAATCAAATACAATGTGCGTTGCTTTATGGAGATCAATGGAGGACAGAATTCATTGACCTGAAGGTCGGCATATGCATTGCCGTATCATTTTGTTCCCCTTATTACTGTAATATTGTAACCATGTAAATTTCTTTCTTGTCTGGGCATAATTTTGCTTCATCAATTTAGAGTACTAAAAATTAAATAGTAATTACTTTCTACGGTTTATGCAGATTAACATACTTATTTCTCATGTTAAAGCATATGAAAAAGTGTATATAATCTCTTTCTTTTGTGTTTAGTATTGCATATTTAACTAAAGCTGCTCAAGGAAACAGCATAAACAATTAACACAATATACAAAGATGATCGGAAAAACCTCTACGTTCGCGACAGTGGACAAAGATCACTGCGTAATAGTGCAATAAACGCAACACAAGATACGGTAAATGTCGGATTAGTACACGTCGCAGCCAACAAAATCACGTCGTCGCAACAACTGGTCCATGGGGCACATGAACATACGCATCGACTATCTCGCCAATGTTGAAAGTTCCAACAATCTTCCTATATAAAAAAATTATGATCTTTCGAAACACTAGCTTTTGTGGTCTGAAGCAGTGACGTCGATCCATTTAATAACACTTGACAAAACTTATTAATCTGTTTCCGAAAGACGAACATTGTTTGGCGTGCAGAGGAAATCACACTGTCTTACTATGATATGTAGACCACTGATGTAACCAAAAACCGAATAGTATTATTGCTTTTATATTCGCGTGATATCAAAAATTAAATATTCCCTTTCAGTTGAGTTTGTATCCACTTGAACGTTTTTAATCGCATTATGTGTAATTTACACACGATTTGCCAGTCGTAATCCTGTTATTACGTGAGTGAAATGTACCGTAGTTCATATTTTAAATATTTTTAACGTGTGGTTTTATGGCCGCACATTGAATGTTCGCGTTTCCATATGCTGTACGCTGCTTGATTTCTATATAAATCGCGGGTACCATATTCTCTTGTGCATTAATTACAACTGCACGTTTGTTTTCATAGCTTTCTCCTATTTGTTTCTCGGACTTAGTGGCTTTAGAGTTTATTATTTCAAATTTAATACCTTACTTTCTTTATAGAGACAAAGGTACTCTGTTTCTCAAAGTGAAATAATTTTCATACTAATTTACTATCTTTTCAGGTCATATTTCATGCAATATTAAAATCAAATCTACAATTTTCTGAACGAAAATCGTTCTGTATGAAGATTTTTCACGAAATCAAAATTATTGTTTCTCAGGGTTACCGACTTTTGGAGATCAATGTGGGTGCTATTGGTTTCATTTTGCGTTACCTCGAGGATCACAAGGTTCAAAGAATGACGCAACGAGTGAATGTATGGTCCTTGTGGTTCAATTTTCCTGGTATCTGCGTGCAACCTAGACAAAGCACCACTCGTTTTGTTATTCCACCAGTAACAATAACTTTGGATGATTTGATATTTAGAGAAAACCGAGAGAGAACAACCATCACAATTGTTGAAAGACCTTCAGTGGTAGTAGATTTAGTATTACATAAACCAAAGAATATTTCGTTAATATGAAAATTATCACTACTGCTACTTTCAGGAAAATTTGACGGCGTTTTAGAAGTGAGGGTATTGAAGAATGTTAGCATTTCATTACTCATGTGACAATCATACAGAGGAAATTCTTCTATTAACTCTTTGATTTGGTCGCGCATGTCTACTATTACGTGCTCCTTGTCATACAATGATAAATTTAACGTGTTTGATATCCAGCCTTAATCTTTCAGACTCCTTTCATTTCAAGAATGAGAGACATTTCCTCAAGATTAGCTAAAATATATCTCTAAAACTTTTCGCGACTAAACCAACGAACTGTGTTGTGCTAACGTATCTACCGATATTTTGTTTGCATATATTTCAGGAACCCTTTGAAGTGGTGGTTATTTGCGTCGTTACACTTCAAGAAAACGCAAATACTTGACAACACATTTCACTGCATTACCCAATTGCACTGCTTCAGCTGACTGGGAACAATTAATAGTCGTTAAGTCCTTACCTATTTCACTTTTCAGTTCATTTTTTTTTTTTTGTCACTCGTCGGAGGTTCGAATCCTTCCTCGGGCATGGATGCGTGTGTTGTCCTTATGTCGGTTTAACTTAGTTTAAGTAGTTTGTAAGGCTAGGGACTGATGACAAACGTAGTTTGCTCCCATTTGATTACAAACATTTTTATATTTTTTGTCATTATTCAGCCAGGCCACTATATCTGCTTGCTTCGCCATCTACCTGTTTTGCGTGAAGATGGGTGTAATGACGCTGTGTGATGTACTAAGTTAACAGTATTATATACATGATGTCTCACGAAAGACACCTGCCGGCCGTTCGCGGGTTGCGCGGTACGGCTCCCGGCCGCCGCCACCGCATCCGCCGGCCACGGCAGCGCCCGATTCTCGGACTCTGTTGTGCCGCGGGCGTATACCTTGAATTAAAGTCTAAAAAACATTGCCATCTGAGTAACCTAAGCTTACCTTTACAGTAGATGTTCAAAATGATGTCCCTCTATGGAAAAAGCGGGCTGACATCTCTTGAAAACATTTGCGAACACTCGACGAATTTCGGCTGCCGAAATCTGGGAAATTAGTCGAATACTGTCTTCCAACTGTTCGAGTGTATGGTGATTGCTCTATTTTTCTGATTAAGCATGGCTGCATTTATCAGGATACGTAAATTCAAAGAACAATCTAGGTTGGAGCTCAGAAAATCCACGTGACTTACATCAACAACCTCTTCATGACGTGAAAACTGGAGTGTAGCGTGCAATTAGTGGGAGGCGTATAATTGTGCCAATCTTCTTTCATGAAATAATAAATTCTGACTGGTATGTGAACAATATCCTGCATCCATTTCTTCAAGAACTTTCATCCAACGAACAGCTGTAGGTTATTTCATGCAGCACAGTGCAAGACCACACATTGCCAATGCTACTATGGCAGCAATACGAAGTGTTTTTGATGATAGGAGAGTTGACTGGCCTCCTCGTTCTCCAGTTCTAAATCTCTGTGACTGTTATCTATGGGGAATGTTAAAAGACAAGCAATCCCCAGGCACTCGAAGAGTTGGAAGACTAGTCACTTCACAGAATTCGGCTGCCGAAATTCGTCGAGTGTTCGCAAATGTGTTCAAGAGATGTCAGGCCGCTCATTCCATAGAGGGACATCATTTTGAACATCTACTGTAAATACATGTAAGCTTAGGTAACTCAGATGGCAATGTTTTTTAGACTTTAACTCTGTGTATGCGCCCCGCAATCCGCGGACGCCTGACAGGCGTCTTTCGTGAGACACCCTGTACTCTCACATACAAGACAATGCGAATGTCGATCCATTTTATCAACAGAATTGATGGAGCTTCCACAACTAACCATGACTGTTACGCAACTCTGATTGTAGCAGCAGTCACAACTTGAAGCGGCCAAGCTCAGTGAGTCCGCGCTCTCCCCCACACACCCACACCAAGCCTCTACTGACGTGCCCCGTGGGCAGCTGTTTGAACAGCCTGTCAGCTATGTCCAGCTTGCGAGACCGCAACATCAAAATATTCATAATTTACAGCTTTGACTTACCCCAATGTTTCTATTTCTTATGTTTCTTATTTTATTTTATTTTGAGAGGGTGCTGAGCACCCCAAATTGTTTCATGCCGGAGGCGCGAGCACCTGAGCATCCACAGAGCGCCGCCGTTGTATCTGCTGTCAGCGATTTCTAGTGTTTACTGATACTCTTTTACACAGAGAACAGATTGTCACGATAATCCTAACAGAATATCTCGAGATAACTCGGGTTAAAATGTTTTGTTTAAAATAGTATCTCGAGATTACTCGGGCCCACTAATTTCTCGTTTACCTTAAACAGTAGCGTTGTTGTTCCTTCTGATGCCGGTCACACTGGTGTCCTATAACGTGCAACTCTCGTTCAAACGCTGACCAGCGTTCTCTACGTGCGGAACTTTTAAAGTTCCGTTCTTGTGCCATTGTTGCAGCAAGAAGGCGATTCACTGTTGCAACAGAGTAATGCTCTACCGAACACTGGACATGAAATAATGTGTGCTATAAAAAAGTTATGAGTATTCAACCGTAATCATTCAATTATTATTGCTAATATGTCAGCTGTATATCGTTCAGCCACTATCGGAGCGACAACTAGACAGTCGACAGAGTGTTTCCGTACACCTTAGTCCAGCAGTCAAGTACTTTTACGTGGAAAGTATATGAAATTGTAGTAAGATGAGTGTAGGTACTCTGTGCAGTAGAATCTGAGTTGTCAACCTCGTGGACCCTGTGCTAACTTTGCAGGGTCCGAAAAACATTTTTTTCACTATATCGCTTCTAACTTGACTTCCAAACCATGCGTTTGCGCGAAACATACCTCTGAACAAAGTTGAAGAGCATAAAATTTCCTACATATTTCATAGGTCTACATCTACATCTACATGGGATACTCTGCAAATCACAATTAAGTGCCTGGCAGAGGATTCATGGAACCACCTTTATACTGCTTATCTCCCATTCCATTCTCGAATAGTGTTCGGGAAGAAAGAACACCTGAATCTCTCCGTCCGAGCTCTGATTTCTCGTATTTTATTCGGATGATCATTTCCACTTACATAAGTGGGAGTCAACAATACAATTTCGCATTCGGAGGACAATGTTGGCGATTGTGGTCTCGTAAGTAGCCCACGCCGCAGCGATAAGCGCCGTTGTTGTAATAATTTTACATCCCAAATCTTGTATCATTTCCTTAACGCTATCTCCTCTATATCGTGACAATACGAAACGAGCTGCCCTTCTTTGGAATCTTTGGATATCCTCCGTCAAACCTACCTGATAAGGATCCCACATTGGGCAGCAATACTCCAAAAATGGAAGGACAAGCGCAGTGTATGAAGTTTCTTTTGTAGTTCTCTTGCATGTTTTAAGCGTTCTGCCAATAACTCGCAGTTTCTGGTTCGTCTTTCCCACGACGTTATCTACGTGTTCTTTCCAATGTAAGTCCGAAGTAATAGCAATTCTTAGGTATTTTGTGGAGTTTACAGCCTTCACTTTTGATTGATTTATCTTGAAAACAAAGTTTAACGGATTTCTTTTCCTACTGATGTGGATGACTTCACACTTCTCATTATTTAGACTCAACTGCCAATTTTTACACCATAGTGATATCTTATTCAGGTCGTTCTGCAGTAGGTTTTGATCTTCAGATGATTTTACTAGACGGTAAATGACGGCGTCATCTGCAGACAACTTAAGAGATTTACTTAGATTTTCCCCTAAATCGTTTATGTAAATAACGAACAGCAGAGGACCAATAACACTACCCTGTGCAACGCCCGATATCACCTCTGTTTTATTCGATGCCTTACCATCGGTTATTACGACCTGTGTCCTCTCTGACAGGGAACCCCTATCCAGTCGCAAATTTGGGGCGTTGTATCATAACCACGTGAAAGTGTGTATTGAGCCAGTAATGACTGAGATACAGATGTTCAAATATATAGTATTTTTTAAAATTACCAAAAATAGCTTTAAAACTCAATTTTTGCCTTATAACTTTTATTTATTTACATATCTGTGTAAGTTTGGTTGGTGCCCATCACTGATACTACGATCAGGAATTCCCTTGGCTTCCATTTCAAGCATCAGCAATGTAATGAGGTTTCTCTTATAGAAATCTTTGGAAAGAAATTTGGCTTGTGATATTGTCTGCAGCTGCAAGCCCTCATGTTACAACCTTTAGTGAATTTGCACCGAATGATGTTGAGGAGGTGTTGGAGCAGCATCCATGCTTGTGTTATTTTAACATAATATTTTAAAAAAATATTGGAAAGCAGAGCAATCGACAAACAAATTTTCGAGGTTTTTTTCGGCCCCTACAAAGTAAGCACAGGGTTCTCGAGGTGGAAAACTCAGATTCTACTCGACAGAATACCTACACACAACATACTAAAATTTCATTAAGTTCGGAATACTGTTCAGGTAACCCCCTGTTTTACGACCTGCCACCTGGACTACCTGCTACACTGTGAAAGCGTAGCCAATAGCCGGCAAACATGCAAAAGGCTGCAGTGTCCTACATGGACATTATATACGATCATAATCTGATCTGTGACGGTAGAGAAATACGAAAGCGTAATGCCATATACAGAGAGCACATGCACGTAATCACACTGCCATTGTTTTCGGTTGAGTACAATTGTAAGTGCTGGGTTCCAAATAATATCAAGAATAAAACCATCATAGCTTTCGATTGACTACGTTGTTACAGAGCAGAAGGTGGACGGATACAGTCTACCGACAGTCTAGTTGTCTCAGTATCACTCCGATGATAGCTTTCCGCGGTGTAGTAGCAGCGCGGTCTAAAGCGTCTCGCTGCGGAGCGCGCGGTTGCTCGCCGTGGAGGTTCGAGTCCTCCCTGGAGCATGGATGCGTGTGTTTGTCCTTAGGTTAGTTTATCTAGGTTTAAGTAGTTTGTAAGCTACGGACTGATGACCACGCAGTTTGGTCCGATAGAATTACAAACATTTGAAAATTTTTTTGATGATAGCTGAACGATATACAGCCGACATATTAGCAATAATAAGTAAATGGTTACGTCTGAATACCCCTAATTTTATTTATTACTAGCTTAATTCCCGCTGCTTCGCACACGTAAACAGCACGGTCTGCATTGGTTGTTTTTTCTTTGTAATCCGTGATTCTTTCATTCCTTTTAATTGTCCATAAAATTTTAACCATCTTTTCCTGATCGCATCTGTGATTTTTTTTCTATATTCTTATATAAATCTTCAACACTCCTTTTAATCCATATAGCCTCGGGACAAGAATTTTTTCTTAGTGATTTCCTTTCTCTTTTTTACAGTGACCTTAGTTCGCCTTTCTTATTCCATGTTAGGCACTCTGATCCATATATTGCTTGTCTCCTTATAACTGAAATATAACGTCTAAGATTAACTTGGATGGATATGGGTCACTTATTGTGGTAGTTTTAATTCGTAGGCTAGGTCTAACTCTTTTACTCTTTCTTTAATTGTTGTATTGTCCAGTCCGTTGGCTTCAATCCATTCCCCGGGTATTTAAATTAATCAACTCTTTTATTTACCATATTTGACTTTATTATTGTTACTCCTTTATTTTGGTGTACTATATACTCGGTTTTTCCATGAGAAATTTATACAAAGTCTTTTCAGCAAACTCTTGTTATAGATCAATCACAACTCTTACATCTGTGTGGGTTTCAGTTACCGATAATATATCACCAGTAAAAGCTAACCATATTATTTCAAATTTGTTCTTTCCATGTCCCAAGTTTACACCTTTTATACCTCTATTTTTAAATGTATTTTTCAATATTTTAACTGTTTTATCTAAAACCAAGTAAAAGAGAATTTGGTACAGTTTTTCTCCTTGTCGAACTCCTGTTTTGATTCTGAATACTTCAGAAATTTCTCCTTGACACTTGATCATAGAATTAATCATAGACGTTCGGTCAACAAGTCTGTCGGAATTTACATATAACTCTGATTCTACATCTACCTTTAGATACATGAGATACTTTGCAAATCACGTTTAAGTGCCCGGCCGAAATTGTCTGTCAGATGTAAGCCTTCTTCAAGTCTACTAAAGTAACTACTCTGTTCTTATTTCGTGTAGCTCTCACTCTAAAAATAGTTTTTAAATTATGCAACAGTTTAGCACATGATCTACCTTTCCTAAACTCTGCTTGGTACACTCTTATATTAGATCCTACTTATTTCTCTGTTGTGATACAGGTTCTTCAGACAATATTTTGTATGTTACTGGTAACAAGGTGATGCTCCTGCATCTACCTAAATACTTTGCATTTCACATTTAAGTGCATGGCAGAGGGTTGGGAACGCTAGATATCATCTCTGTTTTACTCGATGACTTACCGTATGTTACAACGTACTGTCTCCTTTATGACAGGAAATGACAAATCAAACCTCACATCTGTGGCGATATTTGATTAGAAGGCGCTTCTGAAGTATAGTGTCAAAACCCTTCGGAAAATCTAGAAATATTGAATAGAATTTAGATACCTTGCAGATAATACTCACTACCTCATGTGAGTAAAGAACTACCTGTGTTTCACAAGAACGATACTTTCTGAATTCATGTTTACTATTGATCAATAGGTAGTTCTCTTAGAGATGGATCATAGAGTTTGAGGAAAGTATATATTCTAAAATTCGTCTGTAGGCCGACGTTAATGATATAAGTGGATCACGCCTATCGCCTTTCTTAAAATATTGTATTAGGATCTTTCGCAGAGCGAGCGGTTGTATAACTAGGTATTGGGATATTGCCTCATCACACTCTGAAAGGAACCTAGTTATTATACAATCGGGACCGGGAGATACCGTTAAATGATTTAAGTTGCTTTAATATTCCCAGGATATCTACTTCTAAATTACGCAAGCTGGCAGCTGTTGTTGATTCGAATTCTTGAGTATTTGCAGCGTCCTCTTTCGTGTACGAATTTCTAAAAAGTCCGCGAAGCAATATGGATGTAAGTATGACAAATACGACACGAAAAAATGTAACAAAATTGTATGTATATTTATTTTACTCATTTTAACCGAAAATCCTTATCCTCAGACAGCCTGATTATGGCGACAGAGCCGAAATAGGCCTATTGCTGTATTTTAAAGCGTTAAATAACATCTACAACTTAAAGCAGCATTGCGGTATTATTTGTATTATCAATATGTCATTAAAAATATACACAGTGTTGCAGGCCAAAAAAAAAAAAATTAAACTTCCTGGAGTAGTTTTAATTTTGATATTTGCCATCATCTCCTAGGTTAAATTTTAGTTGGGGAAGCATAGTTGAACCTTCCCAAGATTAAAATTCTAGAATTTAGTTTTGAATTACAAATGACGCCGCCGCCATTAACATATGGAAAAGACGCCTTTTGCAGGCGCCCGCTGTAGGAACATACGCTTCAGTCTCGTGCTTTTAGGTATAAGCTGCCTCTTTCACCACTTCTTCAGTGATGATGATTTTCATCTCCGCTTTCAACGCCGTCATCGTGGCAATGAACCCATGTAGGATACTATCATCCGGGTCAGGTGAACCAAGGCTTCTTTATAACAAGTTGTTACTTCTCACCATTTCTTTTTTGAACTGGCTTTGGCGAAGTGATTCACCAAATGTACTTTTTCCATTCACTTCAACTACTTTAAAATAATTTATCTGGGACTCTTAATTGTTTTTCTCAAACCTAGTCATAACCTTCACATTTTCTATGGGGCAACATTCTCAACGGTTTTGGTGTACTTTAAGTTCATGTAGAATTGTTGCAGAAATACTATTCATTTAATGACCCTATAACAAAAGTCACTCCTATGATAAACATGTAGAATGCTGTTCAGCACGTAAATAATCTGTGAATGCTATGAGTTCCTAAAATACCACCAAAGCCTCATTCTCTTATGTAGTATGATTCGTTTTAATATTTGCTGAGATTCCGAGTAGTAAAATTTGTAAATTTTTGTATTTATACCTGCATGTTCTTTATGAAATACTGTAACTCTCAACCATAACTGCTCTGCTACTAAACGCATGGATTATGAATTTTCGTTTGGGGTGGCATAACTAAATACGTTTGCAATGACTTTCTTTTAACCTATAATTGATCACATTTATGAGTCCATATAAGTTCATCATTCTGTTTTGCCAGGTTATTCCAACATAAATCGTTCAGCATCTGGACATATACTATTATTTGTTATATAACTAAGATGTCGCCTATTTATTTTTGTATAGGTTTTCGTACAGATATCAGTTACTTTTATGAATGTTTTTATTATTCCATCCATTTTATTATTCAATCCACTGTAAGCATCTCATCGGCGGAGTAGTTACAAGTACGTTTTAGTTTTTGTAGCATGTGTAGCTGGAAGGAATGATGGTGGCCACATTACACTGTGTATTTCAGACTTATTGCAGATCTCAGTTTCTGTTTGAATTGTCTCATTCCTATAGCCTATTCCAAATTGCGCCAAGAACTGTTCCTGCTTTTACCCCTCCTACAACCGCATTTCAGTCCCCATGGGAATGAAGTTTTCAGTTTTCTTTAATTTCCGTGGCAGAAATACATTGAAGAGCTAAAGAAACTGATATACCATACTAATACCTTGTAAGGCCCTCGCGAGCATGTAGGAATGCCGCAACACTATGTGGGATGAACTCGACTAGTTTGAAGTGGAACTGGAGGAAATTGACAACATGGATCATGCATGGCTGTCTACATAACGGTAAGGGTAAGTGGGGAAGAAGACCTTTTCTGAACAGCGTGTTGCTGGCATCCCAGATATGCTCAATAATGTTCATGTCTGGTGATCTTGGTGACCAGGCTAGGTGTTTACGCTCAGAAGATTGTTCCTGAGGCCACTATGTAGCAGTTCTGTGCGTGAAGAATGTATCGAATGTTGCATTGTCAAGCTTCAATTGTCTAAGTACGTCGGATTGCACAATGGACATAAATGGATGCAAAAATCGTGTCTGGAGTGACGGTAGTCCCATGTCACTCCAACTGCACACACCAAACACCATTACAGAGCCTTCACCAGCGTAATCAGTGTCTTACCGACATGCAAGGCTCGCGTATTCCTTTGTCTCCGTACCCTTCCACATACATTCGCTCGATACAAATAGAAAGGAGACTCGTCAGACAAGGTAGTATGCTTCCACTCATCATCGTTGTCGGTGATAATGGGCCAAGGTCGTGTCGTGCAGTCAAGAATGGTGCACAAGTGGACCTTCGGCTCAGGAAGCACCTTCATAATAGTTGATGGCCCAGCATTGTAATCCGCAGCAACTTGCTGAAGTTTGCACTTCTATCACGCTGAACGATTTACTTCTATCGTAATTGACCTCGTAATTATTTTCCGGTCGCAGTGATGTTAAATAAAATGTTTGTTAAGCTTATGGGGCTTAACTACGGGGTTGTCAGTCCCTAAGCTTACAAACTACTTATCAACTACCTTATACTAAAGACGGCACAAATATCCATGCCCGAGGGGGGATTCGAACCCCCGTCCGTATTGGCGCCTCAGTCTCCTCGGCCACCGCGGCCGGCTCACAGTGATGTCAGAGATTTTATGTTCTACCGTATTACCAATATTCACGGTGCACTCGTCAAATGGTCTTATGGGAAGTTCCCCATCCCATCGCTACACTGCAGATACTGTGTCCCAGCACTAGTGAGTCCACTGTATCGCGACGTGGAAAATCGCTTAAATTGCGATAACTTGTGTTGTATAGCAGAAAGCGCTCTGATGCCTACGCCAGAGATGCTGTCGTTTCAATTGACAGCGCCTCCTCAGAGTGTTTACATATATCTCTGTTTGCATATGCATGACTATACAAGATACTTTGTCTCTTCAGTGTAGATATGGAAATCGAATATGAGAAAACCACAGTTTCCTTTCAAAAGAGGAAAGAGAAGCGATGTGATGGACCTTCGTTTGATTAGTGAAGTGCATTATCTCAATGTTACATGGAATTAATAAGCCGTTGGAAATCTCCTACACAATCAATAACCGTCGATAATTACGGAGGTTTTTACTGTGAAAGCTATTGAGCACGAACTGATTTCTCTGTTACATTCCACAAATGTTCAGTTATCACCGAAAGAAAAAACGTGAAAATCCAATTATGATTACTTAATTAAATGACGAACGGTTTCGATAGCTGTGCCGTCATCTTCCTGACCTACATTTTCTAAAAATTGATTCCTTTTTTTAGTGGGTGTTCAACAGAAAATATGCATGCAAACGTAGGCTTCCGCGGCCGTTGTCACTTTCAATAAAATTCTTCTGGGCATGAGTCGGCGTCGTCATTATATAAAATCTGCCGACGTCTCGGCCACTGTTGCAGGCGGCCTTCATCAGACACAGTCAGACACAGACCCTGATGAAGGCCGCCTGCAACAGTGGTCGAAACGTCGGCAGATTTTATATAATGACGACGCGGTCTCATTCCCAGAAGAATTTTATTGAAAAAAGAAAATATGCAGTTCATAACATAACTTGTATATTTCATATTTTGACAGAGTAAAATGCTGAACTTTGTTTAACCTACATTAAAAGAAAAAATAACTATTCTGATTCGTAGAAATTTCATTTCTCTTGCTTCTATTTTCCTCCTGTCCTCCTCCTTTACCCAATTTTCCGTTCCATATGTCAATATCGGAACATAATAGTTTTGGCGTAGCACTCCTTTACTTTACTGTGGTAAATCCTAACTGCGCAATAAACTCCTAACAGTTCTCAGAAATACTTCTGCCTGTCTGACACGTTCTATAATCTCCTTGTTATTCATGTCGATTATTTATTGGATGCCTGAAGCCGCAAACAGTAATCTCCTTTATATGTCTTCTGGAATAACTCTCCCACAGATCAGATGGCAAACGTTGGCGATGGCTGAAATAAGCGGACATTGCGAGGATAGAAGACACCCCCTACTCGGAAATGAGCCAGTGGTGGCAAAATTAAAATCGAGGAAAGATTTTTATTATATTTGAACATCCACTAAATGAAAGTCAATCTACAATCCGAGATTCGATATGGAAACTGGAAAAATGCAGCTTATAATGTTGGAACATTAATGAAAAATTTCTGGCTGGGTCAAAACTGGAATGAAGAGTATGGTAGAGCCGAAATAGACTTAGGTGTCGAAATGGAAGATCAAAGGATAACCTGTTCAAGTGGGGATACGCAGAAGTCAAGCCCTGCCAATGTGGAGAAAAACGAACGATGTCTCACCTACTGAGCTGTCCATCCTTGCGGGCCCCATGCACTTTTCAAGACCTGTGGTTGGCCAACGACACTGCAGTGAAATGTGCCAAATACTGGACAATAATGACGTGTGATCTTTGAAACTCATGATATATATATTGTAGCGAGACCCCAACTTAGCCACCTACCGTCGTGGCGCAATGGATAGCATTATCGATTGCGGTGCCGAAGGTCGTTGGTTCAATCCCGTCCACAGGCAAAAATTTATATCTTATTAATTATCATTTCCAGGATATCCTACATGTTTCTTATGTCCACTTGTAATTTCTATATGTTTCTTATGTTAACTATTCTTCTGGTTCCAATTTCTGGTACACTCTGCCTGTTTATAAATAGCAGAGTACTCTGCCCAAGAGGCAGTTAGTGCTGTGTGTATGTTAAGTTCGCAATTAACCTGCTTTCAGTATAAGTGCTGTGTTCAGTTGACAACCCTGCCTTCTAAGACAAGCCTGCTTACATTTCAAGGCGACAACATGAATGTATAATTAGTACTTAGTTTTTAATTGTCACCAAGTATATGTAGCCTATTAATTAAGTACAGACGTAGCTCAGACACGATTAAATAAATAAACTACAGGATCACTGGTGAAAAATAACATCTGCCACAGAGGTTGTTGGTAGGGCAAGAAAGCAGACATGTGCCGTTGGACCCAAAGATAAATTGAGCCAAACATCTAAATGAAAATCGTTATTAGCCCAATACGCAGGTTCTGAAAGCGTATAGTCACACTTGCATTAATATTAGCCATGATAAATACGGTACAGGAGATAGCGTAATGTCGTACCTTACTTCACCTACATCTATATATACAGGGTGAGTCATAAATGGGGAAAAATATTTCGTGCAAATTGTCAGACAGTGAGCTACGAACATAAATTCGTTTACCACATGTTCCTATGTCAATAAATGACAATGCAATTCAATGATAAAAATCTGGAAATATGAAGTGGAATTTGGGTGTTAGTGTGCGCCAACACTGGACAAGGGGACAGATCGGCAACAGGGCTCAACATGTGAGCGTTGTATGTAGTGTATTCACTCACAACAAGGCGAGGCATGCAGCATCAAGCGATAGTCTGCGTGGCACTGCAAGCACTAACAGCGCGCACATCTATCTCGTACAATTTCCGCTGGCCGGTATTATGTATCGTGGCTAGTTGGCATAGGGAAAAGAACTTGTGCCCTGTTGCCCTGTTGCCAATCTGTCCCCTTGGCCAATGTCGGTGCACAGTAACATCCAAAAGTCCACTCCATATTTCCACATTATTAATATTCAATTGCACTGTCATTTACTGACATAGGAACATGCGGAAAACGAATTTATGTTTGTAGCTCAGTATGTGACAATTTGCACAAAATATTTTTCCTTATTGATGACTCATCTTGTATACTATGCAATCCACCACAAAATGCGTGGCAGATTTCCTTTCCCATTCAACTCCCAAATAGAACGAGTGAGAAAGAATGTCTACATGTCTCTGTACTAGTCCTAATTTATCTTATCTTGTTATTGTGATCTTTACGCGGAATGTATAGTTCATTTTCGGTAGTACTGTTTTAAGAGGTTTATTCCCGCGTACTTGCAGATTTCGTTTGTACTACTGTTTTAATAGTTTATTCTATCGTATTTGATAAATACCGTTGTGTTTAGTCTTCGTCTTTGACCGGTGTATTTCAAAACAAGTCAGAGACCGTTACTAAGCTCGTTATCAGTCAGTCCAGTGCCAGCTGTCACCAGTGCCACATCGTTACAGCGCTAAGTATCTGAATTTAATTTGTGTCAAATTTAATTTGCCAGTCTAGTTCATTTTCGGTAGTACTGTTTTAAGAGGTTTATTCCCGCGTACTTGCAGATTTCGTTTGTACTACTGTTTTAATAGTTTATTCTATCGTATTTGATAAATACCGTTGTTTAGTCTTCGTCTTTGACCGGTGTATTTCAAAACAAGTCAGAGACCGTTACTAAGCTCGTTATCAGTCAGTCCAGTGCCAGCTGCCACGAGTGCCGCAGCGTTAACAGCGCTAAGCTGCCGGACTCAGTGTTGTTGATTCGACAGTGTAGTTACCACTGACCACAGTTAAGTCAGCAGCCAGCCGCCTTCATTAGAATACTAGGCTCCTTTAAAGTTGTTAATTGCTGTTAATTGTATCGATAGGATGGATAGGATGTGTGCCTGCTGTGTGCGGACGCAGGAGGAGTTGGCCGCGGTTCGCGAACAGCTGAGCGTGCTGTTGGCTACGGTCAGCCGTCTTCAGGCTGCTGTCTCGGGGTGCAGCGATGGTGGGGAGTCTGGTGCGTCGAGTGGGACACCTCAGGTGTCTCACTCTTCGCGCTCTGTCCCTGCTACCGAGGCACCTTCAGGTGTGCCGGACGTCGTCGAGCCGCCTTCTCCGGAAGGGGAGTGGCGGGTTGTACGGCGTTCGCGTCGCTCGAGGCGGAAGGCCAATGTGGAGGCTGGACGTCCGCCTGCGCCCGTTCGTCCTGTGAGTGAAAGTGTGGCCACTCCTTCAGCAGGGTCCGAGCAGGTGCACGGGGGGAGGGGATTATTAGTTATTGGGAGCTCCAATGTCAGGCGCGTGATGGAGCCCCTTAGGCAGATAGCGTCCAGATCTGGAAGGAATTCCAACGTGCACTCGGTGTGTTTGCCGGGGGGCCTCATCCGAGATGTGGAGGCGGCCTTGCCGGCGGCTATCGAGGGTGCGGGGTGCAGTCGACTGCAAGTCGTAGCTCACGTCGGCACCAATGACGCTTGTCGCTTGGGTTCTGAGGACATCCTCAGGTCCTACGAGCGGCTGGCGGAATTGGTGAAGGCTGCTGCCTTCGCACGCGGGGTGCAAGCAGAGCTGTCGATTTGCAGCATTGTTCCCAGGGTTGATCGGGGTCCTTTGGTTTGGAGCCGAGTGGAGGGTCTGAACCAGAGGCTTCGCCGACTCTGTGACAGTCATGGCTGCAGATTTCTGGATCTGCGTTATCGGGTGGGGAATTGTAGGGTGCCCCTAGATAGATCAGGGGTGCACTACACTAAGGAAGCGGCTACTCGGGTAGCAGAGTACTTGTGGAGTGCACATGGGGGTTTTTTAGGCTAGGCGCTAACTCTGATGAGCACTCGCCTGTCAGCATTCAAACAGCGAATTCAGGCCACGTTCGGAACAAAAATTCGAACATAAAAATATTAGCCGCGAACTTACAGAGTATTAGAAACAAAGTTCCCGAATTTGCAGCGCTGCATGGAAGTTATTGCGCTCAGATAGTTTTAGGCACCGAAAGCTGGCTAAATGATGATGTGGAAAGTTCAGAAATATTTAGCGAAGCGTGGAATGTATATCGGAAAGATAGATCTGATACAACCGGAGGAGGAGTGTTCATCGCTGTGGACAAAAATATTGTTTCTACTGAGATCGAGGTTGAAAGTAATTGTGAAGTTATCTGGGCACGCATAACAGGTCTACAGGAAGTAAAGTTAATAGTTAGTTGTTTTTACCGGCCCCCCAGTGCTGCTGTAGCAGTTTTAGAATCATTCAAGGAAAGTCTACACCAGGTAGTGCATAGGTATCCGGGCCATGCAATATTAGTCGGAGGTGACTTCAACCTTAAGAGTATAGATTGGGACCTCGCTAGTTACATTTCAGGCGGTACAGACAAGCAGTCTTGCGAGCTGCTTTTGGACACATTCTCCGAAAACTGTCTTGAGCAGTTAAACCGGCAACCCACGCGCAATGGAAATATTCTAGACCTTATAGCCACAAACAGGCCTGACCTTATTAACGATGTCTGTGTAGAGACAGGAATTAGTGATCATGATATCATCATAGCGTCGATGGTGACCAAAGTTCATAAACCAGTCAAGAAGGCTAGGAGCGTGTTTTTGTTGGGAAAAGCCGACAAGCAAATGTTACGATCGCACTTAGAAAATGAATGGGCATCGTTTAATTCTGGGACTATGGATGTAGAGGACTTGTGGACTAAATTTAAATGCATTGTTAATGAAGGGTTAGAGAAATATGTGCCAGTAAAGACGATTAAGGATGGAAAAGATCCACCGTGGTATAATAATAATGTTAGAAAGCTGCTGAGAAAGCAAAGGCTGTTGCACTCTCGATTCAAAAAAGAACACGCAAATGATGACAGGCAAAAGTTATACGCTGTCTCCTTTACAGATGATCTTCCTAAAACTCTCCCAATAAACCGAAGTCGGCTGTTCGCCTTACTCACAACTGTCCTTTCATATCCGTTCCATTTCATATCGCTCTGCAAAAGATACGCTTAGATATGTGCATCAACTTACATTTTTGTACATTTAGAGCTAACTGCCATTCTTCGCAGCAGCTAGAAAATTGGTCTACGTCATCCTGCATGCTGTTAGTCAATTAATGACGTCACCCTCCCATACATCATAGCATCATTACTAAGCAACCGCAATTACAAGTTACTGTGAACATGAGAACATGTACCATAAACGCCGGCTACTTCAGCCCTGTCGGGCCCGGTGGTATTGGGGTGAAGCGCTCGACAGGAAACCGAAAGGTCGTGGGTTTGAAACCTTGTCGGACCTCGGATTTTTTCACTCTGCGTTTTAACTCATCGTACACCTCTCAACTATGTGAGGAGTCGCCATAAACGACCCATGGTTCGGATTCCACCTTAAACTGTAGGATAACTGGGGTAGGCTAGAGCCACGCAAGTGGCCGAAGTGGAGTCCATTTGAAATACTTGTACCAGGCCAACGAGCCACACGAAATTTTCATTATTACTTGAGTCCTGGAGGCTAACTTGAGCCCAATACAGAACAATGTTGTACAATAACGATGTACTTTACGGCTCCGCTGGTAGGTGGCAGCACTAAGCAGATCATAGAGTGAGACCAGGTGCTTTAGGAAGACGCCACTAGTAGCAGCAATGGTTATGCTACCTACACATGTGTTTGTTGTTTATATCACTCTGCAAACTTTCGTCTGTATAGATATTAGGAATAGCCTACATTTCTTATTTAGTTTGTCATAAATCCAAACCAGTTCTCCGCAAAGAAGGGAAAGCTGAAAGGTGGAAAGAGTATATAGAGGGGCTCTACAAAGGAAATGAACTTCGAGACAATATTGTAGGAAGGGAAGAGGATGTAGATGAAGATGAAATAGGAGATACTGTACTGAGAGAAGAATTTGACAGAGACCTGAAAGACCTAAGTCGAAACAAGGCCCCTGGAGTAGATGACATACCCTCAGAGCTACTAAAGTCTCTGCGAGAACCAGCCATGACCAAACTATTTGAACTGGTGTGTTGGATGTATGAGACAGGCGAAGTACCCTCAGACATTAAGAAAAATGTTATAATCCCCATTCCAAAGAAAGCAGGCGCAGACAGGTGTGAAAATTACAGAACCATCAGTTTGATAAGTCATGATTGCAAAATTCTAACACGAATTATATACAGAAGAATGGAAAAACTGGTAGAAGCCGACCTCGGGGAAGATCAGTTTGGGTTCAGGAGAAATGTAGGAACACAGGAGGCAATACTCACTTTACGGCTTATCCTAGAAGATAGATTAAGAAAAGGCAAACCTACATTTCTAGCTTTTGTAGATTTGGAGAAGGCTTTTGACAATGTTGATTGGAATAAACTCTTTCAAGTTCTGAAGCAAGCAGGAGTAAAATATAGGGAGCGTAAGGTTATTTACAACTTGTACAAAAACCAGACAGCGGTTGTCAGAGTTGAAGGGCATGAAAGGGATGCAGTGGTTGGAAAGGGAGTAAGACAGGGTTGTAGTCTTTCTCCGTTGTTATTAAATTTGTACATTGAGCAAGCTATAAAGGAAAGCAAGGAGAAATTTAGAGAAGGAATTTAAGTTCAAGGTGAAGAATTAAAAAAACATTGCGTTTTGCCGATGACATAGTAATTAATAGATACAGCAAAGGACCTGGAATAGCAATTGAACGGAATGGACAGTGTGCTGAAAGTTGCATATAAGATGAACATTAACAAGGGCAAAACTATGGTAATGGAGTGCAGTGTAAGAAAATCATGTGATGCTGAAGGAATTAGATTGGGAAACGAAGCAATAAAGGAGGTAGATGAGTTTTGTTACTTGGGCAGTAAAATAACAAATGATGGTCGCAGTACAGAGGATATAAAATGCAGAATGGCAATGGGTAGAAAAGCGTTCTTGAAAAAGAGAAATTTGTTAACATGGAATATTGATTTAAGCCTAAGGAAGTCCTTTCTGAAGGCATTTGTATGGAGTGTTGCCTTGTATGGGAGTGAGACATGGACGATAAACAGTGCGGACAGGAAGAGGATTGAGGCTTTTGAATATAGTGCTACAGAAGAATGCTGAAGATTAGGTGGGTGGATCGCGTAACTAATGAGGAGGTACTGAACAGAATTGGGGAGAAAAGAAATTTCTGGCATACCTTGACTAAAAGAATGGATAGATTGGTAGGACACATTCTTAGACATCAAGGAATTGTGAATTTAGCGTTGGAGGGAAGTGTGTGGGGTAAAAATCGCAGAGGAAGACCAAGAGATGGATACAGTAAGCAGATTCAGACAGATGTAGGTTGCCGTTCTTATGTGGAGATGAAGAGGCTTGCTCAGGATAGGGTATTGTGGAGAGCTACATCAAACCAGTCTCCGGACTGAAGACCACAACAACAACAAAATGCAATTGAGGTGTGTTCATGTCCTGAATAACTCATTAATTGTAAAATATTTGGTTATGTACAACTGGTACACTTTACCTACAAATACGGGTTACTTGAGTCCATGGGCCACTGACAGGTGGAAGCAATCAGACGAAGGTAAAAGAATCGGTGTGCTTCCAGAGTATGAGTTCCAAAACCTGTTGCGAACTGTTTTAGAAGATATTGGTCCAAACATGAAAAGCAACGAAAGGCAGGTTAAAAGAAAGTAGGATTAGTGCCTCTACAGTAAAATCTGATCTACGCCATTTGCCAAGTCAACACAAATGGCAAGGCAAATGTAAACTTGTCTATGCTTAGGGATGCATTTCTTAAACGACTTCAAGAGATGAAAGGCGAGTTTGAAACACCTCACTCTACTAAGAAGAAAAATCTCCACGTGCCACCTGGACAGAGAGTAAGGATGTCTGATTTCTGCTCTAGCAGTAATACCAGTTTGAGATAAGGAGGTGACATCAGCCTCCACAATAGTGATGAGGAATATATAAGACATTTGTCTATGACTTTGTGTCAAACCAAATCAACACCATCAGCGGCGCCTGTAACAAAAGATGACCAACAAATAGGCAAGTTTGTCCTGGTAAAATGGATCGAGAAGCAATACCCAGGAGTCATCCTCGAGATAGAAGCAGAAGGTGTTACAGTCGATTGCATGGAGCCTACACTAAAATCCTGGTGGTGGCCCAAAAATAAGGATGTCTTGTTGTGTAAATTTAAGGATGTCGTAATGACAATAGAGCCCTCAAATTTAATAAAAAGAGGTTTGTTTAAATAACTGGACTCTAAACATTGTTATATCCCTACATTCTATTGCTTGTACGATATCTAAAAAGTGTTGTTCAAAATTAACGTACAAATTTAATTCCTGTCCTTGAAATAAAGATTTGGAAGTTCACTGGATGTTCTGAAATTATGTTATTCAATAACCATCAAAATACTTGGACCTAAACGGCCTTAAAATGCTCATATCCATAGGAATTACATTCTGGGTTCAAATAATCCAACCGTAAAGATAACTTGAGCACAATTAAAATTGAAAAATAAAAATATTTACTACGTCACAAACAATGATCACTGCACGTTAAAGTATTCATAATAAACAATAGTTTGATAGTATACGATGAAGAAATCTGTTGTGCTCATTTTTAAACATAATGTTAGAAGTTTCTTAATTAGGTAGATAGAAAATTACACTCCTGGACATTAAAATTGCTACACTATGAAGATGACGTGCTACAGACGCGAAATTTAACCGACAGGAGTTGACCGGCGTGTTTGGCGACATCACGGTGAACTCACATTGGAAGAGTGTATTCGTCATCGCCATACTGGCGTATCACCCGGCGTGATGGTATGGGGTTACAAGTCTCGGTCACCACTTGTTCACCTCGACGGCAGTTTGAACGCTAGTCGTTATATTTCAGATGTGTTACAACCCGTGGCTCTACCCTTTATTTGATCCCTGCGACAACGTACATTTCAGCAGGGTAATGCCTGACCGCATGTTGCCTGGCCAGCACATTTTCCATATCTCTCACCAATTGAAAACGTCTGTTCAATGGAGGCCGAGCAACTGGCTCGTCACAATACGCCAGTCACTACTCATGATGAACTGTGGTATCGTGTTGAAGCTGCATGGGCATCTGTACCTGTACACGTCATCCAAGCTCTGTTTGACTCAATGCCCAGGCGTGTCAAGGCCGTTACTAGGGCCACAGGTGGTTGTTCTGGGTACTGATTTCTCAGGATCTAGGCACCCAAATTGCGTGATAATGTAATCACATGTCAGTTCTAGTATAATATATTTGTCCAATGAATCTGCATTTCTTCTTGTTGTAGCAGTTTTAGTAGCCAGTAGCGTAGGCACATAAAAAATAATAGCGGTCGTACCACACTGCCCTGAGGCACGATTGAAGATGTCTCTGATGAACACTCGCTGTGAAGAACAACGTATTGCGTCTTATTACTTAGTACGTCAACACGATTTAAAAAAATCGCACTGACGTGTTTTACGGCCCACTTTAGATTTGTAGTTTAGTAAGTTTTTGCAAACATTTTGGACCAAAATAATAATCTAAATAATAAAAAAATTAATTGAAAAGAGTGTCTGAAACCCTTTTAGGAAAGAAAATTAGGTATTGGCGGGTTCCGAACCACCGACATTTAGCGTCATAGTCCAACGCATTGCCCACTACGCTATTTTTTTTCTTTTGTTCTGTGGGTAGTTCTCGTTGTTGGGAACGCTGATCGTTGTTGTTTGTTCTTGTCCGATGCGTTGTTGGCTCAGCTTTTTTATTACAAAGAGCGTTGTGCCCTCTGACTGGGCGCGCTGAGCCACGACACCCGGCATGCTATGGCTATCATTCAAAAGATGAGTCCTTTAATCTCACACGATTGATGGCCGTTGTTAGCTGATGCTAAAATGGCATCTTTAGACACTAGATTATCATTTATCGTACGAAGAACGATGTGATTTTTTTAAATTCTTCAGTGCGCCATTGCTTTTAAATGACAACGTGTAAGTTGCAATAAGAAAATCATCAAATACGCATCGCAAGATGACGTATGCCAGAGAGTGTTCTGGGCGAGGAATGTCACGTGACATCTCCGAAGGCTGGTTTTCGTTAATTTAATGGAGGATGTCAAATCTCCGGTATTTTTGCAAACATGTCTCAAACGATACGAGACATGAAAAAAATAAAACACATAAGAGAGTTAAGTTGTAGAGAATTTTCTCCTCTACCAATTTGGTTATTCAATTTTCGTGTCAGATGAACGGTTCGTTTGCAATTACAATTATATTACAAACGGCTTTTTTTAGTATTACTACCGTATTTTTTGTCCGAAAAATTTGTAAAGGGGAGGTTCTGATCTCTGGCTGCCTAAAATCATGTCTGTACAATTTGGTGCTGATCGGTTGAACGGTTCGTCTTAAAAACAGGGAACACGTTACGGACAGACAGACAGACATATATACATCCCAAAATCGCCGTTATTTTTGCAAATATCTTTGTAACGCTACGAGATATGAAAAAAAATCGGTTACTCAATTTTCATGTCAGAAGAATAGTTCAGCCGTTATTTTTATTTAAATTTCGTGCTGTGAAAAGACGATCGCAAAGGTCCACTTTTAGTGTTACCACCGTAACCTAAAGAGGGCCAAAAAAGGAGATTGGTATAACAGTGGATCCAGTCATCGACAAATCAGTTGTGGTAATGGGCACCTGAAACAACTCTTATCGAGGTGGTGCTTTGCTAATGTATGTGGTACACAAAACAGGTCAGATCACTGTTGCAGAAACAAAGAAAAACGCATGCAAAATTTAAAAAGACACAGAATCCGCAAGACTGGCGATCTTTAACTGAAATTCGCAACCTAGCGCAGAATTCAATGCGAAAATCTTGTAGTTGTTTCCACAACGGAATCCTGTCTCGTAATCTTGCACAAAATCCAAAGAAATTCTGGTCATATGTGAAGTACACTAGTGGTAAAATACAAACAATACCTCCACTACGCGATAGCAATGGTAATACTACCGACGACAGTACTGCTAAGGCAGAATTACTAAACACAACTTTCCGAAATTCGGTCACCAAAGAAGACGAAGTGAACACTCCAGTATTCAATCCAAGAACAGCTGCCAGCATGAGAAACTTAGAAGTAGATATTCCTGGAGTAGTAAGACAACTTAAGTCACTAAACAAAAACAAATCTTCCGGACCAGATTGTATACCAACTAGATTCCTCTCAGAGTATGCTGATGCAATAGCTCCGTACTTAACTATAATTTACAACCGATCACTCAGCGAAAGATCCGTACCCAAAGACTGGAAAGCTGCCCAAATTACTCCAATATTCAAGAAAGGCAATAGGAGTGATCCCCAAAATTACAGGCCAATCTCATTGACGTCGATTTGCAGCAGGATTTTGGAATATACTTTGGTCGAATATTATGAACTACCTCGAAGAGAACGACCTATTAACCAATAGTCAGCACGGATTCAGAAAGAATCGCTCTTGCGAAACACAGCTTGCCCTTTATTCACATGAAGTGTTAAGTGCCATCGACAAGGGATCTCAAATCGATTCCATATTTCTGGATTTCCGGAAGGCTTTTGACACTGTACCCCACAAGCGGCTTCTAATGAAATTACGTGCTTATGGAATATCTCCCCAATTGTGCGATTGGATTCACGATTTACTATCAGAAAGGACACAGTTCGTTGTAATTGACGGTAAGTCATCGAGTAAAACAGAAGTGATATCTGGCGTTCCACAGGGAAGCGTTATAGGTCCCCTACTCTTTCTCGTGTTTATAAACGATTTAGGAGATAATCTGAATAGCTCCCTTAGACTGTTCGCGGATGATGCTGTCGTTTATCGGTTAGTGAAGTCAACAGAGGATCAAAAGCAACTGCAAAGCGATTTAGACAAAATTTCTACTTGGTGCGAAAATTGGCAATCGACAATAAATAAAGAAAAGTGTGAAGTAATACACATGACCGCTAAAAGAAATCCGCTGAACTTCAATTACGCGATAAATCAGTCAAACCTTAAGGTCGTAAATTCTACCAAATGCCTAGGAGTTACAATTACGAACAACTTTGACTGGAGAGAACACATAGAAAATATTGTGGGGAAGGCGAACCAAAGGTTACGTTTCATTGGCAGAACGCTTCGAAGATGCACCAGCTCCACCAAAGAGACTGCGTACACAACACTTGTGCGTCCTCTCCTGGAGTACTGTTGCCCCTTGTGGGACCCTCACCAATGTTCAAATGTTTGTTAAGCCTAAGGGACTTAACTACGGGGTCATCAGTCCCTAAACTTACAAACTACTTATGAACTACTTACGAACTAGGACGGCACAAATATCCATGCCCGAGGGGGGATTCGAACCCTGACCGTAGTGGCCGTGCGGACCGTGACTGGAGCGCCTTAGTCCCCTCGGCCACCGCGGCCGGCGTGATCTGTTTGAGAAGTTTCAATCACCGATCTTTACTTCTGAATGTGAAAATATTTTGCTAGCACCCACTACTTAGGGAGACTTGACCATCCCAATAAAATAAGAGAAATCAGATCGAAAACTGAACGATTTAGGTGTCCTTTTTACACGCGCGCTGTTAGAGAATGGAACGGTAGAGAAAAGTTATGAATGTAGTTAATGAACCCTCTGCCAGGCACTTAAATGTGATTTGCAGAGTATCTACGTAGATGTAGATGTAGATGTAGATGACATGCTCATTTTTGAATATTTGTAATTTTATACTTGTTTCATATAGAAGGCTGTGGTTTTCAACCGATCTATGGGAGATTTTCTAGCATATGTTGGCTACACTGCCTTAAACAAAGACATTCCTTTTGTGCGCGAAATTATCAACAACTTATGTTTCGGGCAGTAAATTTCTGTAGTTCTATCGTGGTGTGAAAGTGTTTCCTTGGTCGTGTAACATTATGAAGCTTTTAAAGTGCGTAGAAGTACCGGGATCTTCATGAAAGACCATTCAGTTATGGTAATGTGGGAAGGATTAGGCTATTGAAATTTCTTTGTATTGATCCTGGTATAAATACTATGAAAGGTTTGCAGCTGTTGGACAGGATACGACTACACCTCTCAAATGAGCACTAAGGAAGCACTACACATCTCAAATGAGCACCAAGGAAGCGAGATTAATCATGGAAAGGAAGTCTTTGAAGCATCGCGAAGAACACGAAGGCGATGATCATTATGGAGAAGGCTGATTTTGAAGTTGGAGCTAGATGAAATTGTAAGTATTAAAAACAATGAATAACTTCGGCATTTTTTGAGAAAGTACATTTTTAGATACATTTGTACCTTTTTCTTAGAAAGTACTGAAAGAACTGTGTTAATTTTTCAGACCGGGTTCAGCAGAGAACAGCACAGCGACAATTACACAATAATGGGGGATTAATATGGAAAATTTTAATAAATATTTGTATCTTAATTTAATAAATCATACCTCATAAACTTAACAAGAAAATGTTTTTATTCTGCTTCAGTGTATTAAAGATATGTGTCATAATAAGCTACAAAAATTTCATAACATTATCTTTAACAGCTCAAGAGAAAAAGGTTCATAAATTTACCTAATTTAACATTGGTGAGATAGGGCATACCGCCTCACCTTAAGATACACTCGTTGCTGATGAACACTCGCCGTCGATAACAACGTATTGCTTTCTATTACTTAGTAAGTCTATATGATAAAAAAAATCCCGCAGTTTGGTATATCAGCGGATTCCAGTCATCGATGAATCAGTTGTGGTAATGGGCATCTGAAACAACTCTTATCGAGGTCCCAGGTTCGAGTCCCGGTTCCGGCACACAATTTTAATCTGCCAGGAAGTTTCATATCAGCGCACACTCCGCTGCAGAGTGAAAGTTTCATTCTGGAAACATCCCCTAGGCTGTGGCTAAGCCATGTCTCCACCATATCCTTTCTTCCAGGAGTGCTAGTCTTGCAAGTTTCGCAGGAGAACTTCTGTGAAGTTTGGAAAGTAGGAGGCGAGGTACTGGCGGAAGTAAAGTTGTGAGGCGGCATCGTGAGTCGTGTCGGGGTAGCTCAGTGGTAGAGCGCTTGCCCGCGAAAGGCAAAGGTCCCAGGTTCGAGTCCCGGTTCCGGCAACAATTTTAATCTGCCAGGAAGTTTCTTATCGAGGTGGTGCTTTGCTAATGTATGAAAGAGAAGTAGTGTAAAACTGCAGTAATGGCTGTCGGCCGTGTCCCTGAAGTCTGCGGCAGCCCTTCTGGTGGCGCAGCGGCCCTCGCGGGAGGCGACTGCGGCTGCGACTGTGGCAGAAGCAGAGGCAGAGCTGTCTCCCGACTGTGTGCTGTGGACCCGCATGCCGCGCCCGCATGCTGCCTTGCCGGCTTCAAGCCAATCAGAATGATCACACAGCGCGGGCGGCCATCAAAGGTTAACTGTCCATTACGGCACTCCGCATTAGGCGTCGCGAAAGTGAATCGGCTAACGCGCCGTGCGGTGTGACCGGTCCGGTGGCGCGAAGCCGGCTGTGCGGCCCCCTAGACGGGACAGGCCGCCGTCCTGCCCCTGACCCTGCCTGCTGTTGGCGTTTGCTGTGCGCACCGGACCGCGAATTCCCCTCCGAATTTCCAGCCTCTGTCCCCTCTACCCAGCTCTCTGCCAAGAGTAATCCACCGTAACCGCACAGAGTCAGTGTAAGAGCAACGCTTTGGCCATTCTGTTTAGGTGCCGGAAAAAGGCAGATGCTAAAGAAATAAAGCGGGCAGCAGAAAAAGAACTGGCCACTTTTGCTGTACTTGTTTACGTTTAGTGGCAGAGTTTACACAGTATAGTCACTTCACCAGAAGCCTCAGTTACCTCTTTACATGCGCTCCGCAAATGTAACAACGTGAAGGATGTACAAGTAATTTATATGCAGACCTTTCTTCAAATGACTATGATTGGGGCTTACATGCGGATTACCGATTTCGGTAAAATTTTTCATTAACGTCTGTAGTTTGAATATAAACAGACGCGTTCTTGTTGTGTTTGTTAAGCTTAAGGGACTTAGCTGCTGGGTCATCAGTCCCTAAACTTACGAAATACTTATATACTAAATTATACTAAAGACCGCACAAACATGCATGCCCAAGGGAGGATTCGAACTCCCAACGTGCAGAGGCCTCGCGCATCGAAGCATGGAGCATAGCGCCTCAATGCGCTCGGCCACTCCGCCGCGGCGACGCGTTCTTCGTCTTTTTACTAGACAGTAAGTTTTGAAAAAATCAAAGAACTGGCCACTTTTGATGTACTTGTTTAATTTTGGTGGCAGGGTTTACACGGTACATTCATTACGTCAGAAGCCTCAGTTACCTCTTTACATGCAAATGCAACAACGTGAATGATGTACACGTAATTTATAATTATGCAGACCTTGCTTCAAATGGCTATGATTGGCTCTGATATGTGGATTACCGATTTCGATAAAATTTTGCATTAACGTCTGTAATTTGAAAATAAACAGACACGTTCTTGTTGCCGTGTTTGTTAAACTTATGGGACTTAACTGCTGGGTCATCAGTCCCTAAACTTACAAAATAATTATAAACTAAATTATACTAAGGACAGCACAAACATGCATGCTCGAGGGAGGATTCGAACCCCCAACGGAGAGCGGCCTTGCGCATCGGGGCATAGCGCCTCAATGCGCTCGGCCACTCCGCCGCGGCGACGCGTTCTTCGGCTTTTAACAAAACAGTAGGTTTTCAAAAGAATCATGGTCAAAGTTGATGATGACAAATCGTATTTACAATGCCATAATATATCGAAAGCTTCCTACAAATGCTGAAAGCATAGTTTTTCCTTTCCTTAATCCGTCTTCTAACATAAGTCGTTTTGTGAGCATTGCCTCCCATGATCCTAGATTTCTCCTAAATTCAAACTGATCTTCCCCAAGGTATGATTGCACCAGTTTTTCCATTATTATGTTAAAATTCTTGTTAGAATATTGCATTCATGACTTATTAAAGTGATAGTTTTGTGATTTTCATCTTTATCTCCACTTGTTTTCCTTGGAATTGGAATTACTGTATTCTTCTTGAAATCGGAGGGTATTTCTGAGTTCTTGAGATTCATACAAATGGTTTTCTTGTTTCCAAATGTCTCTTCTATTTTCCTATAAGCAGTATTTATGTTTGCCCTAGTTATACATACTTCTACGGTCATGCATGTTACGACCCGTGCCTCTACCCTTTATTCAGTCCATATCAAACCCTACATTTCTGCAGGATAATGCACGACCGCATGTTGTAGCTCCTGTACGGGCCTCTCTGGATACGGAAAATGTTCGACTGCTGCCCTGGCCAGCACATTCTCCAGATCTCTCACCTATTGAAAACGTCTGGTCAATGGTGGCCGAGCAACTAGATCGTCACAATATGCCAATCACCACTCTTGATGAACTGCAGTGTCGTACACGCCATCCAAGCTGTGTCTGACTCAATGCCCAGGCGTATCAAGGCCGTTGTTAGGGACAGAGGTGGTTGTTCTCTAGCCACTCAGCCAATCTGCAATTCCTGACAAACTAAATTTCAGCTCTCTGTACTCTCTTCTTCCTGATTCACTTGCTGCAATTTTTATATTTCTTCTTTCATCAGTTAAGTGTCTCCTGTGTTTTCCAAGGATTTCTACTAGTCCTTGTCCTACTCGCTATATGATGTTCTGCGGTTTTTACTAATCTCTCAGAGCTACCCATTCCTCTTCTACAGTATATCTTTCCCCTTTTTCGGTCAATCCTTGTATTTGGCTCCGTCTCAAACTCTCAACTACCTCTGGTTCCTTCAATTTGCTCAGGTTCCACCTCCATAATTTTCTACCTTTTTGCAGTCTCTTTAGTTTAAATCTTATGTTCATAACCAATAAGTTATGGTCAGATTCTCTTCTGCTCCGGGATATGTCTTACACTTCAAAAACTGGTTTTTGAACGTTTTTCTTACCATTATAAAGACAATCTGATACCTTCCAGTGTCTCGTTGTCTCTTCCACGTGTGCAACCGTCTTCCATGATGATTAAACCAGGTGTTTTCAAGATTAAATTGTGCTTTGCACAAAATTCTACAAACCGAACTCCTTCATTTCTCTTCCCCACTAGATTTCCTTCTCTTCCCCTTCCTTCTACCGAGTTCCAGTTCCCCATCACAATCAAATTTTCGTCTCGATTTTCTGAATTACTTCTTTTATCTCCTCATATATTTCTTCGATTCCTCGTCGTCGGAAGAGCTAGTTGGCATAAATGGTCGGTATGTGCTTCGTCTCTATCTTTGCTGTGATAATGCGTTCACTGTGCTGTTAATAGTGACTTACCCGAACTCCTATTACCTTATTCATTATCAAACCTACTACAGCGCTACCACCAACTGTTTTGGTATTTAAGTATAACCCTGTAGCCTACTCACCTGACAAGATATCCGGTTCATCCTGCTACCGAACTTCACTAATACGTACAATATCTAATTTCATCTTATCCATTTTGAAAAGCCGATTTTTGCCGGTGGGAGAGTGATCTTAGAATTATTTTAATTGAAATACTTCTTAAAGAATATGAGCCTAGATCACCCATATAAACAAATTTGTTTAATTTCACAACTAGTTTCAGCAAAGCTTGTTGCCATTTTGAAATGAACAAAAACTTAACTTGAAAACTACCGTGCACATGTACAGTGCACATGGACATGAAAAATTTCGTGCTCTAACACGTGGATTTTATCGTAACAGGACATTATCAAAGGTAAGTGACGCAACTGAAGGATATTTCATAAGACTGTTGATACAAACTGTTGAACAGCTGTAGTTGTTTGATCAGCAATAATTGTCTAGATGTCAAAAATCAAATATTTGTATAGTCTATGGGACTTAACTACAGGGTCATCAGTCCCTAAACTTACAAACTACTTATTAACTACTTACGAACTAGGACGGCACAAATATCCATGCCCGAGGGGGGATTCGAACCCCCGACCGCAGTGGCCGTGCAGACCGTGACTGGAGCGCCTCAGTCCCCTCGGCCACCGCGGCCGGCGTCTAGATGTCATATATTAGGCACACACTTACTCGTTCCTGAAAGTCAGCAGTAGCCTGAACTAGACTGGTGAGAAACCACTGCTTAAATGTTATGACAGCCTTTATAAATGTCCAGCAAATGTCTGTAATGCAATTGCAATACACTATAATTACTGTGAAAATGAAGTATTCAATGTCATGTACAACACAGCCTGTCTAATAGGATGGCAAGATGGCCGCCATTGAGTGACGCACGCTAGTTATGCTCGCAAGTTTATCTGGTATTTGGAGGTGTTACTAAGCAGTTTGGCTGTTTGAAATAGTCACAAAACGTGTGTTAAGTGCCAAGTGTTGAATCGCTGTACTATTCGGAGTGCCTGTAA
The DNA here is from genome assembly GCA_026315105.1 of Locusta migratoria. Taxonomy (NCBI): domain Eukaryota; kingdom Metazoa; phylum Arthropoda; class Insecta; order Orthoptera; family Acrididae; genus Locusta; species Locusta migratoria. Next base: position 325,496,577 of record CM048748.1, read on the forward strand.
TCGTGTAACTGCATTGAAAATGGAAAGTCGTCGAACAACGCGCAGCACCGCCAACGGCCAGTCCGGCGAGGGGGCAGCAGGCGAGCCGGTGCCGGCGACCGCGGCCGCGCCGCCCGCCACCGCCGACATCGCCGCACTCGTCAGGGCCGAGGTAAGTGCCGCGCTGCAGGCGGAGCGCGCGCTCGCCACCGTGCTCCAGACCATCACCGACGCCGTCACTGCCTCAGTGACGCTCAAAATACAGCAGACGCTAGACAGAAATGCCAGCGAGATATGCGCTCTGAACAAGAACCTAGAGGACACCGCAGACAGAGCACGATCTCTCGAGCAGAAGCTAATCGAGAGAACGGATAAGCTCGAACAATATCAGAGACGTAACAACCTACGACTGTTCGGGATTCCAGAAAATAGTAGTGAAAACACCGATGAAATCGTAGTGAAGCTGGCCACAGAAAAGCTAGGGGTGCAGGTGACCCTTAACGACATCGACAGAAGTCACAGAGTAGGACGTAAGACAGGGGAATCCACAAAACATAGGCCCATAATAGTGAAGTTTGTTTCGTACAGGAAGAGATCCGAAATCTTTAGAGCCAAGAAGAAACTGGTAAAATCAGGTCACTTCCGAGCGGTTAAAAATTTTGAATAGTGCAATCGCAACATTTGGGCTACACAATGTATGGACAAGTGACGGCAGAATAATGGTGAAGACGAACAATGGCAAAATATCAATTACAAATGCAAATGAACTCGAAAGCCTCTGCTCTAGGAGATAAAAACACTTGAACACTTGCCGCTACTACTTCTACGTGTAGCTTACTATTTTTTTTTTCTTTCCTATTTTTTTGTTCTTTTGCTACACTTTATATCGATTTTGTAAAGAAAATCTTATGTACATTAATATCTATTATACTACATTAGTTAGCTTTCTCTTTATTATTTTTAGCAAATTATCATTATTTGATTGGTGTGATTTGTTGTTACACTTTTTTTTCTCTTTCTTCTAGCAAATTATCATTATATTTTTAGTGACACTTACTGGTTCACTTTCGGATAGTGCTGTTTTACTATTAATCCCATACCTACATTATTAATTACGGTACCATATTAGGTTTAAATTCACTTTTATATAGCGGTGGTCTCACGCATCATTGGCAATTGTTTCGCTCCACTGTCGATATTGTTATCCTTACTTAGTGTTGTTCCGTGCAGATTATTTTGTCTTTGCTTGGCGAGATTCTCCCCCCTCCCCCCCCCCCCTCGGCGCCTCGCTGCCGCTCGGCGGAAACAGGCCGTGCTGACCTTGGCTGCAGCGCCTCCCTGTCCCTCCCCTGTCTCTGAACCCACCTGACCTCCTTCCGCTTTCTCTCTCTGCTGTCCTACACTCCTCCCCCGACCCCCCGGACCGCTAGCCACCCAGCCACGCCACATTCCAATGTGTCCTGCGTTCGCAGAAAAGGACGCCGCCACCCCACAGCCCACTGCCGTTGCCCTACCGACTAGCGGTATCATCGCGCGCGCTACAACTGAGCGCACACAGCTCCACGTGGCACACGCAAATGTTCAATCACTACAAGCTCATTTAGTTGAGTTCCGCCATATATTTCAAGACTTGTGTCTTCATATAATTCTTCTATCGGAGACCTGGCTCAAACCAAGCATTACCACAAGTTCCGTAAATTTAGACGGCTATGTCCTCCTAAGACACGACCGATTGCACAAACGCGGAGGCGGCGTTGGAGCTTACATTCGCTCTGAATTATCTCCTACCGTGTTGCACACGTCAAATAACGATGAAACTGAACAAGTGGAATACATGTTCATAGAGATAAAACCTCTCAAAGAAAAGTGTCTAATATGCGTCCTCTATAAACCTCCAAAGGTAGGTGCGTTGGACTGCTTCGAAACTGCCCTCTCAGACCTCGAATCAACCTATGAGCACATAATTATAGCAGGTGACACTAACATAAATTTTCTGTTCAACAGTCCGTCCTGTATGAAGTTCACGCGTATGCTTACATCTTCGAATCTAACCTTACTTCAGCTTGCACCCACCCATCACACAGCTGATAGTCACACTTTAATAGATATATTTGCAACAAGGTTTCCAGACAGAGTAATTCGAACGTCACAAACATCTGCGCCTGGTATGTCTGCCCATGATGTAATTTTCATGACGTACTCGCTAGAATGCCCTAGGAAGAAACCACTGTTAACTGCATACCGTGACTTAAGACGCATCAACTTACCTGAACTGACAGCTGATGCACTAGAAATAATTTTCGAGCCAACCTCTGACACCTTCCCGGATGTAAACGATAAACTTCACAAAATTACAAATAAACTTAACTAGCTGTATGATAAATATGCGCCCATCAAAACCAAAAAAGTGAGAAGGAAACCTGCACCATGGCTAACTGATGAACTAAAACAGCTCATGAATCTCAGAGACACTGCACATCGGACATACAAACTGCACCCTACATCTGAAAATCACACCTCGTACAAGCAGAAACGTAACAGAGTCAGCCAGGCTGTGAGAAATGCTAAACTCAGATACGCCCATTCATTAACCGACAACATAAATAGACCGGCTGTCCTCTGGAAAAACCTGCGCGGTCTTGGTATTGGGAAAATAAAAACTGCAGCCGAACCCACTGTCTCCATTGAGGAACTAAATCATTATTTCACAACGCCTACCACTTCAATCGATCACCAAACGAAACAAACACTTATTGACCATATCACGAGGATCAACAACGCTAACCATGATAAGTTTTGTTTTAAGCATGTTACTGGAAATACAGTCAAAAAAGCAATTATGCGTATTACATCAGCATCTACCGGGGATGATGGTATCACTATCCAAATGATAAAGCTGATTATTGATACACTGCTGCCCATCATAACAGATATATTTAATCAGTCCTTAGCCACAAGTGTTTTTCCTGATGCGTGGAAACGTGGACTAGTTAAGCCACTGCCAGAAAAGGACATTGCCACAGCACCCTCTGATTACCGACCTATCTGCATTCTTCCGGCACTGTCCAAAGCCCTAGAATATATAGTACATGATCAGCTAACCAGCTACTTGACTACTAATAAACTTCTTGACGAACACCAATCAGGTTTTCGCAAATATCACAGCACAACATCTGCTTTGATAAAAGTAACAGACGATCTTAAGCAGGCAATGGATAGACAAGAGGCGACTATTATGTGCTTCTTAGACTTTAGCAAAGCTTTCGACACTGTGGACTTTGATATTTTACTTGCTAAACTTAGCAGTCTAAATTTCTCTCAAGGCGTGGAGCAATGGATTCGCTCATACTTGACATCGCGTCTTCAGTGCGTCATGTCCGGCACCGAAAAGTCACAGTGGAGAAAAGTTCTATCAGGCGTACCACAGGGTTCGGTGCTAGGTCCACTTCTCTTTTCATTGTATGTAAATGACGTATCATCGGTCTTGTCCTTTTGTAAATACCACATGTATGCTGATGACCTCCAGTTGTATTTAAGTGCAAAACCAAAAAACCTGAAGGCAGCAATCGAGAATTTTAATTCTGACCTATGTGCACTATCAAAGTGGGCACAGAATATAGGATTAAAGCTCAATCCAAGTAAAACACAAGCGATTCTGGTTGGTCATCCTAGACTCATCAACCACAAATACCGCGAATCTCAACCACCATTAATATTAAATGACACACCTATCTATTTTTCGCCCTCGGCAAAAAGTCTGGGAGTGATAATAGACGACAAACTAAATTGGGCTGAGCACACAGCCGCAGTGTGTAGGAAGGCATCAGCATCTCTTCATGCCCTACAGAGATATAAGAAGTTTTTTCCTCTCGATCTTAAAAAGAAACTTATACAAACGCTTGTAATTCCAATTATTGATTACGGTGATGTTATCTTGCAAGGTCACTCTTGGGAAAGCTCACGACGTCTGGAACGAATCATGAATGCCTGCGTTCGATATATATATAACATCCGTCTCTTTGATCACATTTCACCATCTTATAAGCAACTATCCTGGCTCCGTGCTGACAAGCGCAGAGATTTTCATACACTCTGTTTCCTCTACTCTCTTATCAACGTACACTGTCCCTCATATCTTTCCTCGACCTTAACACTCTTATCTGATCAACATAAAAGAACTACTCGTTCCTGTCAGAGCAAAACCCTTTCTGTCCCTATCCATCACTCAGCCGGTTTCTCAAAATCCTTTTCAGTAGCAGGAACCAGGCTCTGGAACAATCTACCTCAGTATATCAGAGAAATGAATAACACTGCCAGCTTCAAACGACAGTTAATGGATTATCTACTAAAGCAATAATGACGCCAGTCTTTATTACCCTACGGTCCAGGTACGTCACATCCATTCCTCCTCCCAGATATTCTTCAACTGCCATTGCTCTCGCCAGGTACAGCTTCTGTCAGAATTCGCCATGCGTTAACCAGTCTCGATATATTCAAAAGTAAATATTGTATCTGCTAATATAAATGTTGTTACTTCTATTATTACACCACCAGCAGCAGCAGAAGGTGTCTCAGTGGTACTGTTATCCTATTTAGAGTTAAGTTATTACATATGTAGAGTTAAGTTATTACCTTTTATTTACATCCTTTACATGTAATCAACCTGTATAAATAATGTTATTAACTGTTCATCTGTAAAAATCATTATTATGTTATAGGTAACTCACATGTAAAGAAATATTGTATGTGTAAAACCCTGGTCCGATGTAAGAGAGGGCCTGATGGCCCTAATCTGATCAGGCTAAATAAATCAATAAATAAATAAATAAAATAAATATTTACCTGTCCACGATATACATGGTGAATCTAAATTCGCGCACTCGGACTTGGCAGCGCGATTCCTCACCTGCCAACAATGAAAAATGTCTCCTAAAATATACCATCCTGCGCATATTTCCGCCAGTAAATAGACGTCAAAGACTGATATGACTGTGTGTTCCATACGTCAGTGTGTTTCATAATTACAGCAACAGACTTGGATGTATTAGACGTCTTGAGGAAAAAAATGAGCATGAAAACCCATGCCCGGAAACGCCATTCAACGACGCTACGGAGAGTCCAAGTTACAAGCACCAGCTCCTGCCGCTAGACATCTCCTCCGGCAACTTGGACGCTCTGTAGCGTTATTGGATGACGTTTCCCGGCATGGGTTTCCATGCTCACTTTGTTCCTCAAGACACCTCCCACATCCCCTAGAAGTTTGTTGGTGGAGCCGTGTAATTCTGAAACACACTGACGTTCATTTACTGCCGGAAATATGCGCAGGACGAAATTTTTTTTAGAGACAATTTTTTTATTACTAGCATGTGAGGAATCGCGCTGCGAAGCTCGAGTGCGCGAATTTAGATTCACCCTGCATATAACAACATGACACTATATGGTACAATTTAAGTGTGCGTACATGGATATTCTGTAGCTGATACCATCGCTTGGTTGCATGATTAACTTCTGAAGCACAATGACACATGTTATCGTAAATGGATGTTTACAAAGTAATTATTTATTTGGTTTCTTAATTATGTGTTTCGACGATTATACTGCCCAATTACCTTTGTTTGATACAACAGTAAATCATAAATCTCACCCTCTTTTACACCGTTTAAGCTTGTATCAAGTGCTGAGTGCATATAATCTGTGACCGACTTGGAACTGAGATGCTTCCTTTCTATCGTTCAGATAAGATAAAAACTGTGAAGCTGTAGTGCCTGCTGGTGGGTAATCTTCAAATTTCACACAGTCAAACGTCTTAGTCAAATCACAAAACATCCCAAATCTTGGTAGTTTCTGATTTACTTTTTGTGTTATACTACCTGTGAGGTTACATAAATATTATTTGATTGGGAGTATCTTTCTAAATAAAAATAGTTGATCAGTTCCTAGATTTTCTTATACTAAGAGCTGATAATAACTACCGTACATGGCCTCGAAAACTTTTGAAAGTAAGGAAGTAATGAGATACGTCCGCAATTCTCGATTACCGTCCTATTCCATTATTGTAAAATTTCGTTATCGTTGCATCCACAGCACACTGTGTTCTTAAATGTAATATACCAACTTCAACAGACAGCTGCTGTTTTTGGTTTAATATAATTTTAATACTGCTGCAGAATCTTAGTATCGCATGAAACGGCTTTTTGAAGTAGCACACTTACCTCGTATCTCAGTGCAGGGAACTTCAGTGTACTGAAGTTTTTCATCACCAACGACTCAATTGATGCCGGAAACGTTAATTCCATATTCTCTTTCCTTCACGTTTGCTTATCGTTAGTGACTGTCGTTAATAAGTAGGTGCAGTGTAGCTAAGTTCATCCATTGGCAAGCAAACATTTTGTAAAGTCAGACTTTCTCTTTTGGGCCAAGAGATGGTATTATTGGCACTTCCTAATTAAGGCTACTCATCCAATCAAGGAAGCCCTGTAAAATATATTCACTAAGTTTGGTGTAGTTATATCACTACATGAAAACCATGACCTTGTTGGACATTTTTCTATGGTCTGACACGTATCCGAGAGAGTAACAGAACTGTTTAACGGCAATGCACTACCGGATGGACCGAATAAACATTTTACGTGTCTCTCTGACGTCATATTCCGGACCGGATTTATGCAGATTGGCACAATTTCTCATTCTGTGCCTACCTGTAGCGCTTACACCAATGTCGACAGTCACTTCTTTGATAGTTTAAATTCTCTGTGTACCTCCTAGAAATTTTACCACGTACAGCAACATCAGATACTAGGGAAGTTGTTCTTATAAGTCTCAATCCATGTCTTTTTCTGCTGTTCCGTCATCTTTTTACTCTCTCCCATATACTGCACTCCTTTCCAATTCTACGTAGTTTATCACACAGAAAAACCATGACATGAAGCTGTATAAAAAAATTAATAGGTAGTACTTCAAAGAAGCCGAATAGTTTGCAGTAACTGAAGGCCCGACTTCAGGCTTTATGAGGAGTTTAGAAGTTCCATCATCAGATATTCATCTACTTATGAGTGACAGCTGTATGAAGACATGTGACAGCTAAGTTATTTTTATGTGTATAATAAGATGTTTCACTGCACAGGAGTCACATTTACAATAGTGTATAAAACAACTTCAGATTACCCTATATTAAGTGACAAAAACGATGTTTCACTGTACAGACTTTGCATTTGTAATACTGTACAAAAAACTTCAGATTACGCTATTATTAAGTGTCGAAAACGAATTTACGTCATAAAATTTTAAACTTGGCTGCCTATTCTACCAATAATAGCGTGAAAAATTAATTTTGTACGCAATATAAAATCAGCCTTTTCTCCTTTGAATAATTATGGCGACTATAAGAGTATTTGTGATATTTGCTCCTTTTACTATACAGGACAAACAGGACGTACATTTAAAGTCACATACATAGAATATCTTTTGAGAAAAAATGGAACTAGCACCCAGAATTCATCTTTTTCTGACCAACTTCTAATTACAGGTCACGCCGCCAAAGTTATCCACCATCTTAATATTTTCTTCACTGGCCACAGATTAGACATTCTCGATGAATTGCAAATATTTATACATCTTTCTCGTATAGACGGTCTTATTCTGAACGAACAGTTGCAATTCCAATATATATGTTCCTTCGTTTAGATTAGATGAGTTGTTCATTCCATAGATCTATGTTCAGGAGATCGTTGTTGATGTGTAACATGTAAATGTTCAATATTTTTAACCTTTAATATAATAATACTAGTAGTATGAATACAGATAAAAACATCATTTGATTATATAAAAAATTCGTCAACGGAGTAGGAGCTGGGCACTAATAAGTCTTCAAGCTCCTCTTAAACCGATTTCTATTTGTAGTTAAATTTATATGATTGTTGTTAAATAATTCACAATGTGTGTTCCTGAGTATTGGACTCCTTTTTGAACTAAAGTAAGTGCTTTTAAGTACTTGTGTATCTCGTTTATGCTCCTAGTATTGTATGCATAAACTGAGCTGTTTGTAGGAAAAAAGTATATTTTTTGTGACAAATTTCATAAAGGAATAAATATGCTGAGAGGCAGACGTTTGTATAACCAGTTCTTCGAAGAGGATTCTACAGGATGTCCGTGAACTTACTCCACAAATAACACATATTACACGCTTTTTAACCATTAGAATGATTTGCTTTTAATTATTTTATTACGGAAGTTATTTCTTGTGGGGTGAGTGACATTTCATGTACCTGAAGTTATTTGTAAATGCTAGTTTTAGATATTCGAGGACATTATTTACTGAACCTAACAATCTCATATTATCATGTAATAGATATAAAGTACCTTTTAAATAGATTTGCTACAATATGGACCTAAGTTACTAATGTATCATCTACTCTTAATGCTAACTGCTACTGTTCTTTCCTGGTTCATCCAGCCACCTCTTTCACTAATTCTCATATTGCTTTTATTTTATTGCCTGACTTTGCTATCTTATTATCATAGTGCATTTGTTCAGATGTCTTAATTACTTTTCTTCATATTCTACAATATTACTTATATCATAAGAGCTGATAGATAAATTTTACTTTTTGTTTTACAGGAAATCTTTATTCTTTGCGTAATCCAAAGTTTTATTATAGAATTTAATGTGAGTTACTTTTAGAGGAAAACAGTTTTCAAACATGATACTGAGATTTTAAATGAATTTTTCATTCATGCCATGAGCACAATAAACATCTTTCCAGTTCATATTTTTGTGCAGTTTTCTGAAATACTCAATTTTAGGTGGATTGACTACTCTCCAGTAATCAGATTTATCAGTCTTCATATCTGCTTAGAATCTACGCCTAAAAGAGGGAGCTGCAATCTTGATATGATTATTCATTTTATGATTCGATTTTTTCCCCTTGGATTTATCCATAAAATGTTATAAATGGCTGTCCTAGAAGATAGTGAGCCGTTATTCGGTGTTTCATTTTCTTTCTCTCGTGCAGTTTCCGTAATATTTCTTCTGAGTCGATTCAATTTTTTTCAGTAGACCATGTCAACTAAATTATAGATTTATAACGTTTATTTACTCCCTGATTCTCTCAGCTATTTTCGTACGTCTAAACTGGCGCTTGAGCCATCTGTTTTACTGATTTATGTACAATACTGTTCTTTGAACATTCATCTCTCTGTCTGTAATTGTAAGGTAGCCTGTTTATAATTGTGACTAATAGATGGCGCCACTAATGGAATATTCACTTGTCCGCAATGCTACCGTGGACACGCCAATCTGATGCTTCTTTCACTCATGTGAGCATCCCTTAGTTGCAACCTTAAGTTCTGTTTTATTACAAATGTCAGTTAAGCTTTATCCCTCACGTGTTATTTTACCATGTGGTATGTAAGTATTGCTTCCATCAAACAAGATGTTACATTTTATTTAAAAAATGTTTCTCTTTTGAAATGTCTTTGTCATTTATGTCGTAAATAATTTTAGCAATTTCTGATGACGGCGCTCATAGCAGTCGTCGACACCTTTGTAAAATACACGTTATCTTTGCGACCGAGTATTTCCTTACTCCCTGTTGAACTCTACGTTATTCCGTTGCTTGCAACTTTTTAAATATGTTAATAAGTAAAATAAGTTCTATACTTGTAATTTAATGAAATAGTGTTTGTAAATACGTATGTTAAGTACTTGATTCATTAAGCAAGACTTGCCGTATTCAGTAGATACAGACTGTGTATTTTCATCGCGGTTTTTCTTTCAAACATTAATGAATTCCGCATTACTGTTCTGTTAGTCACAACCAAGAACCTTACTATTTTTTTTTAAATCTAAAGGAAAGATCAAGGCAAATTAAAACTGTAGGTTAGACTGCGAATGTTCCAGGAAGTTTCATAACGAAATGTTCAAATGTTTGTATAGCTTATGGCACTTAACTACGGGATCATCAGTCCCTAAACTTACAAACTACTTATGAACTAGCTAACACTAAGAATGGCACAAATATCCATGCCCGAGGGGGGATTCGAACCCCCGACCATAGTGGCTATGCAGACCGTGACTTGCGCGCCGCAGTCCTCTCGGCCACCGCGGCCGGCTGCACATAACGTTGCATGATGAAAATATCATTGTGGAAAAATGTAAATGTTTGTGTGAAACAGTCAATGTTCGAAGTTCTTGAGGACTGATTTGCAATACTAACACAAGGTTGTGTTCCAAAACCGGATGCTTTTGAGACATCTAAACCTTTATTGTGATATAGGCCTGTAACCAACATGTCTCTAGCCTTTAGCGACTTTTTACAACAACGTTTCCCTATTATAAAATTTACATTAATTCTTATGTGACATAAATTAATAATTAGATGTCTAAAAGCATGTACATCTTTTAGCGTAACGTTGCCTAAAAATATGATAGTATATAGTCAAGAACATTCGGAGATTTGCGATTAGGAAAGAATACTTTCTAAATCAGAGCCGGCCGCGGTGGCCGAGGGGATTGAGGCGCTCCAGTCACGGTCCGCACGGCCACTACGGTCGGAGGTTCGAATCCCCCCTCGGGCATGGATATTTGTGCCGTCCTTAGTTATAAGAAGTTCATAAGTAGTTTGTAAGTTTAGGGACTGATGACCCCGTAGTTAAGTCCCATAGACTCTACAAACATTTGAAATAATCAGAAATACAAATGTTCATCCTTTAAAAATCATAAATCTCCGAAATTTTCTTCACAGAGCGCCTTGAAAATTTATCACAATGTTTTATCCGATTTCGCACGTTGTTTTCAGTACACACCCGAACGCCATCTGGTATACGTGTCATATCTATATGTAAAAGTTGGGGAAAGTTAAAAATGTAAATGTAAATAGTTTCTCCTAATGCTTTAAATTTTGCCGAAGTTGCATCCAGACACAGGAAGTTTTTCTGATTACATTGTGATGTGTTATGTGACCTATATAAAGACGTAAATTTCGCGATTTCAAGTAGCGAAGTATCCGTATTACAGAATTTATATAAAGTCATACCTGACATATATTTAAAGCCATGGAGTATTACAGCATATGCGGACACCACGTTGTGTCAACATTTCAAAGCATTTGATCAAGATCTTTCAGAAACATAAAATTTCCAACATCTCATTAAACAAGATCCTGTGCTAGATACAGATGGAAGGGGACATAAAGGGAGGAGGAGGAAATGACAGAGAAGGGGAAGGAGATAGATGGGAACGGAGGGGTGGCGAGAAGATTGTCAGGCAGATGAGGAGGTAGAGATGAATTGAAAGACGCGGGTTATGGAGCAGATGGAGAAAGAAAGTTGGAAGGATATAGGGAGGGGGAGTAGATGAAGAAGATGGGGAAGAGGGGATGGACAGAGAGATCCAGAGATGCACTGAGAGAAAGAGAGAGAGAGAGAGAGAGAGAGAGAGAATGGAGGAGAAGGAGGAAGAGATGGTCAAAGAGAGAGTCAGAGATAAGGTGAGTGGGAATGCAGGATGTGTATCTATTTCTCAACAACACAGTATTGTAAAGTTTCACATATTAGAAATGTGTGCTTTCTCTTTTGTTTCTTTTTCATCTAATAAGATTCAAGACGAAGAAACGCGTGGCCAAATACAGTATTAACATTAATATATTCCTAGCTTCACAAACAACTCTCGCAGGATATATGCCACAGCTAATAACTCGAACTGAAGCGTTGCTAAATGTTATAAAACTGAAGTGTTTGTACAAATAAACACAAGAATTTCGCAGTGTTGCAAGAAATGCTGATGTTGCAAGACAGGACATAACAACGCTTGCCATAGTGCTGCCATTTAGAAAGAAAACGTATTTGTGCATCATTAGCAATTTCAATGATGGAGAACAGTTTCAATCAGCATATTTATATTAGTACCATATTTATCGAAAAGCGTATTGTTGAAAATAAAAATAGAAGCAGTCTGTTAATATTGTTCGTAAATAAATATAATTGTACATATGATAAGGTTACGAGGTATACAGAAGTAGTATATTGGTCTTGCAAAGTACCTGCAGTTAATGGCTACGTTGTTGTTGTTGTTGTGGTCTTCAGTCTGGTTTGAAGCAACACTCCCCCTTAATCTATTCTGAGCAAGCATCATCTCCTCACAAGAATGTCAATCCACGTCCATTTGAATCTACTTACTATATTCGTATCTCGGTCTCCCTCTGCGATTTTACCCCCACGCAATACCACCCAAAGCTAAATTTTTCTAAAAATGTATCCTACACATCGATCCCTTCTTTTAATCAAGGTATGTCAAGAACTCCATTTCTCCCTAATTCTTTTCAGTACATCTTCATTAGGCTTGTAGACTTTGTCCAATGTTCTACAGTTTGTAAATTGAGCAAGCTGTGAGGGAAAACAAAGAGAAATTTGGAGAAGAAATTAAGAGCTCAGCGTGAAGAAATAAATGCTTTGTGTTTTGCTGATGACACTGCAATTCTGTCAGAGACAGCAAAGGACATGGAAGAGCAATTGAACGGAATGGACAGTGTGTTGAAATGGCTACAGTCGGGATAAATTCACATGTCGAAATTATTGTATCGAGCGAATTGTAGCTGCGGTAAGGCAACAGACTTGATTTCGGGAGGACAGTGGTTACAAATTTGCCTCCGGCCACCAATGTTTAGTTTTTCCCTAATTTTTCTAAATCAGGCAAATGCCATGATGGTTCCTTTGAAAGGGCACAGTCAGTCTTCTTCTACATCCCACCCAAAAATTCGAGCGTGAGCTCGATATCTGAGGTGTTTGCTGTAGTCGTGACGTTAACTACTAAACTTCCGTCCTGCAAAGATATTGGAACATATCCGAATAATTTCCATCCGCCAGTTCGCAGCACTAGGCAATACGTCTTCATCTCAACATTTCAGCCACGATTCTGAAATCGATTAAATCATAATTACGTATCCGTCTTTCACACTACATCCCGTTTATCGTGGGGAAACTTTCCCACAAAATACAAAAGGCATCCGGAAACAGCCGGTAATACTTTAGCTATATATTCTTGCTGTTCACGTAGTATTACGATACCCCACATTATCTTTGTATCGTTGAAATGCGGAGAAGGGGATTCTGAATTCCAATGTTCCAATGTTTGTAAATCATCTGATTTCATCTGTGATTCATCTGCTGGGTTGTTAGTCCGTAGCTTACAAACTACTTCTACTAAGGTAAACTAACCTAGGGACAAGGCAAATACCTATGCCCGAAGGGCGACTCGAACCACCCCCTCCCCTCCCCCCCCCAATCCCCCGACAGCGAACGGCAGCGCGCAACGCAGCACGGCGCTCCAAGGCGCACAGCTAATCCACCGCGGCTTCTGAATTACGATGCAGTGGTGTATGTATAATAAACAACACACGCTTTAGGCACAAGAAGCACCTCCACTACCTCTAGATTGAAAGGTATCCGACTTCACTTAACGTTCTAATTTTGTTGCACGTCTGAGCAACGACTCGCCTGTTTTGCATACCGCTAGCAACGCATCTGCATAGTCAGGGCAGCAGCGTAATGAGCCGGTATTTATTCACGAGGATCTGGAAAACAGGATGCTTATTAAGTTATTACAGCTGCCCCTTGCGGAAATTACTGTTGTGCATATTTAATAAGATGGGTACAAGCCGAAAACAGGGGTGCCTGCCAGTCTGCGGGCTCAGCGGGATGGGAGTCACAACGGGATGGACGTCAGAGCACATTTCGTAGCATGCAAAGTCCTAGAAAAGAAATTTCAATCTTTATATGGGAGACTGGAATTTGGTAGTAGGACAAGGAAGGGAAGGGAAGATAGTAGGTGAATGTGGTCTGGGCAAGAGGAAGCCGCCTGGTAGAATTTTGCACGGAACATAATTTAGTTATAACAAACACCTGGTTTGTTGTTGTTATGGTCTTCAGTCCGGAGACTGGTTTGATGCAGCTCTCCACCCTACTCTATCCTGAGCAAGCCTTTTCATCTCCTCATAAGAACGGCAACCCACATCCACTTGAATCTGCTTACTATACGCGTCTCTTGGTCTCCCTCTGCGATTTTTACCCCACACACTTCCCTCCAATGCTAAATTTACGAATCCTCGATGTCTAAGAATATGTCCTACCAAGCGATCCCTTCTTTTAGTCAGGGTATGCCAAAAATTCCTTTCCTCGCCAATTTTGTTCAGTACCTCTTCATTAGTTATGTGATCTACCCACTTAATCTTCAGCATTCTTCTGTAACACCACATTTCAAAAGCCTCTATTCTCTTCCTGTCCGCACTGCTTATCGTCCATGTTTCACTCCCGTACAAGGCAACACTCCACACAAATGCCTTCAGAAAAGACTTCCTTACACTTAAATTAATATTCGATGTTAGCAAATTTCTCTTTTTCAAAAATGCTTTTCTTCCCATTGCCATCCTGCATTTTATATCCTCTGTACTGCGACCATCATTTGTTATTTTACTACCCAAGTAACAAAACTCATCTACCACCTTCATTGTCTCATTACCTAATCTAATTCCTTCGGCATCGCCTGATTTTCTAAGACTACATTCCATTATTTTTGTTTTGCTCTTGTTTATATTCATTTTATACGCTCTCTTCAACACACTGTCCATTCCATTCAACTGCTCTTCAAGGTCGTTCGCTGTCTCTGACAGAATTACAATGTCATCAGCAAAACGCAATGTTTTTATTTCTTCCCGCTGAACTGTAATGCCTATTCCAAAATTTTCCTTGCTTTCCTTCACCGCCTGCTCAATGTACAAATTGAATAACATCGGAGAAAGGCTACAACCCTGTCTTACTCCCTTCCCAACTGATGCTTCCCTTTCATGCCCTTCAAGTCTAATAACTGCGGTCTGGCTTTTGTACAAATTGTAAATAACTCTCCTTTCCCTGTATTTTACCCCTGCTGACTTCAGAATTTGAAAGAGTGTAGTCCAGTCAACATTGTCAAATGCTTTCTCCAAATCTAGAAAAAAGCTAAAAATGTAGGTTTGCCTTTCCTTAATCTATCTTGTAAGGTAAGTATTGCCTCCCGGGTTCCTACGTTCCTCCTGAATCCAAACTGATCTTCCCCGAGGTCAGCTTCTACCAGCTTTTCCATTCTCCTGTAGATAATTCGTGTTAAAATTTTGCAACCATGACTTATCAAACTGATGGTTCTGTAATTTTCACACCTGTCTGCGCCTGATTTCTTTGGAATGGGGATTATTACATTTTTCTTAAAGTCTGAGGGTATTTTTCCTGATGATAACATCCTCCTGAGTAGTCCCCGCCCGGAGATCCGAATGGGGGACTATTTTACCTCCGGAATATTTTACCCGAGAGGATGCCATCATCATGTTTTCATACAGTAGAGCTGCATGTCCTCGGGAAAAGTAACGGCTGTAGTTTCCCCTTGCTTTCAGCCGTTCGCAGTAACCTTGTGGCAAATCCACATTAGCTGATGTTACAAGGCCAGCTCAGTCAATCATCCAGACTGTTGCCCCTATAACTACTGAAAAGGCTGCTGCCCCTCTTCGGGAACCACACGTTTGTCTGGCCTCTCCACAGATACCCCTCCGCTGCGGTTGCACCTACGGTACGGCTATCTGCATCATTGAGGCACGCAAGCCACCCCACCTCGGCAATGTCTGTGGTTCATGGGGTTTAAGAATCACAAAAGAAGGTTGTATACGTGGAAGAGCCCAGGAGACACTGGGAGATACCAAATAGATTTTATAATGGTAAGACATAGATTTCGAAACCAGGTTTTAAACTGTAAGGCTACCCAGGGGCAGATATAAACTCTGACCATAAGTTGTTGGTTATGAACTGTAGGCTGAAACTGAAGAAACTACAAAAAGGTAGGAAAATAAGGAGATGGGACCTGGATCAACTGAGGGAACCTGAAGTTCTTCAGAATTTCAGAGGGAGCTTTAGGCAACAATTGACAGAAACGGGGGGAATCAAAACATTAGAGGAGGAATGGGTAGCATTGAGAGATGAAATAGTGAAGGAAAGACCTACAAAAAATCCTTGGATATACTAAATTTAATCGATGAAAGGAGAAAATATAAAAATGCAGTAAATGAAACAGGCAAAATGGAGTACAGACGAATAAGAAATGAGATTGACAGATGTGCAAAATGGCTAAGCAGGAGTGGCTAGAAGGCAAATGCAAGGACGTAGAAGAAT
Source organism: Locusta migratoria (assembly GCA_026315105.1). Classification (NCBI taxonomy): domain Eukaryota; kingdom Metazoa; phylum Arthropoda; class Insecta; order Orthoptera; family Acrididae; genus Locusta; species Locusta migratoria. The sequence goes on from CM048748.1 coordinate 325,512,741, forward strand.
GTATCAATAGGGGAAAAATAGATACAGCTTACAGGAAAATAAAAGAAACATTTGGAGATAAGAAAAACAGCTCTATGAATATCAAGGACTCTGATGGAAAACCAGTTCTCAGCAAAGAAGGGAAAGCTGGGAGGTGGAAAGCGTATATAGAGAGACTCTATGAAGGAAATGAAATTAGCGGCAATATTGTAGAAAGGGTAGAAGAAGTAGAGGTGGATGAAATAGGAGATACTATACTGAGAGATGAATTTGACAGAGCACTGAAAGATCTAAGTCGAAACAAGGCCCCTGGAGTAGATGATATTCCCTCAGAGCTACTCAATTCTCTGGGAGAACCAGTCATGGCAAAATTGTTTCACCTGGTGTGTAAGATGTATGAGACAGGTGAAGTGCCCTCAGACTTTAAGAAAAATGTTATAATCCCCATTCCAAGAAAGCAGATGCAGTCGGGTGTGAAAACTACAGAACCATCCGTTTAATAAATCATGGTTGCAAAATATTAACACGAATTATTTACAGAAGGATGGAAAAGCTGGTAAAAGCCGACCTCAGGGAAGATCAGTTTGGGTTCAGGAAAAATGTAGGAACTCGGGAGGCAATACTCACTTTACGGCTTATGCTAGAAGATAGATTAAGAAAAGGCAAACCTACATTTCTAGCTTTTGTAGATTTGGAGAAGGCTTTTGACAATGTTGATTGGAATAAACTCTTTCAAGTTCTGAAGCAAGCAGGACTAAATTTTGGGAGCGTAAGGTTATTTACAACTTGTACAAAAACCAGACAGCGGTTGACAGAGTTGAAGGGCATGAAAGGGATGCAGTGGTTGGAAAGGGAGTAAGACAGGGTTGTAGCCTTTCTCTAATGATATTCAATTTGTACATTGAGAAAGCTATAAAGAAAAGCAAGGAGAAATTTCGTGAAGGAATTTAAGTTCAGGAAAAGAATTAAAAACATTGCGTTTTGCCGACGACATAGTAATTGTCAGATACAGCAAAGGACCTGGAAGAGCAATTGAACGGAATGGACAAAGTGCTGAAAGTTGCATATAAGATGAACATTAACAAGAGCAAAACTATGGTAATGGAGTGCAGTGTAAGAAAATCAGGTGATGCTGAAGGAATTAGGTTAGGTAACGAAGCAATAAAGGAGGTAGATGAGTTTTGTTACTTTGGCAGTAAAATAACCAATGATGGTCGCAGTACAGAGGATATAAAATGTATAATGGCAATGGGTAGAAAAGCGTTCTTGAAAAAGAGAAATTTGTTAACATCGAATATTGATTTAAGCCTAAGGAAGACCTTTCTGAAGGTATTTATGTGGAGTGTTGCCTTGTATGGGAGTGAAACATGGGCGATAAACATTGCGGACAGGAAGAGGATTGAGGCTTTTGAAATGTGGTGCTACAGAAGAATGCTGAAGATTAGGTTGGTGGATGGCATAACTAATGAGGAGGTACTGAACAGAATTGGGGAGAAAAGAAATTTCTGGCATACATTGACTAAAAGAAGGGATATATTGGTAGGGCATATTCTTAGTCATCAAGGAATTGTGAATTTTTGCGTTGGAGGGAAGTGTGTGGAGTAAACGCCGCAGAGGAAGACCAAGAGATGGATACAGTAAGCAGATTCAGACAGATGTAGGTTGCCGTTCTTATGTGGAGATGAAGAGGCTTGCTCAGGATACGGTATTGTGGAGAGCTGCATCAAACCAGTCTCCGGGCTGAAGACCACAACAACAGACAATGAAATCACTGGAAAATATTATTAACTAGATCAGAAACAGCGTGGATTACTTCCGGATGAGAAAACTAATAAGAATGTCGCAAGCAAGTCTGATGACAATCATTACCAGATGAATGTACGTATTAGATTTATTCAGAAATGATTTGTTCAAATATGTGTTCCGTTGATTTGTTGTCTCGTTGCCTCCGGTTGTCCTAGGTGTCGGTGGCCGAGCAGAGAGACCGACACAGGGAAATAGGATGCACGCGTGTGCGGGTACAGAGTCTGATGTGACCAGCCAGTGGGACAGCAGAAACTAGAAAAACTAAGCTAGATTAGTACAATATATATATATATATATATATATATATATATATATATATATATATATATATATATATCAGAAATAGTACAAGACTTAACTTTGTTAACTGAAGACTACAGATACATAGCTTAACTAGGAAGAGGCCTGCCTACTGATGATAGTTTTCTAGTGCCTGTCTTATAGCCAAGTGACCCACCCAGTTCAGTGGTGGCCACGAGCGGAGTTGCAGCAGAGGGCGCTCGTGGCTGAGGTCGCTGCGGCGAAAGTACGTGGCGCGCACTTCAGACTTCTGCATCACCACAGTTGATGCAAATAATCATTATACTACACCTTCAAATCGTTCGCTTTTTGTTTCGGCGCGTAATTTTCTCATCCTATTCTATATCATTTTTCCCCGTAGTCTCCACCAAAGTGCTGAGAGTACGTTGACAAAATTGTTACACTTTGTCCCAGAAATTTTGTTTCTGTCCTAACTTCTGAACCGAATCACTATACGTTATTTGCGTTGAAGACAGACTCCAGCAGGTATTCTAATTGTCCATGTAAATTGAATTACAGTAAAAAACCTGGGGATCATTGCACAATCCGCCAGCTTCTTTACTTACGTGCGTGGTTTGAATTTAGAAATCGATTTATACATTCCTCACTTTGTTTGAGTAACAAGTGAAATACAAATATCTGAATGAATTAATACGCACACGGGTTTCGTCATTTATTTACGCCCTCAGGAAAGGCACAAAATCCTCACGGCAACAAACATAACAATTAGATAAAAAATGTTCAAATGTTTGTTAAGCTTATGGGACTTAACTTCGGGGTCATCAGTCCATAAACCTACAAACTACTTATCAACTACCTTATACTAAGGACGGCACAAATATCCATGCCCGAGGGGGGATTCGAACCCCCGAACGTAGTGGCCGTGCAGGCCGTGACTGGAGCGCCTCAGTCTCCTCGGCCACCGCGGCCGGCAACAATTAGATGATTGGATTTTATTATCGTAGTAGCCTTCGTGCGTCTTTCCTGATTACTTTATTTCCCCTTCCTTTGTATTTAATCTAAAAGGTTAATACACCACACTTATAACACATTCCTTCTGAAGCATAAGGGATTCCTCTAGTTACGCTGCGCGTGAACCTGATTTTACTGGTTTGGCTTTTAATTCATATTTCCGTTGGCAGGCATGCCATAGTAAAACAGAACTGTGGGGCCTCACATGTAAAACTAACAGGATTTTATTAACCGCAAACGCAGTGAATATTGTCCAAGGAAGTTTTTTATCTTTTCTAGCGAAATGCTCTTCATGGAATTGTCCATAAACATTGTCTTTTCTATATTAATTTCTATCATAGTTCGTTCCTTAATACGTTTTAAGGCAGTTCGTACACAGATACTACATGGTCAATGTTCCGATATAACAGTCCGATCGATAATTTAACACACGTCCATTCATTCACCCAGAGATACAACTATACAGGGTGTCCCAGCTATCTTGTCCACCCAAAATATCTCTCGAACAATAACAGCTATTGGAAAACGACTTTCACCGATATCAATGTACGGCTGGGGCCCATAAATGTACATATTTGGAAACATTCTAAAACGAAAGCAAATGTGTTTTTAAACACAAACATTTTTTTTTAAATTTTTTTTAATGGCAATCCTATATTTTTTCTTCAGCAATCCATAGCATGACAAATCACATAAACATTGGCGTTGATTGCATCGCAATATTCCAATGACATCCCGAGATATTGCGACACGAATTTGACGCTTGAAATACGCGAAACGCGCGGCTATCGCCCATCCTGAGCAGCATGGGGTTCTCTCCTGAGTCTCAGGACGTGCGCTATCTGCGCGTTTCCGGTTTTTCAAGCGTCAACTTCGCGTCGCAATATCTCGGGAAGTAATTGGAATATTGCGATGCAATCAACGCCATTGTTTATGTGATTTGTCACGCTATGGATTGCTGAAGAAAAAATATAGGGTGTCCATTTAAAAAAAAAAACAAAACAAAAAAAAAAAAACAAAAAAAAAAAAACAAAAAAAAAAAAAACACAAAAAAAAACATAATTTTGTGTTAAGAAACACATTTGCTTTCGTTTTAGAATGTTTACAAATATGTACATTCATGGGCCCCAGCCGTACATTGATACCCGTGAAAGTCGTTTTCCAATAGATGTTATTGTTCCAGAGACATTTTGGGAGGACAAGATAGCTGGGACACCCTGTATAAGGAGGAGTGATGCATCTTTCACATCGGGTGCAGACGAGAACCTGTCTGTTGGCGGCAGTATAGTGACTGCTGCGAGCCTTGGAGTACAGTGGCTGAACTAGATGGACAGCTGAGAGTTTAGGTCTGTCGCGGTACTTGCTTGAGTAGCCCTCGCTTAAGGGGAATTGGAATTCCACAAAATAGTAAAAATAAATAAATAAATTTCTCGTCTGTAATTTTAAAAAGTGATTTGATATTTTCTGCTTAAAATGGTACAAAATTTGTTAAGAAATTACAAGAGGAAGGGTTTCAATTTCATTTTTCAAAATTATATCTACGTTTAAGAAAGTTACCCAACTTGCGCTATTTAACACATTTAAATCTTCACATTTCCGAAAAGGGTTTGAATTTCGCTCTTCATTTGTAGCCGTCTGCGCTGGCCGAGGGGACTGAGGCGCTCCAGTCACGGTCTGCAGGGCCACTACGGTCGGGGGTTCGAATGCCCCCTCGGGCATGGATATTTGTGCCGTCCTTAGTATAACGTAGTTCATAAGTAGTTTGTAAGTTTAGGGACTGATGACCCCGTAGTTAAGTCCCATAAACTTAACAAACATTTGAACATTCTTCAGTTGTAGACACTTTGATCTTTCCTTTGGTACCAATGTCGTTCAAATAAAAGTCAATTGTCTATTTAAATATGCCGTTCAACAATCTCATATGGACTCCGTACCTGATAATGTATTTGTTGGCATAAAGGCTTTGAAATGTAGAGTCAGACATATAGGCGTTCACGAACTTGTAATAGAAGGAACTATAGCGATTATTTCCAGGAAAACGATCGGCATATATCGCAACAGCAATCTCAACATATCTCATACATTCAACATAAATCAGGATCTTTTCCATTCTTTCCATCATCTATTCGCACGTCTTATCTTCGAGTACGTACGAGATAGGTACGTGTGCAGAAAGTAAACACTATACACGTAATTCTTATAGTTGCATTCTGCTTTAAAAACATGGTTTCTGGTCACGGTATACCTTATTACAATACGTCGTAGTTCGCGTGTTCTGAATCGCGGTGTAATTGCGGCATTACTCCACAGTTTTAAACCTGACATGTCTAGTAAACATTTCAACTTTTTTTTTAATTTTTTTAAGCTTATGGGACTTAACTACGGGGTCATCAGTCCCGAAACTTACAAACTACTTATGAACTACTTACGAACTAGGACGGCTCAAATATCCATGCCCCAGGGGGGATTCTAACCCCCGACCGTAGTGGCCGTGCTGACCGTGACTGGAGCGCCTCAGTCACCTCGGCCATCGTTGACATTGAGTAACACTGCGCATCACTAGAGCATTGGTCTCTGATTTAGTTACAACAACTTTAACATGAATAGTGAGTATATTCTCATCTATGCCACATTATTTTCATATAGGATATTCTCGAAAGCTCCATTAGACCAGTCTCCGGACTGAAGACCAACAACAACAACAACAATATTAAAGATTCACGCACATTAACCAGTATTATCCGAATCGAGGACGTTAGAGATGCGCTCAAAAGTATCCGGACACCAATAAAAGCATACGTTCGTGGGTTCATTCTCCTGCAACCTACTGCCATGTACTCCACATTAGCGAACTGAGTAGTCATTGCACATGTGAGAGAGCAAAATGCGGCACTCCGCGGGACTCAAAGACTTCGAACGTTGTCAGATTATTGGGTGGCACTTATGTCAGAAGTCAGCATGCGTAAAGACCCCAATGTCCACTGTTTCTGATGTGATACTGAAGCGGAAACGCGAAGGGACAAGTACAGAACGAAAGCGTACAGGCCAAACTCGACTGTTGACTGATAGGAGACCTCCGACAGTTGAAGAGGGACGGGCAGTATAATAGGCAGACATATCTCCAGGCCTTCACTCAGGAATTAATCCACTCCAAGTTCTATGACAGGCGGGAGGTGAGAAAACTGCTGCCCATAAGCCACACGCCGGGTGAGCTCCACTTACTGACAAGTGCAGGGGCACTAGTGGTATGCAGCTGCGCTAGGTGGCGCGAAAACTGCGAACGAGTGTGTTCATAGTCGTGTGATCAAAATATGCATGTGCTGATAAAAGAAGGGAAAATGTATAAATTATACGTGTGCTGACGAAGTAAAAATGTAAAAAAATATTGACAAAGAAAAATTGGGTAAACAAATGAGAAAGCTGATAAAAGTGTAGGTACGTGGTGTCTAGAGAGCCATGTGCGTAGCACGATGTATACGCGTGTATGTGTGAAAAGGAGAGTTGAAGAACAGAACAACATCGTGGACGTCACCAGTAATCCTAAAGTAAATTTATATACAGAAATTTGTCATTGTCCAGCCAATACCGAAGTGTTGTTTAACAGATTTCAAAATACGGTTTAGTAAATGTGAAACCTAAGCCTTACTGTTCTTAGAAGGCAGTTTAAGTAGCACAAACAAAATCATCTTGATAGGCATCTCTTTCGTAAAATTAATGAAGCCTTTGTTTCTGAACGTAATTTTTCAGTTGAAAATAGCACAGACCTGATTAATCAAATAAGGAACGGGAAATGCACCTCTGATTGAAAGTTGGTTTCGTTTAAGTCTCTACACTAACCTACCTGCAGATTTTACCCTGAATATCATTACAGATAATCTTTCATATCACAAACAATTAACAGAAACATTGATTGCCGAACTGATTAGTTTACTATAGGTGACTCTTAAATACAATTACTTCACATTTAATGGCAAATTTTACGTACAATCTTATAGTTTAGCAATGGGTAATCCCCTCACTGATATCATGTTCGATATATTATTGTTCTTAGGTCCGACTTCTGAAAGGAACAAAAATAATTTGGTCGAAACCTAGGTAAAGTTTTCAACTAAACCCATTTTAACGCAACTGATTGGCTGCTATTTTTTCTAAAAATATTCACAGAAGGGCTGCAGTTGTTAATCCGTTAATAAGGGAAGCCAACGCAAAGGTGCGAAGGACCTTGATTGAAGGGCTGCAGTTGTTAATCCGTTAATAACGGAAGCCAACGCAAAGCTGCGAAGGAGCTTGTGTCACGGTTATGAAACCTGGACACTTGACGAGTGGAAGTATCTAGCACGATGTGGTTAATTGTGATTTACATTGACTCCGACAAACAACAGGACTAATGTATCGAAAACCTGTAAAAAATGTTTACGCTGCTACATGCCAAATTCCTTCAATCGTAATTTGGGCAGCTATATCGCGGTACACTACTGCTTCAATCTCACACTCCCCGGATGTAAAACCACACTTGGCAAAATACTGCTTTCTGTGACCAATATACGCTGCCACATACCAAACGGATAATTCAACACCAAAAACGTTCAGAAAATTGTGAGAGATTACCGATGCACTGCAAACGTTCCACGTCTGGGAATAATTTAACCGTCATGGGGGTTACTAGGAGAGAGTGAAGACCAAATTTACAGCTCGAAACCCGCGACCCATGAATGTCAGCTGTTAAAATGAACCACAATTGAAGAGCAATTCAGGGATTGCGATTGCATCTTTCAATACGATCTAGTACCAGTTCATAATGAACGGCCTGTGGTAGAGTGGTTTGATGACAGAAACCTCTGACCTTACAAAGAAACGCTGAACTTTATTTTGCAAGTTCACATCTGATAGGAGCAGGTGACGAAATGCCGTAATAAGTAAACACAATTTTAGCGATCTAGACGGACTTATATTCTTTTGAAGAAAATTAATACCGCAGACTGGTACAGGAAATTCGTTTCCATAATGCAAAACAATAAAACTGCCGCAAAATTACGACGTTTTCTTTAAAAGAGATTAACACTGCCGTTGATAATCGTATGGCATTTATGACCGATGGACCACAACTGGGTAATGTGTTGAAACAATCTGGTGCAAGGCTTATAAGCTGACATCAGTTAGGCGAGTTGCGTGTCAGTGATGATAAGGCCGACATAACACCAACTCCCCGAGCGGAGAAAGTTTCCGACCGCACCGGGAATCGAACCAGGGTCTCCTGCATAGCATCCATCACGCTGTCTACTAGACCACGGAGGCTGACAACATTCCCGTTACAGAAGTAAAACTCAGCGAAGGTTAGGAGCAATTCGGGACGCCACAAGAAAAGATATTTATTTATTTATTCGTTTACTTAACCTGGCAAGATTAGAGCACTTAGGCTCTGTCTTACACCTAACCAGGCGTTCTACATATGTCCAATAAAAAATAAGTTATACCAAATCTATAAAAACTAAAATCTTCAAACAGTATAGGTAACAAAAAAACATACACACTGTTTATAGTCGTATTTATAAAATAATAAAAATAGGAATTGCAATGGTTTTAATTATGGCTGCTATCAACAATGGGCATGATGAAAGGAATGGAAAATGGAGAGACAAGGGACTCTAATAATACACAAAGAAGGAGTTATAACGGAAGAGTGGGTGGCGTGATTTATGGCGAAAGAAAGAGGAGGAAGATAAATAACGGAGAGCAGAGCATGGGTTTTAATATCAGACAAAGAGAAACTTGACTGCATAAGTGAGCTTTAGAGAGAGTTTTAAGAGGACGACTTAGGAAAGTGTTTCAACTTTTTCTTAAACCTAGCAGAAGACGGATTTGTGGGAAGAGATAAGGGCAGTTTCTTCGGAGGGTAAATTGAAGGGACACTGAAGAAGATCGCAGATGTTTTCGTTTCATGAAAGGGCAGAGCTAGGGTACTAGATAAATGACATCTTTTGTTCATATTATGATGGAAAGACAGATGTTACAATTCTGAGGCGAGATACTAAGGCACTTGCTCACAGAGCAGTCGTTGGAAAAGGCACAACGTGTGGCAGTCCCGTAGTCTGGCCGCAGACACTGTAACTGGGTGTATGAAGCACTAATATCGTCAAATCGACGACTGTTGCACTGTTGCATTGAGTAGCATACACTTGCATGCATGGTAAAAAAACTGGTATTAGTACAGAGTCAGTACTTTAATTTTGTGAATGTGTCTCTGGAGTCACAGAAGTACTTGAAACTGATGACATAGCTTCAGTGAAACTAGTTGTGCAAAATAAAGAAATGTTATAAGTAATATGACCAATGACATCATCAACATGTCCGAAAACTCGTATATGGGATACCTTAGTACTTATCTACTGTAGATAATAAATAATATGTAGTTATCCTCGTAAATTACAGAAACCATCGATGACAGTTATCAGCCAAATAATACTCGCCTTCGGCGGTCACACGCGAGTCTGTTAACCTATATCTTACCATGAGAGGGAAGCTACAGATCACTTTTTAAACAAAATATTATCCTACAATCGGTATTGTTTGTAAACAAACTGTCATGTTTAACTCAGGCACCATATAATTACTTACGCCTTCTAGAAACACGCACGGACCTGAAAACAAACACCCTGACATGACGTCATGGGTCAAAGCTGACGGGTGAAATCCCATTCTATAAATGATCCGTGCATTGTTTAATTGCCTTAATTAAGAAAAGAAAATCTAACGATCTTGCTTTTTCGCTAGTTGTACCTTGCTGAATCACATGACAACACTGAATGTTTCGTGGAACGCCTGATTACACCAGTTCTCATTTTACATCTTGTGGAAAGGTGTTACGATACGTTTTGAATGCAGAGAGCTATTCGCTTTCTCCAGGTCGGCAGGGCGCAGCATGGCGGGAGCCGGCGGGTGCTCCCGCGTGGACCGCGCGGCCGCATGCGGCGTGAATAGTGCAGGAGGGCAGCGCGTGCATCTGCATAATGGACGCCAGAGGACAGCGCCGGCAGCGGGCAGCGGCGTCTCAGGGCGGCCGCGGGCTGCCGCAGGCTGTCAACCGGGGAACGCCCAGCCGATGCCGACTGCGCGGGCAGGTGCGGCAGGTGCATCGCCAGTCTATTTACATATTTACCTGTCATCGAATGGAGCAGCGGCGTCGCTAGAGCTACCAGTGACCGTAGCCTAGAAACACTGCCTGAATTAACCACAGAAATCGATGCGCTGCATACGACCAACGTATCGGTAAGGGTCAGGACACTCATGCAAAAGAAAAGTAAAAGGCATGCTAAATTTAAACGAACACAAAATCCCCATGATTGGCGATCCTACACAGAAGCTCGAAATTTAGCGAGGATTTCAATGCGAGATACCTACAATACTTATCAAAACGATACTCTTTCTCGAAATTTGAATGAAAACACAAAGACATTTTGGTCATATGTTAAATATACTAGGGGCAAAACACAAAGAATACCATCACTAAGTGATAGTATTGGCGATCCTGCCGATGACAGCGCTACTAAAGTAAAGTTACTAAACATAGCTTTTAAAAACTCATTCGCCAAAGAAGACGAAACCAATATTCCAGATTCCGAATTACGAACAGCGGCCGTAATGAGTAACGTAGAAGTAGATATAATCGGAGTAGTGCTGCAACTAAAATCACTTAACAAGAACAAGTCTTCTGGTCCGGACTGTATACCCATTAGATTTCTATCTGATTATGCTGAAGCGATAGCTCCTTACTTAACAGCCATATACAACCGCTCTCTCAAAGAAGGATCTGTACCAAAAGATTGGAAAGTTGCACAGGTCACACCTATTTTCAGGAAAGGCAGTAGCAGTAACCCACTAAACTACAAACCTATTTCATTGACGTCAATTTGCAGCAGGATTTTGGAACATATCCTGTATTCAAATATTTTGAATTATCTCGAACAGAATGATCCATTGACCCGAGGTCAACACGAATTTACAAAATATCGTTCATGCCAACCACAACTCTTTATTCACACGAAGTGATGGGCGCTATCGACAAGGGTTCGCAAACTGATTCTGTATATCTTTATTTCCAGAAGGCTTTTGACACCGCACCTCACAAACAGCTTTTAATCAAATTGCGTTGTTATGGTATATCGCCCCAAATATGCGATTGGATAGGGATTTCCTGTCAGAGAGGACACAGTTCGTACTAATCGATGGTAAGGCATCGACTAAAACAGGCGTGATATCGGGCGTTCCACAGGGTAGTGTTATTGGTCCTCTGCTATTCCTTATTTACATAGACGATTTAGGGGAAAATCTAAGTAGCTCTCTTAGGTTGTTTGTAGATGACACCGTCCTTTACCGTTTAGTAAAACCATCTGAAGATCAAAACCAGCTGCAGAACTATCATAATAAGGTATCACTATTGTATAACAATTGGCAAATGACTCTAAATAATGAGAAGTGTGAAGTCGTCCGCATGAGTACGAAAAGAAATCCGCTAAATATTGTTTACAAGATAAATCAATCATAAGTGAAGGCCGTAAACTCCACAACATACCTAGGAATTACTATTACTTCAGACGTAAACTGGGAAGAACACGCAGAAAATGCCGTGGAAAAGGTGAACCAGAGACTTCGTTTTATCGGCAGAACCATTAAAAGATGCAACAGAACTACTAAAGAAACTGCATACACTACGCTTGTCCGTCCAGGAGCTGGGATGGGAATCATTACAACAACGGCGTTTATCGCTGCGGCGTGGGATACTTACGAAACTCCAATCGCCAACATTCTCATCAGAATGCAAAAATATATTGTTGATTCTCACTTACATAGATAGAAATGATCATCAGAATAAAATACGAAAAATCAGAGCTCGAACGCAGAGATTCAGGTGTTCATTCTTCCCGCACGCTATTCGAGAATGGAATGGGAGATAAATAGTATAAAAGTGGTTCGATGTTTTTTGCAGAGTGGCACATGTTGATGTAGATAGATGTAGAGGGCATCTACATCTACATCAATACTCCGCAAGCCACCTGACAATGTGTGGCGGTCCCACGACACTTACCTGTGGCAAACCTGATATTACTCTTGCTTTGGAAGATTTTTTTCCATTGCGAATGACGTGCTGCGTTCTCGTATCTCGGAACTCCTCAATCAAGTCAAACAATTTATCCGATAGGCCATATGATCTTACTTTGTTCATTAAACGACTGTGGGGAATGTATCAAGCTGAAGTCAAGAAACACCGCATGTACCTGAGAATTCGTGTCTACGGCCCTCTGAGTCTCGGGACGAATAGCATCAGCTGGGTTTCCCACGATCGCTTTCTTTTCGAAACAATGCTGATTACCGCAGGGCAGATTTCTTTTCTCCAGAAAAGTCATTACACTCGAACATAATACGTATCCCAAAATTCAACAACTGACCGACGTTAGAGATACAGGCCCATACTTCTGCACATCTGTTCGACTCCCTTCTTAAAAACGGAAATGACCTGCGACATTCTACAATCTTTTAGAACACTACGGTCTTCTAGAAAGCTACGGTACACCGCTGAAAGAAGGGAGCCAAGTTCCTTCGCGTACTCTGTGTAAAATCGAACTGGTATCCCATCAGGTCCTGCGGCCTTTCCTCGTTTTAGCGATTTTAATTGTTTTTCTATCCCTCTGTCATTTATTTCGATATCTGCCATTTTGTCATCTGTGCGACAATCTAGAGGAGGAAATAAAGTGTTTTCCTCTATGAAACAGCTTTGGAAAAAGACATTTAGTATTTCAGCCTTTAGAGTGTAATCCTCTGTTTCAGTACCATTTTCGTCACAGAGTGTCTGGACATTTCGTTTTCGTTGCCATGTATTATGGCAGCAGCTGAGCGACTGAAGTACTATTTTAATAGAACGTATTAAAATCTTAGATGGTTCAAGCAATCGCCAGCCACATTAGGTGGTAGCAGGTCATCGGGTCTGTCGACCCGACTACGAGGAGAGCGTAGGACAGAGGTTTAGGGGGGGCTTCTCCTCTGTATGTGTTACTCTGTGGTGAGATGCAGATCTGACTTGGCCCTAAGGGTGCGAATTCCTTCCTACCTGCTCCCTGCGGCGCCGTAGGAGGCCGGGCGCGCTAGCCTTGGGTGGCACACTGGCAGGGCAGTAGGTCGTAAAACTGTAGCCTTGTGACCCAAACTGTGAAGGAAAAGCATCGTCTGCTCTTTTTAGAAGAAGATAGCAGGGCATACGGCTGTGGCCGAGGGTCCGAAAGGGAAAGCGACAGAATGTTGCTGGAGGCTGGGCAGCCGCTCCCACGGGTGACGGTTAGAGCCGTAGAGTGAGAATCGCTCCAAAAGTATGTGTGAAAGGGATGCCGTCTTTGATTGGCTGATGTTCAAAGCGCCAGCTTTTCGAAATCAGCGGTTGTCTTGTGAGATTTTACTGGCTCGAGTTCGAGAACTCGACGCTGATTGGCCTTACGTAGAAACGGCGTTTCTCGGGGGGGGGGGGGGGGGGGGGTCTTGCGCAGAGACGCGGTGATAGAAGGGACTTCGTGTTTCGTATCCCTGGAGTACGTATGCGTCTGGTGACGTCCTGTCCTCCCAGTGTGCGAACTTGGAGATTTTGCTTATTGAGGTTTCAGGGTACACTCTGAGATTTATACTTGAGCGGATTGTTCTTGTTTTCGGTTTGAATAAGGTCAGCCAGCCAATAATAGTGCACCGAAGCACTAGTTGCGATATACTCAACTTATGGAGTCATTTAGACCTTCAGTACTCGTACGTACTTGTCTACGCTCACTGAAGTGGTCCTGACTTGGCAGAATTGCTTGAGATCGTAGGCACTGTGTACTGCCGAGCGCACAGAGACTGATAGCAGGCAGTACAGCTTCCGAGCGACGGGGCGAGTTTTCTTTTTTATTTCGTGGTCGCGCAAATTTTTAGCTCACAGTCGCCCTGCCCCCACGCCACTGCAGCGTAGCACCTTCACACGCAAGTCGTCAGTTTGGTAATGTATGGCAAAACGCTCGCCAGCAACATATAGTCGATACATCAGGTTCTGCCTTATAGTGGGGATTGTGTATTTAGGAAAGTCAACCCTGCACTGGTATTCCGACTCCATTATCCCGCTAACAACATTATATTATTTCACGATAGGGGTTTCTGACTTGCCAGCCGTTACTTATTTCCAATTTCGTAATAATTTGAATAACTTCATATGCATTAGATTGTTCTTTCTTATTTGGTTATAAATGTATTCTTGTTGTTTATGATTTTAGTATTGGATTTATCATTGTGTGTTTTATCCTGCTTAAAAAAGGTGTAATAAACATTGATGGATTTGAAAGATTTTTTTCAACATTATTAGTCGTCAGATCCCAGTTAGTTCGTTAGATTTTTGGTGGGGACAAATTATTAATTATATTTATGCCACTTGCAGGAAGTGGAAGAGTCTGATTACAATTAGAACTGAAACAGGGCAAATCATGCAAATTATTTGATGTGATGTTAAATATCAGTAATTAATTCAGGGGCAGCCGCTCATGTCTTCCTATTGTATTAACCCACATTAACCTTGCCCAGCCGCAATCATTCCTATCCATTTCACATTTTTTTACCACCACACCTTACATAGCTTATACTAAAGACGGCGCAAACATCCATGCCAGAGGGGGGATTCGAACCCTCGACCGCAGCGGCCGTGCAGACCGTGACTGACACGCCGTAGACCGCTCGGCCACTGCGGCCGGCCGTACGCTTCATCAGGGCACAACTGTTTGTGACTGGTTCGTAGCACATTCAGGTAACGTTCAGCTAATGATTTTCCCATCCCAGATTAACCGACACTACTCCCATCCAACATTCATGGGAAGTAACCGATAGACCAGATCGTGCACAAAATTCATTACCGGCACCACTCAGAGGAGTCTCGATATTACTTGGTAAGAGTGAAGGACTCGAAATGACTTTGATACAGACCTGACGAAACCATAGAGCGACGTTATCAACAGGGAACTGTAAATTGACACTGTACTCGTAAATCCAGAAGTGTGTCTGGGTGGGTGTTAGGCCTTCACTGTAAAACGGCTGGACGAATTAGGATCAAATTTGCAATGAAGATGCGTTATAGACCAGATTAACACGTAGGCTGCCTGTCGTAAGCCAGATAGGATAGGAATGGCACCTCTTGTCCAAATGAACCGATCACTGACTGGAAGGGGATCGGATTTTTTGACAGAATTTGCTGATTTTTGTCTACTTCATATTCCTAGACGAAATTGTATTTTCTTTTTAACAAATGACTATGTCTCATGTCACCGGGAACTATTCTTTGAAATCGGTTTGTAAAGGATTCCCGACAAATCTACGTCAGTATTCTGCATGTCACATTCAAGTATATGGCAGAGGGTTAATGGACTGCCCCCATGGTATTTATCTATAGTTGCATTCTCTAACAGGTCGCGTGGAATAGGAACACCTAAATCTTTCCGGCCTTTGATCCGATTTCTGTTATTTTATGAAGTTGATCATGTCTCCCTGTGTAGATGATTGTTAACTAAACATGTTCACATTTGGAAGAGAAAGCTGGTGAAAGAAATTACACAAATAGATTTCTCTGCAACGAATAACGCATTTCTTTTAATGATTCACACCCGAACTCGTGGATCATTTCTGTGACACTCTCTCCCCTGTAATACAAAACGAGCTCTAGTTCTTTGAACTTCGTGTAAATCGTCCGTCAGTCCCACCTAGTGTGGATCCCACAATGTGCAACAATACTCCAAAATAGGACTCACTAGTGTAGGCCGTTTATTTAGTAGACCTATTGCATCTTCTAAGTGTTCTGCCTTCGCTACAATACTTTCCACGTATTCCTTTCAACATAGAGGACTGATGACCACGCAGTCTAGTCCCCTTTAAACAACAACTTCAACGACAACAACAATCAACATAGGGAATGGGTTGCCTACGTGAATCCAATCGAACATTAGTCTAACATAACAATGAGATCTGTTCGTGCACATAATGCATCACCGGCACCCGTGCCTTAATTCCGGACGGCCAGAGAGGCAATGTGGCTCATTATTCCCACAGAGGACCTCCAAAGATGTTCCTCCGTGTCATGTCAAACTGCTGAGCCTCTTGGGGCGAATGACATCCGAAACGATATTAGCGAATGCCTCATTACGTTTTCCACATGAGTTTATGCAAACAAATGCTGTATCATTTTCGCAATACTTTCGTTGTGAGTAGATTCCAACCGACCGCAGTGGCCGAGCGGTCTGCGGCACGCCAGTCAGTCTGCATGGCCGCTACATTCGGAGATTCGAATGCCCCCTCGGACGTGGATGTTTGTGTCGTCTTTAGTATAAGGTAGTTCATAAGTAGTTTATAAGTAGTTTGTAAGTTTAGGGACTCATGACCCTGCAGTTAAGTCCCTTAATCTTAACAAACATTTGAACATTTGAATTAGATTCCATAAATATCCAGTTTTGTCAAAAAGTTATATTTTGAGCCCGTAGTTGTGTATATAATACAGAATAACTCTTACAATAAAGAAAACTTTAACCATCCTGATATGATTATCCTATTTGTTTGCAAAATAACGCAGTTACCGGTTTTAAATCTTCCAGTTTGTCAGATTTTCACGTCCACATACATTTTTAACCAAAATAATACGCACTATGATAACATTCAAATACGAGGGTTGGAACTTAATAGTGGAAACTATTTATTGACAACCTATACAAAAGCGTTACATGTTTGCGCCTGTTACTGTCCTTGAAAGTAGTCACCAGTAGTTCCTTAGTTTTACAAACATTTAACAATTTTAACCCCTCGTACCATTTATTCAGCCTCTTCTCCCTTTATAGGTCCCCAGTATCTGAATAAAATGAAGAAATAATTTAATATAATTACAAGACAGAAAATCTTTCGTAAATGCACTGTACCCCATATTAAATCAGCTTTGGACCACTATTCGTGAAGCTCCGTTCTTAGTTATTTAAATAACCCCCAAATTACGCTTAAACGTAATTGCGAAGTAGTTTTCCATGCACTAACTGAATGTAGCACACGTCACCAATGTGGAGTACGAAGGACCCATTATTATGCCTCATGGCTTTCCTTTCTTACGAACTGCAGCATATCCCCAGCGAACACCATGTCAGTCTTACAAACGGTGCAATGACCAATTGTGAACCACTTACCATCTACAATTTAAATAAATCTTGCGTCAATTTCTGAAAGAAAACTAAATAGACGTATTCACTGGATAGAGAAAATCTATGACATCAAGAAAAACATAACGGCGTTTCCACTTTTTCTGTTTCCGCGGGGCACGCGCAGAAGCTTACAATTATTCATATAGCCCTTCAAATTAATTAGCCCCGCTCTATCATGCCATTATGAAGCCACCAGTAGCTCTCATATTTTCTTGTTGACAACTAGTGTTCATGGCTTCCTGGAGTCTCGCCAAACCATATTCCCACCAAAGGGTATTACCAATTGAAACCGGGACTAATCGAATAACCGAAGAAGCATTAAAATGCAAAGATCGCAATTAATTAATTTATATTTCCGACGACCGGTTTCGATACACTTAGGGTGTCATTATCTGGTCACTTGCGTCTTATGTTTTCGTTTCGTGAAGGCGTATGACATTAAAATGGTACGTCAATCATAAAACATTTATCTTTGACAACTGGTACATTTAACTTTGACAAATGGGACGTCACACAAAAAACACCTTCTCCATTGTGTGTCATGTTGACAGAGAGCCTTCTTACAATTAACGAAACGAAAACATAGGACACAAGTGACCAGATGATGGTACCCTAAGTGTATCGCAGCCGGTCGTCAGAAAAATAAATAAATTAATTGCAATCTTGGCATTTTAATACTTCAAAGTAAGGAGATCGCTGTCCGACCGTGGAAAAATTAAATGATAACCCGAGGTTTTCAGGTCGCTCATGATGTAACCGATTATGTCACAGGTCCATCAGACACTGCAGGTCGGTAGTGCTGTTTGCACAGGCTTTCGAATCAAGTGCTGCGAAATACGCTGCTCTAACACGTAGGTTCGTTCTATGTCCAATTATATTCTGCCTTTACCTCACACAGAATAATATGTGTGTCAGCGTTGAAAAATCTAGACACACGCCGCTGCTTTCGGTTGATAAGTTCCGTCTGACGCTGAATCGTCCTTAGTAACAGGCAATGCTTCAAATTTGGTATTCCCGGTTCAGGTACTGTATCTCAGATAACATTCGGTTCTCCATGCTTCTAGCTCCAACCAACATTCCGTGTTCAAAGACTGTTAGTTCATGTCGCGTGATCATAATCATATCGGAAACCTTGGTACAGGAATCATCGGAGTGTGTTATAACTTACTGGTACATACGCAGTTATTCATTAATTCCATGATAAGAATGCAGGGTAAAAAAAACTATTACAGAGCTCCAAACCAACCAGGTCTTCTATTATCAATGAGACTAATGTTTTGTCCAGTGAGCTTCTGCCGTGACATTTCTTTGGACTCTATGGCTTATGCCCAAATGTACACCAATGATCAGATAGAAGAACACCTAACTGGCTCTACTGAAAGACGCAGTAATGAAGTCTCTCATTTATATCTTTCATTCTCTCATGTTTCCTCTTTGTCCTTTCTTTCACCTGTTCTCATAGCATTAAAATCAAACCTACAAATTTGCTGTGCTCAATAAATTCCAATTACATTAGTTTTTTTTTTCATTTTCGTGACACTGCAAAGACAAATGGTATAATTTCGACCACAGGCTTAACTAGTTATAATTAATATGCGTGGATGGAAAGACTGGTACATGTAGGGAGAGATGTTGATGCATTTAAAGTTATTAAATTCATAGGGTATCGAGTAGTGAGTGACGCACATACTTGTCATATTGTAAAGTAGAAAAGCGCTTAGAAGGTGTGTGTATGTATGTACAGAAAAAAATTTCAACGAAAATCACCTTTCCTGGTATTCATACGGAAACAGCTTGAAATTTGAGACGATTATTAAACCTGGGAATACATGACTTCGTAAGTTAATTTGGTCTTTTCTTTGTTTCATAAAATCATTGCAAGTAAAGCTCTGCCTTACGTACTTATGTATTAATCCAATTCTTATGTTAGTACATTTCTTTCTCTCCCTTCTGTTCAATGACTATACAGCATTCCATCAATTTCAGTTACGTTTTCACGCTCCTTAATCCTTATGCCATCGTGTACCCTAAATCACATGCTCGAGAATAACAAATTTGTAGAATGAAATATTAATAAGTTGTATGTGAAATACCTTGTGAATAGATTTATTTGTAAGGACATAAAAGGTTACAAACATCATGCGTGATGAGACAGGTTTTCATTCATATAACTGTTTCTACCATAACATATGCTATCATAACTGTCGAATTATGCTTTCGAAAGTATATTCAGTGTAACATTTGTGCACACTGTCAGCAACATGTACCACGAATAGAGTTAGTATTAACGACGTAATAAAATCGAAAACTCATGTCCTATGGGATGCTTTTTAATAAACTTTATTGTGTATGACCTCATATCATAACTATAAACCGCACTGCACTATAATTTCGAAGGTACATTACGTGCATATTGAGCATAAGAAAAGTAGTAAGCAATAAACGTATTTCCTTTTATCATTCTGTAGGCATTGTGAGCATCAAAGTATTTCTTTAAGGTTTGAAACTACGTGCAAACATGGTTGCAAATCTCTGAATGCAGACTGCTTCGATTCTCGAACAGAAAATGGAAGTATTGTTACTCTTGGATGGTATGTGCATTATGTCGTACGTTCTCTGCATTTCACATTGTTTACGACGTCGTATCTCATGAATACTTTGTATCGTACGTGGTTTTTATCACCACAGCGATTGTTTCCTGACGACGAGGAATGTGTATATCCAGTTTGCTTAAAATCATTACAGTTGTTTGGCAGTAGATATGGAATAGCGTCGTAAGATATCCCTGTTCTTTTCGGATTTCATGGTTTTGGCAACTTGTCTCTGGACTTGTCCCGGCAGCGATTGTTGCCGAACGTCAAGCAATATGTGTATGACCTTTGGCTGAAAATGCAGTGGTTTTACACACACATGCACGCGTACGCATACGTAAACTTTTATAAGATATATTGATATATGGCTGCCCATGACGCAATAAGGCTTCCTATAGAGTTATGTGATTTGGTTGTATTGTTTTACTAACGCAAATTAATTTGTACATATTATTTGTATCTTATAATCTTTTTCATGTCATTTCACTCGGGTTCTTTATAGTGCTAGGCTGACATACAGTGAAAGTAAATTTCGTTCATACCTCTATTTCAGTCCGTTAAGTCAACATTGTCGGTTTTTGTTTACAAAGCACAAATTGTTTAATGCTATCCTAAATTCAATTATAGTTGTTTGCTTAAAGCCACATTGAATATTGCAGCTGCGGGAGCAGATTTACACTGGCACACTGGATACCTGTGTGCACGGTCTCGCAACGAGATTATTTAAGCGTGGAAGTTTGTACAAACATTTAAACTGGTATGAAAGGCACTCAGTGCGTGTTTATCGCATAAACACAGTATAAAGCTTTCGAAACGTACAGGAAGTGTATCTGCGGTTGTAGAAATCCATATTTACTTAAAAATGAGCAATAGTGTGTATCAGACATGACTGCAACTCGAAAGAACGTTGCTTGGCAATATCTCGGGTTTTGTCTAACGTAGGTAATCTGCACCTCGATATAGAGCGAAATTTATCTTCAGGCTTTCAGGCACTTTTGTTAAAAAAGTAGCGATTCCCTTACAGGATCTAGAGCATTGAGTCAAATTCAAAACCGTACTGCACATTTTGCTCTTCCTGTACTAGGTGGTAAGGAAACCCGGCTCATTCAGATATCCGTAAGTTTTTCTGCTATATAATATACTAAATTCCAATGTTTGTATAATTTATGGGACTTAACTACGGGGTCATCAGTCCCTAAACTTACACACTACTTATGAACTACCTAATACTAAGGACGGCACAAACATCCATGCTCGAGGGGGGATTCGAACCCCCGACCGTAGTGGCCGTGCAGACTGTGACTGGAGCGCCTCAGTCCCCTCGGCCACCGCGGCCGACTATAATATACCAACATAAATCTTAGGCAGTGGCTGGCTACACACAAAACAAAATAATTGAACATTAAAGAATCGAAGTTTAGCGTGGCCTAGTCACAGGTGCTTCGCAGTGTAATGAAATTCAAAATAGACCTCTGCTTCCGTTAGTCTTGACGATTAAAAAAAAGGTGTGATGGATGTTATAGAAAATTATTAAAATTATACTAAATGTTTGTTGGCAGTACATAAGAACTCGGAGTTTGAAACACTGGATTATTTCATGTTGAAAGTTAGGGGTTTTTACCGGTAACCCGCGTCGTATTTGGACGATATTTTCATTGCGTTAGTCGCGATCTTGATTACGTGCTTCCTTACATTCCATTCAGCGTGGAATGGGTACGGTATTTATATTATACTAGCTGAAAACCCGGCGTTGCCAGGGTATTAATCTATGTATTCCTGCCGTTTTTCAGGTATATATTCATTTGTATAAGGGCTGTATGTCTGTAAAATCTCTTGAGAAAACAATTAATAGTAAAAAAGTAACAGATTAAAACTTGGTGCGTGATGGGGCGGTTTTCTGCAGTGGTGCGCCTCAAGATATGGGCCAGTTTCTCAGCAAGGAAATAATCTGAGCATGATCTTTATATATCGAAATCGATCATCACCATAAAATAAATATCATATTTCGATCATACTGCTGCAATTATTATATTGTGCGGCATTTATGCCTGTGTGTTTGGTTCTGGGCGTTCTGTAATTGGTCCGTGCTGGTGGCGGCACTCCGTTTCACGTCCGCACCGGCCAATAGCCGCAATCCTATTATTTATTAGGTGTGGCTCGTCCGGCTAATGTGCGCCTATTTCTGGCATTTTTCAGTTAATGATACACCTGTTGTGTTGCCCTTACCGGCCCAAATTGGGACGGAATCCTCAAAACGTGACTAGATCCACTGAAACTGTGCAGGGGAAGGGTAGGTGCATATCATTACAAAAGGGGAGGTCACCACCTTCGATATCTGTCGAGTTACGTCAGTTCAAAAGTGACCTTCGTCGAGAGTACACGCGACGCTGTCAAAGCAAGACAAATTTACTCTCGGTTTGTGAGTGAATACTTTGGTAGTGAACTGAAGAATTTCAGTTCTACAATATGGGAACGTTTGCTACAGGTATGAACAATATGTTCGTACTCTAAATCGGTATAAATTTCATAGTTATCCTATATATATATTACACTTTTTCCGATGCCTGTGCAAAACGACCTCACTTTGCCGAACTTTCATTTTCAACTAGAGCAAAAGTGCAATATATCGCGGAATTTCACCTCCTATAGATAGGTTAATTTATTTTTTATGCATAGCCAACCTCCAGCTGTTTATTGCATTTAAAACTTCAACGGTTTCGGATATTATCCATCATCAGAAGAGTCTGTTAATAATTTTTAATTCATGAATTATACACAAGTTACAATGAAATATGACATAACATAGTTGTGTCATCCAGAAGATACTTACAAAATTAAACAGGCTGATTGATAACTATATATTGATCTGACAAAAACTTAGCAGAGTTCGAAGTATTCATGGTGTCAAAATAGTATATCTTTGATATATCTTCCTTCAGTTTGTATGTTGTTTCCTTTGTTGTGTCTTTAGCAGATCAAGTGCTGGGTTCAAGGCAGAACTAAGTTATGTCCCGTATCACGGTTGATAAGATCATGTTTAACTTTCATATCAATCGATTCTTTAATTGTACTATTCCAGTATTCGGAAATAAAAATTTTGACAGCATCGTAGTTCAGCGAATGGTTTAATGTCAAACATTGTTCCGTTTTAACTGAAATAGAAGCCTGTTTGAGTCTAGTGTGTCGCCGGTCCTGGTGATCTGGCCGATATATGACATACCGTAATGACATGGTATGTGGTTAATTCCCGGGTTCTGTAGGCCCAGACCATGCTTTATAGTTCTTAAGAGTGTCTTAATTTTTGTCGGTGAAGAGAATATGATTTTGTAATACGCTTGAGAAGTATTCAGCTGAATTTTCTTTTATTGGTCAGGAATACGTGCCGCGGCGAAGCGGCCGAGCGCATTGAGGCGCTATGCTACGGTGCGCGAGGTCGTTCCCCGGCCAGGATTCGAATTCCCCATCGGGCATGGATGTTTGTGCTGTCTTTTGTTTAAGGTAGTTCATAAGTAGTTTGTAAGTTTAGGGACTGATGACTCCGCAGGTAAAACCCATAAGCTTAACAAACATTTGAGCATTCAAACAGGAATACGTAAAAAATGCAAACGTCTTTGTTTCTTGTTCTGCATCCGGTGTCACCTCTGGCTGAGGAAAAGGGCGCAGCACTTCTTGATATCTCTGGAGGAATATCTGTTTCTGAAGAACACAAAGGTGTACCAGCTCCTTCGTCAGGTTGTCTGGATCCGAAAGTGTTTGTACCCGATGAACAAGAGTTTTTTAGTACACCATTCTTTTGCGCCGCATGATGGCAGATACTGGCTTGCAAGTAAAGATTGATTTCAGTTGGTTTCCTGTAAAAGTCCAAAAGTACCATCTGCCTTCTCTGAAAAAGGTCATCTGAGAATGGGAGTTTCCATTCTTTTCCACTTCCATGGAGACGAGAGTTCCAAATTCTAAAAAAACCTGGTGCGTCTGCCTGTCATGGGGCCAGATCACAATGGTATCATCCATGTAAATAAAGACATAAGTAAATAAAAATAAAATAAAATAAAAACTTTGGATGCCAAATTTCTCCATAAAAAGGCATGCTCTCACCGGTAATTGTGGGCTGCCCATAATAGCCAACCCTTCTGTTTGCTCATAGTATTGACCTCCATATAGGTAACAAGTAGACGTTAAAACGTGCCTGAACAAGTCCAGGAGAGCGCTATCGAACTCGTTTACAATAAGCTCCAGAGTCATACAGTGGACGTTGTGAATACGCCCACCCAGAACTAGCTAACACTAAGGACGGCACAAATATCCATGCTCGAGGGGGGATTCCAACCCCCGACCGTAGTGGCCGTGCAGACCGTGACTGGAGCGCCTCAGCCCCCTCGGCCACCGCGACCGGCCAGTGAAGGTAACACTAGCCAGTAAATGACCTGTTATCAGATTTTAATTAATAACATACCGACAATTTTTAAAATTACTATTGGACAA
Source organism: Locusta migratoria (assembly GCA_026315105.1). Lineage (NCBI taxonomy): Eukaryota > Metazoa > Arthropoda > Insecta > Orthoptera > Acrididae > Locusta > Locusta migratoria. Next base: position 325,537,099 of record CM048748.1, read on the forward strand.
AGCTACTCAATAATACAGTTTTGTAGACACTAGCCAGTAAGTCCTAAGCCACGAGCGAAATCTGCTTTTAACCCTTTAGTGACCAAATTATTTCCAGAAGTTGTAGACTTTTTATGAATACTGTATTGGTTAAGAAGCCATACATAAAAATAATAGTTTAAATCTTGAAAGTGAAAGTTTGGCCTACGGGTATAAAAAATTATTGGGAACTACTGTACCCACAGAACTTTGCAGTAACTGGACTTGATACTTGAAAAAAGTATATCCTTTATTTTTAGTACAAAAAGAATATCAAGCATTTGATTTAATTATGTATTTGTTCATACTATCCATTGAGTTCACTAAGGTGACGTACTATGGAGCTTAGAGAAGCATGATGTTACACACAAAGGTACACGACAGTTGCTACACATTATTATTTTCCTGTTTTCTTTGTTTTAGGTGCTACATTGGCGGCACCTTCTGATTGTAGTACCTTTTTTTGGCAAATGAGTTCCAACTTTCGCGAGACGAACTTGATGTGGAACTCCAGGCACGCCTCTTTTTGGTGGCTGAAAATGAACGGGCCTTCCTCTTCGCTTACGACTTGAGAAGCCGGAGATGAGTTGCCTTGCCATCTGCTTCTGTTCTGCTTCTGCAACTTCCACATAATGTAGGCATTGACAACTGACATGTATACAAGAAAGAAAAATAGTGTATGCCATCACTTCCATGAACGACGACCTACAGCATACCGTTCTCGCAGCTGATCAAATCGATACATTCCTATTATTTTATTGTACTCTTCCACAGCCAATGGACAGAATACTTCACTTCTACTACAATCTTTTGTTAAAAATCTGTGAAGTATTTGGTTCAAAATGTTCAAAAGTTTGTATAGCTTATGGGAATTAACTACGGGGTCATCAGTCCCTAAACTACTTATGAACTAGCTAAGGCTAAGGACGGCACAAATATCGATGTCCGAGGGGGGATTCGAACCCCCGACCGCAGCGGTCGTGCAGACCGTGACTGGAGCGCATCAGTCCCCTCGGCCACCGCGGCCGGCGACGTATTTGGTGACTCAAAATCTTCATCAGAGTCAGCATCGACAGCTGAATCTTCTCCATCTTCTTGTAAAGTGTACAAAATTCTCAAAACCTCTTCTGGCATGAATCCAGGCATTCTAAACAATAGTAAACAGAAAATAACCAAAATGCCGATTGCACAGCCATATACGCTACACTTGACACACGTTCAGTGGTTCAGTGGAAAATATAGTTCCCACTAACCAACTTTGTAATAGTTACGTAATTTTCATTGATATTCAGCAAATATACAGGAATACTATCTCCCCTGTAAATGTAAAAGTAGACAAATAGAACGCAAGTCACTTCACAAGCAGAAGGAAAGCACACTATACAAAAAAAAAAAAAAAAAAAAAAAAAAAAAAAAAAAAAAAAAACCACGTTGTGATGATCGAAACAGTGGCTTGTTTTCCCGCGAAAACTGCGCTTCTACATTGACTAACACTGTAGAAATACAACCACTTTCGCGCGCCTGTTGACAATCTATATGTAGTTAGGACACTCTAACAGAGATGGTAGCACAAGTTACAAATGTGAACACTGAACTTATAGCGAAAACAAGTAAGGGGCTACTATAGTTCCCACAGGTCACTAAAGGTTTAAGTCTTAATGAAGGCGCATTTAAAATCAAAGTTCGGTGATCAAGAATCACCGAAATAATTAGCACGATCACTTTCCCTCACAATAATAATTACAAAAGAACGGCATAACTATAAGCTCTGTTATATGATCCATGGGGACATCACAGGACGTTCAACACTGATAAACACTCTGCAAAGCAGGAAAGCATCCCAGCTTGGCAACTAGGCTCTTGGAACGATCATTCCAAACCGTGTGAAGAACTACTGAGCGAACTGTAGCGTCGGCCAGCGTAAACAAATCTGCACCTTAAACGCCAGAGTCGTCGCTGTCCGAAAGCCCTCCATACTCGGGCCAGCGTCCAAGAGGAGCGAGCTGCCAGTGACATGTTCCTGAACCAATTAGCTCGTCGCCGGTACAAAGACACCGCCTCAGGCAAAGAGAATCACAAACAAGTCTGCGAAGTAAACGATAATACCGCATAAACTGGCGTCATACTAGAATCGGCGCTCGAGATGCAAATGCCACGTTCAGACCTTTGCAAGTTGGTCTCTTAGTTACACAAACTTCAATTGTTATTACACGAGAAAGACTGATAATTAGTGCCAAGAGTAACCTTTGATTAATTAGACGAATGAGTTAGCGAAATCTGATGTCTCTCTCTATTCGATTAGTCGATTCCGACTCTTCGTAACCCCACGAACTTCCCTCTGTCCAGCACTTTCTCACGTAGATCTTCCAGGTTGGAACACGTTGCTTCTGTGATTCTATCGATCCACGTCATCCTCTGCCGTCTTCTTCTTCTAGTGCCTTCGATCTTCCCCAGCATTAATGCATTTTCCAGTGAGGCATGTCTTCGCATTATGTGTCCAAAGTAGGTCAGCTTCTATTTTACTATTAGACCTTCCAGAGAGCAATCTGCTTTTATTTGCTCTAATATAGATCTGTTAGTTCTTTTTGCCGTCCATGGAATCCTAAGAATTTTCCTCCAGCACCACAATTCAAAGGAGTCAATTCTTCACCGTTCAGACTTTCTAATGGTCCAGGTCTCGCATCCATACATTATAACTTGGAAGACCATAGCTTTCACAATACGTATCTTTGTTGTTATAGTTATGTCTCTGGACCTTATAATCTTTTCAAGGTTTGGCATCGCCTTTCTTCTGAGCGACAAGCGTCTCCTGATTTCGTTGCTGCAGTCGCCATCATCAGAGATCTGGGAACCGAGATAATTGAATGTGGACACCACCTCCATGGATTCTCCTCCTATATACCATGAATTAATAGGTTTAGTTGCAATAATTTTGGTTTTCTTTACATTTAGCCTGAGACCGGCCTTTTCACTTTCGTTTTTTACCTTCAGCAACAGAGTCTTTAACTCTTCTTCACTTTCTGCCAGCAGTATGGTATCATCTGCATATCTGAGGTTGTTTATATTTATTCCAGCAATTTTAATTCCTGTCTCTTCTTCATCTATCCTGCCATTTCTCATAACGTGCTCTCCAAACAGATTGAATAAGAACGCAGACAATATGCAGCCTTGCCGGACCCCTTTCTGATTCATTATCTATTTTGTTGTGCCATACAAAGTTCTCACTGTGGCTTCTTCGTCAAGGTATAAACTACGTATGAGATGAATGAGGTGAACTGGTACTCCCATTTTACTGAGTACGTCCTATAATTTGTTGTGACCGACACAGTCAAAGGCTTTGGCATTATCAATAAAGCAAAGGTATACATCTTTCTGAAATTCCCTTGCTTTTTCCATAATTCACCGAATGTTGGCAATTTGATCTCTGGTTCCTCTCCCTTTTCTAAGCCCAGCTAGTTCTTCCGGTAGCTCTCGATCTAGATATTGACGAAGTCTCTTTTGTAAAATTTTCAGCATGATCTTGCTAGCATGCGAGATAAGTGCAATTGTTCGGTGATCTGAACATTCCTTAGAGATTCCCTTCTTTAGAATAGGAATAAATATTGATCTCTTCCAGTCTTCTGGCCACTGCTGTGTGCGCCATATTTTCTGATGTGGGACATTGCAAATAGATAAACGCATACTACGTGGCAATGGCCGAGTAGTTCTTGTTGCTGTGTCAGAGAATGCGAGATCATTCGCGATGGAGGTTCGATTCGTTGTTGGGTTATGATCAAGAGTGTCGTCCTTAGGTTAGTTTAAGTTTGTTTGTGTAGCTTGTAAGCTTAGAGACTGATGAATATACTTGTTTGGTGCCATAGAAACATTTGAACATTTCCTACTTGAAAGAGGAGGCGTGGCAGAATACTGTGTAGTAGGCAACCAGTCCAAAAGACAAAGAAAACAACATCTCCTCTACTAGTGAATAATTTATAATACGACAGATTCGGTTCCTTGTTAGATTATTGGCCAAAACCAAATGTACGCGTCGTCTTCATTGATACTTGTAGATATCTTTAGACTGATGTACCAAAACGGACTAGATTTTCATATGAAATAGTGATAAATACAACTACTATACAGCCACAGGAACAAAATTCCTTTAAGGGGAATGTTACATCCTTGAAAAAAGATATATTAGGAAAAAATCTAAAACTCATATAAAATTGTTAACATGGACATACACTTGCAATTTAATTGACTTATTAATTTTTTTCCCGCGACTTCTGTGTATGCGAAATAAAAGGTTAAAGAGTAGATTATGAAAGCATTTAAAAACTCGGAATAATTACGATAAACATTGAAAATAAAATCAGAGTAAATACCAGTTACACAAGTCTAGAACGTCAAAAATCGGATTCTGTGCTGTAATATTGCCGCTCGGGAATAGCCGAGCGGTCTGGAGCGCCACGTTGCCTTCCGCGTCGAAGGTTCTAATCCTTCCACGGGCATGGAAGTTTGTGTTGTCTTTAGTATAAGTTAGTGCATTACTAGTTTTTAAGTTTAGGGACTGATGATCTCACAGTTAAGTCCCATCAGCTTAACAAACATTTGAGAATTTACTGTAGTATAGCTTCTATAGTAGAATGACCAGACGTCCTATATTTTACGGGATCGTCCCATATTTAGACTAAGTGTCTCGTTGTCCCGACAAAACACATACCGGACGTATTTTGTCCCGTTTTCCATTAACCGTCCCATATTTTTGAAACGTTGTGTTTGTAAGTAAAAGTAAGTGTGATCTGAGGCTAAGGTTTAAAAAATACACTTCTTTCGAATACAAAAAGTACAATGAATCATTTATGAAGTTCTTTGTTTGGTGCTGCGTAATGTTTACACATGACGAGCAATTATGCTTCACGACATGACATTTACATCTGTCGTTGTACAATAAAGCGTCACCGGTTGCGCTACTTTTCACATAAATACCTGCAGGAATAAGGCCAGTTTCATTTCCGGAATTGCAACAGCAAACCGATATATTATTTACGCGTTGAATTAAGTACTTTTTCGGTCGACAATGGAGGTTGGTTTGACGTTATACAACACACAGGGTCTAGCACTTTAGAACAAAACTTTGTCACAAAGTACGATGTTGTTCGTTGGAAACGTGAGAGTAGTTTCATCATAAATGGTGATTTAGACGTCTTTCTTCTGAGGAAGTCATTTTTGTTTTCCATGCAAGGAAACCTTCTCTTCTCTCAAGTCAATAGAGTGCACCAAGTGAACAATGATGCAAATAAAAAGTGAAGCGAAAAAGTACGAATTTAGGAATACTGTCGTTGTGAAAGGTATCTCTCTGAATTTATTTGTGATATGTGCTGCAAAAATTTGCAGTTCATAATTAGCTTTGCTCAGTGTCTATCTGACGCCATTGCGTTATGTACCGATAAAAGAAGTATATTAAGTACCCTAAACATCGGTCTTGGTTATAATTATATCCTTAACGTTTTCAAAACTAAATGTCTTAGCCGGCCGCAGTGGCCGAGCGGTCTGCGGCGTGCAAGTCACGGTCTGCACGGCCGCTGTGGTCGGGGGTTCGAATCCCCCCTCGGGCATGGAGGCTTGTGCCGTCTTCAGAATAAGCTAGTTCATAAGTAGTTTGTAAGTGTAGGGACTGATGACCCCGTAGTTAAGTCCCATAAGCTCTACAAACATTTGAACATGCTTAAATGTCTTAATTTTGACTAAATTGTATTTCTAGTTATCATACTCCTGAATAACTTGCATTCTGCTGAAAAATATAGTTGAGAAAATGAGAAGTAACTAACCTATTGTACATAAAAATAGCTGAAAGCCCTAATGATAGATGTCGTTATATAATATTGACATACTGTGTTTCCATGTAAGGACAATAACATATTTGTCCCATTAGTAACGCAACATATTTTTCCGCTTTTTTTTTTTTTAGTTCTAGTCTTAACAAAAAGATATGTAGCAAAATTTATTTTACTGGTACAGTCTTTATGAAACGTTTTACGGAATTTGAATTCATTTCAACTTCTAATTTTGTCCCGTATTTTGATTTTCGCAGTCTGGCCACACCAATTCGATACTGAATCATTTATGAACACATGAAAAACCCTATATCTCACTATAGTTTATTGTAAAACGTAAAGGAGGAGGCAGTGAACGAGCAATTGGACGTATGGGGACAAACAGTACAAGAATATGGGATGAAATTTAGTATAAGCAAGAGTGATATGATTATCACAACAAGATCAAAGGACAGAGAAACAACTAGAGTAACAATTCGTGGGGATCGGTTGAGGATGGTGGAGAGTTTCAAGTACCTGGGAATCCTGATGCAGGAAGGTGGAAAATACGACAGGGAAATGAACGAGCTGGGGAGGAAAGCAGAAGCATTTCGTAAAAGTGTCAGAAGCCTGATATGACGCAGGGATGTGCCCCAAACCAGTAAAGAAGTTATAAAGCGGTCATACTTTGCCTCAATCCTGACATATGCGTCCGAAACCTGGGTTATGAAAGGAAAAGGCAAAAGCAAATTACAAGGTAGTGAGATGAAATTTGCGCGCGGCCGTTCGCTGTCGGGTCTGCGATTCCTCTCTCGGGGATGGGTGGTTGTGTTGTCCTTACCGAAGTTACTTTAAGTCAGTGTAAGTATTTTGTTAGCGTAGGGACTAATACCTAACGTAGTTACGTTCCTTAGATTTAGAAGCATTTGGGAATATTTGAAAATGTTCAAATGTTTGTTAAGCTTATGGGACTTAACTACGGGGTCATCAGTCCCTAAACTTACAAACTACTTATGAACTACTTACGAACTAGGACGGCACAAATATCCATGCCCTAGGGGGGATTCGAACCCCCGACCGTAGTGGCCGTGCAGACCGTGACTGGAGCGCCTCAGTCCCCTCGGCCATGGGAATATTTGAGATGAAGTTCGTGATGAGTAGTATTGGAGTGACAAATATAGGTTAAGGGTGGATCTGAGAGTTAATAAAGATGGAACCATTACAAGAGAAGATTGAGACATGTAGGCCGACCTGGCATGGGCATGTTAAGCGAATGTAGGAGAAGAGGATACTCAGGATGAAACTGGAAGGAAAGGGAGCAAGGGGAAGACCGAGAGACAGATGGCTGAAAGGCGTGGAGGAATGTGTCAGTAGGAAAGGAGAAGACTGGACCAGATGGTGGCAGCTGGTGCTTCAGATGACTGGGGGTTCACTTCTTTGAGTGCCGTAAAAGATCAGCATAAGGTCTTAGCTTGTTTGCACTTGCTTTCAACTCGAGCTGAGGCGTCGGCCTACCAAGCTTCTTTATTTCATACATTTGTTCCAGGCTTGAAGCTAAGTAATTTGTGTCTCAAAGATACTGAACGTTGGTCATTTTTCTTTGATAATAAACACCAAGACATATGAATATGCACATGAACAACAGAACATAGTAAGTTACTGATTATACTGTTAAGACAAATTGAATACGTCACGTGACAGTGTAAGCAGTACCTCCTACTAACACTGCGCATGCGCAGAGGCTACTCCCCCCACTCAACTTTTCAAACAATTAAATATTTGTTACAACGAAAAGTATAAAAGTGATTTATCCTAAAAATAGCGCGACACATTTACTGAAACGTCCAACGGTATATGGAAAGTAATAATACAAAGTCATTGTGGGTTCTGTATATGTCAAAAAGAAGATTGGGTTTAAAAAATTGCTTGCAGTCGGTCTCGATCCCACTACCTTCGACAGCGCCGCGATGCCGCTAACCACATGGCTGTTCTTGCTAGGTGAAGAGTAGTAGTTGTTGTTGTTTGTTAAGCTTATGGGACTTAACTACGGGGACGTGTTTTTGATGAATCTTCAATGCGCCGAAAACAAATTTGAAGGGCGGACGTTGCCTTCCTGGAAGATTTGAGCAGTTTGAGTAACGATGAGCTGATGCCTCTACCAGCTACAACGCCAACGTTAAAAGCGGCGTTTCCCGTCCCCCTTCCATGTCTCGGGAGCGCCAATATGCTGCCTCCAGGAGGTTCAGAAGAGAATTTGAATCTGAGCCATGCATACGCATTGCAACGCTACGACCACTGCCGCCTATGTCGCTATGTAGACTTTCCTGGCGTATTAATTGATCAAAGTCCTCACGGGTTTCCAGAAGGGTCTTCTGTCATCTGTACACAATATTTCTGCGGTCCAACTGGCCGCCATCGTCAGGTGAGGAAGCTAAGCCGCTCTCGCCGTGACTGAGTGAAACTGGTGGTTTTTCTTTTTCTTTTCCTTTATTGTATTTTAATGCCCCGTGGGGCAGGCTGGCAGCAGCTTTGTACGCTGCTCTTCAGCCCAAGGTAAATACGTATTTGACAACATGAATGGTTGGTTAAAACAGGAGATAAAAATGTTGAATTTAAATAAAAAAAGGAGATAAAAATGGTGAATTTAACAATAAAATGAGAGAAAGTAGGCGAACTAAATACAACGAAATTGAGGCTTTAAGACACACACAGTATGAAAAACTGCCACAGTGACTAAGAAACACCCATTTTTCACAGCGAATGGCAACGAGAACAGAGAGCCAATTAAAAAACATGGCAACACAGTGTTCTGCCTGTGTGGCGTTTGCTGGCGTTTGAAAACTCAGATAAACTTGAAGCACTAAAACACTGCACACTTAAAACAACTGACACACACAATTAAAATGTCTGAGCAGGCCTCGCAGTGGAGAGGGAGGGGGAAGGAAAGTGGGGTGGGTAGAAAGGGAGGGGAGGGGGACGGAGGGGGTATGGGATGAGATGGTATGGAAGGACTTCAAGGGAGTGGGTAGGGATGGGGATCCAAGCGGAGGAAGGGAAAAGGATGGGTGGAGGGGGACGTGGCACTAATCTACAAGGAAGGCTAAGGTTGACAGGAGGGGTATATGTCAGGACGGAGGGCGTCATCCGGGAGAGGAAGCTGATGAAAGTTACCCTCGGATAGGATGTGGAGAGCGTGGAGGTGGAGAGAGGGAGGTAAAGCCGTGGCAGAGGCCTTGGATTCAAGGAGATAGGAGAGACCAGTGGGTGACGAGAGTCAATTGTGCGGGAGGTATATAGGATGCGGAGATGTTCAAGGAATTTTAGAAGGTGGGGAAAAAGGATAAGATCATATTTGATACGCGTGGGGGAAGTGAGGCGGATCCGGTAAGCAAGGTAGAAGGCATGGCGTTCTAGGATCTGGAGGGATTTATAGTAGGAGATCGGGGCGGATATCCAGGCGGGATGAAAGCTACGCGAAACTGTGGAATGGCTGGCTCTATATACGCAATGAAAGTACGAAGGCGCATGGGATAAGTACAGAGGGCGTGCGTTTACTCGTAGCTGCTGCCAACTTGCTTTTTTTTTTTTTTTTTTTTTTTTTTTTTTTTTTTTTTTTTTTTTTTTTTTTTTTTTTTTTTTTGATATGTGACGATATGTTTATTGGTTGGCCACATGGAATAGATTCTCGGCACCGGTTGTCCGATCATTTTAACTGTCTCCATCCTAACATCAAATTGAAAAGGACGGCAAGTTACCATTTTTGCATATGTTGGTCTATAAAAAACATTATTGGGATTGTGTTTTGAAAGAATCGATTGAAATCAGAATAACGGATAATCCAATTAATCGTGAGAGTGGTTGTTTTCTAAGTAAATCGTGGAATCTTGTGTTATCAGACCTAAAGGAACATCGGCATCTGCATCAAATAGCAGTGAATGACAATCTATAACGATCTATCGTTTTTTACCCACCACTGGAGGCGCTACAACTTCTCTCGCGGCAGGGGTCAGCAGCTACGAGTACTCTCACGCCCTCTATACTTAGCGCATGCGCCTTCGTACTTTCGTTGCGTATATAGAGCCAGCCGTTCCACAGTTTCAGTCACGGCGAGAGCGGCTTAGCTCCCTCACCTGATGATGGCGGCCAGTTGGACCGCAGAAATATTGTTTTCAGATGACTGAATCATCCGCCTGGAAACCCGTGAAGAATTTGACTGTCGCCTACGTTAGCCGGCTGCGCTACGAGCCGTGTACGTGCTATCTCCGCGACGTAAAACGTTTTTCATCTCGAATTATATACAGAAGGATGGAAAAGCTGGTAGAAGCCGACCTCGGGGAAGATCAGTTTCGGTTCAGGAGAGATGTAGGAACACGGGAGGCAATACTCACTTTACGGCTTATCCTAGAAGATAGATTAAGAAAAGGCAAACCTACATTTCTAGCTTTTGTAGATTTGGAGAAGGCTTTTGACAATGTTGATTGGAATAAACTCTTTCAAGTTCTGATGCAAGCAGGAGTAAAATATAGGGAGCGTAAGGTTATTTACAACTTGTAGAAAAACCAGACAGCCGTTGTCAGAGTTGAAGGGCATGAAAGGGATGCAGTGGTTGGAAAGGGAGTAAGACAGGGTTGTAGTCTTTCTCCATTGTTATTCAATTTATACATTGAGCAAGCTATAAAGGAAAGCAAGGAGAAATTTGGAGAAGGAATTAAAGTTTAGGCAAAGAATTAAAAAATTGTGTTTTGCCGAGGACATAGTAATTCTGTCAGATACAGCAAAGGACCTGGAAGAGCAATTGACCGGAATGAAAGGTGCATATAAGATGAACATTAACAAGAGCAAAACTAGGGAAATGGAGTGCAGTGTAAGAAAATTAGGTAACGAAGCAATAAAGGAGGTAGATGAGTTTTGTTACTTGGGCAGTAAAATAACAAATGCTGGTCGCAGTATAGAAGATATAAAATTCAGACTGGCAATGGATAGAAAAGCGTTCTTGAGAAATAGAAATTTGTTAACATCGAATATTGATTTAAGCCTAAAGAAGTCCTTTCTGAAGGCATTTGTATGGAGTGTTGCCTTGTATGGGAGTGAGACATGGACAATAAACAGTGCGGACAGGAAGACGACTGAGGCTTTTGAAATATGGTGCTACAGAAGAATGCTGAAGATTAGGTGTGTGGATCGCTTAACTAATGAGGAGGTACTGAACAGAATTGGGGAAAAAAGAAATTTCTGGCATACCTTGACTAAAAGAAGGGATAGATTGGTAGGGCACATTCTTAGACATCAAGGAATTGTCAATTTAGCTTTGGAAGGAAGTGTGTGGGGTAAAAAACGCAGAGGACGACCAAGAGATGGATACAGTAAGCAGATTCAGACAGATGTAAGTTGCGTTCTTATGTCGAGGTGAAGAGGCTTGGTCATGATAGGATATTGTGGAGAGCTGCATCGAACCAGTCTCCGGACTGAAGACCACAACAACAACAAAACTACTTTGGATATGCATATAAAGTGATCTGATAGAGGAACGAAACGAAGAATTATTGTTCAGAAAAACTTTTTGCTTTATTTAGTTGTTTACTTTTTTTCCACGACGATCTATCTCCTGGGGTTCAATGGACCAGTTAACACATAGGACGCGCCGCCTCTGACCAAGATGGAGAGATGGCGGCAAGACAGAAGACGATGGAGAGGATTATGTTCGAAGCAGACCCGGCCAGAGGATGCAAACTTGTCCACGTTGATGATGAAATGTGCATTTCCCTTTTAATATACGCGTGATTCTGCGTCCATATCCATCTTCTAATACGAATTTAGATTTATCCCCGGCTTAGACTTCGTCAATCTACAGCTGTTCTGTTGATAAGAAACTATATTGTGATAGCCCTATGAAACAGCGAGAAGCGTTTGGCGAATTAAAACCAGGGTGAGATAAAGTTGCCCACTAAGGGAGCAGCAAATAAACACGGCGTGGTGCGGCCGTTAGAATGCAGGCGGCGCCTGCAGGTGCATATTAAACATTTTAACGGCCGCCTTCCCCCCAACTGCTCACACGCTGGGACCGCGGACCGCCGCGCGCATACTAAGGGCCCATTAGCCGGGCGTAAGCCTTATCATGATGGAAGGCCCCGGCTAGCCAAGGTCGCTAATGTAATTACAGACAGGTTTGTTTATCAAGGAGGGGAAAAGTTAATGAGTTTGGCAAACACTGGTTCCTATTAGGAATGCAGCGAACTGGCGTATGATTCAAAATGAAAATATCAGTCAGGTTCCCAGAAAAGTTTTACAGTTTACTTCATAATACGGTAACTGGTTTCGATCTATGCTAAGATAATCCTTGGATCGATTCTTATCAACGTTAATGCCGAGGCGGTGAGCTCATCGCCATCGCCTCTGCATCGACGTTGGGAAGAATCGGTATACATCTACATAGATAACCTGCAAATCACATTTAAGTGCCTGGCAGAGGGTTCATTAACCACTTTCATAACCTTTATCTACAGTTCCATTCTCTAATACTGCGCGGGAAGAAAGAACACATAAATCGTTCCGTTTTCTATCTTATTCCTCTTATTTTATTAGCATAGTATTGACTACCTATGTTTACCTAGGTTTACCTAGGTTTACCTAGACTATTAGCAAAATATTTTCACATTAAGAACTAAAATTCGGTGATTCAAATGTCCAAATGTTTGTCGAGCTTATGGGACTTAACTACGGGTTCATCAGTCCCTAAACCTACAAATTACTTATGAACTAGCTAACACTAAGGACGGCACAAATATCCATGCCCGAGGGGGGATTCGAACCCCCGACCGTAGTGGTCGTGCAGACCGTGACTGGAGCGCCTCAGTCCCCTCGGCCACCGCGGCCGGCAAAATTCGGTGATTGAAATTTCGCAAATAGATCACGCCGCAACGAATTACGTCTTTCTTTTAATGGTTTCCACATCAAATCGTGCAACATTTCCGAGACGCTTTTCCCCCTGTAACGTGATAAAACGAAACGAGCTTTCTTATCTGAACCTTCTCAGTGTCATCCGTCTGTCCCACCTGGTGAGGTTCCCACACTGGGCAACAGGACTCCAGGAAAGGACACACAGTTGTGATGTAGACAGTCTCTTTGGTGGAGCTGTTGCATCTTTGACGCGTTCTGCCAATGAAACGTAACTTTGGGTTGCCTTCCCCACAATATTTTCTGTGTGTTCTCTCCAGTCTCAAAATGTTCAAATGTTTGTGAATCTATCGGACCAAACTGCGTGGTCATCAGTCCGTAGCTTACAAACTACTTAAACCTAGGTAAACTAACATAAGGACAACACACACACCCCTTACCCCAGGGAGGACTCGAACCTCCACGGCGAGCAACCGCGCGCTCCGCAGCGAGACACTTTAGACCGCTCAGCTACTCCACCGCGGCTCTCTCCAGTCTAAGTAACTGTAACTCCTAGGTATTTGGTAGAACTTAAGACCTTACGGTTTGACTGATTTATCGTATAAAAAAAGTTCAGCATATTTCTTTTACTGGTCATATGTATTACTTCACGGTTTTCATTATTTTGTGTTAATTGCCAATGTTCTCACCATGTAGAAATTTTGTCTGTATCACTTTGCAGTTGCATTTGATCCTCTGTTGACTTCACTAACAGATAAACGACAGCATCATCCGCGAGCAGTCTGAGGGAGCTATTCAGAATGTCTTCTAAATCGTTTATAGCAGGCCGCGGTGGCCGAGGGGATTGAGGCGCTCCATTCATGGTCTGCACGGCCACTACGGTCGGGGGTTCGAATTCCCTCTCGGGCATGGATATTGGTGCCGTCCTTAGTATAAGGTACTTGATCAGTAGTTTGTAAGTTTAGGGAATGATGACCCCGTAGTTAAGTCCCATAAGCTTAACAAACATTTGAACATTTTTTGAAATCGTTTATGAACACAAGGAAGAGCAGGGGACCTAGAAAGCTTCGTCATTTACTACGAACGATGTCCTTTCTGTTAGGAAATAGTGAATCAAATCTCACAATTGGGACGATATTCCATAAGCACGCAATTTAATTAGAAGCCGCTTGTGAGGTACAGTGTCAAAAGCCTTCCGGAAATCGAGGAATATCGAATCGATTAGAGATTCCTTCTTGATGGCACTTATCAATTCATGTGAATAAAGGGCAAGCTGTGTCTGAGGATGATTTTACCATAGATCGAAACCGTTTGCCTTAATACAAAGTAAATTGTACGGACTTTTTGGGAACTTGACTGATATTTTCATTTTGGAAGTGAGAAGTGTCAGTAAATTGTTTGCGTGAGAGATCCTAAGACAAAATTGCAAAAATTCAATCCGAAAAGGATTTTCTGCTACCGCACACAACAACCCATTTCACTGTGATTGACGCTTGTGTTTTATGTGTATCTCTTGAATGCAGATAACTTTAGTAGGTGTGTGTATAATATGATTTCACGTTAATGTTCTATGAAGAAGACGGGAAGAACTGGGTGATGTTCCGAGATTGAGGCTTTACGTCGAATATCATCAAGAGGACAGTAGAGATTAACGTGTCTTTGCGGTGAAGGATCACTAAAACTACACACACACACACACACACATGCCTGAGGGAAGACTGGAACCTGCGACGACTAACGTCCGCGCGCATCACAACAAGACTCATTAGTGCGCAACGGCTATTCCGATGCAGCCCGTTTGCAGTGTGGATGTTTTTATCTGATACTGCAATTGGAAAATCGACTGAAATAAATATCGGTAACTTATTTCAATACAATTATTTGGATTGTATTTTACTCATTCACTTACAAGTATTGTGCCTTGTATTGTTTCGGAATCCCACGAACACGTAAAGCATCAGTTGACATTGTTCTTCTAACAAAAACAAGTTCCGCAAATGTTATTATAGCACGGATTTACGAAGAGTTTGTACACAGACAAAGATGTTACACAGTTCGTGATTTATTATTAACATGTTACAAATCACGAAATAAATATATCGTAATTACTTCATTATGAAAGAAAATAGAAAATTATGAAGAAATTTATTGGTTCGCTATAACATTTGTGTAACGATTTTACAAAAAAATAAAAAATAAAAATAAAAATTAAAGAAAGTTTTAAATGCTTTAAGTGTATGTAAATCTATGGGATTTAACTACTCTGGTCAGCAGTTCCTAGGCTTAAAAACTACTTATCTAATTAGGCTAAGGGCAAGAAATACACCCATGCCCAACGGAGAACTCGAACCTCCGACGGCATACAACCTCGCGCTCAGCAGAAAGGCGCCTTAGAACGCTCGGACACTCCACCATGGCAAACCATTTTCTGCTTTTTCTGGTGTACCAAAATTTTCAGTTCCTTCTTTAAAATTCATTGCACATGCCATTTTGAAGTGGTATACTATGTTAAGATCTTCTATATGTTTATGTATTGTGTTATAACTGATTTTGTGAATGCATTACGTGTGTAAAAGGAAGCCTCGCGACCTTAACTTGTGGCCGGCAACGTTTCAGTCAACAAGACGTCAGGCGACATCGTCAGACACAATCCCACCCAAACATCGCACATTCGTTTGTCCGATCAGCAATTCAGGTCGGAAACACGACACGAAATCAACTGTCCTGGCAATTCGTATAACCTTACACAACTCTATTTCAAGCACATAACTGCAATGCTAAATGTCAGGAACATTCGCAAAAATGGTTCTGCTGCAAGGGGATGTACACATAGTTCTTGTTGCGGTCCAGGTCTTTGGAATGTGTTATACGATACCTTGCTTAAATTTCCGGATTCAAGACACTCTCGTGTGAGATAACCCAGCAGTTTAGTCCGCTTTAAAAACCCAACAACAAATCTCTTGTTATAGCTTTTGCCGACGACCTGATTCTATAACCAAAGGAAAGAGTCCTCTGGCCATTGAGAACACATGTAACCCAACCATGCAAGTATTAGGTACTTGGGCCGGTAACAACAAATTCCAACGAGAGGAACAGAAATCAAAAGCTTATCACAAGGTAAAGAAATTGTGCCTCATAGACGGTTGGAATTTACCTTAATAACAAGGTGCTTCCAAAAGTAGATCATATAAATTATCTGGGAGTCACAATCGACAGTAAGTTTACATTCAACAAACACATTCAACACATTACTGAATAATGCACCGTCTTAATTAACGCTCTTTCAGGGTCAGCTAGACTCGAGTAGGGTCTGCGGACTACAGCACTGCTAAGTATTTATGAAGGAGCAGTACTACCTATATTACCGTACGGCTCACCGGTGTGGATAGACGAAATGGCACAAAAATACTACCGTACTAAAATTATTATAGTTCAAATGTAAATCAAAGCCGCGCTGGAGTGGCCGAGCATTGTAAGGTACCTTGGTGCGGGAGTGCATTTGTTTGCCGTCGGTGGTTCGAGTGCTACCCCGAGCATGGGTGTCTGTGTTGTCCTTACTGTAATTTAGTTTAAGTACTTTGTAGGTATAGGGACCGATGACCATAGCAGTTTCGTCCAATAGATATACAAGCCTTTGAACATTTTATTTGATTAACCAATATGATGATGATGATGAAAGCTTACAGAACGATATCCACTGAAACGCTCTGTTTCACAAGCCTCATGAAAATAACTCTTAAGAATGAGGAAATAGCGAAATATTATAACCTGGTCAAAACTAAAGACGCCAGGCAGAAAATTCAAATTGTTTGTTTAGCTTATGGGACTTAACTGCGGGATCATTAGTCCCTAAGCTTACAAAATACTTATAAACTAACTTACACTAAAGAGAACACAAAAACCCAGCCCGAGGGAGGATTCGACCCTCCGACGGGGAACTGCCTCGCGAAACGGAGCGTAGCGCCTCAATGCGCTCGGCCGCTCCGCCGCGGCATAAGTCCAAGTTCAGAAGTGCCAATGTTCACAACTCTAGAAGTATGTTCAGCCTCATGTTGATGTTTAAATCGTCAAATGCAAGCCATATAGTAGTTATCATACCTACGTCTATAAGAAGCGATGTGTGTGTGCGCGTGTGTTTAAACATGTAAGCGACTGTAAAAATTTTGATGCAATCATGAAGAAATCTTTTGATTAGCCCAGCAAGTGATGGTGCGAAGTTTGGTATCTATCATATCAGAGCATTTATTGATTTGAAGAACATAACGCGAAATATTGAACAGTAATTATTCTTTGCAAACGCTATTTTCTGTTCGACTTTTCAACTTAACCATATTTCAAAAAAATATTTTACTCGTTTCTGAGTTGTACGTAATAAGATTCAATACAATGCATACCGCGTTTATACAATCCTTAGTGTGTTTAATCGATATTTACATATTAACAGAGAAAGAGCCAAGCGTCACAGCAGAGTCCTACAGGAAGTCACGGAACTACTTTTAATTCTTAATTTCCGAGTCACTAAATGTAATGGCTAGTTTTCCATAAGATTTCCATCAAGGACACGAAATACTAATTAAAATATCAATCATCTGCTAATATCAATGTATAGTAATAAAACGTCACAGAAGTGCAATGCATACGGTTCAAATTTATTGGTTTACAGTAGCAAAATCGTAAATGTGTCGTAGAAAATCTTTTAAGGTTCTACCGGGCGTATTTAAATCAGAAAGAAATAATTATGTTCATTTTGAGATACTGAATAGAAGAAATATGAAACAATTTCTGATGTTTCCTTTCCTTGGGCGTGGCAGGGCACTGTACGTATTGATAGATCTACTACAACTATGCCACACGATCTTCTCCGTCCATCCACCAGAAGGCATGTGATTACATTTATTTGTACTGCCCGTGTAAATCTGGGGTGGCTCTCTAGTAGTATATGTTCGAGATTCATTCCAATTTAACTCATCGTACATTTTCTTTCGAAAATCATTATTCCAGCGAAGTTTTGATATTTAAGAACTGCAGGTCGTTATCATTCCTACAATAAGGAGCCTTTCGTATCTATCTCAGTTGTTGCGTGGACATGCTAACGGTTTATGCACGTAAATGACGAGCGTTCATAATTGTAGTAATTGTCAATTGTTTTACTCTGTGCTGTGCAGATAATATTGAATCTTAATTAACCTCTACCAGTGAGTTTTTCTTTCAAACTATTCTACTTGGTAACAGTATACTGCTGAAACGACCAAGTATTCACAGAAAAATATTGTAAATTTAAATATTTATTTGTAATCATTTAGACAGCCAATTTGTAAATTCTTCTTAGTCCTTAAGAGCGGTTTACAAAAGCTTGTGTATGTTTCAGTTTAATATTCGTTCGTCAATAGTACAATAGGCCCGTTCGACCTTTACGCTAAAAAGGAGAAATTGGTAGCTTCATACTAGCATGTCGGCCTCTTGCAGTGACCATATGGCTGTTTGTTTAAAGATTGAACTATAATAAAATAATTTTTTGAAAGAACCTCGAACCTGCGAATCAATTTCAGTGCCCGTAGATGGTAATTAATGTTTGAAGTATTACCTTAAGACATGGAATGAGCAGCATTGGTCATTATACATGGTTTGTTAATAGCAAATCGATTTCAATCACAGAGTTACCATCATCATTTCATATCTACAAGTCCTCATATGAAGTTGGTTACAGATGAAAATGTAGGATGTTGATATACATTTTACTGTTCTAACTGTGTCGGGTACAAGTTAAAAAGACTCAGTGAGAGAACCGAAATTCTACTGGTACTAAAGAAAGAGCTTGTTCTACATTTAGAAAATTGCCAGTTAATTTCTTTCGGAGACTATTTCAAGATGAGTTCTTTAACCCGCGAGAACTCGGGCCTGTAAAAGTTACGCGATCGATCGCGTGTATAGCATTTTTCTGACAGCCAAAGAACAGATTGTAATGTGCTTTATATTTGTAAATAAGTGTTTCTGGTTGCGGTTATAAGAAAACAGAAATATTTCACTATTTAAAATTGCTAAAATGCCGAATGTTTTAAAATTACTGTGAGCAAAATGCTCACGCGCAAGTATTCGCGCGTTATCGTAAAAAAAACTTTTTTTTTTCATGACAATCGAAATGGAAGATAACGCCGTTTTCTTCATACATTTTAAATTACAGTTTATAATAGAAAGCAAGTTTTATTGTTAGTACAGCGACTCATTTTAAAAGCGCAATTACCGTACGGGAGTAGCCGAGCGGTCTGCGCGCCACTTTACGGATCGTGTGGCCTCTCGGTCGGAGGTTCTAATCCTCCATGGATGATTGCGTTGTCTTTAGTACAAGTTAGTTTATAAGTAGTTGGTGAGTTTAGGGACTGATGAACCCGCAAGTTACGTCCCTTTAACTTCACTAACATTTGAAAAGCGCAGTTGTTCAAATTACTGCATTAGGCGATACAAAATTACCGTATAAGCTGTGACATTAATTAAAACAATTAAAATTGTAAAACAGGAAGATTGACGACACCACTTCAAGTTTGGAGAAAAAAGGTGGTTAGGCATTTGCCCGCGCATCCACTTCAGGTCCGCTATTTGAATAGGCTGCAGAGTGAAAATTTCATTGTAAAAATCTCCTATCCTTTAGAGTGTATAGTAACAGGAGCAGGGGAGAATTATTTATTTAATTATAGAGCGTATAATTTCGCAGTAAATAATAACAGTAATTAAAACTCGACATTTCTCATGATCTTGCAGATCCGAAATATGACCACAAAATATCGTGGAAAATTTATTAATACATTACGCAACACATAATAATCTCGAAATTCGCGGTAAAATAAGTTTTCTGCCGTCAGGAGCGCCTGTCGACTGTCGCAGCACTCACATTGATGGAATACTGCGAAATGCTATTCCCGCAATTTCGTTTTTCGGAGGTTTCTGGGGCGAGTTTAAGCGGTCAGTCAGGGAGGCGGTTTCCCCGCCAACAACTCCTTTGCCAAATATAACATCCTGGTGACCACCACACTGAGGCTCAAGTTGCCAGCGTAAGTGGGTTGGGGATGGGGTTGGCGAAGAGGGGTGGAGGGGGAGAGGGACGGATGGAGACCTTATCAATTTTACTGTCGAAGGAATGCTAAGCTATTGTTTACACTTTACAGGTATAAATATAACATGTAACAATAATGATGGCGAACGATGCAAATACGAGGTATGTCCACATAGTAAGTTCCGTTTGATTATATAAAACAAACGTGTACAGATACAGAAAAAATATTTATTGTGCAAAAATATACAACTATTAAACTGCTTTTTCTACATAGCTTCCTAAATTTTGTAGGCACTTGTCATAGCGTGTTCTTCCTTTGTAGAAGGTTGCCGCCTGTGTATTCAACCATGTGGCAAACATGTTGTTTCAGCTCATCATCGTTTAAGTGCTGATCATCAAGGACAGATTTTAGGTGTAAGAAGAGATGAAAGGTGTCTTCCTTGTTTCACGTTGCCATCCGATCTCACAAGGCGAATCTGACCAAACAACTCTTACGGGAATTTCACTGGGACGTGTTTCATCTTCCTCCGTACAGTCTCACTCCTAGCGACTTTCTTCTTACACCTAAAACCTGTCCATGGTGATCAACACTTCAGCGATGATGACGAGCTGAAAGAACATGTTACCACATGGTTGAATAAACAGGCGGCAACCGTCTACGAAGAAGGCATACAAAGATATACCTCGTACTCCAGAATTCGTACCAATAACACTGACAGCATGCGTAATTTAAAAGATGATACGTCTGGTGTATTAAAGTAACTGAAATCACTTAACAGAAGTAAATCTCCCGGTCACGATTGTATACCAATTAGTTTTCTTTCGCAGTATGCTTTTGGAATAGCCCCATACCTAGTTATCATTCACAACCGCTCGCTCAAATATTCAAATGTTTGTAAAGCTTGTGGGACTTGACTATGGTGTCATCATTCCATAAACTTACAAACTAACTTTCACTAAAGACAACATCCATGCTCGAGGGAGGATTCGGACCTCCAACTCAGAAAGCCGCGCGATCCGCGACATGGCGCTCCAGACCGCTCGGCTACTCCGCGCGGCACCTCTCGCTCAGCGAAGGTTCCGTACCCGAAGACTGGAAAGTTGTATAGGTCACTCCAATATCAAGAAAGGCAATAGGAGTGATACGCAAAATTACAGGCCTATATCAATGACGTCGTTTTTGCGTCAGAATTTTAGACCATATACTTTCGTCAAATGTTATGAACTACCTCTTAGATAACGACCTATAGTCCCATAGTCAACACGGATTGAGACGGTAACGTTCTTTTGAAATATTATGAGATGAATGCTATAGACAAGGAATGTCAAAAAGATGCCGTAGTTTTAGAGTTCCGGAAGGCTTCTGACACTGTACCTCACAAGCGTCTTCTAATCAAACTGTGTGCTTATGGAATATCGCCACTGTTTGTGACACCATAATTAAATTTTTATGCCTATTTTATGATTTATAATTTTTAAAAATTATTTATATGAGATGATTTATTGATTTAGTTTGACGTGTATATATGTCTATGTTTATAATCTTTGGATATGACAGTTAGGCTACTAAAAATTTGAAGCCTACTGATCTAAAGTACGTATAAACATTGTTGTCTTTATAATATGTACTAGGTTAAATATTGAGTAAATTGATAATATTGTAGATGAGATTAATACGTGTTCCTTTGCTCATATTTACGACATTTAGTAATGATGTGGAACCTATCAGTTTAGTAAATGTTATCTATACATGAAAACCAATACTGTAAGGATTTATTATTTAAATTTTTTTAAAATATTTTTATTTTATTTTAAGTTTCATCTAAAAATTCATCTAAAGTGTATAGGAGTTGTCAGACTTTTGATGCTACTTGGTAAGTGACCGAAGACTTTTGTGGCAGCATAATTCATCCCTTTCTGTGCCAAAGTTTGATTTATCCTTGAATAGTGAATATCACCCTTTTGTAGCTATGCACTCTGCTCTTACTTTTGAATTGGGTAGGATTGCTAATAACAAATTTCATTTGTGAATATATATATTGGGAAGCTTCTCCGAAAACTGTCTTGAGCAGTTAAACCGGCAACCCAAGCGCAATGGAAATATTCCAGACATTATAGCCACAAACAGGCCTGACCTTATTAACGATGTCTGTCTAGAGACAGGAATTAGTGATCATGATATCGTCGTAGCGTCGATGGTGACCGAAGTTCATAAACCAATCAAGAAGGCTAGGAGCGTGTTTTAGTTGGGAAGACCCGATAAGCAAATGTTACGATCACACTTAGAAAATGAATGAGCATCGTTTACTTCCGGGAACATGGATGTAGAGGAATCTTGCGATTCCTGGATGAAGGGCGTTCGACGCGTTGTCACACTGCAGACTGCTAACGAAGATACGAGCTTATGGAATAGGTTCACAGATTTGTGACTGGCTAGAAGACTTCCTAAGTAATAGAACGCAGTACGTTGTTCTCGACGGCGAATGTTCATAAGAGACAAGTGTATCGTCAGGCGTGCCCCAGGGGAGTGTGATAGGACCGCTATTATTATCTATCTACGTAAATGATCTGATGGACAGATTAACTTGTAATTTGCGGCTGTTTGCTGATGTTGCTGTGGTGTATGGGCGGGTGTCGTCTGTAACTAACTGTAATCGCATACAGGATGACATAAACAAAATTTCTAGTTGGTGCGAAGAATGGCAGATAGCTCTCAATGTAGAGAAATGTAAGGTGATGCGCGTGAGTAGAAAAAACAATCCTATAATGTTCGAATACAGCATTAGTAGTGAGCTTCTTGATGCTGACGCGGCGTTCAAATATCTAGGCCTAACATTGCAGAGCGATATGAAATGGAACGAACATGTAAGGACAGTTGTGAGTAAGGCGGACAGCCGACTTCGGTTTATTGGGAGAATTTTGGGAAGATGTACTTCACCTGTAAAGGAGACCACGTATAAAACACTTGTACGACCACGTCTTGAGTATTGCTCAAGTGTTTGGGACCCGCAGCAGTAAAGATCACAAAGACAAGATAAGAAAAATTAGGGCTCGTACCGAGGCATATAGGCATTATTTTTTCTCGATGCATTTGGGAGTGGAATAGGAAAGGAAATGCCTAGTAGTGGTACAGTGTACCCTCCGCCACGCACCTTACGGTGAATTGCAGAGTATGTATGTAGATGTAGATGTAGAAGCTACAGTGAAGATCCCTAGATCTCTACATAAAAGTTTGGAGGATGATCTTGGGTGGGATCTAGCAATTTTTCTGATTAATCGCTTTTGTGCAATTTATACTTTTTAATCAATCTTGAATTGCCCCAGAATATGATCCCATATTAAAGCAATGATTGAAAATAGGCATAGTAAGCTAATTTACTGAGATGTATATCACCAAATCATGCAATGCCCCTGATAGCATAAGTAGCTGAACTAAAACGATTCACCAGATATTCAATGTGTTTCTTTCAATTCAATTCCTCGACAATGTAAACACCGAAAATCTTTGAATATTCTACCTTAGCTACAAATTTATGTTCAAAGTCTAAATTTATTATTGGTGTCATGCCAGTTACTACATGAAACTGTATATTCTGGGTTTTATCAATTTACTATATGAAACTGTATATTCTGGGTTTTATCAAAGTTTAATGGGTGTCCACTTGTACAGAACAGCTTAATAATTTTCTGAAAGATATCATTTACAATTTCACCAGTTAATTTCTGTTTGTCAGGCGTGATAACAATACCTGTATCACCAGCGAAAAAAGCTAGCTTAGTATCTTCGTGAGCGTAGAATGGCAAATCATATATATATATATATATATATATATATATATATATATATATATATATATATATATATATATATATATATATATAGCAAAGTATCCAAGACCGAACCTTGTTTGACCCCATACTTGATAACTTCCCAGTTAGAGGAAGTAATTGTTTCTTCTATATCATGTGAACTGCTTATTTCATCTTTCTACAATTTTCCATTAAGTATGATTTAAACCATTTGTGAACTGTCCCATATCACACCACAATACTTAAGCATATCTAGAAGAATCCCATGATTTACACAATCAAAACCCTTTGAGAGATCACAAAAAGGCCAACTGGTGATGTCAGGTTATACAAAGCATTTAATATTTCATCAGTGGAGGTATATATAGCATTTTCTGTTGAAAATATTTTTTTAAACCAAACTGAAATTTTGTTAGAACATTATTTTTAGTAGTATGTGAAGCAGCCCTAGAATACATAACTTTTTCAAAAAATTTGGATAAAGCTGTCAGAAGTAGAGGTTCTGGCTTTGGGCTTTTGGAAATAATATTCGTATGTAAAATGTGGGAAGCCTCCTCGTTTCAATGGAGAATGATGACGTGGAAATAAAAGGTGGAAAAAGCGCGTCAGATGGCCGGTTTGCGTGGCGAAGAAATCAGTTGCTCAAGAATAGTAGTTTGGACGCTCATGAGTGAAAAGTGCTTGTGTTAGTGGCAATTTTGCATGAGGCTATACTTTTGAAGAACAGCAGTAAAATGGCCCCGGATGGAGAATATTTTTCAAAATGTTTAATGGCATAATATTTGTGCCACATTATTGAAATTATTTCTACACTAAGAAGACTAAATTAGGCCACATCCTTCGAAGCCACTAATGGAATATATTACGCCACGACTAACTGCACTGCAGCGCCAATCTTCCACCACAGGCAAATAAGACATCTTTTTAGAATTTTAATAACAGCCTGAACCTCACATTTGTTAATAAGCAACTTTATAACTGTAAATAGTGCTGTTAACCCTATGGCATTATACTATATATGGTCCTTTGCTTATTTAAAGTGAAATATTTTGAGTGTCCCAGTGAAATAACAGTTATTAATGTCAATATTTTAAATTTTTTTAGAGTGCAAGAATTTATAGTGATTGTCGATGCATAATCATATAGTAGAGATTATCGTAAAGTGTAGGCAAATGTTCAATTTTATCTCCACTCAGTACCAACTTTTCTCAGTCAGTGTGTTAACTTTAATCAAAGAATGAACTAATTAAGAGTCATAAAGTTTCTTGATTGCAATACTAAAGTGCATAGTTATTTGAGTTAATTGAAAGACAACATATCAGATTTAGGTACCTCATTTTCATAGTGTGTTGTTTATTAAAATAAAACCTTCCACTACTGAAAGATTATTATTATTATACAAGTAAGTCAGAGAAAAGCAGAATCTATTTTTATAGCAAAGGAAATAGTGAAAATACTAGTTCTTGATATATGTTTGGACTAGGTTTCTTAAAAGATTTTCTATTACAGTAATTTTACAAAATTAAGACAGAATAGTGGGTGTGCTGAAGTCAACTTGCTGAGTTTTGGAATAAGCCTAAATGAAATATCTCTCAATTTAATAGTTTGGTTTCAGATTTTCTAATGAAAGAGTAAGTTTATTATTCACCACTTTAATAGGATGCAGTACACCTAGATCCAATAGTAAACAGATTAATGATACTTCAATTTTTCTTAGTAACTAACTTTAAGTGTAGATTGCTGTGATGCAGTCTGACATCCACAAAAGTGACAGTAGGACGGGAAGACGGTTTAGAAAAATTGCAGAGAAGGGCGCCTTGTTTTGTATTATCTCTATATTTAAAAGGCAATGTCCCGACTGACTGACTGACTGACTCATCTTTGCCCAGCCCAAACCACTGGAAATTTGTAAAGGGTTTTCATCGTACTCTGTAGGTGTCATCTAAGAAGCGACTTTTCGATATTCCGTTTGTAAAGAGGTGAAATATGGGATGAAACATTTTTTCGAAAATACGTTGCTATTTAGGGAATTTTGAAGCTAGAACTACAAAATTTCGGATTTTAATTAAGGGTTCCAATTTAAAAGACAAGTACTTCGGAATTTTTTTGAAATTCAATCAATAAGGGGGTAAAATAGGGGACGCAAAAAAGTCGCAAATATTGATATTTGTATTGTTGCTTAGATTTAAAAAAAAAATACTTGTTTCGGTATTTTTGGTAATTCAACCATAAAAGGGGTTAAATTGGAGAGGGGATGTTTTTAGAAAATCTATCACTATTTAGGCAATTTTGAAGTTAGAACTATAATATTTCGGATTTGGATCCGGAGTTCGAATTTAAAAGACACGTATTTCGGTATTTTTGGAAGTTCGACCAATAAGGGGGTGAATACGGGTTGCAAATGTTGTTTATTAAAAAGATGTTGCTCTTAACTCAAATTTCAAGCTGTAACTACGAAACTTAGGATATGTACTCTTGATCAGGATTAAAAAGACACGAGTTTGGGTATGTTTGGAAATTCAACAACTAAGGGGTAAAATAGGGGCTTAAAAAGTTCTTTCCGAAAACACATTGTTGTCAAGACAATTTTGAAGCTAGATCTGCAGACATTGGTACTTGTGTTGTTCGTTAGAATTTTTCGGTGTTATGAAAATTCAACAACTAAGGGGGTCAAATACAGTAACATCAAATGTTCAAAAGTTTGTAAATCTTAGGAGACTTAACTATGGGGTCATCAGTTCATAAGGCTCACAAACCAATTAAACAAACTTAAACTTAGACTAACTTATGCTGAGGACAACACAAACACCCATGCCCGAGAGACGTATCGAATCCCCGACGGCGAACAGCACCGCGCACCGCAGCACGGCTATTCTGCCGTGGCTACAAGTAATATCACAACATTTAATTATGAGAGTACTTAAGCTATATCTATGAAAATTTATATTAGGAGTGAGAAACAACTGGTGCAGACCAACCAGCCTATGCATGCAAAGCAGCGGGCCTTAAGCTAGTCGCCATGCAATGGAGAGAATGTCACGGAAATAATACATGAGTTGGGCTGAAAATCATTAAAACAATGACGTTATTCGTTGCGACAAGATCTATTTGCGAAATTTCTTTCATGATCTTTCTCTTATGAATGCGAATATATTTTGTTAACATCCACCTCCACATGAAGACATGATCATCAAAACAAAATAAGAGATATCAGATCGCATACAGAAAGATTTAGGTGTTCTTCTTTTCCGCGAGCTATTAGAGAATGGAACTATAGAGAAACATTACAAAAGTGGTACGATGAACTCTCTGCCACGCACTTCACTGTAACTTGCAGAGTATTTATGTAGATGTAGATGAAAGGTCGTTAGGGCAACACCGGTCAATGACAATGCTGCAACTGTGTCGTAGATGGTGTAGACGACCTATACCCTCCGTAGTTCAGATTAGCATCTTGTATGCTCCATGTTACACCTGTAGGCGAGGTGCTTGTGTGGTGTGTTAGTTCTCAACTGTAAACAGGACAATTAACGACCGAAGGATTAATGTAAAGTTTCGCTTCAAGCTTGGAAATACACCCGAGAGAACACGTGAGATGCTGATACGTGTTTATGGTTATCAAATTGTTCAAATGTCTGTAAATCTATCGGACAAAACTGCGTGGTCATCACTCCGTAGCTTACAAACTACTTAAACCTAGGTAAACAAACCTACGGACAAACACACACACACACACATGCTCCAGGGAGGACTCGAACCTCAATGGTGAGCAACCGCGCGCTCCGCAGCGAGGTGCTTTAGACCGCTCGGCTACTTTACTGCGGCTATGGTGATCAAGCACTTTCCGTGAAGTATGTATAAGATTGGTTCGCTCGTATTCGAGAAAGAATTTTTAAGACCTGCAATTGGCTGGGAATATGTGTATGACAACCCCTGTAGCGAACAACCGACAACAGCCGTCAGTAACTAAAATATTTAGAAAGTCAGGACATTAATCACAAACGATCGTCTAGCAACTGGACGTGATAGCGGATGAACAGCCAATTGCAGCGGTGGATTGGCCGATTGCTCTAATGCCCCTTCCTGCGGATTGTCCGTGCAGTAAGTTACTTTAAGTTATTTGTAAGCCTAAGGACTAATAATAGAAACAGTTAAGTCCCTTAGATCTACAAACATTTGAACACTTTGAACTACCAATTAACCATGAATCCGTGCGACAAATTCTTACCCACAAGTTCGGGTAGAGCAAAATATGTAGTCGTTCTGTGCCACATCACTTGGCTGATGATTAGAAGCAGGCATGTTTAGTGACGTTACAAATGGTTTCGCAATGGAGGATGCAACCACAATTTTTGAACCATTTTGTCACTGATGACGATACGTGGAGTCTCCGGTACGACCCTGAAAAGAAACGGCAAAGCATGAGATGGCGTTCTACAACAGCCCGTAGGAAAAAGGTTACAGCCAAAAATTCACGTATCAAAACGATGCTCATAATTTTTGTCGTTAGTCAAGGCATTAACTACAAGGAATTACTACTTGATGGAACGACGTTGAGTGGTGAAAGATACGTTGGAACGTCAACCTGTTTCATGCAACTTCCATGGCGGGTACGACCCCCTTCGTGCAAAGAGGTTATTGGTATTTTGTATGCAACCACACTTGCTGTCACACAGCCAACATCGCCAACAGTTGACAGAAATAGGGTGGTGCAACCTGAACATCCATACATGCCGGATGTCAATCCTCCAGACTTCTTCCTATTCCCTTGCTTTGAAAGAAAAGAGATTTGACGAACATCCTAAAACACAACGAAACCTGGAGATTATTTTGAGTAGCTGATCACTGGCCTTTTGGAACCAACCAATGTAGTCTGAGCTCACCACCATCTTCAGCGTTGTGAATATGGTAGTACCTAAGTTCTAGATCTTCCCTGAATGATGATCAGGTCGAAGTGTCGTAGTTCTCTACTCCATCTCCAACCTGCGACTAGTGCTACGATTCGATAATGCTTTAACTGACACAGAAGCAAAATAAGTGATTAGATCATTAGATCGAGGACTACTCTCCTGAGCATAATCGACCCCAAAAACTAAGTGACCACAACTTCCACAAAAGTGTTCAAAGGTTTGGAATCCTATGGCACCAAACTACCATTGGTCATCAGTCGCTTGTCTTAAAAACTACTTGAACTAAGTTAAGCTAACATAAGGACAATAGAAACATCCATGCCCGAGGCAGGATCGAACATCTAATGCGGAAGGCCGCACGATCCGTAACGTGGTGCTCCAGACTGTTCGGCTACTCCAGTGCAGCCCACAACTTCCAATAGCGGGAGTATATATAAAGTAATTGGCTGAAGCTGTGACGTGTGGATCGGTTTATAAGGACGGAATTTGTTCCCCTTCTTTATTCAGCATTCTCTCAATTCTGCTGTTAACCGCTCACTTATCACCTGGCTATTGTGAAAAAGTTAGTTGTAGTTATGATATGCTTACAAGCTAACGAATATAATTATCCTCTCACTTCTTTTGTCTTCTGTCACAGTCAACAACTGCTGAATTATTTCAACAGGCCAATGCAGCGACTGCAGTCATCGCGAGAGACTGGTTCTACATTCATGATACAACCGATGACCTGCTTCCGTCTATCATGGCTGGCGATTGCTTGTGCAACCCAAGATTTCAACTAGTTTATGTGTTACTGTCTGTGGTGTAAAAAGACTATCGTAGTCAATATTAGATCCAAAACAACCACAGTAGACATTCTCTTCGTAAACCAGTAATAGAGCTACTATTCTCTGCTGTTCTGTTGCTGACCACAAAGAATTCCATTATTAAGTCCGCTTTATTACTGAATTCCATGTCTCGTGAAAAATATATATGACTCTAGCATTCATTACTAACAACAAACTAAATATCTGTATTATTCGTAATTTAAATTGGTATGAAGACCTTTCCAAAATTCATATCACTCAAATGCTCAAATGTTTGTTAATCCAAGGGAAATTAACTACTCTGGTCATCTGTCCCTACGCTTAGAAACTGCTTAAACTAACACGGTAATTACAACACACACACCCATGCCCTCCGACGACGAACAGCGGCGCGCTTCACAGTAAGGCGCCTTAGAGCACTCAGACACTCAACTGCTGCTCATTTTTCTTTGGGACTATCTTGACACATGGCGTTCTTAGCAACCATTCCCACCGAAGCTTCGAGTCCTCCCTAGGGCATGTGTTGTCTTTAATGAAAGTCAGTTTTACAAATTTGTAAGTATAGGGACTCATTATTATAGCAGTTTGGTCAAATAGGTTTACTAACATTTGAACAAATGTCCGTCTTATTAAATAGGATGTTCAAATGTTTGTAGAGCTTATGGGACTTAACTACGGGATCATCAGTCCCTAAACTTACAAACTATTTATGAACTAGCTAATACTAAGAACGGCACAAATATCCATGCCCGAGGGGGGGATTCGAACCCCCGACCGTAGTGGCCGTGCTGAACGTGACTGGCGCGCCGCAGACAGCTCGACCAACGCTGCCGGCTATTAAATAGGACAAACAGGGCAAATATTCTCAGATTCAAAGAACATGTCTTCTGGGAAAAGGGTATTAACAATGATAACTCTTCTCTTATTGATCATTTATTAATCACAGACAATACACCTAAGAAAGTACACGTCAATATTCTCCATATGTAGAAAAAAAAGTCTCACGCTCCATGTTATTGAGGAACAACAAATATTTAAACAATTATCTCTAAATTACATTTGAGTTTTAATTAATGTAATAAGATTTGTAAGTGGTTTAACAACGTTAATCAACGATACCTTAATTTTTCATCCTCCAATAATTACTTCCCTTCGTATGGGTACCGAAAAATATTTTCCTCTCTTTTCTTCATTTTCATTGTAATAATTTTCTGTTACTATGTCATGTTCCTGTTTTTATGTATTCTACATGAGATGCCCTTTGTAAACATTGTTCTTCTTTTGACATTTCACTGAGAAAGTCGATATTTATTACACATGGAGGTAACAAGTACGCAGTAACATCTGTGAGCAGCTATGCTGCGTGTGATGGTATCTCTAGCGCTGCGACGCCAGTGGTAATTCCGGAGTAGTGGTAGGAGAGAGAGTTATTGAGCTGCCGCTACAGGGGAAGGATCTCCTGGAGATAATATTGCTGCTTGCGCAAATTCTTATTTTTAAATTATTTTTGTAAACTGGATGGTAGGAAAGATGGTAGGAAGTTCTGGTATCCCGGCACGATGAGTTTGAGAGCCCGTCAGACCACATGGACTGTGACAGCGGCCGTTAGGCGGCGCACACAACCTACTAGCGCTGCCATCGCCACTAGCGCGCTGCACGCAGTGGCGCGCCTACCGCGCCGGTCATCTGCGCAGAGAGCCGCACTATATAGGGCCAGGAGCCGCAGCTCGCTCCTCAGTCGTGTGTTGACTGCGCTCGGTAACGTTCGGCATTCTGTGGTTATCTGGCATCCTACTTGGCTCCGTCACGGTTCCGATTGGCTTACGCTTTGGTCTGTCTTTTCCATTTAGTTGTTGTCATTGGTTGTCGCCTCTGTGGTCTCGTGTAGTGTTTCTCGTTAGCGGCGACGCTTGGTCGGTCGGTCGTCGCTAGTCGCTCCCGACCCAGTCCGACCTTCGGTCACAATAATTGGCGGCGGGATGAAAGGTTACATCACGTCTCATGGACGAACGGCTTGTGCAACTCGTGGAGCAGCAACAACAACAGCTGCTCCTACAGAAACAACAAACTGATTTGTTACGAAAGGAAATTCAACTTTTGGTGGAACGCTTACAGGTTCAGGGTTTACAACCTGTCGAAGTGGTTGTCACGTCGTGGACGGATTTCCGCTCCCCAGCGTTTCCGCCATTTAACGACACCAAAGAGGATTAGGATACTTACGTACAGCGGCTGAAACAGCACTTTGCAGCATTTCAGGTCTCTGATGACGCGATACAACAGTCGCTTTTTCTTTCTTGGGCTTCCCCGAGACGTTTTTCTTACTGAAGAAGTTGGCCCCCCTCTCCAATCGGGTAGCCATTGGAAATGACGTTCGAGGAAATGTGCGCATTGCTTTCAATTTATTATTCGCAACGATTTCACGTTGTCACATCGCGCCTCGAATTTCATCAGTATCACAAACAGCCAGCTCAATCGTATCAGTCATGGGTGACGGAATTGCAAGGACTGAGTCGGCGTTGCGATTTCACATGTTCCAACCTGTCTTGTAAAACCTCCTATGCTGACTCTCTTATCTGTGATGTTGTCGATCAGTTGTCCCCAGATCCAGAAGTGCGGACGGCAGCTGGACGACCCCTCTCTGGTGGACATACTGAAGACTGCACATTCTTTCGAGATATCACAGGCGGCGAATGAGCGCCTCATGGCTCTTCCTCAGGTAGCAACTGTACAACCGCCATAAAGGGGACGTAATGTTCGGAAGGTCTTGCCGCGCCAGCAGTGTTTTGATCCATCCCTCTGACAAGTCCATGGCCTCTGAACAACCGGTCACTCCTCGGCGGCGTAAGCAACGTGGTTTACCGTCCTGTCCTGACTGTTTTACGGCGCACCAACGGGCAGACTGTCCAGACCGCTGGGCCCACTGTAGTCGTTGTGGAAAAGATGGGCACCTCCGTTCGGTTTGTCGGCAAACGGCAGGTCACCCTCGAATCCTTACTGGCGTCATAGGACATTCATGAACTGCAGGCTATCGTTCACCAGGGTTATTCTCCCGCTACCAAATTGTTTATTGATCTCAGAGTAGCTAACCAAGACTTCCGCTTCCAAGTGGACACAGGGGCGACAGTCTCCCTGGTGAACCTCCTAACATATGCCCGTCTGGGTTACCCAGAATTGCACCCGCCCTCCCGCAAGTTGGTAGCATATGGTGACAGCGCGATCCCTCTGAAAGTGCAGTTTACCACTTTGGCAGCTTACAAAACTGTTACACACCCTCTTTGTAGTCAATAGCCACTCAGCTGGAAACATTTTCGGCCTCGATGCATTCTCACTGTTTGGGTTCTCCATCTCCGATGAGGGGCAGCTCATCTCCGACACAGTTCCTTTCCAGAAACTCGACAACCTTTGTTCCTCTTTTACGTCTGTGTTTGAACCGGCTCCAGGATGTGCCACCAATTGTGAGGCATACATTACTTTACGCCGAGATGCAGTGCCACGTTTCTGCCGTGCACGCCCTCTTCTGGTCTCCCTGCGGATAGCGGTAAAGCTGGAACTAGACCGTCTGCACGCCACTGGAGTCATCAAACCTGTGAAAACGAGTGTCTGCACCACACCAATGGTAGTCATACTCAAGTCCAACGGCACCCTCCGCCTTTGTGGCGGTTTTAAATCCACCATCAATGCCCAGGCATAGGTCGAAACCTCCAATTCCACGGCAAGAGGACCTCCTCACAAAGCTTGTTGGAGGCGAATACTTTTGTAAGATAGACCTTGATGACGCCTATTTGCAAATCCCGCTAGATGAGAAATCTCACCGAATGTGGTCATCAATAACCCTTTTGGTCTTTACAAATACAAACGTTTACCCTTTGGTATTTCTTCGGCTCCTGCCATCTTCCAGATGTAACAACCATACCTATACCTGGTTGTGCCAACTATCTTGACGATGTCATCGTTACTGGGGCAACACACCAGGAGCACTTGCATAACCTCTGCACTCTCTTTACCATATTGTGGGACGCCGGGCCCAAGTGCCACCTCCATAAATGCCAGTTTTTCCAGGAACAGGTCAGATACCTTGGCTAATTGCTCTCCAAAGATGGAATGTAGCCCACAGATCGCAATGTATCGGCGGTCGATGCTCTACCACGCCCCGAAAACCTACAGGAATTGCAGGCGTTTTTGGGAAAGGTGAACTACTGTGCAAAGTTCCTCCCACAAGCAAGCCACATTATGCACCCACTCAACTGTCTCTGAAAGAAAGTTGTGCAGTTCCGGTGGTCAGATGCTTATGAGCATTCCTTTCAACAACTAAAGCACCTGTTGCATTCGGAACCCTGCCTAATGCCCTTTCTCCATCACGTCCCCCTGTTTTGGCAGCGGACGCATCTCCCTATGGCACTGGAGCAGTATTGGCACACTGCAATTATGATGGTACTGAACAACCAATAGCCTATGCGTCCAAGACCCTGACGCCTGCTCAAAAGAACTACTCTCAGATAGAAAAGGAGGCGTTGGCGATCGTCTATGCGGTTAAGAAATTCCATGTGTATCTTTTTGGGGTCAAGTTTACCCTCATTACAGGCCACAAACTGTTGGTAGCTCTATTTGGGCCACACTTTCGGCTCTCAGAGTGTACAGCCCGAAGACTCCAGCGTTGGGCTCTATTTCTTAGTTCATAAGACTACACCATTAAGTAGCAGCCTACTACACAACACGCCAATGCAGACGCTTTTTCTCGTCTGCCTTCAGGACCTGGCCCAGCATTTGACTGACATGGTCTCCTGTTCCACATTGATCTGGAACGGCAAAATACCTTAGATGGGTTCCCTATCACAGCTACG
Organism: Locusta migratoria; assembly: GCA_026315105.1. Lineage (NCBI taxonomy): Eukaryota > Metazoa > Arthropoda > Insecta > Orthoptera > Acrididae > Locusta > Locusta migratoria. The sequence continues at coordinate 325,571,221 of CM048748.1, forward strand.
CGCATTGTTGCAGACAGACGCCAGGACCCCCTCTTACAGTGGGTCATCCATCATGTGCTTCATGGGTGGCCCACTTACTTCCCGAAGTCAACGGCTTCACAGATATGGGCCTGGTACCATCTCTCTCATCGATTGTCTGTCATTGATGGTGTTCTCCTGCTCGCTGCAGAGGGCGATACCCACCGGGTAGTTATCCCACCTGCCTTACTCCCTCACGTTCTGGATCTTCTCCATCGTCACATATGAAATCCCAGGCCAAGAGACATGTTTATTGGCCAGGTCTGAACAAAGATGTGAAGGCAATCGTCCACTATTGCTCCACTTGTGCTACGCACCACGCTGCTCCGGCCCAATCTTTCTCTCCCTGGCCTGCTCCACGTTGCCAATGGGACCGCATCCATGTTGACTTTAAGGCCCATTTCTGGGATGAATGTGGCTTATTGTCATTGATGCTTATTCTCACTACCCCTATGTAGTCAGGATGGCATCCACCACCACGACTGCCACACTCAATGCCCTCACACGAATTCTGGCTATCAAGTGTGTACCCCGTACCATTGTCTCTGACAATGGGCCCCAGTTTACAGCGATGGCCTTTGAGCAGTTTTGTGATGCCAATGGCATCAAACACCTGTTTAGTCCCCCATTCCGCCCAGCCTCCAGTGACGCTGCTGAGTGGCTGGTGCAAACATTCAAACAACAAATGTTGAAATCTGTGGACGCCCTCCACTATCACAGGACCCGGTATACTGCGTGATATGTACCAGGTTCCACTGTATGGGCACGTTCCTATGGTAAAAACCCTCATGGGTGGCAGCTACAGTAGTGGCCACACATGGGCGACGCCTCTTCTGTTAACACTGAGTGGTTTGGAGCGCCGACATACTAACCAGCTTCGTCCTCGTTTCTCTGCATCATCCTAACCAGTAGCACACGCAAATTCGGAGCCCCCGCCATTGCCAATCCCCGACCGCACGGCTATAATCTGCGCTCTGGGCCGTTGTCTGCGACTCCAGTCGTTGAGGGTACAGAGGTTAGACATTCCCATCCGCATCTGTGCTCACAGGGCAGATCACCCTCCGACACACCTCAACCACAGGGGCTCCATATGCGCCCGTGTCCCAGGGGACACGGGCATGATGGTACAGATCTCGCCTCCCCACTCACCCTCTCGGCAATCACCTTCCACTCTGACGCATCCTAGTACTTCTCCGGAGGTCCCACATCCGTCCCCTGACTTAGCGGGCTCTTAAACCGGGACACCTCTCGTGCCATCTGTCCACCTTCCGAAGCACTGTCCTGGGCGCTTCTGTTCCTACACGCCCATTTCAGGGGGGAGGGATCTGGTATCCCAGCACAATGAGTTTGACAGCCCGCCAGACCACATGGACTGTGACAGCGGCCGTTAGGCGGCGCACACAACCTACGAGCACTGCCATCGCCACTAGAGCGCTGCACGCCGTGGCGCGCCTACCGCGCCGGGCATCTGCACAGAGAGCCGCACTATTTAAGGCCCGGAGCCCCAGCTCGCTCCTCATTCATGTTCGACTGCGCTCGGTAACGTTCGAAATTCTGTGGTTATCTGGCATCGTACTTGACTCCGTCACGGTTCCGGTTGACTTACGCTTTGGTCTGTCTTTTCCATTTAGTTGTTGTCATTGTTTGTCGCCTCTGTTGTGTAGTGTTCATCGTTAGCGGCGACGCTTGGTTGGTCGGTCGTCGCTAGTCGCTCCCGACCCAGTACGAACTTCGGTCACAATAGAAGTCATGCATAGTACAGTTTTATAGTATGTTTTGTCAAATAGCAAGGCCGTTTGTAAAGAAATTTTGTAACTCATTTCCGTAAGTTATGTCCAACAGTCCCATATCTAGAAGTTTCCTCTCTGGATCTCAGGGGCAGTACTAGTTATTGTAGGGTTTTGGCATTGTCAGAATAAATGAAGTTCAATCAGAATATTCACAAGTATGAAACCTCATATGTATCTTTTCCCATTATGAGTATTAATTTTAAGCATGTGCGGCGCTGCGAGGTCTGATTGAATCACTTTCGAAAAAGGCGTTATCCACGAGGTAAATGCTAAAGGTTACAGGGCCAATGCAGTAATTATTCGTCGACAATCAATGTTTCTCTGTGACACTAAAGTTCATTTGCTGCAAATTGGTAAAAGGCGGGATTCACACAATTCATGCCAACGACGAGTCCGCCGCGGTGGAGAAGCCGAGCGGTCTAAAGCGTCTGGCTGCGGAGAGCGCGGTTGTTCGCCGTGGAGGTTCGAGTCCTCCCTGGGGCATGGGTGTGTGTGTTTGTCTTTAATTTAGCTTACCTAGGTTTAAGTAGTTCGCATGTTACGGACTGATGACCACGCTGTTTGGTCCAATAGATTTACAAACCTTTGAATCTTTTTATTTTTTATTTATTTTTTTATTTTTTTACGGCGATTCCAGGTGCTGCAGTGTGCTGAAGGTGGATGCGTGCGTAATACAAATACTGATTTCGCCGCACTATGACAGCGCAATCGTGCCCAGGTGGAGGTCTATGCGTCACGTGCGCCTGCACCGGCCACGCCGCTAGCCAGCCAGCGGCGGGAAATCACTTGCGCTCCGGCCGGCTTTTACATGGAGTGGCTATTGTGGTGCCAAGCAAATAGTTTCACTCCACACACACACACACACACACACACAAGAAGGAGCGCACGTCAACAGGTCGCTGGAATCTGCAGGAACACTTAAAAACACCTTCATAATTATCAAACATACACTCCTGGCCATTAAAATTGCTGCTCCACGAAGATGACGTGCTACAGACGCGAATTTAACTGTCAGGAAGAAGATGCTGTGATATGCAAATGATTAGCTTTTCAGAGCATTCACATAAGGTTGGCGCCGGTGGCGGCAACTACAACGTGCTGACATGAGGAAAGTTTCCAACCGATTTTTCATACACAAACAGCTGTTGACTGGCGTTGCCTAGTGAAATGTTGTTGTGATGCCTCGTGTAAGGAGTGAAAATGCGTACCTTCACCTTTCCGACTTTGGTGAAGGTCGGATTGTAGTTTATCGCGATTGCGGTTTATCGTATCGCGACATTGCTGCTCGCGTTGGTCTTGATCCAATGAGTGTTAGCAGAATATGGAACTGGTGGATTCAGGAGGGCAATACGGAACGCCATGCTGGATCCCAACGGCCTCGTTTCACTAGCAGTCGAGATGACAGGCATCTTATCCGCATGACTGAAACGGATCGTGCAGCTACATCTCCATCTCTGAGTCAACAGATGGGGACGTTTGGAAGGCAACAAACATCTGCACGAACAATTCGACGACGTTTGCAGCAACATGGACTGTCAGTTCGGAGACTACGGCTGCGGTCACCCTTTACGCCGCATCACAGATAGGAGCGCCTGCGATGGTGTACGCAACGACGAACCTGGGTGCACGAATGGCAAAACGTCATTCTTTCGGATGAATCCAGGTTCTGTTTACACCATCATGATGGTCGCATCCATGTTTCGCGATATCGTGGTGAACGCACATTAGAAGCGTGAATCCCTCATCGCCATACTAGCGTATCAACCAGCCTTATGGTATGGGGTGCCATTGGATACACGTCTCGGTCACGTCTTGTTCGCATCGACGGCCATTTGAACAGTAGCTAGATGTGTTACGACCCGTGGCTCTACCCTTCATTTGCTCCCTGTGAAACCCCACATTTCAGCCGGATAATGCACGACCGCATGTTGCAAGTCCTGTACGGGTCTTTCTGTATTCGGAAAATGTTCGACTGCTGCCCTGGCCAGCAAATTCTTCACATCTCTCACCGATTCAAAACGTCTGGTCAATGGTGACCGAGCAATTTGCTCGTACAATACGCCAGTCACTACTCTTGATGAACCGTGGTATCGTGTTGAAGCTGCATGGGCATCTATACCTATAGACGCCATACAAGCTCTGTTTGACTCAATGGCTAGGCGTATCAAGGCCGTTATTATAGCAGAGGTGGTTGTTCTGGGTACTGATTTCTCAGGATCTATGCACCCAAATTGCGTCAAAATGTAATCACCTGTCAGTTCTAGATAATATATTTGTCCAATGAATACCTGTTTATCATTTGCATTTCTTCTTGGTGTAGCAATTTTAATTGCCAGTAGTGTATATTGCTTCTCAAAAACAGTGACAGCAATAAACAAATCATGATTATCTTTAACCATTATTTTTACGAACACATCTCTCTCTCTTTCCTATTCCACAAATGACCTAAAATAAATAAATATGAAGTACAGTAGCAACGACAACACAAGTAAAAGAAAAATCCATATGGTAGCAATTCCATAGATTAAACTTACGACCGAAACGCGCCCCACAATACTATTTATTCATAACAACCCACAATGAAATTTAGGAGTCTCTCTCTAGCGACCAAAACATTTATCAATGAAACTACTAGCTTATATCGAACACACACACACACACACACACACACACACACACACACACACAGAGAGAGAGAGAGAGAGAGAGAGAGAGAGAGAGAGAGAGAGGGGGGGGGAGTGTTCTCTCGGCAGGCTACGTAAAACTATTCTTACAGTGTTATCTATACATGTATGCTAAAAAAATAGCGTAACGTTTTATTATTATTTCAAGCATTCTCTCTCAAAAACAATATCTAAAATACATTTCCAAATGATCTAAGAGGCAACAAAACCTTTTTTCTACACATACGCATGAACAATGCGGACACCGGTTAGACGGATATAGCACACATTGCACTTAAGAAGAATTTATTTAAATACACTACAATGGAGCTGAGCCACAGCGAATGTTCTGAAATTTAATATTCTCTCTCTCTCTCTCTTTAGCGCACAGGCCCTGATACAGTGCACAGTGCAGAGGGAACTATCCAGATCAACATCAAGCTCTTTTTTTATATGTATATAATCTCTACAACCAACAACGCAAAATAATCTACACCATTTCGAACTAATACAACACTTGAAAACTTTTATCGAATGCCAAGAGCAATCCTTTAGAGACGTAACAAACGATTAAATGCGCCTCGCAACACATGAAACTACCCAGCTTTAAATCACCTCACCACAGGGTTTATTGAATTCGACGCTTCTCGAGCGAAGAACAATAATTTAGCACCTTAAGCATCTCCGCTACACTACCGAGAGGCGTCAATTCGTAAAATAAACACCACTAAAGACGAGATAAATACACTGCAACTCTAACACATAACCATAGTACTAAGTATCAATATGCAGTCCACAAATGTAGAACACCTTTATGTTGCCGGCAACCATATGACTAAACAGATCAAAATAGGTATTCCGCACAAACCAGGGTACATCGTCTGCACCAGATTACGAATAAACGAGAGCTAATTTTACGACGATAGAATATTACATTTCTTCAACCAACAGCCATAAGAATAAAAAAAGCGACCCATTTGTCACAGATATACCGTCTCCCTTAATGCTAAAACAACACAATAAAGGCATCTCTGACTATACCAGTCATGAAGAAACATCCATCTAATGTGGACCGAAGGTTGATCGAGTTTGTGAAAATGCCAGGTTATCGGGACGGTGTTGAAAAAGGATAGGTAAGATTTTTTGTAATAAAATACTTTCTAATGTTACTTTAGAATACAATACAATTGATGAAATACAGTAAGACAAATTTTAGAAGAAATAATATTTACGTCTAGAAAACTACTTTAAGAAGGCATACAGCCTTGGACAATGGAAAGTATGGACAACAGTGATTTACGTCATAAAACATATTCCACTAAAATTTCCATCTCGCTTAAGCTAATTTTAAAAGGCACTGTGAAAAATGCACTCTCATCGTGAAGACGCATCTACCTACAGTATTAATGAAACTCAGATGATTTTTAAATAAAGTGTAGGTGACACAAGGAAAGATTATGTCTAGGCCCGTTTATAGCCCATCCTGTAACTGCTACATGCTCCGATTTCAATACCATCTTGCATTCTGCGAGCACGGAATAATTCCAGAGAGTGTGCAGGAGAGAGGGGTGGTGGCTGAGTTACCCGGACTACCGGATTTCCGGTAACCGAGTTTTCGGTACTCTACTGTATCAAAAAAAAAAAAAAAAAAAAAAAAAAAAAAAAAAAAAAAAAAAAAAAAAAAAAAAGTTTGTAAATCTGACCAAACTGCGTGGCCATCAGTCCGTAGCTTACAAACTACTTAAACCTAGGTAAACTAACCTAAGGACAAACACACATACCCATGCCCCAGGGAGGACTCGAATCTCCACGGCGAGCAACCGCGCGCTCCTCAGCGAGACGCCTTTAGACCGCTCGGCTACTCCACCGCGGCGACAAACACTGCAACACTTATATCGATCACTTCCTCGCAGTTGACACAAACGAGGTATTTACTCTATGAGTTGACTACAACTGGCATTATAACTCACATGATGAAAATATAGCTAGCGATAATGTATTTTATACACAAACTCACCACCCACCCCCCTTCCCACACACACACACACACACACACACACGCACGCACACAAACACTAAGATAAGCGCTAAATTGAGATGTAAAGTCAAACTACAGTCCAAACACCAACGTATAGCACAACGTCGATTTAAACGAACGCTTGCTTAGCTGTAGACTAAAACAGCACAGTCGTAAATCTCCGTTATCTGACCAACTAACACATCATCTACAAATCGAAGCATTTCTCTTTTGAGATGTAACCTGTGTTCCGGTCTTTTCTCCTAGATCCGTAGACCTACAAAAATCGAAACGTTCTACATGAATAACTATAAATCTTAACAACAAATAGCTGTTGCAGATGCAAACTATTCCAGATTTTACGTAGTCGCATCGACATTGGGGTGATCCTCAGCACACTTGATTGCCCTACAGATCTCATGATCTACAGCGAACACCTTGTAGCCGGCCGCGGTGGCCGAGGGGACTGAGGCGCTCCAGTCACGGTCTGCACGGCCACTACGGTCGGGGGTTGGAATCGTCCCTCGGGCATGGATATTTGTGCCTTTCTTAGTATTAGCTAGCTTGTAAGTAGTTTGTAAGTTTAGGGACTGATGACCCCGTAGTTAAGTCCCATAGACTCTACAAACATTTGAACATTTTGAACACCTTGTACATATACCATAGAAGAGTAAGTAGTTAAGTCCCATAGACTCTACAAACATTTGAACATTTTGAACACCTTGTACATACACCATAGAAGAGTAAAAGGCTCTTTCCACAGAGGATAGAAACCTATAATATGGTATAGCTCGCTTCCCACACCACGAAAAAGATACTGTGCTACAACAGCTTACAACACATTACATTCAACTCTATCCCTTTCTAGGACAAAGTGACCCATAGATCGGTGATTACAATACACCACACTCACATGTAACCATTTTTAGGAAAAAGCGAATCACATCTAGTAAAATACACAAATGTTACTCGATATGTACTATTTGCATGAAGAAACATTTAAATAAAATCCAGAACGTTGTTGTTCGATTCCTCTGACCCTAAGCACTTCATTTTGTACACCCTAACAACGCTATAGCCCTGAAAATCTCGATGCATGCTACTTGACAAGCTCAAAATCCTTACAGCAATTAAGGCGCTCGAACTCTAAACCACAGGTGAATCCCTTCTGGTTCAAGTAGCCAACAGACGCTGAATGCTTAACCATTTACAGGCAGATCTCAAAATGCAGCTCAATACTAATAAAATACTGGCAGATGCGTACGTGTTCCACCAATATTTGCACACAACAGAAGCACTGCCATTCGTCTTATTTTCTCCAGCAAACAGCAAATAACGTTTGTGTGTATAATTTATCACGATAGATAAAGTTTAGATTAACACTCCGTCTTCGCTGTTAATTTCAAATGTTTGTATAGTCTATGGGACTTAACTACGGGGTCATCAGTCCCTAAACTTACAAACTACTTATGAACTACTTACGAACTAGGACGGCACAAATATCCATACCCGAGGGGGGATTCGAACCCCCGACCGTAGTGGCCGTGGAGACCGTGACTGGAGCGCCTTAGTCCCCTGGGCCACCGCGGCCGGCGCTGTTAATTTGCCACATCCTGGCTGCATTGCGAAAAATGGACTGAGCTACGAAAAAAACATAACAGACCCACTTCTATCCCTTTTTAAGGTAAAGACCCATAAAACAAAGAAATAAACATCACAACCTTCGATTGCTTTTCTATGAAGATAGCGGAGTGTTCGTCGAATTATTCTTTAGTTTAATATTGTAACTGGAGAACTATTTATCCAAACACATCACGAAGTTATACGACTCTTGCAACTAACCACATCCTTATGTTACGAGGAAATCGCATCGACAGATCAGGCATTTAGTCCCCACACAGATAAGTACAACATGCAGTGGCTTTGATGTATCTTACCAGTCGATCCTATAAACGTTAGATCAGGGCATAAAGGGCAAAAACAATTTTAATATGGGCAGTAATTGTATGTTTTAATTCACTTTTGTACAAGATGATGGCTTAATTTGGTCGCCCCACATTTATTTTCTTGTTATTTTACTGAATAGATTATGATTTTAAAGTATCAAACCATTACTTTATGATTTCATGCTCTAATCGCATGTTTAATTATGTATCATTTTTAACATTGATTTTGTGTTTGTTAAAACGTTGGCTGCTCCCATAAGGAGTTAGCAGTTAGATAAATTTCCATTGCGCATGTATTGTGGTCACTCATAAAGCAGTGAGCGTTTTAACTTACACTCACAGATCTCAACTGCCCGAGATTTTTGCTTATTTTAAAGACAGGTTACTTTCACTTGGCTTACCGCTGCCAGTATTTGACCCACTGGCGTCTCCTGTTTTAATTTTATTTCTTTCTCTAGATGCCCTCCCGTCCTTTGAATGTGTGTGTGTGCGCGCGTGCGAATGAGTAGAAATCGCAAGCGCTAGGATTATGTGTTACACTAACCACAGAATCGAACCAATTGTCAACTATGCTTTCCAGATAGAAGGTGATGCAGACGTTAACGGTCACACAACGTACCCCTGAGAAAAAGAAAAAAAAATACCACAATGGAGAGACAGAAAACTGTCTTCGTCATTAACTTATTATTACTTATATTGTTTACACAACGCTAGTGTATTTACATCGTGATTTCAGCGTGCACTACCAGTGCATTTCTTTCTCTTTCAGCAGTGATCATTTTACTATGTACATTTTTGGGAGAAAATAATTGTCGTTTTTACGCAGTGTGAACGCGAGCGCAATTACGACTGCGTTGCGTACGAGAACAAATTTTGCGTGTTATTCTCTTACAGATTCACCATGTGTTCTGATCACATGGGTGCCAGAAACTTGCTTTGGAATTTGTGAATATTTTAACGTGTGTATGAATATTAGCAGGGAGATGCAAAGACGACGTGGAGCAGTTTCAAGCCCTCCTAGAAGATCTAGATTTTGATTATGTCCCCCCGCAAACTTTCCAGTCAAGCAGGGAAAGGGGAATAATAATAATCAAAATCAGGCAACGGAGAAGGGCAAAATAATGGTTCTAATCGGCAATTCTGGGGAAACGGCCAGCGAACCCAGCAAAACAGCCAATGGCACAATCAAAATGAAGAGGGGCACAAAATTGTCTTCCGCGGAAAGAAAAAGCGCAAGTGGGGGAACGGCAATAACTGCCACGCCGATAATAAGGAACCGAGCGAGGAAATCTCCTGCTCGGAGTCTGACGACGAACAGGCGACGGAACAAGTCAGACTGATAGGTTATGACGACCTAAGGAGGTCATCTTAGGGGAGGAACCCGAGCCGAGCGATAATCTAATACAACCCGTCCTAACGATTTGTTCAAAAAATGTTCAAATGTTTGTTAAGCTTATGGGACTTAACTACGGGGTCATCAGTCCCTAAACTGACAAACTACTTATCAACTACCTTATAGTAAAGACGGCACAAATATCCATGCCCTAGGGGGGAGTCGAACCCCCGACCGTAGTGGCCGTGCAGACCGTGACTGGAGCGCCTCAGTCTCCTCGGCCACCGCGGCCGGCCTAACGATTTGTCAGAGATGTGGAGCTACGATGCATTCTCGACACAGGCAGTGTCGTCTATATATTATGTGAAGCGGCATACGAGCGCTGCCAAGCAGTGGCATCTTGGCTGAAATTCCCCCTGCATCGCACCAAGGTAAAGGGCGCCTTGATTGGGCGTAGCGTAGACGTACGGAGGCAGGCCGAGAATTTGAATTCTCGTGTCAGGGACATATTTTTCTGGCCAACTTTATCGTTGTGCCGTCACTAGTCGCAGATGTGGAATTTTTGGTGGCACACCATACTACATTGCACTTAGGCGAAGCGTGCCTTCGGCTGACTCAGAAAGAAATTAGGTTGAAATTCAGGGAGTGCACCCACCCCAAGCGAATATTAATTTAGATTCCATTTCGCGGAAACATGCGACGGTTTTCTCCGATGTCCCGGGCACGATCAAAGGCATTCAATATAAGTTTAAAGCGTGGCCAAACAACAAGCTCGAGGCAAATAAACACCATAACTGAGCCGGAGACATGAGTACGAAAAGAAATCCGTTAAACTTTGTTTACAAGATAAATCAATCAAAAGTGAAGTCCGTAAACTCCACAAAATACCTAGGAATTACAATTACTTCACACTTAAATTGGAAACAACTCGTAGATGATATCGTGGGAAAGGCGAACCAGAGACTGCGTTTTATTGGCAGAACCCTTAAAACATGCAACAGAACTACAAAAGAAACTGCATACACTACGCTTTTCCGTCCATTTTTTGAGTATTGGAGCCCAGTGTGGAATCCCTATCAGCTGACCGCGGTAGCCGAGCGCTCTGCGACGCGCCAATCACAGTCTGCACTGCCATTACGGTCTACGGTTCGAATCGCCCCTCGGGCATGGATATTTGTGCCGTCCTTGGTATTAGCTAGTTCATAAGTAGTTTGTAAGTTTAAGGACTGATGACCCCGTAGTTTAGTCCCATAAGTTCTACAAACATTTGAACATTTGATCCTTATCAGGTGGATTTGACGGAGGACATCGAAAGAGTCCAAAGAAGAGCAGCTCTTTTCGTATTGTCACGATACAGGGGAGACAGCGTTACGGAAATGATACAGCATTGGGATGGGAATCATGACAACAACGACGCTTATCGCTGCGGCGTGGGCTACTTGCGAAACCCCAATCGCCAACATTCTCCTCCGAATGTGAAAATATATTGTTGACTCCCACTTACATAGGTAGAAATGATCATCAGAATAAAATACGAGAAATCAGAGCCAGAACAGAGATATTCAGGTGTGCGGCGGTGGATCTACACCGGAAATACCTATTACTATATCCTCCATTTCGGAATTAGTACGTTGATCGATTTATGGTACATTTGTGCGGTCCTCCTGCGTGAAATATTTCTTAAAGGTTAAATTTAGAACTTCAGCTTTCCATTTGATTTCTTCTATTACTGTTCCTGAATGATCAACGAATAGCTGGTCAGTGTGGGCTTTGACCCACGTATTGATTTTACATATGACCAGAATTTTTTCGGGTTCTCAGAAAGATCTTTTGCTAAGGTCTGACTGTGGTAATTATTGTACGCTTCGCACATCGATCTTTTTATAGACTCACGAATCTCTACTAACTTTTCCCTGTAATCATTTGCATGTTCTTTTTGAACAGAGAGTGCCACAGTATTTGCTTTCTCTGTAGATTTCTAACATTGTTATTATACTACGGTGGATTTTTTCCATCCTTAATCGACTGAGCAGGCACATATATCTCTAACCCTTGATGTACAATGCACTTAAATTTAGTCCACAATTCCTCTACATCTATAGTACCGGAAATAAACGATGCCCATTCCTTTTCTGTGATCCTAACAATTGCTTATCGGCTCTTCCCAACAAAAACATGCTCCTAGCCTTCTTGATTGGTTTATGAACTTTGGTCGTCTCAACATTGGACTGGCTTACTACATACTGCATTGTTGATATTTTGTATAATTTACTATTCAGTTTCCATTAAGCCTGTGTAGTGAATGCATAATCTGTGAATGTTGATATTTTCCAGTCTAATATGGAGGTAGTTTCAATTGACGACGATTCCCATGGTTGTGGTAAAAACGCAAAATGCTGGAATAGTGGGAAAAATGACAATCCACAAATGAAAATCTTCTTTCTTCTAAGCCAAGTTCACATAACTTGCCAGAGGAAAGGATAATGTGGATATTCTCTGTTCTGACTTCTAACAGAATCTGCCATGCCCTTTGCACCCCATAAATGACGTATTATCTCTCTGTCAGCTTCGGGCTTTGAACTTGTGTATTCACAATGGAAACACAACAAGAAGGACAACGTTCACGTGGGACGAAACGCAGGTTCATAAGGGTGTTAATGAACTTACTTCATACTTAATCAGTTACATTATAAGTAAATTATCACCCTAAGTTGACACACTTTACTTGTTCTCCGATGGCTGCATTGGCCAGAAAAAAATGGTAACGGCTAAAAGATTGAAGCACACTAATCATTACTTTCCCATGATATGCCCTAGCTTCCTTCCATGTGACACCAAAATTGCAAAAAGACAAAAGAATAAAACAAAGAAAGAAATGGTAGACTCTTCTAGAGATTTGGAAACTGTTATCAAGCATGGGCAAATTTGAACGTGGTTCGGATGACAGGTGGTGATTTCCAGGAATACAAACGATATTTAAGTATTATTACGAAATGTCTGTAAGAATTGTTTTGTTTTGAAGTATAAACTTTTTAATACCCTTAAAATTATCCAAAAAAAAGTTGCGGTTGCATTTGCGCAAACAATGGGATGAAAAGACTTCATAACATTATATTCCTTGGTGAAAGATCCTTCCCACCAGGCCACTTTCAGAACTCTGCCAATGTACAACACTACACTACCCATAAACTCAGAAAAGCTGAAAAATCTGAAGCGTCTGCTAAACTACCCATCACTAGAGAGTGAAGCGGTTTATTCATCACTCACTGGATATTCCCAACCTGAAGTAACAGGGATGGAACAAGAAAAGAGGAAGAAACAACACAATGATAATGAAAAGGTCTATTTCATTATAGAACATATTTTAAACTTTTATGTCTCATTTCTGAAGGTAGTGATGTTTTACTCATTTATTGTATGGCATAAAACATGTAGATGGTGAAGAAATACAATTAAAATATTTTTTTCACTAATGTCTATTTTTTAACCATGCATCGAAAAACATCCCAAGTCCACGACTATATATTAATCATTTTCTCTTAAAATATTGCCTCCAAGTGTCTGAAACGTGCAGGGACTATAAAGGTGAACAAGTTATAACGTTTTTTGCCTCTCCTGAAAAATTTAGTTCACTGGACTTGGGATGTCTTTCCATTCAGGTCTTCAATTAGATTTCTTTTTAATCCTATTAACCTCTTTTATAAATCATTAAAAAGAACATACCTAGTGTTAAATGTTCTGTTTAACGATCTATATATCAGTATAATCTTCCGTTGCTGTTTGTTACCTCTTATATTAGACGTGAATCATCGGTGGATAAAGGCAATACACTGATAACTTCAGGAGTTTTAATGGACGTAGTACCGTATGTCGTAAAATTTATCGAAGAACTCTGTGATTTATGTGCGTATATGTAAGTGTGGGTGGGCAATGGTAGATTTGTGTCAGATATAAGCGGAAGACTCATAAACCCGGTAGCGAACTAAGAAATACGACGTCTTCTCGGGAAGACACAAATTTCTTGCGGTGGAACTGACGTGCTTTATCTCATCTGCAGTTGATTGATAATGTTCAGTAACGAATACATTTGCGTCTCCTTCCTACGCTTAGGACATATAACACACAACTATGATCATATTTATTTATTTTAATTTGGATATAGTTTCCTATTTTTTTTTTTATATGGGGCACACAAAACCAAATACGCCTGTGGTTATAGTGGACTGGCAAGAGCACTACCAAGAAAATCTTCTTCTCCCATGGGTAATACATTACTCTTACCACATTGTATAATGCTGTGGCATACCACTGACATGAAGCTGAACTGTTATTGTGCCTTTCTCGAGCTAGTTGCCAACGGTGGATTCACCGTTCCCGTCGGATCACCGAAGTTAGGCACTGTCGGCTTGGCGAGCTCTTGGACGGGTATCCGAGCGGGGCGCACTCATCCCTCGTGAGGCCAGCTGAGGAGCTACTTGATGGAGAAGTAGCGGCTCTGGTCACAAAGATAGGCCTAACGGACGACAGTTCGGGGGCCTGATCACGCCCCCCCCCCCCCCCCCTCCATACAGCATCCATTGACGCCTTCGGGCAGAGGATGACCAACGACCAGTAAGTACCCAGTGGGCCTCTTGAGGCCTATCGGAGAGGAAAACGAGTTACGATTACGATAAACAGATCCTGAAATACAAATGTTCGTGTCAAATGATTTCCAATCCATGGTGTACAGCAGCAATCAGTTAGAATAAACATTCCTTCAAACCGTCTTGATTGCAAATTTTTTATTAGTTAATGACGCGTTTCGCCCTTTAGCAGGGCATCTTCAGATTATCTGGGTGACAGAATTTACACAAAATTACAAGGCGGAATTACAAATGGTTATATGGTACAAGGGGTTATTTTGTGTTAAGAAGACAGTATAAATGGTAAACAAAGCTTACAATGCGCTCTCCGTAGTGTGACACCGTAAGTTGTTATTGCGGTGTTTCTATTTTTCTGGAATGTTTTTTGGATTTCCTTGTGGCCCTATAAATGTTCGGGTAACAACGAATTACAGTTGGAACATACTCGGTAAAAATGGTAACTACCCGAACATTTGTAGTGCCACAAGGAAATCCAAAAAACGTTCCAGAAAAATAGAAACACCGCAATAACAACTTACGGTGTCACACTACGGAGAGCGCATTATAAGCTTTGTTTACCATTTATACTGTCTTCTTAACACAAAATAAGCCCATGTACCATTATAACCATTTGTAATTCCGCCTTGTAATTTTGTGTAAATTCTGTCACGCAGATAATCTGAAGATGCTCTGCTAAAGGGCGAAACGCATCATTAACTAGCAAAAAAATTGCAGTCAAAACGGTTTGAAGGAATATAATCTTCGTGTCTTACATTCAGAGAGCTGCTTTTTAACAGGCATTTCTGAGTAATATTTTATGGCGTGTTGATGTCCATTTTTCTGCTATATGTATCCTGAACTGACATTTAGCGTAATGAATGCTAGTAGGCTTTGTAGACGGATTTTATTTCTATAAAATCCGGTACCGTATGCAGGTATACCTATTTCAAGGTATATTTACCATGCTGTTAGGGTCACCATCGGTGTTGATCGACAACTCTATCATGGTGCTTGTCAGCTGGGCACACTATTAAAAATATTTTGAATTCATACGATTTTACCAGTACAAACACAGTAATAGAGATTTCCTATGAATAAAAATGTTGTGTCATACACGCATGAAAATCAGATTTCCAATACCGAACAATCACAATTCTGTGACATTCTACAATAAGGTGCAATAGTATGTATGAAGTAATATGTCTTCCAATTTATTCTAAAAAAATTTCAACATATCACTTCTTTTGTATTCAAACATAATCTAAAATTACTTTTCTTGTGTTAAGCACCATTGTGTAGCAACACTGTTGCATGGCCCTTTGAGCGAATCCAAGCCTGTACCCTACACGGCATCGTGCCTACTAGTTCCTTCAATCACTGCTGGACTAACTTATTCCAATCTTCTATAGCAATCCTGCTGAACACCAGTAGAATTCACTGTTGGTCAGGATATGATCAAACAGCTCTTTTAAATTTATACCAAACACCCTCAATTGCATTCATATGGGAGAACATGTACGCCATTCCAGTCATGCAGTTCCCACATGACTGATGAAATCGTTGACGTTGCCTGCAGGTTGAACTACAAAGTTCACGTCCAGGAAGAATATAATAATTCCAATTGCAAAGAAATATAGTACAGAAAAGTGAAAATTACAGAACTATCAGTGTAATAAGTCATGGTTTAAATTACTAACTAGAATTATTTATAGAGCAATAGAATGTGACCTCGGGAAAAACCGGATTGGATTAGAAGAATGTAGAAAGACGTAAGGTAATACATAATGACATTTTCGTAGAAGATCAGTTACGGAAAGGTAAACCTACGATTTTAGTTTTTCTAGATTAGAAGAAATATTTTGAGAATGTTCACTGGAATACACTCTTTGAAATTCTGTAGGTAGCAGGGGTAAAATATAGGGCACTGAACGTTATATAATTTTTCTAAAGACAACCAGACATCAGTTATAAGAGTCGACGCCATGAAAGGGAAGCATAAGTTGGGACACGAGTGGGACAAGGTTGTAGCCTTCCCCCAATGTATTTCAATTTGTACATAAAGCAATCTCTGAAGGAATGCAATTTCGAGAAGCAATTAAGTTCAGGCAGTTGACACTATAATTCTGCCAGAGACAGCAGAGGACCTGGAAGAGCAACTGAACGGAAATGACAGTTTCTTTAAACGAGGTTATAAGATGATCATTGACAAGAGCAGAACATAGGTTATTGGAATGTAAAAAAAAACTTGGTGATGCCGAGAGAATTACATTAGATAATTAGACAATGAAAGTAGTAGATCAATTTTTTTATTTGCTTAGCAAAATCACTTCTGACGGCCCAAGAAGGTTTAAAATGTATAACGGCAATGAGAAGAAAAGCATTTCTAAAGAAGCGAAATTTGTTGACATCCAAAAGTAATTTAAATATTAGGAAGTCCGATCTGAAAGCCTTTGTCTGGAGTGTAGTGTTGTACGGAAGTGAAAAGTGGACGATAAGAAGTTCAGAGAGAAATAAGGATTTGGAATATGTCGCCATGGACGAATGCTGAAGTGAGGTGGGTAGATCCCGTAAATAATGAGGTAGGACTGAACCGAATTGGGGAGGAAAGAAATTTATGTCATATCTTGACTAAGATAAGCGATCGAATGGCGGGACACATGCTGAGATATCAAAGAATCGATAATTTAGAATCGGAGTTTGGGCTAAAAAGTATAGAGAGAGACCGGAGACGAATATAGTAACCAGGTTCAGAAGGATGTAGGTTGACGTTCTTATTCAGAGGCATGCAAAGTAAAGGGTAGCGTCGAGAGTTGCATCAAAACAATCTCAGGAATGAAGACCACAAGAAGAAGAAATATAAAGATATATTTAGATTTTTTAGGTTTTGTCATATTGCACAGGCACCTTATCCCGATACTGGAGTATATATATGGATAAGTAGAGTCTACCATACAATACAATCGGGTGCACTGCCGCCGGTGTTCAGCGTCTTCTCAACACTATATTCGGAAGTTCGTTCGCTGAAAGTGGTACACAAGACAATCGCGTCCCATATCCCATATGTAAACCGCACCTGATGTGGCCTATTCTGGAGGTAACATCCGATATTGCGTATTCCATCGTCGGTCAGTGCCATTTGGGACGACCGACGACATAACACCCAAAGAACCGCCTACGGCAGGCATAAGCTGTACCTGACGTCTCCCAGGCTTGATATGGGACGCCGTCGACTTGACGACTAATCTTAGGGCACAGCTGATGAAGACGTCGAGCTACGACGTCGGAATATCGTGTTTGGTAGATGAATATCTGTCATCAATTGCGAATTGGCGAAGCTGAAAATGTGCACCCAGCCGAGATTTGAATGCGGGTTTCCTTCTTTCTAGGCAGCTGCGCTGACCACTACACCGATTGGGACACAGTGGTACCTGCACTTGCAATGATTACCAAAGCATACCACCCGTCAGAAACAAATTCCCAGTTTTATCCTGCCCACAGTAGTCAAACTCGTAGTTTTGAATCTGATTACCGTTAAGAGTAAGGGCTGCAAACCTGCAGGTGCGCTGAACACTGTGTACCCAGTGGAGTACTGGTCAGTCAACTGCCTTGAAAGCATTATCATCTTTTGTCAAAGATGTTATTAATTTTCGCCATATTTGATGTAATTTTACATATTTATTGTAATTTATTCCTAAGTGACTAGTTTTCTAAAATTACTTGTACTATTAGGAAGTTGGGTGTTTTCATCCATGTTTCCAAAATGAAGTCATAGATTTTTGACTAATTTGGTTTCATTTGTTCCGAATTCATTGTTTATTGCTATATTTCTTTTAATATTTGTCAAATTGGTCTTCTTCCGTCAAATGGTTTACTTTTTTTTGTTAGTTTCTTTCCTAGTTTTCCTTCGGTTTTGTTGGTTTGTTACCAAATTATCAATTTTTAAAAAAAATATGTGTTTTTTACGAAATCTGTGGTTGCTTACAAATTCGGTGGTTTAGTCAATATGGTACTTCGTTAGATTTGATGTTTTTCCAAATTTTGTGTTCCTCTTAATATACAAAAAATGGTTTTATTTTGCCAAATTTATTGCTATTTCTTGTTACATTCGTTGTAATTGTATCCAGTTTCGGTCCCGTTTTCATCATAACATAGAATTCCCTCATATGTGACATTTCGCCTTATAAGTGTACACGAACCTCCATGTTGAGAAGATAAAAAGACACGGTGCAGTTTCAACATTTCATAAGCACCGTGTTGTTGTTGTGATCTTGTTGGAGCTCTCCACGATACCCTGTTCTGTGCAAGCCTCTTCATCTAAGAATACATACAGCAACTTACATCCTTTTGAATCAGCTTACTGTTATTCGTCTCTCAGTCACTATCTACGATTTTTCCCCGCATACACTTCCTTCTAATGCTATGTTGAAGATTCCTTGATGTGTCAGAATGTGTCCTAGCAACCTATCCCTTCTCTTAGACAGAAAATGCCAGAAACTCAATTTCTCCCGAATTCTGTTGGGCACCTCCTCATTAGTTACGTTATCTACCCATCTAAACTTTATAATTCGTCTGTAGCACCACATTTCGAATGCTTCAATCATCGTTTTGTCTGTACTCCTATACAATCTGTAATATTTCTGCTTTTGAGCAGAGACGTTGGCGATGGAAGCATTCACGCACACCACGCCAGCCTCCAACCTAGAGCACTCCAGCTCAGCGACCCGCTAGTTTGGGGAGCCGAACGGAGCCAGCAGGAGGACAGGAGGCACACCCAACTTTCACCTGCAGCACCGGCCGCCGCCCATTTCCTTTCCAAGCCTTAAATGGTGCGTTCACACTGCACGCCAGGCCGAGCCGAGCCGAAAAAGAGGGGGAAAATCAACTTTTCCGATTTTCAAGTTGTAAAAATTTTTGTCGGTATATAAGACCACGCCACATCGATTTCTCAGCTTATTTTTTCCTTAAAAGCTTTGCCTTGGCTGTGAAAAAATAAAAAGTCTACTTTTCATTCCGCCAGAGTTTTTAGTTTTGTATTGCTCCTCACTCGATTTTGATGAAACTATGCGGTTAAAAAATTTTATTTTTGGACACATGTTAGTACAACATTTTAGCTTTCGAATAAAGTATTCACCTTCTCGTAATTCGTAACAGTCGTTTCCAAATGACACTATTTGTCAAGTATGCGCACTTGATTTACAAATCGTGTATTGAAAAAGTTCGATAGCAGACAGCTTATTGGTCTATGCAATTTAGACCATACATTACAGCGGATGAAATGGAGCTAAAAGTATGTTCAAATGTTTGTTAAGCTTATGGGACTTAACTACGGGGTCATCAGTCCCTAAACTTACAAACTACTTATGAACTACTTACGAACTAGGACGGCACAAATATCCTTGCCCGAGGGGGGATTCGACCCCCCGACCGTAGTGGCCGTGCTGACCGTAACTGGAGCGCCTCAGTCACCTCGGCCACCGCGGCTGGCGCTAAAAGTATGGAAAAGTTTTTGAAATAGTAGTCGCACCGATATCTACCTCCTTTGACAAGTTGTTGCAAGTTATCTGAGCGGCCACATGCCGCGATCGCAAGCCTACTAACTCGGCGGCTGTTGCGCGTAGCGTGAAGCACTGCAGTGCCGAAAAATTTAACTTGCTGGTCACGTGTGTAGGTCCCTCGTGATGTGTTAATGATCCATAACCAGAAAACAATTATGAAGTAATTTTTCTTGGGTGGCGACCGATTACAATGGACAAATATCTGGTACAGTTTTACTTCAGGTCATTCTTGAGAGTCATACACTGGATTCTTTTTTCCACACTAGTCAGTTAGTCGAATATATATTTCATCTTTGGAGGTAGTAGAGAGGAAAACTTAATGTAAACTGCGTCTTTACTGTTGATGGACTGCAATGAAATATTCTAATATTATACTTAATTGCTTTCTAGTTGGAGATGATAAAAGAAGAAGCTAGAAAATAGAATTATATTTACGGATGCATCTACTTCAAATACAAAATATATTCTCATTTTTGCTTTTGTAACTTTCGAAAAATGTTGTACCACACGTGAAAATAGTTGTATACAACGTGTAAAAATGGTGCCCTCACGTCTGATATTAAATTAAGAATGAATTAAGTAAAAAGAAATGCGGAACAGTGACATTAAAAACACGTAGATTACTCCTTATAAGAAATTTTGCAAGTGGTGGTTACGGACGTGCTTGAGATGTGCCGGTTTTATATGCGTCATTCTGTACTATATTTCAGTCCACCTGCACCTTCAAGGAATTCTACACAGGTCCAGTCTTTTTTATCTTGTCTGAACATTTTGCTGAATCATCTGATGACAATTTTCTTTGTCCGGTTATTTCGAGTTTTATACTTTAACTGAAAGAATAATACTCAGTTTAGTTTAGTCTCAGACTCTGCAGGACAGGTCAGTAAAGGATAGAAGCGTTTATCACTTTTTTCGTATTTATTCTTGGTGGGCTTGTCCCCAGCAATAAGGAATCCCCACGCACTGTCAGCAGAAGATCGAAGGAAACAGGTGTGAGCAAAACTTTCTCATTGCCGTCTTTTTCAAGCCAGCTAATTGATTTTGTTATTTTAATACCGTTGTTCACTGTAGTGACTCGTCAAATTTTAAGCACACAAGAAATTTTTCCTTGCGTGAACGAGTGTGATACTTGTGCTGCAGAAGCTACACCGTAGCCCAATCGGCTCGCGCCGGAAATATTAAACATTTCGAATGTCGTCGGCTCGGCGTGAGCCGGCTGAAGCAGAGTCCTCTCGGGCCTGGCCGGCAATGTGAACAGCGCAATTTAAAAACAATGTGTTTAATCTCCCCGCTTGACCCGTCTCGGCTCGGCCCGGCCGGCAGTGTGAACACGGCCTAACTGTAAGAGCGAGCACATAAAAGGCGACAACGGACGCAGGACAGGGAAAGGATCTTACAACTAAATGGACACAATAACGCGTGTGCAAAGAAACCACTTATCTGCAGATACCAGAGGAGTCGTTTCCAAAACCCAGTGGCAGCATCGCAGATAAATTATGGACCCCTGTAGACAGGAGGAAGACAAGCAAGCCCGTGCAGTGCACATGTGGGTGAGTGGGAGAGAGACTGGCCTGCAGTATAAATAAAATGGTTCCACCAAATCAGTGTTTCTGGCTTTGAGGAAGACTCTGAAAAATGCATATGAGACAGGCCTATCGCAGCTGCTACAAAGAACTGTTTTTTAGAACCAAGAAGCAATGCAGACGATAAACATGCTGGAAACGTGGGAAAGACGTTAGTTCGCAAGTCTCATCTAAGCCCACAGAAAATTTTCACGGGGGACTGACATACGTGGTCGTGAAAACTGCTATCAGGTATTGGATGACATTTCAAAACCTATCCACCAATCCAACACCCATGAACCACAGACATTGCCGAGGTGAAGTGGCTTGCGTGCCTCAACGATGCAGATACCCGTACCATAAGTGCAACCACAGTAGAGGGGTATCTGTGGAGAGGCCAGACAAACGTCTGGTTCCTGAAGTAGGCCAGAAGCCTTTATAGTAGTTACAGGGGCAGTCTGCATGACTGACTGAGCTGGCCTTGTAACATCAGCTAACATGACTTTGACATGCAGTTACTGCGAACAACTGAAAGCAAGGGGAAACTACAGTCGTTACTTCTCCCGAGGACACGCAGCTCTATTGTATGACTATATGATGATGGCGTCTTCTTGGGTAAAATATTCCGGAGGTAAAATAGTCCCCCATTCGGATCTCCGAGTGGGGACTTCTCAGAAGGAGGTCGTCATCAAGAAAAATAAAACAAGCATTCTACGGGTCGGAGCGTGGAATGTTCTAACCTTTAATCGCGTAGGTAAGCTAGAAAATTTGAAAAGAGAAATGGATAGGTTAAAGTTAGATATGGTAGGGATTAGTGAAGTTCGGTGGCAGGATGCACAGGATTTCTGGTCAGATGAGTTCAGGATTATCAATACAAAATCAGTTGGTGGTAACGCAGGAGTAGGTCTGATAATGAATAATAAAATAGGAATGCAGGTAAGTTACTATGAACAGCATAGTAAGCGCATTATCGTAGTAAAGATATCACGAAATCAACACCGAACACAGTAGTGCAAGTTTATATGCCAACTAGCACGGCCGATGATGAGGATATCAAAAAAATGTATGAGGAGATAAAAGAAATAATTCAGGAAGTTAAGGGAGACGAAAACTTGAGTGTAATGGGTGATTGGAACTCGGTAGTAGGAAAGGGAAGAGAAGGAAATGTAGTAGGTGAATATGGGCTGGGAAAAAGGAATGGAAGAGGAGATCGCTTGGTAGAATTTTGCGCAGAGCACAATTTAATGATCACCAACACTTGGTTTTTATCATCACGAAAGAAGGCTGTATACTTGGAAGAGACCAGGAGTCACTGGAAGGTACCAGATTCACTTTATAATGGTAAGGAATAGATTTATAAACCAGGTTCTAAATTGTAAGACACATCCAGGGGCAGATAAAGACTCTGACCATAACTTATTGGTTATGAAATGCAGATTAAAACTCAAGAGACTGCAGAAAGGTAGAAAGGTTACGAGATGGAACCTGGACAGATTGAAGGAACCAGAGGTGGTTGAGAGTTTCGGAGGAGCATTAGGCAAGGATTGGCTGAAACGGGGGAAAGTAATACAGTAGAAGAAGAATGGGTAGCTCTAAGAGATAGGGTAGTGAAGGCTGCAGAGGACCATATAGGGCGAAGGACAAGGCCTAATAGAAATCCCTGGACAACAGAGGATATACTGAATTGATGAGAGGAGAATATATAAAAAGTCAGAAAGTGAAACAGGAAAAAGGGAGTACAAACGTCTGAAAAATAAGATTGACAGGAAGTGCAGACTGGCAAAGCAGGGGTGGCTAGAGGACAAATGCAGAACTGTCGAAGAATGCATAACTAGGGGAAAATAGATATCCCCTACAGGAAAATAAAAGAGTTATTTGGAGACAAGGAAATCCGCTGTATGAATATCAAGAACTCAGACGGAAAACCAGTACTAAGCAAAGAGGGGAAAGTTGAACTGTGGAAGGAATATATAGAGGGCATGTACAAAGGAAATAAACTTGAAGGCAGTATTCTAGAAATGAAAGACGAACTGGAGGAAGATGAGATAGGAGGTTTGATACTGCGAGAAGAATTTGACAGAGTGCTGAAGGACCTGAGTCGAAACAAGGCCCCTGGAGTAGATGATATTCCGTCTGAATGCTAATATCGTTAGGAGAGACAGTCGTGAAAGAACTATATCACCTGGTATGCAAGATGTATGCGACATGGGAAATACCCTCGGACTTCAAGAAGAATATCGTAATTCCAATTCTAAAGAAAGCAAGTGCAGACAAGTGTGAAAGTTACAGAACTATCTGTCTAATAAGTCATGGTTGCAAAATACTTACACGAATTATTTACAGACGAAAGGAAAAACCTGTGGAATCCGACCTCGGGGAAGAGCAGTTGGATTTAGGAGAAATGTAGGAACACGGGAGGTAATACTCAGATTACGACTTATCTTAAAAGACAGGCTAAGGAAAGGGAAACCTACGTTTTTGGCGTTTGTCGATTTGGAGAATGCTTTTGACAATGTCGACTGGAATACACTCTTCCAAATTCTGAAGGTAGTAGGGGTAAAATGTAGGGAGCGAAGAGTTATATTCAACCTATACAAAAACCAGACAGCGGTTATTAGAGTCTAAGGGCAAGAAAGGGACGCAGAGGTTGGGAAGGGAGTAAGACAGGGTTGTAGCCTTTCCCCAATGTTGTTCAATCTGTACATTGAACAGGCAGTGAAGGAATGGACGGAGAGATTTGGAGAGGGCATTAAAGTGTAGGGAGAAGAAATAAAAACATTGCGCTTTGCCGATTACATAGTAATTCTGTCACAGACCGCAAAAGATCTGGAAGACAAATGTATGGGATGGACAGTGTCTTGAAAGGAAGATAGAAGATGTACATTAACAAGGGTAAAATGAAGGTAATGGAATGCAATGCCAAAAAATCAGGGGATGCTGAAGGAATTAGATTAGGTAATGAGACAATAAAAGTAGTAGATGAATTTTGTTATTTGGATAGTAAGATAACTTCAGATGGCCGAAGTAAAGAAGGTATAAAATGCAGAATGGCTATGGGAAGGAAAGCGTTTTTAAAGAAGCGAAACTTGTTAACATCCAATATTAATTTAAATGTTAGGAAGTCCTTTCTGAAAGCATTTGAGTGGAGTGTAGCATTGTATGGGAGTGAAACGTGGACGATTAGGAGTTCAGATAAAAAGATGATAGAAGCTTTTGAAATGTGGTGCTAAAGACGAATGATGAAAATTGGATGGTTAGATCACGTAACTAATGAGGAGGTGCTTAACCGAATCGGGAAGAAAATGAGTTTCTGGCATATCCTAAGAGAAGGGATAGATTGGTTGGACACATTTTGAGACATCAAGGAATTGTTAACTTAGCACTAGAAGGAAGTGTGTGGGGTAAAAATCGTAGAGGGAGGCCGAGGGACGAATATAGTAAGCAGATTGAAGAGTATGTAGCTTGCCGAACATATTCTCAGATGAAGAGACTTGCATAGGACAGGGTAGCGTGGAGAGCTGCATCAAACCAGTCTGACGACTGAAGACCACAACAACAACAACCCACCAATCAGAGCCAAAGAGACGTAAAATTCGAGGGGAATCTGTAGCTGGAGGGCGAGTGGGATTTGATGAGAAGCCACGGAAGAAACTTGGTCCGTCTCTGGAGAAGCGAAGAGACCTAAAGGCAGCTCCCGCCTGGGCAGACGAGGGACTTTGACGCCTCCGCTCGGGGGCCGCAACAAGCCACACATCCCCATAGCACGGCGCCGATCCATTGCCTGACACCCACATGGCGTTAATGTTGGTAGATAGGAAGTTACCTTCCCCTTCCCTGTTCATATCTGAGTCGTGTCCATGCCCAGTCAAATCGGCCCTGAGAAATTATTGTTTTGCTAGTTGTGTTATGAGTAAAACTAAATTACCTGTGATAACCCTCCGTGTAAACTGTTACGTCCCCAAATCAATACCTTTAATCAAATGTCACTACCAGCCTAGTTCCATAATTACTTTTTTTTAATTATGCTGCAGTGTGGGAGTTATTCAGGGAGAGGTTTGATTCACCACTTTTTTGGCTGTCAACGTGGGGCACGATTCTACTTGATTTTCATATATTGCTACCGGGATCTATAGAAAATGTTTGGACACAACTCAGTAATACTGTCCCATACCTATTGCAGAAAAATGTTAACCATTTTATGTGTGATATCAGGCGCACGGATGGTGTGTTTGTGTGTGCTGTGTGTTTGTATGTGGTCAGTATGAATGTGATATACCTGTAGTTTGTGTATGTAGTTTTGGCTGCCTCAGCTTCCCAGTAGTTTGAAGTAATAGTAGAACCTGTAGCATGTACTTGTCATCTTTGTATTGCTGTGTTTATGTGCATTGTTCCGAATGCTGCTACCGGCGTTGACATCAGCGTAGTTTTGGTTCCTTTTCTTGTTTGTTCTCACCAGCGTTGTAATCAGCATTGTTTCATTTGTTCAGCTTTGTCTGTACTGTGTTGAGTTGATTAGCGTTCACATTTTTCATGGTATTGAGGTCTGGGAGATTAGTCAATATGGAAACCAACAAGTCAGTTAAGGAAAGTCCAGTTTTGAGTGAGGGAGCAAACGGCATGTCAGGAAGTGATACGCAAACCCAGAAGACAGTGGATCGTGTTCTCGCGATTTTGGAAAGCCACGCTACTCAGTTGACAGCCATGAGGGAGGAGAATAATAGTAGCTTCGAAAAACTGGAAGCCGAACTTATACTTTGCAATCAAAAGCTTGATAGCTAGATTGCGGAAGTTAGATGCGAATTAGGAACCGAAACGAGTACTCATGCGTGTTGAAATCGCTAAAAGCGTGGAAGAGGTACCGAAAGTGTGCGAAAAGAAGGTTGAGGACTTAGAAACACGGGTGAATACAAAGATAACAGGCGTCTCCCTGTTTCTAGATAATGAATCTGAATCGTCGAAAGAGACGGAAGTGAGAGTGTAAGCTCTAGAGAAAGAGGTCTCATCAATACGACAAGTGAATGTAGGGCAGGTTAATCCATCACTCTTTCAAGCTGCATTCCCAATTCACAGGGTGAATATACCACTGCCTAGATACGGTAGAACGCGTGGTATTAATCCAAAAGCTAATCCCAAAAAATTAGGCACTTATCTGTGTCTTAAAGGGCCGCAGAGTGCCATGCGTTACTTGTTGTACGGCATACACTAGAGCACGAAGAAGCCACGTGGTTTGACATTACATTTAACGAGAATAGTAATTACAAAAATATTGCACAAAATTTCTGGCAACCTACTGGAATGTCACTTCACAAGCAAGTGCAAAGAACAGCATATATAGGGGACAGTACGCGACAATTCATGGCGACGTACGCGCGCTCTTCGTTGTAGGGCAGGATATCTTTATGATAAAATGTCAGATGACGAGTGGTGTAGTGCGATGCGCTCACTCTTTCCTGCTCATGTAAAATGTGCACTCATAGGAACACGTGCGAAGCAGCAGTTCCACGTTACACCGAGATCAATAGATGATATCGAGGAGCAGGAGAAAATTAGGACAATAAAAGCTAGAGCAATTCCGGAAAATAGGGCACCACAAGATTTTGTCTGGCGCGATGAAAAGCAGAATTGTTTTAATGACAGACGAAAGAAAGAAGAAAGGAACAGGCGAGTGCGAAATGGAAAGTATGGTGAAAACAGGGAGGAACAACGAAGAAATAAAGCGCCGAATCACGGAAGCCGCATGTATTGCAGGCGTCGCAGAACGAGGCCGCGGTGGAGTAGCCGAGCGGTCTAAAGCGTCTCGCTGCGGAGCGCGCGGTTGCTCGCCGTGGAGGTTCGAGTCCTCCCTGGGGCATGGGTGTGTGTGTGTGTTTGTCCGTAGTTTAGTGTACCTAGGTTTAAGTAGTTTGTAAGCTACGGATTGATGACCACGCAGTTTGGTCCGATAGATTTACAAACATTTGAACATTTTTGAGCAGAACGAGGAAAGTCCAGGTAATAACGGAGGTTCCCCAACCAACAACACTTCGGAGAGAAGTACGTGAGGTTGCCCAATAGAATGCGGAAACACAATGAGAAAACGCAGGGGCATCTCAGAAGATCAGGGATATCAACTACGCAATGTGCGGTACTGGCAGTCGCAAGTGCAAAATGATATTGATCGGAACGGTGATGACCCTGAGTTGCCGAAAAGGGCGAATAATCGGTGTCCCCTAATTGAAATAACTGTGTATGGAATAAAGCCGAAAGCGTCTCTCGATTCCGTTTCATAGGTGACAGCACTTTCAATATCATTTTACACCAAAACTGGTGGAGAGTGGTAGCAAATGTCCTTGTCATAGGTGGTTTGTCACTTAATTCCATAATTGGTAATGGCGTTATAAACTGGGAAGGGGAAGGAAATTTCGTGTCTCACCAACATTAACTCGACGTGAGTGTCAGGCGATGGTTTGGCATGGTGCAGTGTTCCGGTGCATCAGCGTTGGCAATGCTCGCTGCAGTATAGCACGCGCCTGCCCTGCTCTGGGGATGTGCGGCACGGCATGGACCCCGAGTTGAGGCGTCATAGTCCAGCGTCTGCCAAAGCCGAAGCAGCTAGCATGTATCTTCGATTCTCCAGCGACGGACCAAGTCTCAACTTCCGTGGTTTCTCACAAAGTCCCACTTGCTCTTCAGGTACAGCTTCGCCTCGAATTTTGCGACTCTTCTGCTCTGCGATTGGTGGTGGGTTGGTTTTGCAATGCTATCCAATAACTGATCGCCGTTTTTACGACCACGCCTCTCAGTCCCCCGTGAAAATTTTCTGTGGGCTTACATGAGACTTGCAAACTAACGTCTTTCCCACGTTTCCAGCATGTTGTCTTTATCTTCTGCATTCCTTTTTGGTTCTAAAAACAGTCGTTTGTTGCAGTTCCGTTAGACCTGTCTGGTAAGCCATTTATCAGGCTCTTTCTCCCTGGCCAGAAACATTGTTTTGGTGGAACCATTTTACCTCTACTGCAGGCCAAACTCTCTCCCACTCATACACGTGTACACTGCAAGGGTTTGCTTGTCTTCTTCCCGTCTGCAGGAGTTCTCCCCTGCATCCGTTGTCTCCATTTATCTGCACGCTCCTACAATCAGGCTGGGAAGGAATTATGTGGGGTGGCGGCCGCTGGCAAAGTGAAAGTTGGGGTGCCTCATCACATCCTGCTGACTCCGTCCGGCTCCCCAGGCCAACGGGACGCTGGGCTCGAGTGCTCTAGCTTGGAGGCTGGTGTGGCGTGCGTGAATGCTAACATCGGCAGCATATTAAAAATGATACATTCCGGACACATACTTTCAGAAAGGACTTCCTAACATTTAAACTAATATTGGATGTCAACAAATTTCGCTTCTTCAGAAACGCTTTTCTTCCTATAGCCACTTGCTACCCAAATAACAAAACTCATCTACTACCTCTATTGTCTCATTACATAATCTAATTCCTTCACCATCGCCTGATTTTGACCTTTGTTTTATCTTGTTAATGTGAAATTTATATCTTCCTTTCAAGACACTGTCCAACCTGCTTAATTGTTCTTTCAGGTATTTTGCTATCTCTAAAAGAATTACTATGTCGTCAGCAAATCGCAACGTTTCTATTCCCTCCCGCTGGACTTTAATTCACTCTCCATTGGAAGACTCATGAAAATTTTCGATGTAGAAATCACCGATTTCGCGCCATTTCTCTAAAAACCACCATTTTCAGACTTTTTGTTAAATTTACCAGTCCCTGCAAGTAACTAGTTTTTAGATATTGGCCTATTACCGTATTCTTGAATGCTTTGGTGAGGCGAGTGTCAACAGCTGTAATATATTTCATAAAATGCATTTTTAAAAACCATCAGCTGTTTTTTCAAAACCTTGTACGTCTACCAGTTTCGGTCAATAGACCATCTTCATGGATAAAAAGGTGTTAAAACAGAATGGTAAAATGCATCAAATAAAATACATTTAGCTGACACAAACAGGGGTCAGTACAACTAAAAGTGCTAACAAAAAATGTTCAAATGGTTGTAAATCTTATGGGACTTAACTATGGGGTCATCAGTCTCTAAACTTAAAAACTACTTATGAACTAGCTAAGACTAAGGACGGCACAAATATCCATGCTCGAGGGGGGATTCGAACCCCTGACCGTAGTGGCCGTGCAGACCGTGACTGAAGCGCCTCAGTCCCCGCGGCCACCGCGGCCGGCCCTCTTTGTGTCAGCTAGATGTATTTTATTTGATGCATTTTACCATTCTGTTTTAACACCTTTTTATCCATGAAGATGATCTATTGACCGAAACTGGTAGATGTATAAGGTTTTGAATAAACAGCTGATGGTTTTTAAAAATGCATTTTATGAAATACCGTAGTTTCGTTGCTTAAGAACGAACTTTAACGTAATTAATGTATTTCGTATCATCACTGTTTTTCCGCTTATGAATAAATGTATCAAATTGTAAACTAAAAACAAAACTAAACACACACCTCTTTCAAGGATTACAGCGGGAAGAAAGCTTTTAAATGCAAAGACACGGCGCACAAAAGTGCCTGCAGGTGTGCGGCGGCGGCGGCTTGGCGGTCGTGCAGCCTTATGTGGCCTTCCGCCTCGCACCCCTCCCCCCCCTTTCCCACGCGCTCCCTTAATGCTCACCCCTGGCTTTAGTTACCGCAGCCAACTTTAACGCAGCACCGGCCCGCAAGACGGCAGCAGCGCCTGCGGGAGATAAAAAGAAGAGAAGGCCGCCAGCAACGAGCCTCTGCCCTTTTATGATTATAGGAGCGGCCGGCGCCATTTGTATCGTTCCAGGCAGTCCTTTCTTACGGCGTTATTATTTTTGCCTTAAAATACCGTCGTAGGCTCTAACGAGATGACGTACTTAGACCTCGTTTGCCTCTGCTGTCATTATTTTATTTGTGGCCCGCAGGTGTGTTGCTGTCAATGTCTCCTTCCAAGTACAGCTCTACATACGAGGGTCGTTCCGAAAGTAAAGCAAATGTGGCCGTGGCGGAGTGAAATCATGTCGGACGCCTTTCAAATTATACTGCAACCTTCAAGTTGGGTCACACGAGAGTAGAAGGGCTGGGGAAAGTAAAGGCACCTTGAATTTAAGTATGTTTAAAAATAAGTTTACTGTCTAAGGGACAATGAATTAAAAGAAGAAAAAAATGGGAAAAAGTTGTGTATCAGATAATTGAGAGGATGATCTTAATTAATTAAAGAGCACAGTTTTTCTCAAAGTTAACAGTGATGCAAGGGGAAATGGGGGAATTACCGAGCAGTCTAAGGGGCCTTGCGGCAAAGTGCGTGGTTGCTCGTCATCGTCAGAGGTTGTCATTATGTTAGTTTAACTTAGGTTAGGTAGTTTGTAAGCCTTGGTACTAATTACTAAAGAGTCATAAATTCACCACCTTTCGAATATTTAATTTTATCAAAAGACTGCCTGGTTTCCTACGAACAATTCATTTAACAATAGATATGCACAATATTTTAAAATTCGGAATCACCCTTTAAACTACCAAGTATTAAAAGACTACCTGGATTTACTATTAACAATTCCTGTAACAAATGAGTTGTTTGTTAAGCTTATGGGACTTAACTACGGGGTCATCAGTCCCTAAACTTACAAACTACTTATGAACTACTTACGAACTAGGACGGCACAAATATCCATGCCCAAGGGGGGATTCGAACCCCCGACCGTAGTGGTCGTGCTGACCGTGACTGGAGCGCCTCAGTCACCTCGGCCACCGCGGCCGGCTAACAAATGAGTCACACAGTTAAGTTTGCAGAGATGCTTTTAAACCTTCAGGAATTACAAGACTGCCTGGCTGCTATTAACAATTCTTTTAACAATGATGTCCACAATATTAAATGATCACAGTCACACAAAACATTAAATACTATAGGATTGCCTGGATTTACTAAAACAGTTGCTATAAGAAAATGACACATAGAATATCACCAACTCCGCAGCCCAAACCTTTAACTTCCATGTATTACGAAGCTGCCCATCCTTTAAAACAGGGCCAGCTAAACGTTGCACACTGTGCAGAGGTGCAGAAGTGCTGCACAGGTGCGTACAAGTGAAGCAGCGAGCAGCAATGACATCTCTTATTAGGCACGTATACCGAATGAATGGTGACGGCTCCACTTACTGGTTTATGCAGTCAAGCAACAGCAAAACTCACCCTGTGTCGTTTACCCCTGGCGACCTTGCACATGTGCAGCAGCACCACATGTGTGTTGAATTTCCGGCCTGGCCAGCTTTAAAATAATTCCTCCATAAAAGGACAACCAGTTTGAGCTGAAGCTTACCATGTTATCCCTCCCTCCCTTGACCTCTACACTCTTCACATCCTCTCCAAGGGTAACTTTCGTCACCTACCCCTCCCGGATGACGCCCTCCGCCCCGACATCTACCCATCCTATCAACCTTAATCCCTCCCTGTATTTGTATACTTCCTCTCCTTCCCCTTCTCGTCCCACTCCCTCCCACACTCAGCTTCCGCTAACCTCCACGTCTCTTGGAGTCGTTGTGCCTTCCTCTCCCAGCTCCCCCACCCCCTACCTCCCGTCCCTTCCCCACGCACCTCCCCTCCCTTCCCCATCCCCTGCGGGGTACCTGTGCCCTAAAACTTTTAGCATTGCACTGTTAGTGTTGTGCCAGTGTCAGTGTATTGTGCTACAATTGTCTGTTTTTAAACATCAAGCAACTGCCGAGTAGGCCTTGTGTTTGAAGCAGTGCCTTCGTCATTGTCTAATGTGCTCCATCACTGTGTTTTCAACCACTTTGTGTGATTTAACCACCTTCGCTGTTTTAATTCTGAATATGTATCTTTCACTTCTATGATTATGTATTTGTCTTCATTTTAATCTCCTTTCAGTTTTTTTTAATTCTACATATTTAACACCATTACTCGTTTTTTAAACCGACTTGTCAAGAGCTGAAGAGCAGCAATCGAGCTGCTGCCAGCCTGCCACCACATATATCAATAAAGATATAAAAAATGACAACTCAAAAGATCTCATTCCATAAATAACAAATGTGCCATGACGGACTTAGTGACTGAAGCCAACATATCAAGGAAGGGCGTAACATAGATTCACACTGCCTAAAACACCGGACACTTGGAGATGGCTGACCACTGAATGAGCCAACAGCCCGGAATCGCAACTAGTAAGCAGAACCAGTGACACGTGTTACTCTCGCAATTCACGCGAAAGGCAGTCAGATGCATGACTTAAATTACCAGGCTGATAGAAAGAAAAAGAATTGATGCATACACTCAAGAAACTTGCTCCAGCAAGACAGCAAGCACTTAACAAGCTGTTATGACTATAAATAAATCGACACCAATGTTCTACTGCGCCAATAAGTATCGCGTCGAAGAAAATAGCGTACAAATGGGCCGGCACAACTCATACACGTTTTATCATGGTAACTCTTAGTCTACACAATGGCACTATCCTTCATAGTCTTCATTACAAATTATTAAGTTTCGCCTTCGTTGAATCAAACACTTAAATCCTCTTCTGAAAAATTTAGGTTTGCACGGTCGAAGCCTCTAATTAACTGCCAATTTAACTTACCTGAAAGTGTAGTCACCGAAAACTGTCCTTCATTAGACGACAGAAGACAAAATGTATTACATCTGAATTCTACGGCTGGTGAGGGACCACTGACGAGCCCAGTTTGGCTCCTGACTTGTAGCCAAAGACGTTTGGGCTTGTGTATTGTCATTACCTATTTGGAAATTACATGTGTAACAAACTACAAACTAATATCAAGTCCATGAATATAATTCAGTGATCCCTACGTAACCATCAGGAACTCTGTTTGATCGCCAGCGAAAGCTCTCATGGATCATTCTTGAACCACATGGTAGACAGTCTTCTTTTCAGCGCCACAGTCACAGCTTGGAGAAGTATATTATATATATCTTTGTTATTAAAACATCAAATAACTGTAAATTTTGTGATGTTGCCAAACGCTAAATAAATAAATAACCTATTTGGTTCGATTTCAAATCTTGCCTGGTCTCAGTTTCCTTATGGACTCTCCAAGTTTTCTGTGTGTACGGTACAATTAGTTTATGGCACTTAACTGCGGGGTCATCAGTCCCTAAACTTTCAAACTACTTATGAACTACCTTATACTAAATACGACACAAACAGGCATGCCCGAGGGAGGGTTCGAACCCCCGACGAGGAACGGCCTCGCGCATCGGAGCATAGCGTCTCAATACGCTTGGCCACTCCGCCGCGGCTACAGATAGTTCTGAACTGATTGTAATACGTTGTGAGGCTGGTTAGACAAATCACCTAAGGGTAAACAATTAAATTCCAACCACTGTACAAATCTTTGCACCCTTCATCAGTGAGAGACTACGTTTCAGGAAAACATCCACAACGCATTTTGAAAAATAATGTGTGTGTGTATTTCTCCTTAGATTAGTTTAAGTAGTTTGTAAGCCTAGGGACTAGTATCCAGTGTAGTTAAGTCCCATAAATTTACAAACATTTTAATCTTTTTGTGCTCGATCGTCAGGTTGATGAATTTCACAGGTTCCGACGATATGCAAGCATTTTACCGCTCTGATCTGTTACATTCCACATCGAATTCTACGATGTGGACGTTTCAGTTAAGTATTTATCTCAATAAAACAAATCAGATAATTACAATGAAGTGGAAGAACACGTTGTATATCACCTAGTATCACGTAGCTCATTTTGACCACCCAAGTGCAACTATTCGTCGAGGCATGCAATCAACATGTCGGTGAAAGTCCTCTGCTGGAGTATTCAGCAACTATGCATATATAACCGTACATAATTGCGAATGTGATTCCGGTGCAGGAAGTCTCCAGAAAGTTCGATGGAATAAGTGGCGGGTAATCTAAGTAGCCAACTTATCCGCAGATTTTTTTTAATTTCTTGAAAACAGTCACCAACTACTGTGGATCCGCGAGATGACTCATAAACTTCCATAAAAAGTCCGCCGTCGATTGGACATATGAGGTTCATAAATGACAACGAATGAAATATCGAAATATAAGCATTTATAAAGGTTGCAGCAGAGAACCCAATCAAACGTACATAAAAACGTCCAACACCATTAAGGAGAGATCACCAAGTCGCACAGTGCCTCGTTGACAACTTGGCATCTAGGCTTTAACCCACAACGCTCCCATCAACTCTCAGAACATGAAATGTGCATTAGCTGAGGAAGCCATGGTTTTCCATTCGCCTAGTGTCCAAACGATATTGTCACGACCCCACAGAAGCGCTGCAGTCAATATCGTGCTATTAGCACGTCTGATACCATATTTAGATAATATTAATAATAATAATGTCGTTATCTGTTCCTCAGGATCTAGTTGAGGAATAAGACCTCACGGTGCAGGTCAGTACGTGAAAGTTTAACACAAGAATGGTAGATGAAAATCTTGTAGTTAGACCCATGCACATAAGAATTTTAGGTCTAAGTAAAAAAAAAAAATCTATGACTAATAAAAGGAGCTAGATTAATTTTTAAAACTTTTCAGGAGTTCCTCAACAGAACAAAGGAGTGAGCCGTGAGTTAACTCTTGAATTTAGATTTGAAAGTGCTTCAGTTAGTACTAAGACTCTTGAGTTCTTGTAGCAGCTTAATGAAAATGGATGCTGCAGAATACTGCTCAAAAGTCAATCAGTGTGATCCTAAGGTAGATTCCATTTCTATTATTCACCGAGTTAAAGCTACGAACTCGTGGGAATAAGCCGATATTGTTAACAACAAACGACATTGAAGAAAATTCGTTTTGTGACGCCAGTGTCAGAATTACCAATTACTGAAAAGGCGTGACACGACGTTCGCTAACTTACCAGAGGCGTGCAGCGGGCCTGCACTGCTCGCCCGGGCTCGTAGCCGCGCATCCCGGGCGGGCCTGGCCACGCGCTGCCCGGCCTGCCGGCACGAGTCCCACCGGACGGTGCCGGCTAGCGCGGGTACCCGACTACCCGCCCGACCGCCCGGCACTCTGCTGCTAGCCGGGGCACGCGTCCGCCAGCCGCTACACTCTTAGCGGGAAATATACTGTTCCGATTTTCACACTGTAAAAACTGTTCACGTTACAAACGACCATCCCACATCAGTTTATTAACTTAGTTTTTTCTTACAGGCTTTACTTTCCTTGGAAAAAATAACATGTCTCCTCTTCATTCCGTGAGATTTTAGTTTCATAATGCTTTTCACTCGATTCTGAAAAAACAATGGGGTTAAAAAAATCTGATTATTGGACATTTAATAGTACAGCAACTTAGCTTTCTAACAAAGCATTCAACTTTTCATTTACAAATCATGTATTGAAAAAGTTAGGAAGCGGGCAGCTTACTGACCGATGCATTTTAGAACACAAATTAACGCGAGTGTAGTAGAGCTGTCTCCAATCGTGAGTAATTGCGAGTTAATGAGCAGCATCAGTGCTGCAATAGCAAGTATACACATTCAGTGCGTGTTCGAACAGCGTTTCTGTGGACATTTCGCTAAATTGCTTGATGTTTCCTTGCTGCTAAGAAAAAAATAAGTAAATAAATATAAATAAGAATAAACGTTCAGTTGCAATCGAGACCATTAGAAAAGATTAACTGGTAGAATGTTGGAAGGTACAGCTTACGCTTAACCACTCCAAGGGAAGTAAACTAATTACTGTTCCTCGATACAGGATACCATTGTTGTTGTTTTATTTTATTTTATATTTTCCCCTTTTCCCTCTGGCTGGGGGTAGCTGAAACCCCAAGGGAGTCACCACTATTCGAGAAGTGACATTCAAGGTCGCAGTTATCAGTTTTGTATCACTGGACAGTCTTTCATGTATCTTGAAAACACTTGGGATTTTTCCTCACTGACGGAATAGTCAGTGTACTATCAGTTGCGAGGGAAAAAAATTGACGTGCGCAGTAATGCACCTGGTAAAAGTAGAACGTTCAATTTTTGTGGTGCGGAAGCAAAACGGTAGCCGAATCGGCTCGCGCGGGAAATATTAAACATGTTGAAAGTCGTTGGCTTCGCGTTAGCCGGCTCCAGCAAATTTGTAGGTAGTTTTATACTTTGCTCAGTATTTACTTACACAGTGTTTCACTTCATATTAAACTAAGTGATGCCTCTAACATAAAGAACACGATTATTCCTTAAATCTCTTGAGTTCCTTGTTGCTAGTAAGTCTACATATTTCATGTATGTAACAAAAAATTATATACCCTACGATGATGTGATATTTAATTATGTTCAAGGTTGTCCAACTAATTATCTAGCTAAAATTCTGCCAAGGTGAACAGGAAATCTTTAAAAAGCCAGTAGTTTGCGAACACGGTATTCGTCTGCTATTCTTTTTACGTTTCTAGAAACTGTTGAAGGATGAGGAAGAACGTCTTTGGCACATGCAGTGGGGTACTGTGCTAAT
This sequence comes from Locusta migratoria, assembly GCA_026315105.1. Taxonomy (NCBI): domain Eukaryota; kingdom Metazoa; phylum Arthropoda; class Insecta; order Orthoptera; family Acrididae; genus Locusta; species Locusta migratoria. Next base: position 325,608,177 of record CM048748.1, read on the forward strand.
ATCCCCATCATAGTCTGTGCGAGGTCTCGAAATCCTTCTCCCACAACTATGCTGAAGGGCCGCAAATCTATTGCACACATTCTTACACATTTCTCCAGCACAAAAGATTTTGCTGACCCTGGAATATTGCTACAACCGTTCAAATCAGTATTCAGATAAGCTTTGCAGCTATTCAGGTACCGTAACAGCGTAATGGTACTGCCATCACGGAACGACAATAATTTACGGCAGCCATTACACTCTGCAAATCCCACTGGTTTATTTTCATTACCTATAATCAACATAAAACGCTCTCATACAATGCTGTCTCCAGATATCTTTAAACGCTAGTAGATTCTCTCCGTGAGTTTCCTGGAAACGTCGTTTTTTTTTCCTTCCTCGGATCGTCTATTCCTTGCAAGTTGGTACGATCTGTCCTTTTCGCTATTTATTTCAGACATAACGATAGATAACTCATATATTGGTATGTAGATAACATAAAAGGTGCGTGAAGCCTACGCTGTGATTGTTACAACGTCTTGCTCAGAACTGCCTGCATTCCCCCGCTCGCAGCGCCGCCTGTAGCGCTGTTGCACCGAGCCCGGCGGGTACCCGCTCGCCCGGCGAGTGTCGGGACTCGACGGCGCATCGCAGCTCGCTCGCTGTGTACAGCGGTGCAGTGGGGCTCGACTACCCGCGGTGCGGGCAGCGGAGCGCAGCGGCAGGACGCAGGCGAGCTCGGGCGGGTAAATGTGGCGCTCTGCACGGCTCTGTAACTTACACCACATATTACTCAACGCGCTCCAAAATATACACCGTATGCCATAAGTGAATGAAAGTATGCATACTGGACTACTCTTCGTGTTGAAAAATATTTTTATTTCAGATACTGTTCTAATGGTAAATTATGCAGAATTTAGTTTTTGAACAAGATCCTGAAGACTGGGTTTCAACGACAACTCACTTTCTGTCCGAACACCTAGAAATTTGAACTGTTCAGTCTCACATATCATATTCCCATTATGTGTAATCAATATGTCAGATTTTGTTGAATTGTGTATTAGACATTGTAAAAACTGAGTTTTGTTGTGATTTAGCATAAATTTATTTTCTACACGCAATGAACTTATCTCTTGAATTGCATTATTTGATACAGTTTCAATATTACAAACAACAACCCTCACCACTGAGCAAACAAAAATATTTTACAATCACCTCTTATAGTCGAATGCTTGTCATTTATACAAATAAGGAACAACAGCGGTCCCAAAACAGAACCCTGAGGCACCCAACACTTGTCTGTGCCTCATTGGTACTGCACCTCACACGCATTTTCAACAGTGCGGAGAATTACCCTCTGCTGTCTGTTACTGAAGGAAGAGTTGTAACACACTGGTCTCGCTTTCTGGAGGACGGTGGTTCAAAACCTATTCCGGCCATCCATATTTAGGTTTCCCGTGATTTCTCTAAATCCCTCCAAGTAAATCCCGGGCTGATTCCTTCCGATCGTTAGCGCCGCCCGTAATGACCACACTGTCGACGGGACTTGAAACACTAATCCTCTTTTCTTCCTTGAATAGCCAATTAACGCAATATCACACAGCAGTGTCCTTTCGTTTCCATTCGTTGTACGTATCACAGTGATATCTGCGGTTATTTCAGAAAGTGTTGGTTGTCTGTAAGCACTGACATCTAATCTAACACCGATTGTCTGTAAGTGCAGACTGTTATGCGTTATCAATAGTGACAGTAATGCATGAAATGTGGTATTCTCGGCAAAATCTTTACACTGTGAATCTCTCGATATGGACTTACCTAACGATATCAGAAATGGAACGTCACGTGCGTTTATCTCGCACCAGTTTTCCCCTGTCAACGTGCGTTAATTACCGCAGTGCGGTCACGATCTCATATTAATCTCCAAAGTTGAAATGACAGCTTTGTCACGTTTCTACCGTGTGTACTCAATAACTACGTCGTCTCTGTGCATATAGCCGTCCCACCACTACTGAACCTCATTTGATGTACGGAGGTACTGGTAAGAAAAGTCATTACTTCTGGAAACTACATAAAAGGCATATTTAATTATTTTACACAAAAAAAGTTCAAATGTTTGTAAATCTATCGGACCAAACTGCGTGGTCACCAGTTCGTAGCTTACAAACTACTTAAACTAAGGTACACTAACATAAGGACTACACACACACACCCATACCCTAGGGAGGACTCGAACCTCCGACGGTGAGCAACCGAGCGCTTCGCAGCGAGGCGCTTTAGACTGGTCGGCTACTCCACCGCGGCTATTTTACACAGTGACAGAGGAACATGTTTTCTGGAACGTTGATGATGTATCTAAAGATGAGAAATGCGAGATTCGTGTCAATATTAGTTAGGGAGCTAGACGCATTCAAGATTTAGATCTTCTGTATGACTATAAGCTCACTATAAGCGCACAGCGGCTAAGTCCGAATGAAGGTCACCCGGCTATGCCGGTGTTATACGCCATGCGACCAGCATCGTATAATGTAATCACAATTCTTTAATCATTATATTACAACGAATATCATTCGGATATTTGTTGCGCCATAGCAAGCGATAGAGAGTAAGATATGATTATAATGACGTGGGAATGAAATTACTGCGTCAAAATTCAATATTTTTTATTAATTTTACACAATGTGCACGGCATGTTGATATTATGTAAAGTAAAATGGAAAAAAAAATCGGATTATTGTGATTTTTTTAATGAACGCCCGAACACGGTGCCTCCACGTGGTATCTGGAGTCATTTATCACTGGTTGAAACGTGAATAACGTTACGTGAACTATTCGCGCAACTTCATCATAAATTTTCTCGAAAACCAAGGCCCGCCGCCAAAAAAAAAAAAAAAAAAAAAAAAAAAAAAAAAAAAAAAAAAAAAAAAAAAACGGACAGCCTCTTACTGAGGGTATGTCCCTTCACAACATATCCGAGACCCATCAAAATCCCTCATTTACGCTTTTGATGGTACCCTTGACAGTCTCTGGCGCGCTCGGGCGTTATGTAATCCGGCTTTTGTCTAAGTCGCAACTGTACTGAAGCCAGCAGAACATAAGTAGGGAATCTGGTTAAGCGGCACCAGTCGTCGTGTGTCTACGAGTGGAACAGGAAGTTGTAAGTCATATCATAAGGTTGAGGAATTTGAATGGAATAGGTGGAAGGCACTCCCCTGAATTGAAGAGGTTACTGGAGGGCAAGAATTCTACAGTTCCAGTTAAATATAAACCACATAAAAGAGGTAACGTGATACAGCGAGGTGAGGCGAGACGAGGTACTGGCGGAAGTAAAGTTGTGGGGCGGCATCATGAGTCTTGTCGGGATAGCTCAGACGGTAGAGCGCTTGCCCGCGAAAGCCAAAGGTCCCAGGTTCGAGCCCCGGTTCCGGCACACAACTTTAATCTGCCAGGAAGTGTGATATCAGCGCACACTCCGCTGCAGAGTGAAAGTTTCATTCTGTGATAGAGAAGTTTTATTGATTATCAGTGCTTATGATTTAAGGAAAAGGCAAACCTACATTTCTAGCTTTTGTAGATTTGGAGAAGGCTTTTGACAATGTTGATTGGAATAAACTCTTTCAAGTTCTGAAGCAAGCAGGAGTAAAATATAGGGAAAGGAGAGTAATTTACAACTTGTACAAAAGCCAGACTGCAGTTATTAGACTCGAAGGGCATGAAAGGGAAGCATCAGTTGGGAAGGGAGTAAGACAGGGTTGTAGCCTTTCTCCAATGTTGTTCAATTTGTATATTGAGCAAGCTATAAAGGAAAGCAAGGAGAAATTTGGTGAAGGAATTAAAGTTCAGGGGGAAGAATTAAAAACATTGCGTTTTGCCGACGACATAGTAATTCTGTCAGATACAGCAAAGGACCTGGAAGAGCAATTGAACGGAATGGACAGTGTGCTGAGAGGTGCATATAAGATGAACATTAACAAGAGCAAAACTAGGGTAATGGAGTGCAGTGTAAGAAAATCAAGTGATGCTCAAGGAATTAGTTTGGGAAACGAAGCAATAAAAGAGGTAGATGAGTTTTGTTACTTGGGCAGTAAAATAACAAATGATGGTCGCAGTACAGAGGATATAAAATGCAGAATGGCAATGGGTAGAAAAGCGTTCTTGAAAAAGAGAAATTTGTTAACATCGAATATTGATTTAAACCTAAGGAAGTCCTTTCTGAAGGCATTTGTATGGAGTGTTGCCTTGTATGGGAGTGAGACATGGACGATAAACAGTGCGGACAGGAAGAGGATTGAGGCTTTTGAAATATGGTGCTACAGAAGAATGCTGAAGATTAGGTGGGTGGATCGCGTAACTAATGAGGAGGTACTGAACAGAATTGGGGAGAAAAGAAATTTCTGGCATACCTTGACTAAAAGAAGGGATAGATTGGTAGGACACATTCTTAGAATTCACGTTGTGAATTTAGCGTTGGAGGGAAGTGTGTGTGGGTAAAAATCGCAGAGGAAGACCAAGAGATGGATACAGTAAGCAGATTCAGACAGATGTAGGTTGTTGTTCTTATGTGGAGATGAAGAGGCTTGCTCAGGATAGGGTATTGTGGAGAGCTGCACCAAACCAGTCTCCGGACTGAAGACAACAACAACACAACAACAACATGATTTAAATGATAATGTGTATGGTAGACCTTTACTTGTTGTGTGTGTGTGTGTTGTGTGTGTGCTGTCTCTAATTATTGGATACTTGGTTTCGATCTGCAAGACAGCTTGCTCTGTGTAGCTAACTGTGTTCAGATGAATCAAAATCTACATTCTATCAAGGTTCATTGCTTGATTCTGAACCAATTAATCTCAGTAATGTTTCAAATATGTTGAAACATTCTTGTTTTGCCGCCAATTTGCCGCCTGCAGTTTTGAATATAAGCGATTTGTGGTTTCTTGTGGAGGTCGTGAAAATACATTGACAGTACGGGTACAATGTATTCATAAAAAAGTGTATGGTGTAGACACAGTTTATGTTTCACATGAATGTGAGGACTATACACGAAGTGACGCCAGCGATAGCGAATAATAAAGCTATCAGTAACAAAATATATTTTCCAGTTGTTTGTAAAATTTTATAATGTTTTTTAATGCATATTGTCAACCATCAGCGTTTTATTGTATTTGGAACTTTACCTGTTTCGGATATTATCAGTAGCAGAAAATTAAAATTAAGCAGACCGATTACATTGGTGCATCTTCTGTCATCATATCTATGTCAAACGATAAAAGATACGTAGACTGTACTTGGAAATTATGTAGAAAAATAAATATATGTTTAATGTCTCATTGTATTTTTTTCCTTTCATACACAAGTATCACCACAGTCGACAGAGAAAACTCATTTTCCAACTCCCCTTGTATAATATCGACCTACCCACACCTGTAAATACATTCGCCAGGTTCACATGCTACAGTACATTAGATTTGGTCAACAAAAATAATGAAAAATTAAGTGCCAACAAAATCACGGCTTCACCATTTGAACATTAGCACTGTACTGCTGACATTCGGTTAATACGCCCTTTGAAACTCAGAGCAACAAGGGTACTAATTCACGAAACACGCCTGTATTTCTGCACGCAATAAAAATTACACATGTTACGTGGCAGCTTACCACCTCCCAAAATATTTACTATTCCTATAGTATAAAATCGTCTTGATTTCAAATTGCTTTATTCCTTATTTAATGAAGCGTTTCGCCCTTTAGCTGGGCATCTTCAGATTATCTGCGTGACAGAATTTACACAAAATTACAAGGCGTAATTACAAAACAAGGATATTGGGACATGGGCCTATTTTGTGTTTAGAAGACAGTAAAAATGGTAAATAAAGCTTATAATTTTGTTTATCAGTTTTACTGTCTTCTAAACACAAAATAGACCCATGTCCCATTATCCCGGTTTTGTAATTACGCCTTGTAATTTTGTGTAAATTCTGTCACGCAGATAATCTGAAGATGCTCTGCTAAAGGGCGAAACGTGTCAGTAAATAAGGAATAAAACAATTTGCAATCAAGACGGTTTTTTTACTAAAGGAATATTTTTCCCACTGACTGCTGTACACCATGGACTGGAAATAATTTTAAATATTTACTATTCCTTCTGAAAAACACTGTATGTCCTTGAAGTAATTATGCATCACGAATAGCCGCGGAGGAGTGGGCGAGGGCTCTACAGCACCTAGCTACGTAGCGCTCGCTTGCTCGCCGTCGGAGGTCGAGTCCTCCCTGGGGCATGGGTTTGTGTGTTTTCCTTAGGTTAGTTTAAGTAGTTGGTAAGTTTATGGACTGATGACAATAGCAGTTCCGTCCAATAGGTCCTCAAACATTACATTACATTCTATCATAAACAAATAAAAACTATGAGAGTACACTTAGAGTGAAACGCTCACGATTATGACTGTAGATCTTCTAATTGGGTATCAATGTCGTTTCTTGCTTATTCTGTACAGGAATTATCTTGCAACAGTACAATAAAGCACTTTTGAATAGTGTTCCCACTGAATATACTAAGTTGAAATACGCAGCAAGAAATCTGCATTTCATTACGATCGTTGAACGGAGTAGTTTTTCTGTTGAGAAGAACACTGTCTGAGAACAATTATGGTGATCTTCTTGACCTTATATGACAATTCGTTTACGTTTAGTATCCTATTATGCAAATTTTGGCCACATTTTATGTAACATTCCCCCATGGGGTAGCAGTGTTTTATCTTTCCCACATATCCTGTTGAAATGTTAATCTACTGTAAATCCCGTTTTGTTACATGAAATATCAACTTTGAATAGTAAATACAACCATTTATTAAGTTCAGTTGTTCAGTGATTTATAAAAGGTACTCGTTAATAATAACACCTTGTCACAAGTGCTGCGAATAAGGAGTCACAGAATTTATTTACCTATGGCTTGATAAATAACTTGAGGATGCAAAATTAGATGCTGCATTCAAAAAAGATAGAAGAATCTGAGAAATCCAAAAATGACCCAATTTTCCCCGAGTACATATAAAGTGTAACTGGCTAACTACGTCAGTTAATTACAACAGCAAACTGTGACCATAAATAAATATTTTGCGACCGTTTCACACAGATGCGCCTTATGCTTATTACTCTTCATGAAATTCAGAGGCTGTGGGGCTGTGGTGGTTGTTAAGGATTCTAACTTTAACCCCCTTTTTTGTAGTAATCTAAAGTTAAGCGATTGAAACAATTTCTCCGTGCTGCTCTAATAACCAGCTCTCTATATTCCTAGCTCCGAGAAGAAGTGCTTCCTTTGTGAAACTCTCAGAAGAACCGCTCTCCTACGCAAACATAGTTTTGCCAGCGATCGGTTCTCAGTAGTGTACCGCAGTGGACTTAGAGAGTTCCAACGGATTAAATGCTTACAACAATGCCAATAATACCGCTACTCTTCTGCCTCTATCTCCTGGTGTGTGACAGTAGGCAGAGATTCTCCTCCACTGTTTAGCTCGTTTTTGTTTCAAGCAATTGCCAAACTTGCATGTGAACACCTACGAAATTTCATCCCCACTACACGAATGCCCTACTGGCCACTCCAAATGCATCGCCTAAGCTTTGGCAGGCGATTCCTCCAGGTTGTTCGGAATTTACCAATCGGAGCCACCTCTGTCGTAACCGCCAATTGCTATAAAACGAAGACCATCTCGGTTAATCGATGAGTCCGCCAAGGATTCCGGCATCCATGGTTTTCTTTGTGATGGGGTGCTTGTACATACTGTCCGTGTTCGCTGCGCCGCAAATGAGGTTGATTGCGGTGTGTTACCAGGGCTCCCGATATTGATACGGTTCCCCACAAACGTTTAATGACCAAAGTAAGAGCATATGGTCTATCAGACCAATTGTGTGATTGGATTGAGGAATTCCTAGATAACAGAAAGCAGCAGGTCATTCTTAATGGAGAGAAGTCTTCCGAAGTAGAAGTTATGTCAGGTGTGCCACAGGGGAGCGTCGTGGGTCCGTTGCTATTCACGATATATATAAATGACCTTGCGGATAACATCGTAAGTTCACTGAGGCTTTTTGCGGATGACGCGGTAGTATACAGAGAGGTTGTAACAATGGAAAATTGTATTGAGATGCATGAGGATCTGTATCGAATTGATGCATGGTGCAGGGAATGGCAATTAAAGCTCAATGTAGACAAGTGTAATGTGCTGCGAATACACAGAAAGAAAGATCTGTATCATTTAGCTACACTATAGCAGGTCAGCAACTGGAAGCAGTTAATTCCATAAATTATCTGGGAGTAGTCATTAGGAGGGATTTAAAATGGAACGACCATATAAAATCAGTCGTCGGTAAAGCAGATGCCAGACTTAGATTCATTGGGAGAATTCTACAGAAACGCAGTCCGAAAACAAAGGAAGTTGGTTACAGTACACTTGTTCGCCCACAGCTTGCATACTGCTGACCGGTGTGGGATCCGTACCAGGTGGGATTGATAGAGGAAGTGGAGAAGATCCAACGGAGAGCAGCGCGCTTCCTTACAGGATCATTTGGTAATCGTGAAAACGTTATGGAGACGATCGCTAAACTCCAGTGGAAGACTCTGGAGGAGAGACGCTCTGTCGCTTGGTACGGGCTTTTGTCGAAGTTTCGAGAACTTACCTTTACTGAGGAGTCTAGCAGTATATTGCTCCCTCCTACGTATATCTCGCGAAGAGATCGTGAGGATAAAATCAGAGAGATTAGAGGCCACACAGAGGTATACCGACAATCCTTTTTTCCGCGAACAATACGTGACTGGAATAGGAGGGAAAATCGATAGTGGTACTCAAGGTACCCTCCGCCACACACCGTCGGGTGGCTTGCGGAGTATGGTTGTAGATGTAGATGTAGATACCGTCCGAGGCATTCTCACAATATATGAAGAGGCAACTGGGGTTTGCTAAACCAACGCAAGACTTTGTTGATTCCTATTGGGCAGACCGGTGTTACCAGCTCCAGGCCATGGTATCAGGTGGTGCAGAAGACAAGATCATGGTAATATAGATGGAAGAAAATATCAGCAGCTGTATTCAAAATTTTTATTAAATTCTGTGCAACCTTTTTCGGTGTTACATTACACTATCTTCAGGCTCCTAGCCGGAGAAGATAAAAAGTACAATAGTAGCAATGTTAATCAACACATGCATTACGAAGTTATGTAAAAAAAGAATTGTCATGAGAGTAAAAATAAATCACAACAAGAAAAAGCAATTTTCAACCAATAAATACGACATACGGTCACTATGTAACAAACTGTTTTCAAAAAGAAACATTGTAGTGTCAATATAACATAACATGCGGCATTCCTTTTTGAAGTTATGTAAAAAAGAAACATCAGATGCGCAAACAGCAAGTCAGGATAAGATAAAACAATTATCCAACAATAAATATGATATAACGACACTATGTAACAAACTACTTTCAAGAAACATTGTAGTGTCAAATATATCATAACGTGGGGCTTCCCTTTTTTATTACATAATATAATCATAACACATCGTGAAGGACGGTTATTGGTAATAAGGGAATACGCAAAGTACTTTAAGTCATTGAGGTAGTATAAATAGAAGCTATATATGTAATATTTAAGAGTATTCATATTAATATGGCCCATTTTTGCAATATTCAGGAAGAGTAAAAAACAACATCACGCTATTCACGCATTCCATTAGTGAATCATATACATGGAAATCAAACTTCTTGCTATGGATCATACACTACAAGTTTTTTGAAAGTAGTTCGTTATATAGTGACGTTATATCATATTTTTGTTGGAGAATTGTTTTTTCTTATTAAGACTTGTTGCTTGCCCACCTGATGTTTCTCTATTACATAACTTCAAAAAGGAAAGCCCCATGCTATTTTATATTGACACTACAATGTTTCTTACATATCGTTCTGCTTTACCTTATTGTGACTTATTTTTACTCCCCTGACGACTCTTTTTTACACAACTTCGTAATGCATGTGTTGATTAACATTGTTACTATTGTACTTTTTATCTTGTCCGGATAGGAGCCTGAAGATGGTGCAATGTAACACCGAAACCGGTCGTACACATTTTAATAAAGATTTTGAACTCAGCTGCTGATATTTTCATCCATCTATATAATCGAATCAGCTGCGTCCCAAACCATCCACTACGGACAGAATTTTACAAGATCATGGGGTTGGATGTCACTACCTGTCTGACTAAAATGCAAGCCCGCACATGGCGCAGACTGCTCAGTACCATCCGGGGACAATGCAAGGACTATCGCAGTCAACGTTTTTATTTGGTCCATGTTGCGCAGCTACAGTCCATCTCACAGGTGGTTCTGTGACAGCTATGGCGCCATAAATATTTCAAGTGCCGAGACGTAAGTGTGACCCCTCAGTAGGAAGACTGGGCGGAAATATTGCGCACTACTGAGCTCAATCTCAAAGGGCACCATTATTGATCTCTAGTATCCCGTTTAAATTGTCGTTTGTGCGGTATTACTACTGCAACAGGAGTTATATCCTCCGGACAGTAACGGACCAGAACCGTACATCGCGACTGGTATATGAAAGAATCCGGTTGACGCCCACCAGTCCACATATACAAGATTGGCGGCGAATGTGGGAGAACATCTTTAACCCCTCCTACCGACAAACGTGCGTGGGTTCTGGTATAGCCTGGTTAATAATGTCATAAAGACAAATCAGCGCCTCTTTACCGATGAAGCAGGTTTCACAAACCACGAGTCAGTGAATTTACGAAACGTGAATTACTTGGACGGTGGACAAACTTCGCTGACTTCGATAGATACAGCGTCAGCGTACGTGGAGTGTAAAGGTATGGTGCGGAGTAATTGGCGACCATCTCATTGGTCCTCACTCCATTGAAGGCACCCAAACTGATGCAAAATACATCGATCTGCCAACTTTGTTGAAAAATGTTCAGCGGGAAACGGGTAGACTTATGTGGTATCAACATGATTTACTGCGTCGTGGAACACATTTATTACGCGGCATTCTGCGAATGCGAGCAGAAAATGATGAGCACCACTTCGACAATTTATTGGCTTGACGTGTCCGGACATACACTTTCACATTCTGTAATTTCAAACGAAAAAACGTCGTAAATTTGAACTAAATTCTGACAATGTATATGAGAACTAAGAAAAATTCGTATACATAATTTATACAATTTGCCGATGACGGGAAATGATCCTTTCTTCAGTGCAGAGGTACTTATAGGCCCGTACTTTCACAGAAATAAGTTTTCAGAGTAACGACGAGTTTGTGGTGTAGTGGCCAGGGTAAAGTTGAAAATTTGTATCTGACTGGAGGCGTGCTGAAGTAACTACGTCTAGGTGCGGTGATCCCTGTCTGCCCAGAGCTGCGGGGGAAAGCGCGACTGCATAGAAAGCAGAAGACCCGGGTTTGAATTCAGGCTAGGTATACACTTTTAACTTTATCTATTCGTAGTTGTCATAGATTCCGTGAATATAAACTACTAAAAATGTTTGCATGTGGACGTAATGTTCTTTCAAACTCTCTTCTGTACCTACATTACATCACGTCCTTTTTGTAACCCTAATTCATTCGGTTCTCTCCAGTACACACGATTGAACTGCTTAGGAGTTACCAAAGCATCAGCGTCAGGTTACAATAACTCTTGATGTTATTAACATTTTTGAATGTAACAAACGGTATTGCTGAAGGTTTTTTTCCGGATGTTCTAAAAAAACAGATTTCTATTTAAAACACATAGGATTGTCCGTGCATTTTTAATTGTTTGTATTAACCAATTACATTATCCCCTCTCCTCACTTCCAGTCTGTAGAATTAGTTATTCAGAAATTGTGGTTTGCGAGATATTTCCGCCGGCCGCGGTGGCCGAGGTGACCGAGGCGCTCCAGTCACGGTCAGCACGGCCACTACGGTCGGGGGTTCGAATCCCCCCTCGGGCATGGATATTTGTGCCGTCCTAGTTCGTAAGTAGTTCATAAGTAGTTTGTAAGTTTAGGGACTGATGACCCCGTAGTTATGTCCCATAAGCTTAACAAACATTTGAACATTTTGAGATATTGCCAGTCGTAATGTTACGCGACTCTGTATATGTTTTGAAAACATAACCAAGCGACATCTCACAAAAGGATTTATAACTACCCACATGCCAAGCCTTGAAGTACACAAAAGCGTGACATCGCATATGTTTTGTCACGAAATATTCGTTTTACGTGGGCAGTTACTTCTGTTGAGTGAGCGATGGTACATACAAGAAGAACCTATTAACCATAGAGCAGGAACAGTATTGTTTATTTACTTCATCGTCTTTACGAAACAATAATCAAGTGGCTGTGTGGATTTCTAAGAATATTAACGTTCTTGAGAGGGCTTTCTACCGTTTTGTTGATGTTGTCACCCCAATCATGGGAGACCGCCCCAATGGTAGGTAAAATTTTACCGTTACGTACAGTTAAAGCAGACAAAGAAATGTCTATAATTCCATGGGAAGGAGAACGTACACATCCATGCCCGAGGAAGGATTCGAACACCCGACGCGGGAGGCCGCACCATTAAAGCAGACTGTAGATACCTGAAAAACACTCAGAAGAATACAGATGTGTGTTATCCACGCAAGCAGTACATTTATAACGGTCATATTATTAAGTTAAAAGCCGAACAAAACTGGTAACCGAACAATAAAAATAAGAAACGCGACTCATTAGAGTATGTGTCAAAGCAGACTGTAGATTTCGTAAGAACTCTCAAAATAATATGGATACGTCTTATCCACGATAAATAACACTTTTAAAATGATCATATTACTGAAAGAAAACCCGAAATTTAATGAAATTGGTGACAATAATAACAGCAAATCATTGCAACTCATTACTGTAACCCTATGTGTCAAATCAAAAATGTTCAAATGTTTGTAAATCTATCGGAACAAACTGCGTGGTCATCAGTCCGTAGCTTACAAACTACTTAAACTTAGGTAAACTAACCTAAGGACAACACACACACACACACACACACACACACACCCATGCCTCATGGAGGACTCGAACCTGCACGGCGAGCAGCCGCGCGCTCCGCAGCGAAACGCTTTAGACCGCTCGGCTACTCCACCGCGGCTGTGTCAAATCTATTCCAACTGAAAAACTTACAGCCATATACAACATAGAAATTTCCCATATGTCAAAACTCTAAGGACAGCGTAGTTACGCCAGTTCATCCATATTTTTACGACTCTTTTCTGTAACAACACACACGACTGAATACACTTTTACAGTAGAGAAATATGGCGGCGTGACTTCACTGACACCAATGATATAGTATACGGCTTTGTCAGTCTAGTAATTCATCTCTGTTTTACCACTTGACTAGGTTAAAAGAGAAAGATACCGTACAAAACTTAAATGAAAGGCCACTTCAGTCATACAATACTTACATAAAATAAATTTAACTAACACTTCATACAATACTTACATAAAATAAAATTAACCAACACAAGTAAAAACAGATGATTGGAAAACTGTAGGCATAAGTTTCTACGATGTAGAGGTTAATGATTACTGGCCACATTGCACTAGACAAATATTTGCAATCGTTTCACAGGGTCTATGCATACACAAGTAAAGCCGTTACATTCCTCGTGCATTTCACGTGTAGTAGACTCTTCTGTATTTCCTTTTCACTCTGCTACTGAGTGAAATCCGAGCTGGATTAATACCCATTTCCTTTCACAGTCGTATCATCTTTCCGTCTCGACGGGCGTCTTGTTTCATTGCCCCGTGTGTGCCTGCATCCCATTGTTATGTCGCATTCGGAGTCTCACTGAAAGGCAAACTTACGAGATTCAATTAAACTTCTGGTACTCCAGCAAAATTTAATTTCCTGTGCTAATTTCATAACTTCACATAATAATTTCTGCATGGTGATTCAGGAATTTCAGCAGCCAAACGATGAGTAATATGGATATACAAGCGAAAAAGTAGTAGACTTCCTGGTTAGTTACTTTTATTCCAAATGGGGCGCAGTGAAATTACTCTGATAATGGATGAGCTCTATCTGTAATGACACTATATTTATATAAGTGAAAGTATTGTGTTTATCAACTATAAAGTGCTTACTTTATTCTTTACTTAAAACAAAATAGTGAGATGCATAAACTGCATCATTCATTTTAATTTCAGGCCACTTATTTCCCATCAAATGTATGACAAGCCTTAACGAAAGCAGATGTCTGTTTTGAATACCCTATAAACAACAAAAGAAAGGTGATAAGGAAAAAAGTGACGCCGATAGCAATTCAGAGGAATGTGTCGTATTGATACTAATCAATCAAACAAATTCTGTACAACAGGGCATTTAAATATACATATTCCTTTTAGGGATAAATGGAACTTTGAGTGCATATTTGGGCAAAGTTTTCGTCAAATTTTATGGTCACGTCCTTATCTTCCATTGTTCTACATCTATGTTTACATATGTACTCTGCAAATTACATTGAATTGCATGACAGAGGGTTCATCGAACCGCCTTTACATTACTCTACAGTTCCATTCTCTAATAGCTTGCGGAAAAAAGAACACGTAAATCATTCTGTTATTGATCAGATTTTTCGTATTTTAATATTACAATAATATTTCCCTATGTAGGTGCGTACCAACATTACATGTTCGGGTACAGAAGAGAATTTTGGTGAAAGAAATTTCGCAAATTGATCCCGCCGAAACGAAAATAGTCATTATTTTAATTATTCCACCCAAATCGTGCATCATTTCCCGAGACGTTCTCTCTCTCCTGTATCGCGATAATACAAAACGAGCTGCCCTTCTTTGAACTTCCTCTAAAATATGTCACTCCAACCTTGTGTAGATCCCACAATGCACAGCAATACTCCAAGATATGACGCACAAGTACTATGCGATCAGTCGATTTCATAGTCCTATGAATTATTATATTCGCGTAATTCGCAAGTCTTTCTCTACATATTGCGAGGAACCGATATTTTTTCTAGGACCAAACATTTTTCATCTGGTGAACTGAACAGAAATGAAATAATTTCAAAACCTGACTGGATGCATACACTGCTTTTATGCTACGTTTTAGCTTATTTTGTACCGGAATTGTATGCAGTTTCTAACTACACTGGTCAAGGCAATTAGAGGATCAGTTGAAAAAACTAGGCTCTGAAATATTGACATCAGAAGAATGAACTGAAATGGTTCGACGTCATTCTGTCGCTTCTACATCTACATCTACATGGGATACTCTGCAAATCACATTCAAGTGCCAGGAAGAGGGTTCATTTATCTCCCATTCCATTCTCGAATAGCGCGCGGGAAGAAAGAACACCTGAATCTCTCCATTCGAGCTCTGATTTCTCGTATTTTATTTTGATGATCATATCTACCTATGTAAGTGGGAGTCAACAATATATTTTCACATTTCGAGGAGAATGTTGGCGATTGGAGTTTCATAAGTAGCCCACGACGCAGCGATAAGCGCCGTTGTTGTAATGATTCCCATCCCAGATCCTGTATCATTTTGGTGACGCTGTCTCCCCTGTATCGTGACAAAACAAAACGAGCTCCCCGTCTTTGGACTCTTTCGCTGTCCTCCGTCAAACAAACCTGATAATGATCTCACACTGGGCAGCAATACTCCAAAAAAGGACGGACAAGCGCAGTGTATGCAGTTTCTTTAGTAGTTCTGTTGTATATTTTAAGGGTTCTACCAATAGAACGCAGTCTCTGGTTCGCCTTTCCCACGACATTATCTACCTGTTCTTTCCAGTTTAAGTCTGAAGTTATAGTAATTCCTAGGTATTTTGTGGAGTTTACTGCATTCACATTTGATTGATTTATCTTGTAAACAAAGTTTAACGGATTTCTTTTCGTACTCAGGTGGACGACTTAACATTTCGACATTATTTTTAGTCAATTGCCAATTTTTACACCGTTCAGACCGTTCTGCAGTAGGGTTTGATTTTACTAGACGGTAAATGACGGCGTCATCTGCAAACAACCTCCCAAATCGTTAATGTAAATAAGGTACAGCAGAGGACCAATAACACTACCCTGTGGAACGCCCGATATCAACTCTGTTTTAGTCGATGCTTCACCATCGATTACTACAAACTGTGTCCTCTCTGACAGTAAATCCACTATCCACTAACAAGTTTGGAGCGATATACCATAACTACGCAATTCGATTAAAAGCCGTTTGTGAGGTACGGTGTCAAAAGCCTTCTGGAAATCAAGAAATACGGAATCGACTTGCGAACCCTTGTCAATAGCACTCACCACTTCGTGTGAGTAAAGGGTTAGTTCCGTTTTGCAGAAACGATATATTCTAAATCCGAGTTGACCTTGGGTCAATAGATCATTATGTTCGAGGTAATTCATAATATTTTAATACAGGATATGTTCCAAAACCCTGCTGCATATTGACGTAAATGAAATAGACCTGTAGTTTAGTGGGTTACTCCTACTGCCTTTCTTGAATATGTGACCTGTGCAACTTTCCAATCTTTTGGTACAGATCCTTCTTTGAGTGGGCGGTTGTGTATGGCTGTTAACTAAGGAGCTATCGCTTCAGCATAATCAGATAGAAATCTAATGGATGTACAGTCCGGACCAGAAGACTTGTTCTTGTTAAATGATTTTAGTTGCTTCACTACTCCGATGGAATCTACTTCTACGTTACTCATTCTGACCTCTGTTTTTAATTCTAAATCTGGAATATTGATTTCGTCTTCTTTGGTGAATGAGTTTCCAAGAGCAGTGTTTTGTAACTCTGCTATAGTAGCGATATCAGCGGCAGCATCACCATTACTATCACCTAGTGAGGGTGCTGTTTATGTTTTTCCCCTAGTATGTTTAACATACCAAAATCTCTTTGGGTTTCAGTTACATTTCTAGAATGAGGTTCGTTGTGATAAGTATTGTAGGCATCTCGCATTGAAGTCCTTGCTAAATTTCAAGCTTCTGTGTAGGACCACCAATCATGGGGATTTTGTGTTCATTTAAATTTCGCAGGCATTTTCCGTTGCTTATGAATCAGTGTCCTGACCTGTTTTGTGTACCAAGGGGGATCACCTCATTTTATTAATTTATTTGGTAAAACACTCAATTGCTGTCGATATCACCTCTTTGAATTCTGTGGAATGTAGACAACAACATTACGGCAACCGATGTTGTGGTAATATCAGAAAGTTACTGCAGTAGGGGTTGGTACTGACTTTGGTTGGGGACAGATAGTGTAGTAGCAGATTGTACAATGAAACAACAACGTGACTTACCCGAAACATGGCATGGATAGCCATAGGAATGCAGAACAGAAAGAGGGATGTGGCTGCAGGTACTGCAGTGTCCCGTGGTGTACTTTTCAGGACCCGGGCCCGATTTCAGACAACAGGAAACGTTATTACAAAGGCAAGGCCAATGCCATCCACGCCTAACCTCAGCAAGACTTAACTGTTGTCTCCGGCTATCAGACTGCCGATACAGGAGACTCAATGCATTTGAGCTGCAACGCATCCGGAAACGTGGCCTCTGCGCACACAGGCCTATTGAATGCGTCCCATTAAAGCCACAACCCCGTTTAGCCCGCAGAAACTGGACGGGAGAACATCAGGACTGCAGTCGTAACGAACAGCGCCGGATTCTGTTCACAGATGAGTCCATATTTTCTGTTCTGCTGGAGAATCGTCGTTCCCTCATCTGGAGAGAATGTTGGACTCGGAGCAATCATGCGTGTATGTAGGAAACATCTCCATATCTTGGTGGTGGAAAGATGGTGTGTACAGGGGCGATACTAGCGGACGTCGTTCAAAATGGCGCTTTGACTGCTCAGAGATATATAGACGTGATACTTCGACGCGCCTCCAGTCACGGTCTGCACGGCCACTACGGTCGGGGGTTCGAATCCCCCCTCAGGCATGGATATTTGTGCCGTCCTTAGTCTTAGCTAGTTCATAAGTAGTTTGTAAGCTTAGGGACTGATGACCCCGTAGTTAAGTCCCATAAGTTCCACATACATTTGAACATTTTTACTTCGACGAGATCCTAAGCTGGTGCCATATGAGAAGGGTTTCTTCTGGTGGACGCCTATAGGTCGTTCCCACTGAGCTGCACTGATGGACAACATGCTTGAAGATGATGGAATTGGAGTGGACAGCTTCTTCACTGGACTTAACCAGATTGAATATGTTGGGATGCAGTTGACAGACGCATTGCAGCCAGACCAACACCTCCCGCAACGGTTGCAGGATATTGCACTGATGGAAGAATGGCCAAATATCCCTCAAGAGCTGATTGATAGCTTCATACTATCCATGCCACGCAGATGTTCTACTGTTCTGGACAACTAAGGTGATTACACACCATAGAGTGCAACGACAACGACTTTTTCACTATTATGGTAATCTATGTTGCCTACTGTGGTGTCGCACAAGTATGAAGTGCGCGCCACGTACTTACGCCGCGCGCCGCCATGCACGCATGGCACGGCGTTCTTACGACGTCAGCCACGAGCGCCCTCTGCTGCAACTCCGCTCGTGGCTACGACTGCTGAATCTGCCACTTGGGAATCAGAGAGGCATCAGTTAAGACTTGGCTATCGGATAGGCACTAGAAATCATCAATAGGCAGGCCTCTATATATAAACTATCTATCAGCATTCTGCAGTCAAGAGCTATGTAAAAGTTAAGTATTACTAAGTCTCTATGAAATATATATCTCGTGCTAATTTACTCTAGTGTTTATAGTTTCTGCTGTCCCATTGGCTGATCACCTCCGTACTACACACGCGTGCATCCTATTTTCCTGTGTCGGTCTCTCTCTACTCGGCCACCGACACCAAAGACAACCGGTGAAAACGAGACACAAAACCTACCATACAAACCTCAGAGAGTTGAAACAGCAAAATATCTTACTGCATCACACACAAATTAAACCTGTAACCAATATCTGAATACAATATGTTAAGATACGGTATGGTGTATGATATGTCACCTGATCCCTTAATTGTTTTGAGCAGTGTAGCTTATCCCTCACATTGCGGCCCAGTTCCTGTTCATCCATTTCTTTCCTCATTTTCTACCCTCTGTCCCCGCATGTTCTTTACCAAAACAAATCAAATGTTCAAATGTTTGTAGAGCTTATGGGACTTAACTACTGGGTCATCAGTCCCTAAACTTACAAACTACTTATGAACTAACTTATACTAAAGACGGCACAATCATCCATGCCCGAGGGGGGATTCGAACCCCCGATCGCAGCGGCCATGCAGACCGTGACTGGCACGCCGCAGAATGCTCGGCCACAGCGGCCGACTTTCCAAAACATACTTGGCCTATTTCTCCTCATAAAAGAGCAGGATAGGCAGCTGCAGTTTCTTTCCATACCTGATAACAGTCCTTCCAGACGTTTCACACAATAGAGGCGCCAGCCTCCACCCCTAAGCTCAGGAGTGTTGGCGGAAAGTTTTACGGGCACTGTTCCACTAGATAAGGCACACGATTCTTTAGAAACGCAGCGGAACGCGCTGGCAGATAAACGCTGACAGAATGACGTATCTACACTGTGGTTTTGAGGTGGATTAGGTGTTGCACTAACGAAAAAAATGAAGGAAGTTTAAAATGTAATGTCCTGTCGACCTCGTGAACATTCAAGATCTATGTCTACATAAATACTCCGCTAATCATATTTCGTTGTATATCAGAGGGTTCATCAAACCGATTTTATAATATTTCTCTGCAGTTCAAGTCTCTAATGGCGTGCAGGAAATAAGGAACACCTGAATCTTCCCATTTTCCATCTGCTTTCTGTCGTTTTGTTAAGGTGATCATTAGTCCCTATGTAGATAGGTGCTAAAAAAATCCAATTCGTAAAAAAAAAAAAAAAAAAAAAAAAAAAATTGGGACATGACTTTCGCAAATAAATCTCGCCCCAACTAATGAAGCTTTTGTTTTAATCATTTCCTCCTGAACTCGTGCACCATTTCTGTGACACTCTCTCCGCTATATCGCGATATCAGTAAACGAGCTGCCCTTTGGCAAGAATTGCAATCTCAATATAGCAATTCCGCTTCAGCATAGCTTTCATCTGTAGCAACACCAGTGCTATCGCACAGTGAAGATATTAATATGTTTTCCCTCTAATATACTTTACATTTGATCAGAACTTCTTTTTGTTTTCTACCACGTTATATGACATCCGTTATATGACATGGTTTGGTTGTTGAAACTATTATAAGCTTCTCGCATTGACGTTTGAGCTAAATTTCGAGTTTCAGTAAAAGATCGCCCGTCTTGGAGACTTCGTCTGTTGAAATTGGGCATTCTTTTTTCTTTGCTGTTGCTAGAGTTGTCTAAGACGGAGAATCAATCCCCTCTTTTGTAAATTTATTTGATATATGTCTCTCCGTAGCTGTTGATATTATTTCTTTCAATGTTAGACACATCTTACCTCCACTAACATAGTCACATTAGAAAGACCGTAATCTCTCACTCAGGAAAGCGTTAATAGAATTTTTATCTGTTATTTCTTTTAATTCTGGTGAATTTCGGTATTTCTCGCTGCAACTCTGCGTTCACTAATCCCTGTGTTTGTAGTGATGATCTATATTAGCTCCGGATTATTTGTTGCTAGGAGAACAGAAATGTTTTCATGATCATATACTAAACTAGTGCGTTCTGTAACTAATGGGTCAACATAATTTCGGAGAATGCGTACAGTACTATTTCGGACGATATTTTATGCTTGCCTCCGGTTTTGAACACTTATTTCTGTCAACACATCGAGGGTACGTTATCTGCCTTTATCTTGCAAGCATGACTGGCAGACTTTAACACTTCAGATAGCCGCTCAAATTCAGAGAGAATCTTTTCTGATCCCAAGCGACACACGTCATTAGTACCGATATGAACCACCACCTGTAGGTGGCTGCACGTTGTACTCTTTGTGGCATCCTGTTCCACAACTGGAATGACTCCACCTGGTATGCACATTGGGGCACATTGGTCTTGCTCCCCTCCCTGGCAGCCATGTCCCTAATGGGCTCCATTATACACCTAAAGTTGGAACTCCCAATACAAGCAAACCCACCAACTGTGATAGCCCAGATCTTGCAAACTTGAAGGTGATGTCAGGATTAGCGACATTATCTTTCTCAGGAGCATTAAATGGTACAGATACCGTCTCGAACCTGTTAGGACGACAAACCGTGGGGGAGGGGGGGCCTCATGATAGGTCCCCTGATTTTCGCTGCCTGCCACGAATGGGGGCGACCTCCCAAGCGACCAGAGAGGGGGAGGGTGGGGGCCAGCCTCATCAGGAGCGTTGACGGAGCTCCGCTACCACGAGCCGTTAGGTGGAAACCTGTCGACATCCGTTCGCTTGCAAGGTCGGCCGACAAAAACGGCACCCCTCGATCGTTGCCTCGAACTGTGCTGCCGAGGTTAAGAAGCTGGCAGCGAAGTGTCTTCAACTCAGTTTGCATCCGCACATAGCAGTCACAGTCCCTATCCACTGCTACAGTACGCAAAATAAATAAATAAATAAAAATAAAAATAAAAAGAACGGCTGAAAACACGGTTTGTAGAGACAAATATCCAGAATGAAACTTTCACTCTGCAGCGGAGTGTGCGCTGATATAAAACTTCCTGGCAGATTAACACTGTGCGTCGGGACCGGGACTCGAACCTGGGACCTTTGCCTTTCGCGGGCAAGGGCTCTACCGCTGAACTATCCCGACACGACTCACTATGCCGCCTCACAACTTTGGAAAGCAGGAGGCGAGGTACTGGCGGAAGTAAAGTGGTGAGGCGGAATCGTGAGCTATCCCGACACGACTCACGATGCCGCCTCACTACTTTGGAAAGTAGGAGGCGAGGTACTGGCGGAAGTAAAGTTGTGAGGCGGAATCGTGAGTCGTGTCGGGATAGCTTAGTTGGTAGAGCGCTTGCCCGCGAAAGGCAAAGGTCCCAGGTTCGAGTCCCGGTTTCGGAACACAATTTTTATGTGCCAGGAAGTTTCTTCTTCTAATCAAATTGCGTGCATATGGAATATCGGCACAGTTGTACGATTGGATTTGTGACTTTTCGTCAGAAAGTACTTTACCCTGTAATTAATGGTATGTCATCCAGTTGAACAGAAGTGATAGATGGCGTTCTCCAGGGAAGATTAGCAGGGCGCCCACGCTGCCTTATTTTTATAAACGATTTAGGAGACAATCGAGTAACTCTTTTAGACTGTTCGCGGATGATGCTGTATTTTATCTGTTTGTAAAGTCATCAGAAGATCAAAAGGAACTACAAAATTATTTAGATATCAGCGGGGTGTAAAATTGTCAATTGACCCTTAATAATGAGAATTGTGAAGTCATCCATACGGGCACTAAAAGAAATCAGTTAAACTTCATTTGCACCATATATATCTATCGAATCTACAGGATGTAAATTCAACTAAATACTTAGGAATAACAATTACAAACTACTTAAATTGAAAAGAAAACATAGAAAATTTTGTAGGGCCGGCGAACGAAAGGCTACGTTTCATTGGCAGAACACTTGGAAGATGCAACAGTTACAATAAAGAAACTGCCTACGCTACCTTATGCGTCCTATTTTGGAATATTGCTGCCCATTGTGGGATCCACAACAGGTGGGACAGATAGAGGATTTAGAGAAAGTTCAGAGAAGGGCAGCTGGTTTTGTGTTATAGCGATATAGGGCAGAGAGTGTCACGAAAATGCACGGGTTGGGGTAAAAATCATTTAAAGAAAGATGAGATCCATTTGCGAAATTTCTTTCACCGACTCTCTCTTTCCGAATACGAACATATTTTCTTAGCACCCACCTACATAGGGAGGCATGATCATCAAAATAAAATAATAAAATCATATCGAAAAATTATAGATTTAAGTGTTCCTTTTTCATGAGAGGTATTAGAGAATGGAATTGCAGATAAATATCATAAAAGTGATTCGATGAACCCACTGCCATGCACTTCATTGATACTTACAGAGTGTTTCTGAAGATTTCTGTACATGTAGATAGCGTTGTATTTTCGATAATCTATACAATGTGGGATCCACCAAATATACTTCGCTGTGGTACAAACACTTACAAACTACTTCAACTAACTGACGACAAACCATACACCCATGCCTGAGGGAGTGCTCCAATCTCCCGCTGGAATGGTAGTTCAGTCAGTAGCATATCGCCTTAGACCATACGGAAATTCCGTGCGGTGCTGTGGGACCTCTGGTCCCTGTTTTAACTTTATTCTGGACGGCTAGCAGTGTATTTGCTGTAAGTTATGTACCTAGTGGTAGAGTGTCTTCTCTACTTAAAATTGAAGTGTCTTCTAGCTTTTTCGGCGTATGGTGCGTATGGTTAGGAATAAAAAGCTGTTCAGCGAATGCGGAGAAAATATACGTAGAGAAGACAAGGACCGAAAGTTCGATCTTTGGGAGGAATAGGAGATTTTTAAACATTTACAATCTAGAGCTGGTAACATATTAAATGATCAACTCCATCTCGCATGCAAACACTTTTTTGAAGGCATTAATCCAATATTTTCAAAAAAATTAACCAGTCAAACCTCTGCAGTGTCATTTCCTCAGAATTCTATTTTAATTCATTTTAAACTTCTATGGGTTTCCTCTTTTATAATTTGTTATTAAGATGTGTTGACTACTGACGCTGTATCATCGTCGCTAGGCGCATATGCCATATTTCATGTTTACCTGGCGTCCACGTCTTGCTCAAACGGTCAGTCGGCGGTTAGCACGCCGCACAATCTGTTACAGAGCATATGTTATCAGTCATATGTTCGATGTGCCTCTGTCTAAAGGGCTACATTATGAGTACAAAGACTGACGCGTGTAATTTTCCCACAATAATAATGTAATGTAAGTACTTGTTTCCTGTAGAATAAATTTGGTGTAATTTTACAGATAAACAATCTATGGTTGTACATAGCTTGATTGTTACTTTCTCATTCACTATAGGTCCATGTATCTTCTGAAGAAGAATGATTTATATCAATTGAAACCGCAGTAAAGTTTAATAAACTTTAATTTGCAACTGGTTAGCTCTTACTTTTACTGCTGTGAATTACCGTTGCTGTATGAAGCCTTGGTTAAAATTTTGGAAAAAAAAAAATTAAAAATTTTGAACTACTTATGAACAACCTTAGACTAAAGACAGCACAAACTTCCATGCCCGAGGAGGGATTCGAACCCCCGACTGGGAACGGCTTCGCGCATCGTAGCATAGCTCCTCAGTGAGCTCGGCCGCCCCGCCGCAGCCTAAGTGTAAAATGTTGGTATACTTTTTTTTTTTTCGATGTACGGACAGAAATGTCCTTTCATCTGAAGCCTGCTTCTACTTTTTCTTGTAATCTGTTAATTTCAATTTCTTTGTTAGCCCAACGACTAACACTGCCTTTTAGGAGATATTCTAGTATTCATCATTAGTCCTCTGCTTTTAGGGTGTAAGAATACTCTAAAAACAATTTAATATGTAGAAAGTGGCCATGTTTATAAGAATATATTTTAAAATATTCCCTTTGTATTTAACATTATTTATTTAGTTTGCCAGCTAGCTCAGTAAATTGATGAAACATAAACCTTCTCAGGGACGTGATTATTCAGGTTAAATTTTAGTTGAAGGTCTTCAACTGGTGCGAGTATTCCCACATAAAATGCTATAAAAATAATATTCAATTGCAAATGAAGTCAATGTGGAACCTATCCTTTATATTAACATTCTGAATATTATTCACAGTTACGTATATCATCGAAACTTTAATTGAATGTCCAAATTGAAGTAAAATCGCAAAGTCTGAATTCAGTGAAACTAAATGAAAACTGTCTTTTAACTTTTTAAGATATGACTATCAGGAAATTATTTAATGAAATATTATTCACTTCACTCTCAGAATAATAATAACAGTAACTCTACATATGCACTTCGCAATTTATAGATCTTTGTAAGATACCACGCTTTATCATACATTACCACAGAAGTTGGCGTAATTTTTATATAAGTCCAGTTTGTTTCTGCAGAGCTGAAATAGAAAATTATATTTTTTATTATACCTTATTTTCCACCCTTCCTTGCTTTATCAGTTAGGAATTCTATATTTGCCACGTAATGGCGGCGTTTGATGCAATCTGTGTCGTTAGCTTCTTGCTGAAACAAATGCTAATGGCGTCCTTTAGCATTGCATATAAATTATCAGTATGTTTGTAACTAATTAAAGTTCGTATACTTTTTTCATTTAATACATATATTTTAAAACTATAAAAATGTTCAAACACATTTACAGATCTCATTACAATGTTTCCTTCATTTTCAACAAAAACAATCTCGTCACGATTATGAATCTACCAGCGCCGATGAGAGAGTATACACAAACAGATACAACAAGACACAACAAGACCACCTTTTAACATTACATAATTTATATATTTTAATTGTACACAGATAATTACACATTAAAATAATTATTCTTTGGTACGAGTGTATACGCAACACCTTTTGTTACACGATGCGTCTATATTAGTGGTACCACTAAACTATTAAATCGGTAAAAATTGGAAGGACATTACAACGGTTACCTCAGATGTAAAAAAATGATAGAAATAAGACAAAATTTAAGTATCCTCATTTGAGGATGTAACACGTGAGAGGGTTATCTAAAGGCCTGGAGACTGATCGACAATTGTCTATGTCTGTCTCACTGTGTATTAAAGTATGGTGTAAATTTCTTGAGTAAATTAGTGAAGAGTGATTTCAAATTTCTGCAGACAGTGTTTCCTTATTTTTATTTTAATAATCGTTAGTTTAGTCCACACGATGATAGCATAAGAAGAGGTTATCCCTGTATTGTTGTCAATAAAACGGCTAAACAGAAAAATCGTCCCCAGCGGTGACGCGCTCGAGCTCGCTGTTGGTGACGCCAGTCGGTGTGGCGTCCCGGGTGCGCGGTCGCCATGGCGACGGTCCGCCTAACGGTTATGGCGGCTCTTTGTGCGATAGCGTGGCGCTCTCGGCGATTACTTTCAATTGCCGCCGCGCTGTGCTCCCGGCGCCAGCTTTTAGTCCCGCCGCCTTGCCCGGAGAAAGGAGGAAAGGGATTACGCGACGGGCAACTCCGGCTCCGCCGCTGCATTTTCGACCCCGTTTAGAGGCGCGAGGACATCGACCGCGTTTGTTGCTAATAATACTCGATTGCCGCGACTCAATTTGCTAAGGACCCTCATTCTAATTCCGTGTTATTTAGCCCCGAAAAAGTTCCTCTCAATATTGGCAATCCGCGCCAGAAAAGCTTCAGTTAAATGGAGATTAAATGAAGTACTTCTAAGCTCTTCAGGATGGCTTAACAATTAGGAGGAGCAGTCAAAGTGCACTGCTGTCAAGCGATACTTTGAACGAAACGTACTAACCGGGCGATAACTACAGCAAGCATTTCTGGCGTCCAGAGATGCAAATTTTTAGCACTTCAGCACAGGCTTACTTCACAAGCATCTGCGAAAGCAACACTACAGTCTAACATACAGAGTCACGACTCTCGCGCAGAATTTTGTTACACACTGTGACAGCAGCGTTCCAAGCGGCCAGCAAGCTACATTTCTGAATACCATACTCGACGAGTGCGAATAGTACCGTTTATACTGATTGTAACATACTTTCTACACACACACACACACACACACACACACACACACACACATACACACACACATCTATGAGTTCATAAACCATCCATTCGATTGCAATGAAACTTTGGTGATCTGTTCACCGTATGCCCACGAAGGTTCCTGACCCAAAAACAATGGATCACGACATATAGTACAGGAGATATGACGTCATAAATAATGAGTGTCCAACGTCTGAGAATATCTAGATTTTTGCGTCAATTATTGGAAAATGGGAGTAGTTAGGGACCTGCAACAAAGTTTGCATGTAACTCCGGACTTTTATGAAGCGTTTTATAATTAAACCTCTCTCCCGCCACCCATAAAATAGTGGAACGAAAAGTAGTCTACCGCTCACAACCGTTTCGCTGAAGATGCCGTAAAACTGTAGCACCATGCAGGACCTTGTATCAAAGTTAACATTGCAGATTTGCATGTTACTATTTATGTTTGTCTGCAAGTCTCCCTTAACTCTCTTGCATCCAAAATTAGGCATTATGTTTTCTTAATCTCCATCTATACAAAAGCGAAAGGACACTCACTCACTCACTGACTAAACACGATATCTCGAAAACTACTTAACCTACGAAGCTGAAATGTAGCAGGAATGCAGTTTATAGGTAGAAAACGTCAGCTGAGAAAGTATTTTATGAAAGGTGCACGGCGGAGCGTACTTCTCCTACACACTCATGAAATCTACAGTTTCATTCCGATCTTCACGAAATTCCGCACGCTTGACTTTAAAAACAAGAGGGAGGTCACCGTCTACCTTAAGTTTCATACGGTGCACGGGGAATGGTACTTTGCAACATAAAAATGGATCCCTAAATACCTTGGTCGCGCCATAACTTGGGAGCTGCTTGATCGATTTCACAGATCCCTTTATTGTTGTTTTCTTATTTCTCAGAACAAGAGTTATATGATAAAAATCTGGTTGTTTTTCAATGTGACCCTGCGTTTGTATTGCATAGAATTCTACAGTTTTGATCCGATATTGATGAAATTTTTCAGAATCTACCTAAAAAACAAAAGGAATGTCGCTGTATAAAATTTCGTTTTGTGCATGGTGGAGGGTACTTAATGAATTTTACAAAATGCAAGTTTTGCTCCAATGTTTATGAAATTTTGCACACATGACATTGAAACAAAGACGAAGATCATTGGGTACATAAATGTGTGTATGGTACCTGGCCGGCCGCGGTGGCCGAGAGGACTGCGGCGCATCAGTCACGGTCTGCACGGCCACTACGGTCGGGGGTTCGAATCCCCTCTCGGGCATGGATATTTGTGCCGTCCTTAGTATTAGCTAGTTCATAAGTAGTTAGTAAGTTTACGGACTGATGACCCCATTTGAACACTTGAACATATGGTACATGACAGACGTTACCTCGCTGAAAACTTTGCCGAGAGAGGGAAAGGTGGAAACGAACAGAGAGATGGGAGAGAAAGATGTGGATGAAGAGAGAGGGGAGAAGTAGATGTTGACTACAATGGTATAGGATAAATAAACAGCCGGGCAACGCCGGGTTTACAGCTAGTAGTGTCATCAAAATCGGTAATAGCTTAATAATAGGTCCACATTTGTGTTTCGAAGGTTTGCTAAAATCCCTAAAAATGTAGGAACGGCACATTACAATATAATTTGTTTTCAATTATCTTGCAACCTAAGGCTTCTAATGAATAATTTAATTTTCTGTTAAAAGAAAAAAATGGCCAGGAAACAGCAAAAGACCAGCTCTTTAGCAGTGTGTTGTGGTCTTCAGTCCGGAGACTGGTTTGATGCAGCTCTCCATAATACCCTATCCTGAGCAAGCCTCTTCATCTCCACATACGAGCGACAACCTACATCTATCTGAATCTGCTTACTGTATCCATCTCTTGGTTTTCCCCTGCGATTTTCCCCATACACTTCCCTCCAACGCTAAATTCACAATTCCTTGATGTCTAAGAATGTGTCCTACCAATCTATCCCTTCTTTTAGTCAAGGTATGCCAGAAATTCCTTTTCTCCCCAATTCTGTTCAGTACCTCCTCATTAGTTACGCGATCAACCCACCTAATCTTCAGCATTCTTCTGTAGCACCATATTTCAAAAGCCTCAATCCTCTTCTTGTCAGCACTGTTTATCGTCCATGTCTCACTCCCATAGAAGGCAACACTCCATACAAATACCTTCTGAAAGGACTTCCTTAGGTTTAAATCAATATTCGATGTTAACAAATTTCTCTTTTTCAAGAACGCTTTTCTACCCATTGCCATTCTGCATATTATATCCTCTGTACTGCGACCATCATTTGTTATTTTACTGCCCAAGTAACAAAACTCATCTACCTCCTTTATTGCTTCGTTTCCCAATCTAATTCCTTCAGCATCACCTGATTTTCTTACACTGCACTCCATTATCCTAGTTTTGCTCTTGTTAATGTTCATCTTATATGCAACTTTCAGCACACTGACCATTCCGTTCAATTGTTCTTCCAGGTCCTTTGCTGTATCTATTAATTACTATGTCATCGACAAAACGCAATGTTTTTAATTCTGCACCTTGAACTTTAATTCCTTCTCTAAATTTCTCCTTGCTTTCCTTTATAGCTTGCTCAACGTACAAATTGAATAACAAGGGAGAAAGACTACAAACCTGTCTTACTCCCTTTCCAACCACTGCATCCCTTTCATGCACTTCAACTCTGACAACCGCTGTCTGGTTTTTGTACAAGTTGTAAATAACTTTACCTTCCCTATATTTTACTTCTGCTTGCTTCAAAATTTGAAAAAGTTTATTCCAATCCACATTGTCAAAAGCCTTCTCCAAATCTACAAAAGCTAGAAATGTAGGTTTGCCTGTTCTTAATCTATCTTCTAGGATAAGCCGTAAAGTGAGTATTGCCTCCCGTGTTCCTACATTTCTCATGAACCCAAAATGATCTTCCCCTAAGTCGGCTTCTACCAGCTTTTCCATCCTTCTGTATATAATTCGCGTTAATATTTTGCAACTATGACTTATTAAACTGATGGTTCTGTAGTTTTCACACCTGGCTGCACGCGCTTTCTTTGGAATGGGGGATTATAACATTTTTCTTAAAGTCTGAGGGTACTTCGCCTGTCTCATACATCTTACACACAATGTGAAACAATTTTGTCATTGCTGGTTCTCCCAGAGACTTCAGTAGCTCTGAGGGAATATCATCTACTCCAGGGGCCTTGTTTCGACTTAGGTCTTTCAGGGCCCTGTCAAATTCTTCTCTCAGTACAGTATCTCCTATTTCATCTTCATCTACATCCTCTTCCCTTCCTACAATATTGTCTCGAAGTTCATTTCCTTTGTAGAGCCCCTCTATATACTCTTTCTACCTTTCAGCTTTCCCTTCTTTGCTGAGAACTGGTTTTTCATCAGTGTCCTGTTTTTCTTATCTCAAAATGTTTCTTTTATTTTCCTGTAGGCTCTATCTATTTTTCCCCTATTTATACATTCTTCTATATCCTTGCATTTGCCTTCTAGCCACTCCTGCGTAGCCATTTTGCACTTCCTGTCAATCTCATTTCTTAGTCGTCTGTACTCCATTTTGCCTGTTTCATTTACTGCATTTTTATATTTTCTCCTTTCATCGATAAAATTTAGTATCTCCTGTGATATCCAAGGATTTTTTGTAGGTCTTTCCTTCCTACCTATTTTGTTCTCTTCTACCTTCACTATTTCATCTCTCAATTTTACGCATTCCTCCCCGACTGTTTTATTTTCCCCTGTTTCTGTCAATTGTTGCCTAAAGCTCCCTCTGAAATTCTTAAGAACCTCAGGTTCCTTCAATTTATCCAGGTCCCATCTCCTTATTTTCCTACCTTTTTGTAGTTTCTTTAGTTTCAGCCTACAGTTCATAACCAACAAGTTATGGTCAGAGTCTATATCTGCCCCTGGGTATGTGTTACACTGTAGAACTTGGTTCCGAAATCTATGTTTTACCATTATAAAATCTATCTGGTATCTTCCGGTGTCTCCTGGTCTCTTCCACGTATACAACCTTCTTTTGTGATTCTTGAACCAGGTATTTATTATAACTAAATTATGTTCTGTGCAAAATTCTACCAGGCGGCTTCCTCTTTCATTCCTTTTGCCCAGACCATATTCAACTACTATCCTCCCTTCCCTTCCTTGTCTTACTATCGAATTCCAGTCTCCCATAACAATTAAGTTTTCCTCTCCCTTAATTGTCTGAATAATTTCCTTTAGCTCCTCATATATTTCTTCGATCTCCTCATCATCGGCAGAGCTAGTTGGCATATAAACCTGTACTACTGTTGTCGGTGTTGGCTTCGTATCTATCTTGACAATGATAATGAGATCACTGTGCTGGTCATAGCCGTTTACCCGCATTCCTATTTTCTTATTCATTATCAATCCTACTCCTGTGATACCACCAATTGATTTTGTATTTATAATCCTGTACTCACCTGACCAGAAATCCTGTTCATCCTGCCACCGAACTTCACTAATCCCCACTATATCTAACTTCAACCTATCCATTTCCCTTTTTAAATTTTCTAATTTTCCTACTCGATTAAGGGATCTAACATTCCACGCTCCGATCCGTAGAATGCCAGTATCGTCTTTCCTGATGATCACATCCTCCTGAGTAGTCCCCGCCCGGAGATCCGAATGGGGGACTATTTTACCTCCGGAATATTTTACCCGAGAGGATGCCATCATCATATGTTCATACAGTAGAGCTGCATGTCCTCGGGAAATGTAACGGCTGTAGTTTCCCCTTGCTTTCAGCCGTTCGCAGTAGCTGTGTGGCAAAGACACATTAGCTGATGTTACAAGGCCAGCTCAGTCAATCATCCAGACTGTTGCCGCTGTAACTACTGAAAAGGCTGCTGCCCCTCTTCAGGAACCACACGTTTGTCTGGCCTCTCCACAGATACCCCTCCGCTGTGGTTGCACCTACGGTACGACTATCTGTATCGTTGAGGCACGCAAGCCACCCCACCTCGGCAATGTCTGTGGTTCATGGGAGTGGCTTTAGCAGTAATATGTCGCTTATCTACCCAGGAACGTTAACGAATCTTCACCACAACTGCAATAAAATCGGTGAGGCTGGAACGTAGGAAACGTATATGGAGCGCAGTAACTATGACATTTAACAATCGAAATCAGCTATCATAGCTGCAGCTAAAGGAGAAACGACACAGATGTGGCAATAAAACGTAAAAAGCAATAAAACTGTTTTTTTTTTTTTTTTCAAAAAAGAAGGAGCACCTTGAACAGTGGCGGTCGGTGCTTCAATATCGGAACTACAATATTTCCAAACCGAGGCCGAAACTTGATAGTGGCACCCCCTCCAAACCTTATGCATGCGCAAAGGCTGCTCTCCACCACCTCTTTTCAAATACTTAAATATTTGTTACAATGATGATTATAAATGTCATTTACCCTAAAAATCGCGATACATTCGCAAAAGCGTCCAAAGTGGTGTGGCAGGTAACTATCCAGAAGTCATCGTTGTTCCTCTATCTGTTAAAAAGAAGGTTGACAAAACAACAGTCTGTCGTCTTCCATATATTTTTGTATATTTCTGTGAAGTTATAATTTATTTAATGTCGTTAGATTATCATTTTGTTAAAACTTGAACCCCACTCTTTTCAAGACTGGAGGAATAGCATTTTTATTTCATCTGTTAAAAGATTTTGCAAGGTTTTTAATGTGGCAGAAGTACTGCTTTTCCGCTACGCCACTGTCCCTGTGAGAATGTGTCGTTTTTGTACTTTTAAGTGTGTGCGAGATCTATGGCTGTTTGAATGTGGGGAGTGATAGATCGCATTGCATCGTTCTCTCTGGCTCAGTATCGATAGCTGCTGTTACTACCAAAGAGGTTTCTACACCCTTTGATTACAGTCCAGTCAGCGAGCTTTCTTTAGCGCGAGTCTGGCTGTCCGTCCCCTCCACCGAGGGGATTTTCCGGTTTCCGATCTTTTTCCTGCGGCCCGATGGCCGCACGGCGATTCATTCTATGCTGGGCGTCTGGTGAGGTAAGGTTGGTTCTGTTCTTGGTTTTGGAGATGGTAGCGTTTTATTGACTAGCACATTTAACTTAGATTCGTGAACTTAGAATCATTTATTGGAATATTTTCTCCGATCGTGTGCGGAAATATGTTCACATTTTTCAATTCAGTGATTTCCAATAGATAAACGCGGTGTGTGTGATTCTGGTATTAGTTTGATAATGGCCTGATGTGATAAAACCTTTTGTGATCTTGTGGCGGTGTATGCACTCTGTGTAAATACTTTCTAGCTTTGTGGGGCCCGATTTCTAATAGGTGATATGTTCATTTTATACAGTGCATGTTTCCTTCCGTGAGTGATATGTGTTCCACATGGTTGGTTCATAGAAAAAAGCCTTCAGCTTCCACTCTTGTTTGTTCCATGCCCATCAGGCAAGTATCTATGCGGGTATCCTTCTGATTTCCACTAATATTTCGCGATGTTCTCTCCCCGCCTATTTTAATGTTGCAGTTTCTTCTCCGACTTATAGTACGAACTCGTCTGTGTCAGTAATTCTCTCTGAGCCTTTTACAACCTCCTTCAATAGCTTCCTTATGTAATTGTAAACATTTCTATGGGTTGCATTCGGTAGTTCGTATTCTTATTTTCCGACTTTGTACTTATTTCATTTTTACGAGTTTTGAAGACTGGACTTCATCCGTCTCTGCAATCGCTCCCTATCGCGTGTAGCTGTATTTCATTCGCTTCCTTATATAATTCTAAGCATTTGTATGGGATGCATGCTGTAGTTAATTTTCTTTATTTTTCGGAAACTGAATTTATTCAGTTTTATCGGTGCTGCCTCCGACTTGGTGAATTTCGTCTTCGATAGCGGCGCCTGCTTCCGCCTCGTCTCAGCACGCTGTTTTTGGTGAGTTTCGCTGTGGCATTGCGTATGTGTGAGACAATAAGTGTTGTTTGTGAATCTTTCCCCCCAGTAGCGTTAAATCATGTATAATCTAGGCTGGGAATCGTCCGCATTAATCCATGTAAGCGATGCATTTTCTTGTATTAACAAAATTGGTTTCCCATTTTGATTGTTTTCTATCTGAATAAACAAGTTTAAGCTCAGCATTTTTCGTAAGTTGCCTATTAATTGTAGTTTTAAAGCACCTTCCCTCTTTTATATAATATTGTTTCACAAGTGCTAAGAACATGCTCAGAAGCAATGTTTCTTACGACTAAATTCCGTTGCGCCATAATGTTTTCTTAGCCACCTTTCTAAGATAACTTTAATTGTGGTGCCTTGCTTATTAATGTCTGTGTATAATACGTGTGAGCTGCTATGTGTATTGACCACTGTAGTATTAACTTCCTGTTATTGAAGTAATTTGAAACGAGTCTGTTCTCAGTTTTGGCCAGGAACAAGGCTTTGTAGCAGGGAGTAACCAGTAGTTGACACGGACTTTATTTACTAATTTTAGTGACAAAGCAAGGCTTTTGTTTCGTACAGTGGTCGACTTTTAAGGTTGGATTTAGAAAATTGCTTGCAGTCAGACTCGAACCCATTACCTCTGACACTTGAGCACGATGCCGCTAACCACACGACTACTCTTGCTAGATAGAAAATAGTGGTTTATTATTATTCATGATCGGATCTTCTGAAAGCTTTTACGGTTGATGCGTGTTTAATAGATAGTTTACCAAAAATGACACGTTTATGATAAATCTTCAATGCGCCAAAAAGAAATAGGACAGGCGGATGTTGCCTTCACGGAGAATATGGGCAAGACGAGGTGCGCAGTAGCAGTAGTTGTCTTGTTTAGGGATCATTCGTGCGTAACCACCAGAGCTGGAGTAGACAGGAGCTGGCGTCTCTACCAGCTCCAACGCCAATGCCAAGAGCGGAGTTTCCCCTCGCCCCTCCCTATCACGAGAGCGCCAATATGCTGCTTCGAGGGGCTTCAGAAGAGATTTTGAACCTCAGCTGCGCATGCGCATTGCAACGCTGCGGCCACTGCCAACTATATTAGGCGGTCGCGGTATGACTGGTATACGTGCTCTCTCCGCGACGTAAAACGTTTACCATGCGATAAAAATACTTCGAATGTGCATATAAAATGATCTGATAGAAGAACGAACAAAAAATTATCGTTTAAAAAACTTTTAATTTTGTTTATATGCTTACTTTTTCTTTCACGACGAGCTTTTTTCCCGGGGGTTCACAGAACACTTAGAACGCGCCGCCTCTGGCTACCATGAATCTCGACATATACTGTATCCTAACTATAATAGGCCTATTGCTTTTATTTGGCGATGTAAGCTCCAAGCTGAAGCTCAAGTTGGCAACACTCGCACTTCGGAACTAGGGCGTGTTCTTGGATTTTAAATTATTCGACTGGATAATGTTGTCACTCATTGTACTCATTACTACACTACTGTCCTTTTAAATTGCTACATCAAGAAGAAATGTAGATGATAAATGGGTATTAATTGGACAAATATATTATACTAGAACTGACATTTGATACATTTTCACGCAATTTGGATGCATAGATCCTGAGAAATCAGTACCCAGAACAACCACCTCTGATACGCCTGGGCATTGAGTCAAACAAAGCTTGGATGGCGTGTACAGATATAGATGCAAGCAGCTTCAACATGATACCACAGTTCATCGAGAGTAGTGACTGGCGTATTGTGACAAGCCAGTTCCTCGGCCACCATTGACCAGACGTTTTCAGTTGGTGAGAGATCTGGAGAATGTGCTAGCCAGGGCAGAAGTAGAATATTTTCCGTATCCAGAAAGGCCCATACAGGACCTGCAACGTGTAGTCGTGGATTATCCTGCTGAAATGCAGGGTTTCACAGGAATGAATGAAGGGTACAGCCACGGCTCGTAACATATCTGAAATGTAACGGCCACTGTTGAAATTTGCCGTCCATGCAAACAAGAGGTGACCGAGACGTGTAACCAATGGCACCCCATACCACCACGCCGGGTGTTCCGCCAGTATGGCGATGACGAATACAAGCTTCCAACATGCGTTCACCGCGATGTCGCCAAACTCGGAAGCGACGATCATGATGCTGTAAACAGAACCCGGATTCATCCGATAAAATGACGTTTTGCCGTTCGTGCATCCAGGTTCGTCGTTGCGTACCATCGCAGGCGCTCCTGTCTGTGATGCAGCGTCAAGGGTTACCGCAGCCATTGTCTCCGAGCTGATAGTCCATGCTGCTGGATACGTTGGCGAACTGTTCGTGCAGATGGTTGTTGTCTTGCAAACGTCCCCATCTTTTGACTAAGGGATCGAGACGTGGCTGCATGGTCTCTTACAGCCAGGGCGAAAAGATGCCTGTCATCTTGACTGCTGGTGATACGAGGCCTTTGGAATCCAGCACGGCGTTCCGTACTGCCCTCCTGAACCCACAGATTCCATATTCTGCTAACACTCATTGGATCGCGACCAACGTGAGCAGCAATGTCACGATATGATAAACCACAATCGCGATAGGCTATAATCCGATCTCCTTGTACGAGGCATCACATCGACGTTTCACCAGGTAACGCCGGTCAACTGCTGTTTGTGTATGAGAAATCGGTTGTAAACTTTCCTCATGTCAGCGCGTTGTAGGTGTCTCCACTGGTGCCAACCTTGTGTGAATCCTCTCGAAAGCTAGTCATGTGAATACCACAGCATCCTCTTTCAGTCGGTTAAATTTCGCGTCTATAGCACGTCATCTTCGTGGTGTAGCAATTTTAATGGCCAGGAGTGTAGCTGACTGTGACCACTGTACAACGGAATGTCGCAGAATTACAGTTGTTGGCCATCTCTTCGGTACAGAAATCTACCCACGTATACTTAACACTTTGACTGCCGGCCATGTAAACCATTCCATCCCTTAGAGTGCCGGACATTCTGCTTGCAAGAGTAACCCCAGATGCACTTAGTTTCTTTATCTTCAGTCTTGCGTAAAGAATTGTCTGATCTTTGAAATAAATCCAGAACTGATCACAGAGCATCTAAATCACATACAACTCCGACGCCAAGGGCATCACTAAAGACTTCGCAAACAGTCTGTAGAGTCACTATATGTTGCTGTCTCACCCCTCTGTCATAGTCACTTCTCAGTACTTTCGGGGAGAATAATATGCGTGAAGCCATGTCCTTTGATTTACCTACTCAGTGAGCGGACACCACTTTCTACCTGCCCAGTTTCATACAATGAATGCGACCAGTCGGGCGATTTAGAAACTAAATAAAATATCTATATGTGCGCCTCGGTTGCACAGCGGTAGAGTGCCAGACTACAAATCCAAAGGTCGCGGGTTCGATCCCCACCAGGTCCTAGGATTTTTATGTGTCACTTTCCACCACTTTTACCTCTTCCAGCATTGCTCATGTGAAAAATACCGAGTAGCACCGTGGTTCGGAACCCACGTTAAACTGTAGGTCCCCCTATAACTGGCTGGGTAAGTCAGTTCGAAGGTCGGAGGAAGGCAACGGCATTCCACCTCCGAAAAGAACCCTGCCTTATAAAGCACTGCGGTGTTCAAACCAATCTTCGATTGCCTTTACCTTACCTTACTGCTTTACCTTTTTAGGCTGGTTTAAGGTAGATCTAGCCCGTCAATAAACCTGATTCTGTTTTTAAAAGCACAAAAACAAAGATCACGTCAAATGACGTGATTGGCATTCTAAGAAATTTCCGTATCCCGTCAATTGACGTGATTGGCACTCGGAGTGTTAAAAACGTAAACTCTCTGCATTGTTTTTCCGGATGCGAAACACAACGGAGAGAGTAGTGAAATGTTCCCGCTGAGGGCAGTGGCTTTTTTTTTTTTTTTTTTTTTTTTTTTTTTTTTTTTTTTTTTGCCTTCTGTGTGTTAACTCAATGTGGCCATCTACAACACACAGAGGAAATGTACATATATTTAAATAGACAAAACAGACGTACATTTTGTCAAAATGGAAAAGTGGAAACAAAGCGAAAACTGCATTACATTACAATTTAAATAATGTTGGAACATTTTCACATATTCACAAGCAAAACCTTATATTACCAACACACTTGGTGCTTAAAGATTGTGTACAGTGCTCTTAATAAACTTAATTATGATTTTATACACACGAATGTCTTTCGTAAACAAAAGGGAAGAAGCTGATTGGGGAAGGGGATAGGCAGTGGCCTTTGGACGTGGACTAGTCGCCGGGCTTTAAGCTCGATGGAGCACGGGCCTGGGCCACCGCACTGTGTGTGTCTGCGTGGGTCTGCCGCAGCCTCATCCAGTGGCGGTCACCGCACAGTGACCGGCGCCGCGGGCCTCTTGTCAGGGCGAGGCGGGCAGCGCGCGCCGCTCCCCGGAGGCAGATAAATCCAGCGCGACGGCCAATACATCAGCGGGCAGATAGGTGCTAATGCCGCCACAGCCGGCCACCGCCAGCCGACAGTAAAAATGCCCGCCCGCGCGCGCGCGCTGTGTCCACCTGACCTGACTGCCTGAAATATGGCGCCGCTGCGCTGCGCAGCGGGGCGCGCAGGGTCGCCTCAAAAACGAGCGCCGCTCCCGCGGTTCGCCACCGAAGTTACGTGCGATTTGCATTCATCTGCCTGCGGGGAAGAGCGTTCCCGCGCGATGCGCACTTTAAAACCGAGGTGGAAATTCTATTTTTTGATTTACTGTAGCGATAACTTGTGATGCTGTCTGTACAGGTTCAAATCGAAATCCGCTGAAGAAAGAGAATAAAACTTCCTGGAAGATTAAAATTGTGTGTTGGAACCGGGACTCGAACCTGGAACCTTTGCCTTTCGCTGGCAAGCGCACTACCGACTATGCTATCCCGATATGACTCACGATTCCGCCTCACAACTTTACTTCCGCCAGTACCTCGCCTCCTACTTCCCAAACTTCACAGAAGCTCTCCTGCGAATAATGCAAGACTAGCACTCCTGGAAGAAAGGATATGGTGGAGCCATGGCTTAGCCACAGTCTAAGGGATGTTTCCAGAATTAAACTTTCACTCTGCAGCGGATTGTGCGCTGATATGAAACTTCCTGGCAGATTAAAATTGTTGTGAGGCGACATCTTCAGTCGTGACTGGATAGCACAGTCAGTAGTGTGCTTGCCCGCGAAAGGCAAAGGTCCGAAGTTCGAGTCCCGGTTCCGGCACACAATTTTAATCTGCCAGGAAGTTTCATATCAGCGCACACTCCGCTGCAAAGTGAAAGTTTTATTCTGGAAAGAGAATAAACTTTAGGGTAAAGTAATTTGGATTAAGCAGTAGCAATTGAAAAGGGAGTTTGATTGATTGGTTGATTTTGTCAGGGAAGCCGCAACAGTTTTGGTCCAACCAACCACTGCCCGTACCGAAACCAAGTTTATTGTGCGGTATCGCTCCCTGTATATCCAGTAAAGCCAACCAATGCCATTGAACAGTGCAAGGAGTCCCTTTACCAGTTCTTTATTAGACACAATTTCTTCGGGTGTATATCTACATGGGATACTCTGCAAATCACATTTAAGTGCCTACCAGAGGGTTCATCGAACCACCATTATACTATTTATCTCGCATTCCATTCTCGAATAGCACACGGGAAGAAAGAACACCTGAATCTCTCTGCTCGAGCTCTGATTTCCCGTATTTTATTCTGATGATCATTTCTACCTATGTAAGTGGGAGACAAAAAGATATTTTCGCATTCGGAGGAGAATATTGGCGATTGGAGCTTCGCAAGTAGCACACGCCGCAAGATAAGAGCCGTTGTCGTAATGATTCCCATCCCAGATCCTGTATCATTTCCGTAACGCTGTCTCCGCTGTATCGTGACAATGCGAAACGAGCTCCCTTCTTTGGACTCTTTCGATGTCCTCCGTTAAACCCACCTGATAAGGATCCTACACTGGGCTGCAATACTCCAAAAATGGGCGGACAAGCGTAGTGTATGCAGTTTCTTTTGTAGTTATGTGGCATGTTTTAAGGGTTCTGCCAATAAAACGCAGTCTCGGGT
Source organism: Locusta migratoria (assembly GCA_026315105.1). Lineage (NCBI taxonomy): Eukaryota > Metazoa > Arthropoda > Insecta > Orthoptera > Acrididae > Locusta > Locusta migratoria. The sequence continues at coordinate 325,647,882 of CM048748.1, forward strand.
TCGCCTTTCCCACGATATTATCATTGACCCAAATGTAATGTGCCTTTTGCTCTCCAATGCAATGGAATTGAGGATTAGATGTGATGCAGATTCATCACCATCATTACAGATCCCACATTTAGGGTCCTCTTCTGTTAATCCCATTGTATGTAGGTGTGTTTCGCACCTTCACTTACTGCATAAATTTGCGCAATACCAGACTGCTTCTTGCTGTAGGTGTGTTTTGATATTCCCATTGTCTGTCAGCAATCCAACCATTAGTCTAATCTCTCTCCTGTTCAAGCCCAGGATTATTGAGCTTCTTTTAAAACATGGCTTTGCCATCATTACCTTGCTTTGTTTTCGTTTGTAGACCTTTGCCCAATATTCTATGTGCTGTCTTCTGAGCCAGTTATGTAGCTCCAATTTGATCATTACCCTGGTGATTGTCAGGACACGTTCCGGTCCAATAACTGAAGTCTCTGTCCCCATCCTGGCTAATCTGTCGGCATCTTCATTGCCACTGATCCCCGAGTGGCCAGGGCCCCACAATAGGTTTATCCTATTGCCTTCCCCTAGTTCCACCAAAACCCTGTGACATTTTGCAACAATTTTAGATCTTGTTGCAGGAGCTGCCAGTGATCTTACGGCTGACTGGCTGTCTGAATAGATTTAGATGCTATGGTCTTTGTAGCACCTAAGCAAATTCTCCTCCACACACACCCTGATGGTAGTGATTTCGGCCTGGAATAATGAGGCCCGTTTCACTTGGCTGTACCCCGTATACTCTGGCCCCAATGCCTTGGTCTGATTTCGACTCTTCAGTGAAGGGAGAAGTCAAAGCAAAATATGAATGAATCAGGCAAAAAGAGATGGCGAGAGTTATTGTTAAAGTCAAGTTAACAAACGGAATTATCACCACAGAGGAAAGTGGCGAAAACGTGCCTTTTTCTGAGGCATTGGTGTGATCCGATAATTCCCGACCATATTACTGACACTTAATTATAGTTAATAAGGATCTCGGTCAACACAAGATGGTGATGCTGATGGATGTTTTCACCAACACGATGCGATACAATTTATTTCAATGGGGCAATATGTTATGATTTCATGAAATTAACCATGACATAAATTTAAAGCATTAATGATCTCACAATTACAGCATGCAATAACAAAATCTTTTAAAACACCAATAGTCCTTTAAAATTTAAAAGGGTACAAAGAGAGACACTGAACGTGCAAATGAAGTTAGGTATAACACTTCATTACAGAACTTTACATGCCTCTCAATTTAAATATCTTCAAAGTTTCGTGCTTGTCCTTCTCTCTTAAAAAAATTTACGTCTGCTGTGTGTTTGAACTTGTTTAGCTAAATGCCTTTGTACAACGTTATATTAATCTGACTGCGTATTTTGAACTGTATTCTATGTGAATGTAAAGGTATTGCAAAACCTATCTTACTGCGTAATGTTTATTATAATGAGACACAAACTGCTAATTGTTTCTGTATGAAAATGTCGTAACAAAGTTACCTGTCTGAAAATTACAGGTAATAAAAATTAATGTGTCAATAATTCTGGCCCTATAAACTTGTTTCTGACTGAACTAAAAATTTTTAACGGACACAATATTTATCAATGCAATCTGACTCAGAACAAACACTTGTTAACCTGAACATTGTATGAATTGTCCTACCCTGAAATCTGTACATCATACTGAACTGTAAGATTGAAAAAAAACTGATTCTTTCGCACCTTCACTTACTGCATAAATTTGCGCAATACCAGACTGCTTCTTGCTGTACTAACTACTGGAAAACTAACTACAGAAAACATCTATGGCAGTTTTAATAAAAATGTGAGGAGGGATAAACTGGTAATCCGTTTAAGAAACTCGAACTAATAATTAAAAATTAAATATCTGGTTTATTTTCTAACTGATGTAACTTCAAGAAAATTACTAACAATTTCATGTTTGATTTTAAAATATTTCAGAGAAAAATATAACTCAGATATTTAATCTGCCTACAAACTTATTTTGAACAAAAAAAAACATTTCTTTACTGTTAATAAATTTACTCGATTTACACAAACAATGTTACAACAATACCATATTTCAAGAACAGTACCCATGAAGTTCCTATTTCATAAAAAAAGCAATCTAAAAACTATTACAATAAATACTTTTCCTAACACAGAAAGGGGTCCCTAGCACGAATCGTCAGACCACAAGCTAACAGCAAGATCTTTCCCGACCGTTACTGTTACCATCATTTCAGCCTAAAAATGCGAAGTTGTGCCATAGAAACATGCCAAGTATTTCATGAAAAATTTTACCTTATAAAAACCTCAGAAGATTGGTTCTCCAACGTCATCTATACCTTTCGTCTCCATATCTTAAATAAACAACTTGGATCAGCATTCAAGTCTGAAAATCTCATCTCCTCAGCTATCACGCCGGAACGACAACTGCACACAACCACGGTCCCCACGCTTCTACAATCTCATCCGCGCGCCTAGCAGTCTGCACTCTCAATAATCACAACCTTACTTCTCTGCAACAATAATATCACCGTCTCCAATATCGATAGTAATGCCATCGAAAAATAAGCCTGCAACCAAAGATCAAAGACCCATGCCTGACTATCTTGACACTGGTCTCAAATTCGCGGTACATTTGAATATAAAATGTATACTTTCCCCTCGCAGGTATCTTACAAACTGATGATCGTACAATAACGACAAACAATGAAAAAATACTGGAAATCAGTAATAGTTCCTTAACATGCATCATAATTCCACAGGTAGTTTACTCACAGTTTCAAGTATTTATAACTATGATTGTCTCAACAGGCCTGCCAATTTGAGAAAGTATAACTATAATTTTTACAATGACGGAATCGGAACATGTTTATCACCTTAACTGCAACACCTTTCCAGTTCTGTACGATTAAAGAACTTACCATCACACAAGAACCGCAATCAAAGACAAAATCATTTAAAACGCCAATTTTAGATAGTAATTTTTTTCCAGGCGGATGATGCCATATGTATCAGAGACGTACAAACAGCATTTAAATGCAATAATGTGCGGCAGGAATTAATTGAAAACAAATTTCTCTAAATTTCCCTCTACAATTACAAAATTGGAGGCCACGTCTCGACCAGTGGTAGACTCAATTTCAGTTACTGAGGAATTCCAGGAAGGACAAGCAAAACTGGCAGTAACTGCCAAGAATAAACTGAACAGTGTTGTTAAAAGAAACCCACACTTTGAATTTTTATTTTCTGTGAAGAAAGTATTTTGTGGTGCAACCCTCAATGATAATCCTGACCTGACACTGCCTCAAATATGTTCAAACAAAGAAATAGATATTAATCAAGAAATGTCGCTAGTTGATAACAGTGCAAACATGGAATTGAAAAAATAAATTCTGATTAAAAACAATAATGCATATTTTGTTTATTTCTGCTTATCGTACACGTTCTGTAGTTTGATAGTGCATGAAAGCATGCATATGTAGGGGATATATAGTGCATGAAATTCTGTATTTATGTCTGATAACCAGCCAGTTTCTGACTCTCATGTTTTACGATTTTCATTTGATTTTATTGAATTCCTAATCAAATTTTTTTTCGAAACTCATGTTATCATACATTACATCTCATATGCTGAATTTTGAATCCTAATGAGAGCGTTGAAACATGTCCACTGAATGTGTGGTCGTCTTCTATTTCGATTTATTCATTAACGTAAAGTGTTTCTGCATCATTCATGTTATCTATCTATGTGTTAATTATTTTATTCTTGTTATTAATAATCAGTGCCCCATGTTTATGAATGTTTGCCACATATTTATAAACGTTTCCACCCGTGTGATTGAACTTGTGTCTTTATGGGAATGGTAATGTGTGCTCTTAATATTGACTGACTGCCGTGCAATGGCTTACAGTCGCCGCCTCCCGCTTTAGGCCTCGTTTTGCTGTAGTTAAGAACGCATGGCTTCGTTTTTCGTCCTTGCTGGCGTCCTTGCTTGCCAGAGACAAGCTTACTTGGCAAGGTGGCAAGGTGGCCTTGTTCTTAGTGTCGTACGAACCTAATCTTGGAAGAAAGAGGTGGCAGGATACCTCTCTGGGAGTGGTTGAAGGAGGAGTTGTCTTGGCCAGGTAGCAAGGGTTGATAAACACTAGTCTCTGGACTCAAATTTCGTCGCTTTTAGCGCGCTCTAAATCAGGTGTATGGTGGGGAGAGGTTTTTCCGTGGCCTTAGAGCTTCACTCTTGCTTCAGCCTTGAAGGTAAGTACATCGTCTTATCATGCTATGGGGAAGGCATGCTGTTAAGACTTTGATTTATTTGTGATCAGGCAGTCTTGGGTTTTCAGTGATACTCTTTCGCTATGAGAACGAAGTGTTTCTTAATTTACAGAACTCGAGAAAATTTAGTGTAAGTTTATTATTTGCATTTTCATTCCGAAGGTGATTTTGTGTTCGGATTTTCTCAAGTTAGAATACTCAAGTGTGGCCTTCAGCCTTTGTGTAAACTTAGTGTGTTTAAATTTCCTTGCTATTTTTCACTGACTTCACTCATCAGTAAGCCTCCCTCTTCCTCCTATAGTTCTTCCGTCACAGCCGCAACAATGACGTAATTCGAAACAATAACAAATATATGATGTTCAGCAGCTCACTATTCTTAAGTACCACGTGGTGTGCGACCACGCCGAATTTCATAGCATTTACGAAGCGCTCTTAGCGCTTCATTTGTCACAGAAAACAATGTAGCCAACCCTTGCACACTCACTGTAGGGGTAACATACGGACATCAGGACGAGAAAAGCCAAGTAGTTAGCAAAGAAGTCACGAGAAGGTGTTAGATGCATTCATGCGGCGCCGCCAATTTCCTGTGCACGGGAGAAAATGGTAATAACTCCACTTCTAGAACGAGTAGAACAGTAATACAAAGTTTGCATTAAAGACAAATGTTCCAATTAATTGTTGATAGCAATTTTTAACCACCTCCGGTTCCCCTTAATGCAGTAGAAAATCGGCCTGGACGCCCGAGCCGAGAGCGTGCTCTGAGCACCGGCCAAAGCGTTACCATCGACTACCCCAGACCCACTCACACCACGCGTCGTGAGCAGGCTGAAAACAATACGTGAACTAGCGCCGCCATAGCGAGTAGGACAAACAAGGGAAGATCGGTCAGCCGTTTCAAACAAGACGATCTCACGGCTCAGATAGCTGGGTGACATTATGATGGGCTGAAAGTGATCACTTGGTGTGGATAGTGAAAAAGTCAGGCAACTTCCAGCTGTAACGAGATGGTTCGTTAGTGTATTACGCTTCGTGAATGAAGTTTTGCGACCGTGTTTACAACTTATCACAATAAGTGAATAAATCGAAAAATATACCGGTCTTCGGAGGAAATTAACACTGATTGCAGGCTCTGAAAAAGAGACCAGTATAAAGGAATGTTGAAAACAGAGGAAATTCAGTTAAACTTGAGTGCAATGCCGAAGCTACTCGTGTTGGTGACCAAGCTTTTTTTTACATTCGAACACGGCTTTCTGGAAACAGTGAGCAATGGCAATTAACTAGTAAATGATGGGTCGTTTTGAAAAGCATGAATTCATCTTAAAAAGGGGATTTTTTGCAGTAAAAAGGGGGATTGTGCGTATTTTCATTTTTTGTAATACCTGAAAAAAGAGGCGTCCGCTCTGCATTACGGCGAAGAGAAAAAATAGTCGAAATGCGCTTCAAGTCAAAGGAAACCAAAATTTGATCATGGAATCAATAAGTACTCAGAGATATACTTTCAAGCGAGAACGGATATGGAGGCGACAAGCGTCGCTGATACTTTACGCTAAAGTATTTAATGCAAAGCTGCAATATGTAACAGTCGTCTCTCTGAAAACGCGGTTAGAAAAGAGGCCGAAACGTGTTTTGTAAGTAGAGACACTGTAATTTATCACGGAATCTGCTTTCATTCAGCATTAACGATTCAGAAAATTCTATTCAACCAATGATCAGATTTAAACCTCTCTCAAGAAGTTAAAGATCTCTTGAGAAACAAGAATACTTCGGTGGTATCATCTACTAATTAAGGACGCCCTTGATAAGATATGTAGTGTAAAACTAGAAACTTGAACATATATCTGAAAATAATGGACGGGATGAATCACATAAGAAATATTATGTGCAACTAACACAAATACCGGCAACATATTAAGTAGAAGAAGGGAAGAAGGGACTTCCTAAAGGTTCTGTGACCAGGCCAACATTATATAGCTTTATAAAAGACCACCCGACAATATAACAACAATAGAAGGAAAAACTGTAATGAATGAAGATTTACTATTTAAATTTCTTTGCCAAATAATATAAGGGATTAAATTATCGGAAGAAACTAGCCTTGTGATAAATCACTTGGAAAGTAGTCATATGAAGTAAACACTCAGAAAACATTCTCCCAAATATTTTCATTATGTTACTGTCAAGCAAAATTATTAATTCTTAATACTGTAGGCGATGTTATGCAGCGCAATGACTACCTCAAAAGCTTGGGGGACGAAGATAGACCAAATGTTAAAGAAATCTACCCACATCAACAAAACTGCTAAGAAAGCAAAAACAGATTTCCAAACACGACTCGGTAGTAAATGGGGACGTTCAATATCTGTCCTCAACAATACCTATAAAAACTAAATCGGAAATATTGAAACATAGTGTAGTGAAGCACTTGATACTGCTGGTATCCGAAATACTACAAGTCTGAAATAGTCCAGAAGCAAGCATTGTAATTGTACATGTGTATGGAAAGGAGGATAGGTTGGTGTTTGGGTTATTAAAATTATTTTTCTCTTTTTGATTTGATAAGTAAATGTGTATTGTGTGTAGTAACGGTTGTGTAACGTAACTGACCTGATCTTAAACTCGTTCTTAACTACGTTTAAACTCGTAAATAAAATGTCAAGTGAAGGCAATTAAACTTCGATGAATTGGCAAACAAATCAGTGTAATTAAGAAAGCTATAGCCCGATCTGACAACATCACAAAAGATTTCTCCGCCTATGTGCAATGCGTATTTTGTAATTTGCACTGGTATGACAGCAATAATTTTGAATAATGACTTTTTGTGATAATAAGGCGACGTGGTTGGTAGGTGGGTGCAAACCAACCACTAATCATAACATTTTATATAAAGCACTTCTTTTAGTAAATTTGCAAGTTTTACGTAAGTCAAGCTATGAAAATATTGCATTCGTTAATAAAAAAATGATTGGTTCTGGTAAGATAGATTTTGGTGGTGGCAACAATTGTTGAACTGTTTCCAGTGAGCCTCTAATCATTATGTTATGCAATTAATATAATTTGAATTGTTATTATTTTGATAAAATGTTTGATCAATATTAGTGATTATCAAAGTCTTATTAGAATTTATTTACTGATTATCAATAGGTACCGTAATAATGGCGTCTGACATTCTAAGTTCAAGTACAGTTAAGTTAATCAAAATTCACAGTCGAGATAATATTTCATTACTGATCATGCATTCAAGCTATCTCTCGCTGCAGAATTAACTGTCTCAAAGTTTAGGTTACATTGTTCTATTATCGTAGATGTGCTTTGTTACTTAGATCAAGAAAGGGGTTACTACTCATTACAAATGAAAAAATTACATAACTTTACATTTTCAAATATTTAATGCATTGAAGTGTCTGGAAAACAAAAGTCAGCAGAAGAGGATTGGAAACAGATAGAAAATGACTGTGAAGAGTGGACTGATACGGACTTTACGGATTCGGAAGGAAGCAGCGACACAATTTCCGCCGAGAAAGATGTACGACATAATTAAAACGATTGTAAACTTTATGCAGCATCGCAATGAGCATCGGGTCAAAAGGAAATCAGCAACAGATGTCATGGTGAGTGACAGAGAAAGGTGACAGAAGAATAGCGGGTGCTTAAAGTTACCATACATTAAAAAGCACAAAGTAAAAATGAAGACGTTTACAGACAGTGGTGCAGCGGACCTTCACGAGACAAGGACGTGATGGCTAATGTAATTTTATTTCTATAAATACTTTTGTAAAGAATCATATAAATAGGTCATTTAAGAAGAATGAAGATTTTGTTAGTATGTTTATAATGTAAATGAATAATGTAATTATGAATACTAGTATTGCCTGTGGTCGAAAATCGATTAATTGTGTTTATAATGGTCACTGGGGGTAAAATTTTGCGCATCATGTCGGCGGCCTCGCGTGATTATATTGGTAAGATCAACAACACGATAGAAAATCTTTGCCCTTTTGTTCGAACCACATAGAATGCCTCGATTAGTGTATCGTACAGACCATGAAGTAAACAAATAATGCTGTTTCTGCTTTATGGATGACAGGTCCTTGTATGTACCCTCGTCCGCTCAGTAAAAATAATTGCCCCCGTAAAGCGAAGATTCCATTAGAAAACATCAGCGTTGTCAAGCGATTGGCTAAAATGAAGACTCACAGGATTCTCACTATTCAACATCTGTTGCCAACATTATATAGGACGCCGCTGGGATATTTGGTAATATTTAACCGCCACTGGGAGGTATGAAACGGTATCTTTTATGTGTTAAGGAAAATGCCTGGCAGAATAATAACAAATAAAAACGGAAGTATATACTTCGGCATATTCGAATTATATAACTTTCATTAGCCTAATATTTGAAATGGAACTACATTTTCTGTGTTCGTATATTTATACAACTCCAAGAAATAATGTTATTTCGATACTGCGATATTCAGAATTCCAGAGCCTACAACATGTCGACTTCGTAGTTCCACCTATGCACCGCTACATGCTTCTCCCGGCGCATCATCTTTTATATCGGCATTCATATGAAAACATCCATTTCCTTTAACCACTCTTAATCACTGCGAAAATGAAGCATTTGAACGGCACAAGAATGTGAGCTGGGAGCACTCCATGTTTCGATATTCACTTATTTTAATACGTTATTTTAATATTGCAGATGCGCTGCATTACAGCGAATAGCCAATCAGTGAGCTGACTTTTGAAGAATGTAGAACTTGATCCAAGCTGTAGATAGGAAAATTTCTACTTCCTTTCACCACTTTTAATGGCTAAATGCACACATAATATTTATATTCGTGAAATCTACGACAAACAGTCTTTCGAATTATGTAACTTTCATTGGCCTTCTTGTACGAATAAATTAGTAATCTGTACCACAATTTTCGTGTTAGCGTATTTATATATTATGGTAAAATGTACTGTAATGTAAAAATGTGAAATATAACATGCTAACTAACGAGTGACAGAAAGACTGTATTTAGAGCGTCACCAAGGACAGCGCACTGTGAATTCGACGTAATATTTACTTATTTTGTTTTGTGTAAAGGATGTGTTTCGTGAGACACTAAGACAGATCGATGTTTTCAGAAAATACCGACGGTGTTGAAGCAGCCAGTATGCTCACCTGCCACCGCGAAACAATCGCTGCGGCAGACCTCAAAAGACTCGGGACGTCCAGCTCCATAGCTAGTGGCAACAATGCATTCCTTAGACCAGCGAGCGACAGCAACGCACCTCAAAGGAGCATGGCGTTTCACCCACCCCACCGCCCTGCAGCCCAACAAAGTATGAGTGCAGTGATCTCGCGAGTGGAATGCGTGTGGCATGCCGCTGTGTTTACAAACAGTGAAGCGTGTGCCAGTCAGCTGTCAGCCTATACGTCATATCAACAACTGCAAGTGCATAAACATACGAACTGATTTAGCTGTCAGATGAATATATATGAACACCAATGGGTGAAAGTAATTCAGTTAGGTGAGAAAAAAAATATTTTTGTAAACGGAAGCAGTATATAAGGCAACCGTTACATGTTAAGCGAATGAAAACTATATCATGAGAAGTTTATTCATTTAAAAATGTGTGAAATGTCTACGTAAATTTTATGTTGCGTAAATGTCACCTCTTTGATGATGTACATTGTCATATGTGTGTATTCTATGTAAACTTAAAGGCTTATTGTCATTTTTTCAGTATAATGTATATTGTATTTGTCAGTGTTTCTTTTATTTATTTTAATAACTGTTCTGTAATGTTCAAAAGATTGTACTTCCAATAACAGGCAGCCAGGGTGGCTAAAAACGGGGTTAAGAGAATAATGTAGAAAATGAATTGATGTTAGTTCATTGTAAAACTGGGTTTTTACAGTCTAATTATTTAATGTAGTTCCTTTTATTCGTTATTGTTTCTTTTTACTTAGGCTTAAAATTGTCATGTGCATAGGAGTATTTTAATATTCTTTGTTGCCATTCATTTGTCAAAATTCATATATTGACTTGTTCCATTGTCATGGAGTCTTGCTCTTCAATTACGCCCTGCGGAACAGGGAACGATATTGTTACTTTTATTATTATTATTATTAAAACTGTAATGTGTCATAGACTTTACAAAGCCATGAAACAAAATATTCAGGAAGGCGTTGTGCAAGACGGTGGTGGCTAGATTGTAGTGTGAACTGTGTTAACGTGGAATCTTCTGGGTCCTCTGGTGTAGCTGAATCGATCACTGGCTGTCCCTTTTCAGCCACTTGTTGGCTTCATGTTCTCAGACAATGATGCAATTAATGCTTTTAGGTGGCAATCTACAGCCGTGATGTACTTTGAAAAAAAAAAAAAAAAACTTATTATGCCAAGGCTGCAAAATATTTGTATTTGTTATATTCCACCAGTTTATTGTCTTTGATGTCAAACATCTTGTTCATTTCCTGTTAATGACAGCAATTGCCGAAACCGGTAGAATATAACAAAACAAAAGATTTTTTCTAAATGTTGCAATTGTTATGAACGAAACTCTTCCACGTCACCACGCAACTGTTTCCGATTGGTTTGAATAACATTCCGGGCTTTACAAGGACATTATTTAACAACCTGTATCGCCTTGTATGGATGCTATCGATTACTCAAAGAACATTATAGAGAGGTCGGGCACTAAATTCTGATTCTACAATATTTTTCGGATAGTGGAAAACTACTGAACAAGCATAACTCACATTCCTAACGAAATGTAGAGCCCATTAATGTCAAGCGTCTGCCTTTATATATGAAACTGAAGTTTAGCATGATAAAATGAGGTATCAAATGATCTTTGTCACCTCACAGGATGAGACCGAGGCTTGAAAATCTACTCCAGGCACTTGGGTAATCTCAATTCCGGCCAAAAATGCCATACGATCATTTTAATTCACGTGTGCCGTAGAAATTATTTTCTGGAATTTAGGAGCTATCCACGTCACGGCTAACGTCGCGTCGTCTAAGGGTATTTCAGCGTTTTCGCTGATTTGAGTACGACGCCATTTGAAGAACAATGAAACATACAGAAACAACATTGTTGTGGCTCGTTGATCTTGGAACCATGCGATCGACCCCCACCAACGCCCTTTTAGTGGAAGCAGGAGAGATGCCCTTGAGCATTAGGCGCCAAATGTTGTCAGAAAAATTCTACTTTCAAGGAATGGCTTTCATGGACAGTTCAGTCTGCAGAAACAGAGACACCATTTATCGACTATGGATTGTCTCTTACAGAAGGAATATACCTCCAGCCATTTGTACCAGCTTCGACACTTGGTCTCCTATGATACGTTCTGTGCGTTGTTCGCCGCATCCGCCTCCTTTTGAATACATTCTACGAACACTTGGCTGCCAGATTCCAGTCTTCTATTTTAATATGACTTGCTTAGGAAGTATCACTGTTAATAACGGATTAGTCGCCTCGTTGCAGAACAGTGGCCTGATTTTCTTTGTGTATATACAGATGGGTCCAATATTCCACAAGAAGAGTGTAATGTATGTGCCTTTTTCTGCCCTCAGATTCAGATTCGGAGAACCTTCAAACTGCCAACGAATACATCTATATTTACGGCGGAGAAAGTGGTAATTCTGGAAGCACTTAGGTTTGTTTCTACCATTTCCTTCCCGAAAATATTAATTGTGTCTGACTCTCAAAGTGTCCTTCAAACCCTACAACACCGGAGATGGAACAAAAAATCCAACAGCTATATTCTGGATGTGATTTCGGCATATATTCGCTGTACAAATACGGGACGGACAGTTAATTTACTGTGGGTGCCTTCTCACGCTGGTATCTGCTATAATGAGGAAGTTGATTCATTGGCTAAACAAGCGGCATCCTTAGGCACTGTCTTGGACCTACAATTACCATACACAGACTTCTTATCTGCGGTCAAGGCATACGCCAAACAACAGTGGCAACAGATATGGAACGTATCCCAAGAAACGAAAGGCGCTTCCTACGCTGTGCTGCAACCTCGAATTTCTACGCAGCAGTGTTTTATGAGGGCTCATCTGGACCGATCCGCGATTGCTACCATTATTTGTCTTAGCTTCAATCACGCCTCTTATCCAAAACATCTACATCGGTTCAACGTCTACGATTCGGCGGCATGTGAGTGTGATCCTGAAACGGAAGCTGATGTCAACCACATCCTGTTCAGGTGCCCCAAATTTGACCGAGAACGTTTGAACTTCCTGCAGACATTGGTGAAGATGGGATATCCCCTTCCCCAGTCAGCTTCTTCCCTTTTGTGTATAAAAGACATTCGTGTGTATAAAATTATAATTAAGTTTATTAAGATCACTGTACACAATCTATAAGCATCAAGTGTGTTGGTAATATAAGGTTTTGCTTGTGAATATGTGAAAATGTTCCAACAGTATTTAAATTGTAATGTAATGCAGCTTTCACTTTGTTTCCACTTTTCATTTTGCAAAATGTACTTCTGTTTTGTCTGTTTATTTAAATATATGTACATTTCCACTGTGTGTTGTAGATGGCCACATTGAGTTAACACTCAGAAGGCCAAATAAATAAATAAATAATAAACTTGCTGGCAATCTCTCAAGTCTAAACCTTAGCCTAACAATTTTTCCTCCCAGACGTCTTCTGTCAAATCAACCTTGAAATATTAAATTACTTCCAAATCATCATAACAGTGCGCAAATGCCAAATCCATTGCCTTAATCGTCCCTGAACATCTAAACTGTAAAAGTCGTATTTACAACTCGAAATAAGAAATAATAAGCGGCTTCCGTATCACAGTTTTTTTTTTTTTTTTTTTTTTTTTTTTTTTTTTTTTTTTTAACTCCCGGCTGGGAATGAACGCATGGGGCTGAATGCCCAGGTAAGGTACAGTGAGTACTAACTGCTGATCGCAATGCCTCGTCTCCCACAACTGAAACATAAAAGCTCGAGCTGCTGCTTATCACGATACTACACGTCTGCATGAAATTTTCACTGAATTAATTGCCAGTGATTTGTGAAAGTTGCCACTGTTGTTTTCTATAGTTACAATTCAAGGAAACGATAATGATGCAAAATAAGATTGTCTTTAGGCTTCACTTCGAAAATATGCATCTACTCCTCAAATGGAAACAGGCATGCAACATGCTTTTGCATAAGGTTATCGTCTTATCATATTCACAGGCACTAGTATCATATACTAGGAAATGCATGAGAACTAAAGATTGTGAGGAGGGCTCATTACGTACTTACATCAAATTCTTGTTTCAGCCTTTTCACAGTTCTTTATTCTGCTCAAATCTCTTCTCCTGTCGAAAGGCGGTGCTGCTTCTAACTGGCTGGTGTCACCTTCAATTGGTGTAACACGACCCCCATCTGCAACAGTCCGCCTGACACGAATGTAAATTTTAGAGCGTAAAAATTTTTAGTTTAAAATATGTCTGGTATTGCAACTCAGTGGCCTTCCGAGCGTTTTCCCAACTCTGTATAAAGCACCAGCATCGACAGTGGCCGGCGGCAGTTTCCTGTCCGCTTGATGCCGAGAAGTTGTTGAAGTAGCGGCGCTGGCAGTGGAATGCACCACGGCGTACAGCGGCATCTCGGAGGAGGAGGGGGAGGAGGACCGAGGCGGCTGCAGAGCAGTGCAGCAAGTGGATCGGCGCGCGCATACCGCCAGTGCCCCATTCCAGCGGCTCAGCCAACCGCCCTGTAGAGCAGGGCAGTTCAAGGTTCGCCTCTGTGGAACGTCTTGGTCCCGCTGTGTCGGATCTCAGCAGACGGGAGCGCGGAGCAGTTGACTGTTGGCCTGACAGGGGCAGCCAAGTGTAGCTGTGCTAACGTGGCCTACAAGAAGACCACATAGGTATAGGATTTTAGAATTTCTTTTCATTTATCGTAGGTGAAGTTCAGAACTTAAATAACAATCAGTCAAAGCCATTAGGCGCAACTCGAGAAAAACGATTTTGCATTTTGAAAAGTACACGTAAGTAACAATAATACAAGAATTTGCAGTATCTGTCAGTGCAGCTCATGTAGAGTCGGCTCAGGGCACCCAGTCAGGAGACAGAACATCCTTTGCAAGAAAAAATCTGAGCCAAGAACACGGCCAAAGAATAACGAACGAACACTATAAGCGACCGCAAGGGACAGAACCATCCATAGAGCCAAAGAAAAAACTTGGGAATGTGGTAGCGTTCTAGCCCCACAACAATAGAGTCGGTGGTTCGAATCCCACAGTGATAGATATATTCTTCGATTTCGAATTCAGTAATATAAAACATTTCGGGCTCTCCAATTGCACTTGTGTCAGTTTTTGTTTATGGTTATCTAAACTAGCTGAAAACCTTGTCGTCACGTAAAATGATGGTTGAATAGGTTAGCTGCTTGGAAAGGTGTTAGTATATTTGGCCTTTCCAAAAACGGTGTCACAACTCTTCACAAACTGAACAACCAAAGACTACCATTGTCAACCAATAATGAAGCCAATACCATAAAGAATGTAACTGATGCTTCTTTTATTAAAACGTACATTATTAACAACCTTGTATAGAAGTATTCGAACCACCTACCCTAGGGAGTAAGGTCAGAAAGGTATTGCCTTTTATTTTATCTTATTTTATTCTTTATTTTATTTTATTTTTGCTTTGGGTAGTTCTGTCACTTGCGGTCGTTGATCCTGTTTGTTCTCGGCTCAGCCCCTTTTTTTTTTTTTTTTTTTTTTTTTTTTTTTTTTTTTTTTTTTTTTTTTTTTTCTTATTACAGAGAGCGTTCAGAATTGCATCGAATGGCTTTCGCTGATTATTATTTGATTTCTGTACTTCACGCACGCTACTACAAATATAAAAAAATACTCTTTTGGGCAACAAAAGGAAACAAAATTGACACTAAACGCGATGAACATTTAACGAAATCCGTTATTAAAAACGTTTAATACCAAAGAGACATCCAAGATCAAGAGAATTCGCCAATCAAGAAAGTGAAAAATTTATGGTAAGTAAGTTAACGGATAACCGCGCCTAACTAATTGCCAGCCAGACCAATTCCCGGATAAAGTGGAAAGTGGTAGAGAACATCAGTATGTTCGAAGCAATAAGTGACGTCTTATTAGGTTATGGGGAAAGTTTAACAACATAACAATGATAAACAGACTGAGGAAAAGAGTGAAGATGACTCTCTCGAGGCTTTAATAGACAGAGTGCCGCAGTATGATACAATGACAGTGGTAGTAGATACTGATGCAAAGAAGCCATATTGGAGAATATATATCGGGGACCACAGCCTTCACGCAGAAACAAACGAGAATGAAATTAGATTAATCACTTTTGCGACCAGACGGAACCTTCGAAAAGTGAGTGCAGTGTATCCACACAACAGAATCTATAAAATTAATTGGGAATCCCCACATCCTAAGACTAAAAACCAGATAAATCCCGTGATGATAGATGCTAAAAACAGGAGCAGTGCGACGGATGTGCCGAGGAGAAGAGGAGGTAAAATATTCCGATCACTACCTGGTGAAAATGAAAACAAGGCCAACATTACAGATACGTCGAAACAAGACCATAAAAGGCAAAACACTGAACTTTCATATACTGAAAGCAGCGAAAATGTGAGAAGTATAGCTTTGAAAGAAGAAAGAGAACACACGACAGTGGAAGAGCAATGGAAGGGATTGAAGGATGCATTAGTATGAGCAGGAGAGACAGTACAAGTTAGATAGAAACCTTGATTTAATTATGTATGCAAAGCAACAGTTGACCAAAGGAAAATGCCCAAAATGATACTACTGAGGCATCATACGGTTGAAAAAGATAAGAATTTAAAGTAACCTCAAGGGAAATGGAAACAAAGCAGAAGAAAGAAATGAGAAGCTATCTCCAAAGTTAGCTTCGGAAGGGCAGAAAATGAATGTAAGAACAAATAAGAAGGGATATACAGCAGTTGCTGGTATGATGAAAGACGAAGACGGGGACTATTTACTAGTAAGTAGGACAACTTAGGAAACTGGAAGGTACATTTTTAAAACGTGCTGAATATGCCTGATGATAACAATAAGGATAATCAAAACCGAGGAACATTTCAGCATGTGCAACCGGAAAAGTAGTACCAGCGTTATAAGAAGTCTCGATAGGTATTAAGAAGCTAAGGAAACACAAAGCATCAGGGATAGATCAGTTACCAGCATAACACATACAAGGCGCTGGTGAGGAGACACGTACATAGATTCACGAACTGATAACAAAGATACGAAATATGGAGGATTTACCTGTGGAATGGATAGTGTTTATCAGATGTCCAATATGAAGGCAATAAGACAGTGACTATGAATGAGTTATTTCACTACTGTGTACAGCATGCAAAATTATATCAAGAATCATAATAAACAGACTCAAGCCTTACGTTGTGCAAGTAGGTTTCAGAGCAGGAAAATGTACTACCGATCATATTTTCACGCTTTACAAATATTTGAAAATTTTGAATAGCTAACTTCAAAGAATAACAACAATGGAAGGTCCAGTAAGAAATGTCAATAATATATGTAGATAGGGAACAACTCGCAGTACAGACGAACGTTGTGCCGGCGACAGACACAAATAAAAAACACACATGCACACACACAATTCTAAATTTTCGGCCGCGGCCTTCCTCAGAAAGAGAACACACATCCAGGCAATCACTCAGGCACACTCATCCACACACGTCAGCCATCTCTGGCCGTCCTACGCTTGCCGCGTAACCAGACTGTAGAACGGCCAGAGATGGCTGAAGTGTGTGGATGAGTGGGCCTGAGTGATTGCCTGGATGAGTGTTCTCTTTCTGAAGAAGGCCGCCGCCGAAAATTTAGAAATGTGTGTGTGTTTGTGTGTCTTTTATTTGTGTCTGTCGCCGGCTCAACGTTCGTCTTTACGTTGAGTTATTCCCTATCTACATATTACACTACTGGCCATTAAAATTACTACACCAAGAAGAAATGCAGATCATAAACGGGTATTCATTGGGCAAATATATTAGAACTGACATGTGATTACAGTTTCACTCAATTTGGGTGCATAGATCCTGAGAAATCAGTACCTAGAACAACCACCTCTGACCGTAATAACGGCCTTGATACGCCTGGGCATTGAGTCAAACAGAGCTTGGATGGCGTGTACAGGTACAGATGCCCATGCAGCTTCAACACGATAGCACAATTCTTAAAGAATAGTGACTGGCGTGACGGGCCAGTTGCTCGGCCACCATTGACCAGACGTTTTCAGTTATTGAGAGATCTGGAGAATGTGCTGCCCAGGACAGCAGTCGGACATTTTCCGTATCCAGAAAAGCCCGTACAGATCCTGCAATATAAGGTAATGCATTATCCTGCTGAAATATAGGGTTTCGCAGCGATAAAATGAAGGGTAGAGTCACGGGTCGTAACACACTGAAATGTAACGGCCACTGTTGAAAGTGCCGTCGATGCGAACAAGAGGTGACTGAGACGTGTAACCAGTGGCACCCCATACCATCACGCCGCGTGATACGCCAGTATGGCGATGACGAATACACGCTTCCAAATGTTCGTTCACCGCGATGTCGCCAAACACGGATGTAACCATCAAAAAAAAAAAAAAAAAAAAAAAAAAAAAAAAAAAAAAAAAAAAAAAAAAAAAAAAAAAAGGTTTTCAATCGTGCACCCAGGTTCGTCCTTGCGTGTATCATCGCAGGTGCTACTGTTTGTGATGCAGCGTCAAGTGTAACCGCAGCCACGTTCTCGACCTGATACTCCACGCTGCTGTAAAAGTCGTTGAACTGTTCGTGCAGATGATTGTTGTCTTGCAAACGTCCCCACCTTTTGACTCAGGGATCGAGACGTGGCTGCACGATCCGATACAGCCATGCGGATAAGATGCCAGTCATCTCGACTGCTAGTGATACGAGGCCGTTGGGTCCCAGCAAGATTCCATATTCTAACAGTCATTGGATCGCAACCAAACCGAGCAGCAATGTCGCGGTACGATAAACCGTAATCGCGATAGGCTACAATCCGAACTTTATCAAAGTAGGAAACGTGATGGTAGGCATTTCTCCTCTTTAGACGAGGCATCACAACAACGTTTCAACAAGCAACGCCGGTCAACTGCTGTTTGTGTATGAGAAATCGGTTGGAAACTTTCCTCATGCCAGCACGTTGTAGGTGTCGCTACCAGCGCCAACCTTTTGTGAATGCCCTGAAAAGCTAATCATTTGCATATCACAGCATCTTGTTCCTGTCGGTTAAATTTTCGAGTCTGTAGAGCGTCATCTTCGTGGTGTAGCAATTTTAATGGCAATTTTAATGAATTCTTTGTTCTTATGAACGCCCTGGTCAACGAGAAGGCTGGCTTCATCTGTTGCCATTATCTAGTTATGCTACCAAAAGCCTGCCGTTTACCCCCATCAGCCAAACGTGGACCGGTGTGTGAGTGAGGTCCATTTAAGGAATCTCCGAGCTAGCCTCCACGTCAAATCAGTCATGTGCCCGTTTTTGCACCACATTACAAACTAAAGTACTACCCATTTCCACCCTTACATACAGCTACTACAAAATTATTTGCAAATTTTGCTCAATTTTCTAGTCGCTCAAATAATATCACAAACCGAGCCGTAGAGCGTGATTTCATTTCGTTCCCTTCCGATTGCTTCCCTTTCCTATTTCGCCAGACGGTGAATACACACAAACTAATAACTGCCCTACGGTAACATTTGCGTTCATCGTCGCTTTCGCGATAGCTCGCAGTGCACTGGAGTCTCGCAACCTGCCAGGTTGCCATTACAGCTGTTGATACAGCGACCCGCGCTTCCCCGGACGGCGCCGTGCCGCGACGGCCGCCAGATTGCAGAGCGCTGTGTGCCGGCCAAGTTAAACAGTGTTTGCCGAACAAACGGCCGATACCTGCCGGCTGTCCTCTGGTTTCGAATACGCACGAAGCGGCGCCGCCGCGGTGGTGTGGGGTTTCCCCTAATTGCCGCCGCCTCGGCCGCACTCTGCGACGGTCAACACCGTCTGATTACTCAGCGGCCACGCCACCAAATACAGACGGCTCTAATTAATGCTCCATTACGCGATTGCTTCGAGCGCTCGCTCCCGATCCACGCAGCGCGCGCGCGCCGTCTTCCTTTTTCCCGCCGCAGGCGCTCGCTGATAATCTTCCCGAGGCAGGTGTTTCTGCGTCGCGGCTATTAGTCGGTTCGACGCACACAGCAGCAGCCAACCTCGCTAACGACGGTGCACAGTGTTTTCCTTGCATACGAGTGAGCAGCCCGCGCTCGAGTTTTCTTGCCGAAAGCGTCGAGCTCGGTTTTCGCGGAATCGTTCTGTTGTTGCTCGTACGGAAGTCGCAAAGTGGTGGTGATGCATACTGAATCACCGGCAGTGATATTAAGCAGGTGTCCAATTAGATATACTGAGCTGTTGACAGACCTGTTGGTGGGTGTTGAAGGACGAATGAAACAATGACAATTGGAAAGGTAAATGCGATATGTTCAAATGTTTGTTAAGCTTATGGGACTTAACTACGGGGTCATCAGTTCCTAAACTACTTATGAACTACTTACGAACTAGGACGGCACAAATATCCATGCCCGAGGGGGGATTCGAGCCCCGACCGTAGTGGCCGTGCAGACCGTGACTGGAGCGCCTCAGTCCCCTCCGCCACCGCGGCCGGCAAATGCGATATCAACTGCTGTATTGCGTCTATAATATGAAAAGCCATTTTGACGCTCGTACGATAACCGCACCGTTAGGTGAGCGCTGTCACACCTCTATCAGTGGTGGTGCGTTCTATGTGTTCACTGGTCCAGTGAACCCCCGAAGAAAAGCTTGTCTTTATAAGTAAGTAAGTAATAAACAAAATGAAAAGTGTTCTTAAACTACCATTCTTCGTTTCGTTTTCTATCACAGTTTATGCACATTTAATTTATATCGCAAGAGAAATGTTTCACATCGCGCAGACAGCACGTATACGACTCATAGTGCCGCTTAATATAGGCAGCAGTGGCCGCCGTGTTGCAATGCGCATGCGCGGTGGAGGTTCAGAATCCCTTCACAACCCCCTAGAGGCAGCATAAGGGCGCTCCCGCGGCGGGGAGGGGTGAGGGGAAACACCGATTTTAACATTGGCGTTGGAGCTGGATACTCGAACTCTTGACGGTTAGGCACGAATGGTCCCGAAGCAAAACGATGGAGCTATGCGCACCTCGCTTTACCAATGCGCAAATCCTCCATGAAGGCAACGTCGGCCCTTTATATTTAGTTTTAGCACATTGACGATCCATAGAAAACACGTCATAATTGGTAAAATATGTTACAACTGTAAATTAAAGACGCTTCAGCTGTAAATCATTCAGAAGATCCTATCATGAATAATAATAAAGTCATTACTTTCCATATATCAAGAATAACAACCATTGTTCATGCATAATGTTAGGGTGGGGTGCTGCTTACAATCTTACGTGACCTGAAGATAGCTTGTTTTTTCATCGCAACAGATTCATTGAAGCTTGGTAGGCCGACGCCTCAGCACGAGTTTGGAACGTGTTTGTAATTGTATGGGACCAAACTACATTGGACATCAGTCCCTAGTCTTACAAACTACTTAAAATAAGCTAAATTAGCCTATGGACAACACACACATCCATGTTCGAGGGTGGATTCAAACATCCGACGCGGGAGGCCACAGGTCGAGTGGAAGCAAGCGCAAACAAGCCGAGGTCAGACATTCTGCAGATCCTGAAATCCTTACCCAACCTGTTACCTCCAGAAACCATCCTTGTAACCATTGATGCCACTTCCTTATACACAAACATCCCGATGGAGTATTTCCTTTCACGCCGACCACCCACTTCCCTACCTAAAACCTCTTTCCGTAATACCCTAGCCAGCTTAATCCTAACTCACACCCCAAACATACCAACAACTAAAGGGAACAGCCATGGGATTCAGGATGGCCCCCTCGTACGCAAACTTATTTATGGGACGCTTAGAGGAAGCCTTCCTGGGTACCCAAGCCTGTAAACCCAAAATTTGGTACAGATTCATTGATGGCATCTTCATGATCTGGACTCACAGTGAAGAAGAACTCCATAATTTACTCTCCAACCTCAACTCCTTTGGTTTCATCAAATTCACCTGGTCCTATTCCAAATCCAATGCCACTTTCTTCGATGTCGACCTCCATCTGTTCAACAGCCAACTTCACACATCCGTCCACATCAAACCAACCAATAAACAATAGTACCTCCATTATAACAGCTGCCATCCATTCCACATCAAACGTGCCCTTCCATACAACTTAGGTCTTCGTGGCAAACGAGTCTGCTCCAGTCCCGAATACCTGAGCCAGTACACCAAAAACCTAATAACAGCTTCCACATCCCGCAGCTATCTTCGTGATCTGGTATAGAAGCAAATTGCCAGAGCCACTGCCTCACCCCCCCCCCCCCCAAATTCAGAACCTTCCAGAGAAGAACCCCAGAAGTCCCCCTCTTGTCACCGGATACTTTCCGGGACGGGAGCGGACTCTGAATGTGGCTCTTCAGCAAGGATACGACTTCCTTAAATCCTGCCGCGAAATGAGATCCATCCTTCATGACATCCTTCCACCGGGAATCTCTTTCCGCCGCCCAGCTAATCTCCGTAACCTCCTAGTACATCACTATGAAATCTCCAAACCACCTTCCCTACCCATATAACCATCCCCGTTGTAAAACCTGCCCTATGCACCCTTCCACTTGAATGTTTGTATTTTTTTTTCTATCGGCGAACCTGTGGTTTGGGTAAGTCAAACAATCTTTATTTTTATACATATTCTTCCCATCAGGAAAGTCTCCGTCTAGAAAATGTTCACCTATGAAGGAGAAAAGTATTGAAGAAATTATATAACTCATATAACAATGTTAGTTATTATTTACGTGTTGCCATTGTCAACATCATGTATTTACACATAAGTCACTCTGCAGAAAGTCTTGGTATCCATCATGTTTTATACTCAGCTTACATGTCTGTAATACGATAAAATTGTTTTACTTGACAGAAGTCGTATCAGTTTGTAATTCCATTAATGATCAACGGGAGTAAAATTCGCTGGAGCGCTCTTTGTTGCACTTCTCCTCAATTCATGACTGCGCTGCCTTCTATGGAGGAAACGATCAACTAAATGCTTGCAACAGACTCCAATGTATACGATATGCATGGTGTTGCCATCGGTCAACAAGAAGTATGTCTGAAAAAGTAACAAAAATTTGCGTTGCCAAACGCAATACCATGCAGTGTAGGGTATCCAACAACAAATTGAATTTTTACGTTTAATTTTAAAGAGGACCCTCCTCCAACGCACGGTCTTGTTGTGCCAATATTCGAATCATTTAGTGCAGACACTTATTCTTTTATTTTCTTTATTCTTGCATTTCATTCAGGATGACAGAGGTAAAGTATCACATGTGCAAAGAAAAAGTTTTTTGTGGTTTTTATTGCAGGTGCCTTGTTCAAGCTATATCTTCTTAGGGGTAAAGTACTGTATGTATGTGCTAAGTGTACATAAAGACGGCTTCACAAATAGGGTTCTCAGAAGTAAAATATCGATATGTGCAATGCACTCCAATCCATAACATATAAAAACTTACATAAAGTACATTTAAAGACTAGTAGGACGGGATAAAAAAGGCAAAGCTCTTCATAACTGTGTATTCCACTTACTTTAGAGCTAGTAAAATCAGAGCCGCAGCAGCTGAATGTCACATACAACAGTTTGCCTCTCACGTCCACAATTATACATTTTTCTTACCTCTTTTTTGCCCGTACCTCACACACTTTCTTCCATATATTTCCCACGTTATATGTTGAAATTAATCATCTTCTTTCAATTGTTTCTATTGTTATATTTCTATCAAAGTATTGCTTCACTTTTCGCAACAGATTTTTTATGTTTTCATAAAGGAATATTCTGCTGAGATGTATTTCTAGATGAAATATGAAAATATGAAACTCAAATCATTCTTCGAACCGTCACTAAATAAGTTAACAACAAAAGAAAGTTACGGCAGAGCAATATGAATAATTGTTTAAGTGTCTACCGACTTTAAATGTATCGAAAAACAATAGCTACTCTGTGTTCATTTGTAAATAATTTTTACTCATACACTTCGCCGGTTTGCCGCCGTATGACAATGTGAATCTCCCACAATATTTCGTCGACCCAACTGTTCGACATCTTCAGGTGGTGGTAGCTGTCAGTCGCGCCTTGAAATACTGACAGCTACTACCACCTGAAGATGTCGAACAGTTGGGTCGACGAAATATTGTTGGAGATTCACAATGTCATACGGCGGCAAACCCGCGAAGTATATTTGCAACAGATCCGCCATGAAAGCTTGAAAAGTCACAATTTTTACTGAATTTTTTTTTCTTCTATTCGAAGCATAACAACCAAGAGCGGATGCAGTGCCGCCCCCTAGCGGCTTCCGGTTGCAGGCAGATGAAGTTTCTGGTTGTTTGCGGCAAAGAAATTGTGTGTTAAATTTCGTGATTATCGGCTGAAAAGTGCAACCACAAAGTGGGAACACGTTACAGACACAGAGGCCCACAAAAATTGTCAAATCTCCGTTACTGTTGCGATAGTTGGTACATTAAAAAACGGAGAAATGTTTCAGAGGATTTTCCTCTTACTAACCTAAACTGAGCCAATTTTCTTTGCACAGCTAAATATCCAGCTATTTGCTGCTCGTATTTGTAGGTGGAAATTTCTTGTTGTATGATTAGTCGTTTTATAGCTATAATGTTGAACACAACGCTTCATTGAGATTACGGTTGTCACCACTGCGCTGGAGGAAGGAAGGATGTATAAATTCAACTTTTCTTGTTTACATCGCAAAATATTACTAATGAGTACTCCTCACGTTGATCACTTACGAGATTGTAAGATGTTTATAAACGCAAGGGCGAAACCGCGGGTCCCTATATTTACAAACTACTCACAAAGTCCTATTCTAAGGGCAACAAACACGCACACATGCCCGAAGAAGGACTCGAATCTCCGACAGGACATGCCACTGACTTCATGACTTAACGCCTCTAACTGCACGGCTATTTCCGTGCGCTACGAGTTTGTAAAGCAAATGCGTAAGTAGCTTCAGTGTATGACTGTATGCGATGTTGTAGACAAGCTCAAAATGTTCAAATGTTTGTACAGCTTATGGGACTTAACTGCGGGGTTATCAGTCCCTAAACTTACAAACTACTTATGAACTACTTACGGACTAGGACGGCACAAATATCCATGCCCGAGGGGGGATTCGAACCCCCGACCGTAGTGGCCGTGCAGACCGTGACTGGAGCGCCTCAGTCTCCTCGGCCACCGCGGCCGGCGTAGACAAGCTCATATCATTCCCTTGTACTTGCAGCTACTGTAGGCAGTAATGCTGTATTGAAATCTGATGACAAACTAGCCATTCTTCGGTGGAATATAAGCGTTCTTCTCCGAATGCATCAGTCTAGCACGCTGAGATGAGAACTACATCCGAGCACAGTCCCTCATACATCGCCGCTACTCAAGTAATTGCTTTTAAAACTTTGAACTGACAAACACGGGGAGTTTACGCTGGAACCAACAGAAGTGAAAGTTTTCCAGCCGTCCTCTGTTCTCCGACGTTGAAACAACTGTTATCTCATCTCAGTGTTTTGCGTTTAACAATATAGTGTTGAAAAGACTAATCAGGATATAATGACTTTCTGTCCGTATATATAACAATACTCTACCAAGCACGCTTTTACCCAAATAATAATGCCCTTTTTAACTCAAATATAACATTCACTAATAAAACTAACCAGTTCACGATTCAAGTAAGGTGCTCGGAGTAGTTTTGTAAGCTGGCCACCATGGACGTCATTTTTATATGCTTTTCCGCCTCGTTGGCCGAGGGGACAGAGGCACTTCAATCACAGTCTGCACGGCCACTACGGTGGGGGGGGGGGGTTGGAATCCCCCCTCGGGTATGGATATTTGTGCCGTCCTTAGCATAAGGTAGTTGATAAGTAGTTTGTATGTTTAGGGAGTGATGGCCGCGTAGTTAAGTCCCATAAGCGTAACAGACATTTTAACATTTTTTTGTAAGGTAAATACTTTCCGCGTCATCGTTCGTGAAGACTCTTCGTGAAACCTACGTTATACCCAGGCAGGCGTTTCACAAATTGGTATCCGGTGGGGTGGAGGGGATTGATAGATTGGTGATGTTAGGAAGAGTATTGAGGCATTAAGTGCTATATAAATACCGGCTATGTGGTTAAACGAGGATAGGGGAAGAAGAACAACATTTTTAGACTTTTCCAATTACGGTACTGTGGTGACTGGATGAAATCGCTGGAGATGGTAGCCACAAGAGTAAAAGCGTAGGGAAAATCAAGTTAGTAGTTCTGTGTTCTTAGCGGCCTGTCAGTTGCATAGTAATAGTTCTAAATTAATTCAAAGAAAATATATTCATAGTGGCACGATGATACGCGCACCATGCAGTATTAGTTGGTGCCGACGTAAACCTACAAATTATAAACTAGGATGTTTATGGTTTCATTCAGACCTTACAGACAAACGGGATTGTGAACGACTATTGGTCAGGCTTTTCGGAAACAGTCGTGAGCAGGTAAATCAATAGCCCACATACAATGGAAATAGTACAGACCTTATTACCTTATCAAATCAAATGTTCAAATGTTTGGGGTGATTCGAACCCCCGACGGGGAACGGCCTCGCGCGTCGGAACATAGCGTCTCAATATGCTCGGCCGCTCCGCCGCGGCTATTACCTTATGATTAATGTCAATGGGGCGTTGCCAAAATAAATCTATCAGTCAAGAGGAGTAGTATAGTGTATTTTCTAGAAACAGTTCATCAGAAATTGTTTGCTCTCTGAGCTAGTGAATGGACTTCTTTTAGTTTCAGTACAATGGACGTATAGCATTTATGGTAAATACATCGTAAATCAAGCGCTGGAGACGCATGTGTTGACTGAGTGGTTAAAGATCGAAAGACTCACTGTGATTTAAATGTTCAGAAATTTATGAGGGAGCATAGATGCTGCGGTGAAGTGACCGGGCGTTCCAAGGCACTTAGCTGTTCGCCGTCGGGGGTTCGAGTCCTCCCTAGGGCATGGTTGTATTTGCTGTCCTTAGTATAAGTAAGTTGACGTAGTTTGTAAACCTAGGGACTGATGATCAGCGTAGTTAAATCCCATAGATTTACAAACACTTGAACATTTGAAGCACAGACATTTGCGCTCTCCGTTCAGAAAGCAACAAGCAAATGAAGATAAGTAAAGTTACTGACGATCGACCGTCTGTAAAACGATAGTCGCGTCTTCCCTTAGCAAAACTCTCGCAGAGATGTCAAGAAAATTCAGGTCCAATGAAAAGTCGATAAGCAGGTCTGTCCCCTCTTGTCATTCGTTTGGGGGTTGTGATAGAAGATAGTAAGAGGAAGGCGGAGATTTTAAGTTTCATGTTTAAGTAATCGTTAATGCAGGAGGATGATACAAACAGATCGTCTTTTAACTACCGCACCGACTTTCGGATGGAACATAGTAATAGGCACAATCTATCACAGACAGTCGCGAAACTCTCTAGGAAAAAAACTGCAGCTGAAGCGATACTAGCGCTCCGAGCGACCAGTAGGAAATAACAGTGGAATGGTACAATGAAAACTGAGAAGTTGCCGTTTTTAATGCTGTTACTTTCATATTTACTGGTCACTGTACGTTGCGTGAACTTTCTAATACAAATACGAAAACATCATTAACGTAATATCACTGCTTCTGTTAATGGCAGTCTATAATTTAACAAACTGTCAGTGCAGTGTAATTTATACAGTTCGCAATACCCGAGTCATATTAATATCGTCTGAAACCTTTTGAAAGCAGAAATGAATTGCAACCTGATGTGCGGAAGTCTATAAAAGGAACTGATTATGATTAAGTTCGCGTTCATTCTCGATGCATACTGACATGTTGCACGAGTTTTGTTCTAGCTAGTTTCGGACATTGTAATGTTTTGAAAAGTACACACGATTTTCACATTGTAGGGGACTAGATTTTACATCGTCGTTTAAACCATCTTTTCACCTTGTCCTTGCTTCTGTGCCTTTCGTGTACCTATCATAATTTTTTAGCTACTTAGCAAGCATCAAACGGAATATCTTCAACAATTTGACGAGCTAACATTAACAGCTTATATATGGACATATTTATTTGTAGCTACGTATTCACTTTATCAAACTACTAGGTAACCGACAATGTTAGTATACATGGTTAAAATTTTTTTGAAGTTGAGGTACGAACCTGATGCAGTCATTAATACGTTTTTATTCAGCAGTAATATTATGAAATAGTGGTCAAGTATTTGCGATTCTCATTAACAGCAGAAGTTTGGACGTGAATGAATTGTTAAGGATTTTCTTCTATGCCTAAAAGTATGACTAACCACAGTAAACGAACACATGTTATTAATAACATTATTCTGTTACTTCTGAGCATCCTTTGCAAATGAGAGATTTTCGAATTATATTTTTAACAGTTGTTACAATTTATAGCGCCACAAAAGTTCCTAAATACGAAGTTATTTTGAAAATGCTGCTTCAGTCCAAATACACATTTATTGCTCATTTGCTTCGCGGTGTGATTTTACGACCCGGCCGCTTGGCAGCGCTGCAATGGCGGAGTTGCAGAAAATCACCGGGAGTTTCGCGACTCTTTATGTTTGGTAATAGGCGTCCCTGATGTCGAGAAGCA
Organism: Locusta migratoria; assembly: GCA_026315105.1. Taxonomy (NCBI): domain Eukaryota; kingdom Metazoa; phylum Arthropoda; class Insecta; order Orthoptera; family Acrididae; genus Locusta; species Locusta migratoria. The sequence goes on from CM048748.1 coordinate 325,675,979, forward strand.
GCCGAAAGAGTTGAAAGCAAATAAGTCGCCAGCTCCGGATGGTATATCAATTCTGTGATGCAAAGGATATTATGAGGCAATGCTCCTTTACTCATACTCAATAAGCGTGAACCTTTCGACGAGGATAAAGTACTAATCTGCTAAAACGGAGCGCATGCTGAAACAGGTGAATTATAAAAAGCAAAGAATGTCTGTGGTCGCGTAGTGCTCATTGCATAACTAAAGTTTGCATCCCCTTTTTGCCAGAGATACTTAGTAACTAAAGAGACGAAGAAACTGGTATCGATAAACGTATGATAACGCAGAGTATTTATACACTCAAACGATGGCGCTGCGATCGTAATCGTCTATATAACACAACAGACATTAGATCGGTTACTGCTTCTTCAGTGGCAGGTAAATAAATAAATTTCGTGTGGGTCATTTGCCTGGTGCAAGTCTTTCAATTTGACACCGCTTCGGCGACTTGCGTGTCCCTAGCCTACCCCAGTTATCCACCCGTGGGAAGGAGACCTGCAGCATAACGGGTAATACAACGATTTACGTAAATTTGAACGTGGTGTTATAGTCGGCGAACGAGAGCTAGAACACAGCATATCAGAAGTACCGATGAGGGGGATTTTTCCGTACAACATTTCATGAATGCACCATGAATATCGGACATCCAGTACAAAATCAGATCTCAGACTTCACTGCGGCCGGACAGAGGCCCTACACGAACTGATTACGATTGAAGATAATCGTTCAACGTGACACAAGTGGAACCGTTCCTATAATTTCTGCGGATTTTAGTGCTGGACCATCAACATTCATGCCGCGGTGGAGTAGCCGAGCGGTTTAAAGCGTCTCGCTGCGGAGCACGCGGTTGCTTGCCGTGGAGGTTCGAGTCCTCCCTGGGGCACGTGTGTGTGTGTGTGTGTGTGCTGTCCTTAAGTTAGTTTACCTAGGTTTAAGTAGTTTGTAAGCTACGGACTGATGACCACGCAGTTTGGTCCGATAGATTTACAAACATTAAAACATTAAAATCAACATTCATGAGCGTACGAACAATTCAACGAAACACCATCGATATGCATGGTCGGAGTAGAGGGCCCACAAGTATATACTTGCTAATTGTTCAACACAAAGGTTTACGGCTCGTCAACACGTCATTTGGACTAAGTTGCCAGGTATGACGAGTGTCGTTTTCAATTGTATTGGGCGGATGGACATGTAAGCATATGGGGACAGCCTCATGAATCTTCGGGCCCTGCATACCAGGGGACTGTTCAAGCTATTGGAGGCTCAGTAACAGTGGGGCATATCCAGTTGGAGTGATATGAAGCCCCTGATACGTCTAGATACCAATACGACAGGTGATACGTAAGTACGCATCTCGACTGGTCACCTGGATTCATTCATTTATTAAATTACTAGCTTAAACCCGCGGCACCGGTTGCGCGTTGGTTGATTATGATAGATAAGCTGTCTTTCAGTAGTGTGCTATGAGACTGGTTTTGAAGGATGAAATGAAATACAATACCTTCTTTAGAAACAAACATTTTTAATCAACATTCAAATAAGAAAATAAAATTATGTGAAGTGCTTAATGATTTACAATAAATAATACGTACATTATTCCTTATAGCCTGTATCACAATACCTCAAAACGTATGGTGAGAGTAATGTCCAAATTCATTTTAATTTCGTTTTAGGGAATTCTGGTAAACTGGTTTTTTGTATTAAATGAAATTTCTTTTTTACTGCTTTATTTATTTATTCATATATTTCCTTATTCGTATGCTTATCCTTACAGAGAAAGAGCTGAAGACATTGTAGCACGTATAGACCAAAGATATGGTCTGTGGCATCACGTTTCGCTGTATGGAACCTCCTTGCTATAGAGTCGCAAACGTCATCGCTGGCCTTCAGTCCAAATTTTTTTAATAATTTGACGACTTTCAACCACCATATATTCCACCCCCTTATATATATCGGCATGGAACCGCTATGGTGTACAATGGGAAACTTCGGACAACAATTACACACAGACCATTCGTTTGCTTTCTGTAGTTTTCGCTGCAGAGCGAATTATTAACACACACAAACGTACAATTTTATACACACCGATAACTTTCCATCCCAATATACTCCACCCTTTTATCATTATCAATCCCAACCAATAAAACCTTTTTCGGAGAGTAAATATAAATTTCAAACAGTAATTATTGTTCCGCATTTCACGTTATATTCTACAAATTACTAAATATCTATCAGATCGTTATAAAACTGTGCCTAAAACGTTCCTCAGGTATAAATTAGTAACTGTACAAATATTTAAGTCTTTGCGTCTTGTCGTTCGGACGTGATAAGCGTACACCGAACAGACATTCACATTAATATAAATAGATAAATAGCTATCCGATCGCCATAAAACCGTGCCTAAAGCCTTTCCCGGATACACATTAGTAAGTATACAAATTTTTAGCTCTTTATGTCTTGTGGTTCAGTCGTGATAAACGTACACCAAACAGACATTCACATTTATAGATACAGATTTTTATATTTTTTACGACGTTACAGCGTTCAATGAATGAAACAAATCGTAATTAGCGATCAAAATGTTCAAATGTTTGTAAATATATCGGACCAAACTGCGTGGCCATCAGTCCGTAGCTTACAAACTACTTAAACCTAGGTAAACTAACCTAAGGACACAACACACACACCCATGCCCCAGGGAGGACTCGAACCTCCACGCCGAGTAACCGCGCGCTCCGCAGCGAGACGCTTTAGACCGCTCAGTTACTCCACCGCGGCTTTTGCGATCAGTTATGGCTTCACTGTACTACGTTTAGATGGAATACCAAAGTGCGGCGAATGAAAATTTGTGCCCGGCCGGGATTTGGGTGTGGTGGGATACGTGCAGGATTGAATCCTCTGCAGTCGGGCTGGTAACTGTGTCCTCGGTGGCGGAGTGGTCAATGCGTCTGCCTAGTAAGCAGGAGATCCCGAGTTCGAATCCCGGCCGGGCACCAATTTTCATTCGCCGCGCTTTGGTATTCCATATAAACCTAGTACAGTGAAGCCATAACTGATCGCCATTTGCGATTCAATTAATTTCATGGATTCATTCCTGTCCATTGTGCATTCAGATGGATTATGCTAATTCCAGAAGGCCAATGTGACACCCTGCACGTGCAGAATTTCTATAGAGTTGCTCCAGAAACTCCTCCGCTGGCCACTAAACTCCCAAGATATAAACGTTATTGGGCATAGCTGGAATACCTTGTTTAGTGGAGTTTATAAGAGATCTCCTAGTACTCTTACTAAATTATGGACAGCCTTGTAGGATGCGTGACATCAGTTCCCTGCAGCACTACTTCATACTTTAGTTGAGTCCATGCCACACCGAGCTGCGGCATTTCTTCGTGCTACCGGGGGACGTTTACAATATTAGTTGCATCAGGCTCTTTCATTCTTTACTGAATTATTATTTTTGTGGCTTCCATTTTGTGCTCCTTTTCATTTATTATTTACTATAGAGTACAGCAACAGCCATTGCAGCCGCATTTGTAAAAAACATTTAAAGCCGCGGTGGAGTAGCCGAGCGATCTAAAGCGTCTCGCTGCGGAGCGCGCGGTTGCTCGCCGTGGAGGTTCGAGTCCTCCCTGGGGCATGGGTGTGTGTGTTGTCCTTAGGTTAGTTTACCTAGGTTTAAATAGTTTGTAAGCTACGGACTGATGACCACGCAGTTTGGTCCGATAGATTAAAAAAAAAAAAAAAAAAAAAAAAAAAAAAAAAAAACATTTAAAGGAAAATAATTTGCGCTGTTACTGCTGACACTTGCAGCCTGAGTTGCTTGTGAAGTGCGCGATTGGGGAGTGGAAGTCATGTGTTGGAAAGTCGCCGCTATAACAGATTTTTTCACTTTGAGATTTAACGTATTCTTCACCTTAACGATGTGAGTTGTCAGAAACGACACGGGGGTTTGATTCCACGCTGTACTGCAGGCCCCTTTTTCCCTATTGGACAACTGTGGAAGGTTATGGACATGTTAAGCGTCGAAGCGGCGATCAATAGAAACTCGCACCACGTCACTGAGACACACTAAATTGTTATTATGTTGGATTCAGGACGTTCACCTGATGCTACAATCTTTTCTAAATTTACACATGGAATAACGGTAACTCTTAAAATTTCAGTGTATTTCTTTTGATTCTAATTTTAACTATACATATATGTAAATCAATTTCTGTGCCAGGCATGGATGGCCACGTGGTACGGGGCGTAAAGTCACGCGATGTACGGCCGCTCTCCCTGGAGGTTAAGCCTTCCCTCAACCCCCATCGTGTTAGTCACGCTAAAACTCAGAAATAGCTTCATTGATATGAATAAGACGTTTTTTTTTTTCGATTGCCTGAATACAGAGATACAGGGGCGGTCTCGAAAAGAAAATAAGAAAAATGGAAAGAAACAGGAGGAAAATTGTAACTTTGTAGACATCACCCCTTGGTATTATATTTCATTATATGCGTTGCCATATCTTTCATCCAACTGCCGTAAAACTTTCCACACTTGGTCCAACCAACTGCTACACAAGAGTTACAGTTCGAAAGGTTTAAACATTTTGACCGATTCAGGCCATTCAAATAAATCCAAAGGCAAAGATGAAATTATTATTGGACCGGGATTCGAATACGGATTTCCCGTTTCGGCGAAGCGGTCGCCTTAACCGATTTTTTTTTTCTGTTCTCTTTTGGAGTCTTCCATCTTCTCTTATAGCTCTCTCCATGAAATGCATCCTTTGACAAGCTTCAAAGCTATATCTCGCGTTTGCAACTCCATTCGTCTGTTTGTCTACATGATGATAAGGGCGTACACAAACGGCAGCCAGGAAGTAAAACCGCTGTTCTTCGTATCGGGAAAGGTTGAAACAACAGTAACGTAATTACAAATGAAAACACTTCTTCTGTGTGAGAGGACAAATGAGTTCTTCCTTCCTATGAAACTTCTGCAGCGTGGGCGTCGTAAAAATAATAACTCATTGTCATATACCTCAAATGCTATACAAAGAGTAAATACAGAATGAACGGGCAAATGAAGCTTTTAGGTTGCCGACGATGTGACGTAAACTGTGAAATGCATCACACGACTTCCATGTATCCGCTACAGGGAACATTCTTGATGATCTTCATTGAACACAAATTAAAACTTCTCAACTAAAGGGTAAACACTAAGGAAACATTTGTAAAATAAATCTTCAATGCGGTGGGGGGGGGGGGGGGGGGAGGATTAACAGTTGACTTACTGTCACTTTCATCTTACTAAGGGAATCATCAACTTTGAACATGAATTATCTTCTCGTATTCGTAATGTATGGCAGCAGGCAGAAAATTCGCAAAATGTTCACGATGGTTTCTGAGTTCTTTCGCTCGTTCATGATCTTCCGAAACATGCTCCATTTAAGAGAACACATTACTGAGGTTAAGTTCAATTACTGTATGGCCAAGAAGCCACACTGTCGCTCTTTTTTTCGTTCGAGTAAATGGCTGGAAGTCAGGTGTAATGACGTGTAGGACAGTCACGGTGGCGGGTGCTGTCCTGTTGATTAGCGACACAATCGCACCACACAGCTCCGACACTGTGCAGACACAGGAAAACGAGCTCATGGTTGTTGAGGTCACCACATCTTCCACAGTTGGCGGAGGGGCGCAAGTGGATATCCGCTAACCACTGATTGATTGTAATTGTATTATTAAACAGTCTAAACCAGACTGAGCGAGCGTCTAAGGGTATCACTGGGTGGTTTCTGTTAGTCCAGACTTGCTTCCAGTTCACATATGGTATTAGTGATTCCAGTTTGTTGTGCTATTGGGGTCCTTTCTCACCAACATGCAGTCGAGGCGCAGGACGTAACTACTATGTAGATAAAAGTCCGTGATATATGTTGTAAGCTTTTTTTTTTTTTTTTTTTTTTTTTTTTTTTTTTTTTTTTTTTTTTTTTTTTTTTTGTGAGACTATGTGGGTACATGCAATCAGACAGCCCGGTGCGTCTTCGCTCGGTGAGACGGGCAGGCTACTTGACACCTGTAGCCTACGAGAAAGACAGGCCCCAGCGCGGTCGTCACGCCACGTAAGCAAAATAGTTCCGAGTCGGCGCGATCGCTAGCTTAGTGGCTGCCCGCTATGACGCAGTGCGCAGTGCCCCAGAAGCCGGCCAATAGGCTAGCGATCGCGCCGGCTCGGAGCTATTTTGCTTACGTGGCATGACGACTGCGTTGGTTCCTGTCTTTCTCGTAGGCCTCGCTTGACACCGCTGTGATGTCACGCCAAAGTCGCTTTACGTCAAAAAACCAGACAGCATATGCGTGTGACGTCGGCCGGCACGACTGCGCTCGGTGGGACACTGCCGTGACATTCATGCAAGAACATCTACAAAACGAAGCCTTGAAGTGAAATAATGCAAGGTTTTTTTAAAGTGAGGAAATAACATTGTCTTAGTCTGTTGTAGTGGTGGGATGTGTTCCATTGCCGAACTGCTTGTTGTGGTCTGAGTTCAATGACGCCACAACCTGTAAGCATGGAAGCGAGGACTGTGTTCATAGCATGTTACATGAGGAATGAAAAAACGTGTTACCGAAGACGAATGCTTATAATTTGCAGTTGAATGGTTTGAAGATGCATTAATCAACACACAGGGACGTTTGCTTGTACTGGGTCTATATTTTCCGAAAAACAACGCTTAAACATCCAAAGGACAAAAGACGAATACCGCTGAGTCTAGATTGGTTTTCTAAGTTTTGACCACCGCCAGCATTTAGAAAAAAAATTGTGTCAGCCAATGATAGCACAGCATTGTCACACGACCTGGAAATTGGGGGTTATATAAGGCGTGCAGTGATACACATTAATCCGTAATCATTATGAAGCGTCAGCATTAGCAGCAGCCGAGGAGGCATAAGAAGCGAGTAAGTCCATCAACAACAATATAATTTTGCCTGCGGCAATAATATCCAGCCTTCCTGATCTGTTCAGCGTGTTGATCCAGGACACACAGCCGGCCACAGGCAGAGTCCAAAGAATGGCAGCTCGTCTTGTATTGCCTAGATACAGGGGAGACAGCGTTACGGAAATGATACAGGATTTGGGTTGGGAATAATTGCAACAACGGCACTTATCGCTGTGGCGTGGGCTACTTACGCAACTCCAATCGTCAAAATAGCGCTCTCGAACATTTAATTTGTGTCTGTGATTATATTTTATGTGCACCGATTTTGTGAGCGCTTATATTTCACATTTATTCATTACTGACACTTTGCGCTACCTTTCTGTGGTCCTTAAGTGTAGGGGACTATTTAACGCTGGGTGCAAATGCCGATGTTGGCGCATTTTCTTCCACTTTTGGATTAACGATAATCTATTGTTCCGTAATATTTCAAAACTTTTATGTAGGGTATTTGATTACCTTCAAGTTGTTGTTTTATTTATGAACATTTTAGTAATTGTTCCTTTATGTTCCAGTTGTGCATTGAGGTTAAAGATTTGTAGTCTGGCGGCCGGACCCAGCGGACAGGGCCCGGTTAGGTTTCCATTCCAGTGGTGTGCTGGTTCCTGCACTTAGTGTTGCAACCTAGTATTTGTAATTGGTTTCACGATAGCTTTCTCCTTACGGTTCGTCGTCAATTTAAATTCTTGTCCTGTAAATACTGGTTTTTTTAAGTTGCATTTGTAAGTTCGTTTCCTTGTTTTTGTTTTTAAAGTGGATGCTCGCGAGCATTTTCCTTGTTTTTAAGTGTCAATCATGACTTTGTTTTAAATTGTTCCTCTTGTTCCAGTGTGCAGTTTCCTTAATTTAGTTTTGCTAATGTTCCCTCTATGTAAAAAAAAAAAAAAAAAAAAAAAAAAAAAAAAAAGGCTTGTAAAGATTGATCTGTCTGTTAGCAAAATCTACCTTGTTTATAGAATAAGGAGCTATTCAGGTATCCTTTAAATAAATTCTTCTTTAAACTGGCAAATGTTGTTACTTGGGGCTTGGGCCTTCCGTCAATACCACCCTTTTCACAGAGTATCCGATGTAGATGTTTCTAGACGATGTTGGTCCAGTACTCCTCACTCCCGCATGGTGACTTCATGCCGCGGCAGGCCAACACCTTCTACAAGAGCGTACCGACGTCACACTGAGAGGTCGCGAACGATAGCTGACTGGCCGGCCGCTACGAGGTGGTGGGCGTGGCCTAACTGCCAGCCACTTAGCTGGCTCTCCCGGCCTCTCGGTGTGAAGTCGGCACGGCCTGTTGTGAGGCCTTGTCTTCTAGGATGTGGGGGCAGCCTCGCCCGCCGCTCCGCAGCCTAGTGCAGTCGCCGTACAAGATGTAAAAATACCTGACGCTCAAGTAGCCACTTCGGTGTTCGTGTTGACTCTGAAAACCGCCCTGCACCAGACAACTTCACTGATGGTGGGAATGTAACAGTATGTCATGCTAGACGAGAACGTAACTCCCGAAGCGTCGGTCGATACCTGTGTCGCAACTATTTCCTCTCCAATGCGCCGTTGAACATTACCGAACAAACTGCCAAACGAGAAGTTCTACCTCACCCTGTAGCTTGCACCCTTTTATCCCGCGGTCAGTCACGAAATTTTGGCTGCTTCTGCACCTGTAGCTCCCACATCAAGAAAATCTAAGAAGTCCTCTTCTGACTCGCCGACAGATGTGAAAGGGCGTTCGTCTTCGGAAAATAAAAAAAATAAAAAAAAAATTGAAAGTTTGCGTTGCCTGCAAGGGTGCCACGGATGCCTCAAAAGAATTACGTACGGTAGCGCATCAGGTGGCTGCAAAACACAAAAAACAACCAGCTTGAAACAACGAAATCGGCCGCAGTTTCTCGAGTCGAACTTATGGATTTAGATGAGACACAAGAAAACCGCCGGACCACATGTTGTTAGTGGATGATGAGTGTAATGCCGAACAGTCATGAATATTACTGTTGCAAGTGTACGCGTATGTGTACGTGGATACATTGTAGTTACTGCTTGCATGTCTGCTCGTAATCATTCGTCTCTCTCTCTCTCTCTCTCTCTCTCTCTCTCTCTCTCTCTCTCTGTGTGTGTGTGTGTGTGTGTACATCGATATATCGTAATCTAATGTCTGGAAATTTTACGGACAGTATTACAATTAACATCAATAGAATTGAGTACGACGTAAAAATTAGAGTCCTCACAGCCTTCGTGCATAATACTAATATGGACATTGGGCTACTACAAAAATGTTTGTAGAACCACACGTAGCGGTATTTGTCACTATTGCCAATATCAGCAAAGAGCACCATTTACGAGCTGTAATCCTACTACGTGATGGTATTACCCATTCAAACGTTTTGCGGCTCACGAATGGGCGCGTCATCTCCTGCAACTTCAACGGCATTGAGATTATCAACTTGTATGCATCATCCGGCAGTAATCGCCGACAAGGACGTTCCTCGTTTTATAGAACTAACGTGCCCTTTCTAATTAACGCCTACGCCGACAACCATATAAGTGGAGTAGATTTTAATTGCGTAATTTCACTGCAAGAGTAAACGCCGCATTTTCATAAATGTATCGAACTCTACCACTTCGTCCACGGACTGAAATTCCTCGACACCTAGGAAATAAATGACGGCAACAGCGTAGCGTACACACACAACTCAGGCAGCCGAATAAATTGGTCTCTGACGCACTTCGAAGAAATGTAGCCAACAGCGATTTTGCACCCGTTAGGATTCCCGATCATAGCGTTCACTAGTACTTCGTCAATTTTCGGCGCTCACAAGCCTTTCACGGAAGAGGCTACTGGCGAATGGACAGTGGCGTGTTGCGCGACCAGCAGCTGCACGCAGACGTACAACAGGCATGGGAGCAGGCCAAGAGATCCCAGACCAGGTACAGGACAACTATCGAATGGTGGCTACGTCGCGCCAGACCGAGGCGTAGAGCAGCTGTAAAACGGTACGCTTATCAGAAATAACACTGGTACAATCACCGCCGCTTATCGCCAAATAAGAAAGTACAAAGCGGAAATAACAACCTGTGTCGACAACAAATGGAAAGCACCATCACAAGGTCGCAACCGAAGGACAATGCGTCGCAAGAAACTCTATCATACGTTACGAACCCTGAAGCGTTCGACAGCAAAGCTAATCGAGGTGGTCGAAGATAGCAGCGGAAATGCAGTCACACAAAAAGGGACATTTTGTCACACGTATGCAGGTACTATAGAGGAGTCTATTACAACCACTTTGCACTTTGCAATGAAGTACTTAACGTAATATATTGCCTCTTGTCACATGAAGACGTTGCCACACTCGAGGCCCCATTTGTCGAAGGATGTGTTCAGCGCAGCAAAATTAAATTCTCCCGGACCCGACTGCGCAGAATTTTACCAACAGTATTGTGATCCGTGGGGGCCCCGTTCTAACTCAGCTGGCCAATGAAATGTGACAACTCGATTCTGTTCCGGATGAAGTCAAAGAAGGTTTTATTGTGCCTATACCGAAAAAATACAATAGGAGTAAGATTACCGAAATGCGAACAATCACTTCACTCAACTCGGACTACAAAATCATAACGAGGGCTGCCAAACAGCGACTACAGCCGGTGCTCCAACAACTACTGCGAACAAACCAGTACGCTGCATTGTCTGGATTGCGGCGGAGCGGCCAAGTGCATTGAGACGCTATGCTTCGATGTGCGATGCCGTTCCCCCTCGGGGGTTCGAATCCCCCCTCGGGCATGGATGTTTGTTCCCTCTTTAGTATAAGCTAGTTCATAAGTAGTTTGTATGTTTAGGGACTGATGACCCCGTCGGTGAGTCCCATAAGCTTTACACATATGTGAACCTCTGTGCATTGTCTGGGTGCAGCTGGATAACAGGTGCCTGCCAGTTAAGGGACGTCACATGCACTCTGGCGAACAATCAACGTCCTGGCGCGTTACAGTTCCTACACTTTGAAAAGGCGTACTACCGCATCAACCGTCAATACCTCTTCAAAATATTGACGAAGATGGGCTTTGGCCAGCGTTACGTCAAATTATTATAACACTTCCGTTCTATTCTATTGTTCCGCCACCGCCCCCCCCCCCCAAAAAAAAAAAGGAGAATAGAAAACCTGGCCCGATGCTGGAAATCCGGGTTTGGATGCCGATCCATCACAAACATTAAAAGTCGACCACTGTATGAAACAAGAGCTTCGTTTTATCACTAAAATTAGCAAATGAGGTCCTTGTAAACTACCGGTTACTCCCTGCTACAAAAACTTGTTCCTTAGCACAAACTGAGAACTGACTCGTTTCAAATTACTTCAATAACAGGAAGTTAACACTACAGTGGTCAATGTACATAGCAGTTCACACGTTATTATACACAGACATTAATAATCAAGCCACCACAATTAAAGTTATCTTAGAAAGGTGGCTAAGAAAACATTTATGGCGCAACGGAATTTAGAAATAAGAAAAATTGCTTCTGAGCTTGTTCTCAGCACTTGTGAAGAACAATATTAAATAAAAGAGGGAAGGTGCTCTAAAACTACAATTTATACGCAACTTACGGATTATGCTGAACTTAAACTTGTTTATTCAAATAGAAAACAAGCAAAATGGGAAACCAATTTTGTTAATACAATAAAAATGCATCTCTTACACGGATTAACACGGACGGTGCCCAGCCTAAATTATACGTGATTTAACGCTGCTGGGGGGAAGGATTTACAAACAACACTCATTCGCTCACACACACGCAATGCCACAGTGAAACTCGCCAAAATCAGCGTGCTGAGACGAGGCGGAAGCAGGCGCCGCTACCGTAGGCGAAATTCAGAAAGACGGAGGTAGCACAAAACACAATATACAAAAACATTTTGAAGCTGGATCTGTTCTATCGTGCCTGTTTTGAGATGGTGCGTATGTACAGCCAAGTCAAATTACATTTGAAATGGACCGCGAGCAAACATGCTAACGGCGACAAACGGCTTCATTACATGAACGCCCTCCACTGAAGGTGAAGTGGTTGAAAGTCGGATTCATTATAAAAAATCACCGTGGATTCTTATGTTGCAGTCTGTTAGAAATCGATCTAGGTACTGGTTTTATATGAAAAGTGGCGTGAATTCAGGCGACTAGCTGCAAACCCCGGAAGTCGGAACTCGCACCCACATGGTTCCGAAAACCGATAAAATTGTATAAAATCAGTTTCCGAAAAATAAATTAACTGCAGCATGCAACCCATAGAAATGTTTAAAATTATATAAGAAAGCGAATAAAATACAGCTACATGCGATAGGGGGCGATTACAGAGACGGATGAAGTCCAGTCTCCAAAACTCGTAAAAGTGAAATAATTACAAAGTCGGAAAAATAAAATTAAGAATTACAGCATGCAACCCATAGAAATGTTTAGAATTAAATAAGAAAGCTATTGAAGGAGGTTTTACAAGGCTCAGAGAGAATTACTGACAAAGGCAGAGTGCGTATTACCAGTCGGAGAAGAAACAGCAAAATGAAAATAGGCGGGGAGAGTAGATCGCGAAATATTAGTGGAAATAAGAAGGATACCCGCATAGTTACTTGCCTGATTGGCATGGAACAAACAAGAGTGGATGGTGAAGGCTTTGTTCTATGACCTTACCACGTGGAACACATATCACTCACGGAAGGAAACGATGAGAAGATTTTTAAATGCATTGTACAAATATGAACATATCACCTATTAGAAATCGGGCCCCACAAAGCTAGAAAGTATTTACACCGCCACATGATCACAAAAGGTTTTTACATAGCAGGTCGTTATCAAACTGCAACTAGAATCACACACGCCGCGTTTATATATTGCAAATCACTGAATTGAAAAACGAGAACACATTTCCGCACACGATCGGAGAAAATATTCGAAAAAATGATTCTAAGTTCACGAGTCTAAGTTAAACGTGCTAGACCTTGAAACGCTACCATCTCGCGAACACAAGAGGAGAACCAACCTTACCTCCCCAGACGCCCACTATAGGAAGAAGACCCAGCGGTCATGAGGCGGGAAACTGCTACCGGTAGTTGGAAACCCCAAGAAACAGCGGTGGTGGGGGCGGAGAGAAAGTACTCTCAGGCTAAGGGAAGGCTCACCGACTAGCTTACAATCAAAGGGTGTGGAAACCTCCGTGGTAGCATGAGCAGCTATCGACTCTGAGCCAGAGAGAACTATGAAAAGCGGGCTACTCCTATCCACATTCAGACAGCCATAGATTCTCACACCCACTTAAAACTAAAACAACTGCACATTCTCACAGGGACAGTGGCGTAGCAGAGAAGCCGTACTAATGACACATTAATTAATGCAATAATAAATTATTAACATTACAAAATAAGAAAAATGTAGCAATATTAACTAATATTTTAACACATGAAATAAAAATGCTAATCCTCAAGCCTTGAAAAGAGTGGAGTTCAAGTTTTAACAAATTTATAATCTAGCGACATTAAATAAAGTATAACTTTACAGAAATATACAAAAACATATGGAAAACGACAACCGGTCGTCTTTCAATATTCAGCTTTCCTGTTGGATTTATTTCAATGGCCTGAAACGGTCGAAATGTTTAAATATTTCGAGTTCGTAATATTGTGGCCGTTAAAGTCATCAACAGACATCATATCAATAAGCCTGGCAGTGTTCATGTTCTATTATCTAGCGGGATATTACTCAACTGATCTAATTGATATTTTGCATACTGTATGTGATTAGCTGCACCGAAAGAAGTAGGATAGTTTTTTCTATCGATTAAAGAACTAAGCATATTGTATTCTAAATTACATGTTATGGTGGCCAGTCGGACGCAATAGATTTATCAAGGACCTGGAGGCGGAACTTACTCTTTACTGATTTGGGTTGGTTAAGCATCCCATGGCTGGCACCGTGTTACGACTTCAGCCCTTTCCTTGACGCTAATACTTTTTTAAAGTTACACATTATTCCAAATATTTGTGCCACATAATCGTGCGCAATACATTTTTGGTGTATTTAATTGTAATTGTAACTGTTGCTGTGTATTATTTTTAGTGAAATGCTACAAAAAAAAGCATACTTCCACAATGCTTGGATCAAAAGAGGCCATCGCGAAAACCTGTTCAATTAATTGTTTGTATGTCACTGAAGTCTTTCTAAATGACAGGACCGATTTTGAAATTTTGTGTTTGTATATGGGAGAGAGAGAGAGGGGGTTAGCCGCTGGATGATTTAGATTCACAAATGGATGCGGTTGCTGGCGCTGAAAAGCCTACATAATTGAAACTGGTAATTTTGCTAACTTCGGATGAGTTTCGAATTTTAAGCAGTGGCATACTATTCATTTCAGTGGAATAAAATTTTTCACACTCTTCACACAAAATGGCATTGTTTACATAATGTTTTGTACGAGTCATGACGCAGGATATTTTATAACACTGCGACACAAATCCTCGGATTTAATCTGACCTTGATGAAATTTTGTACAGTCTACCATCAAAACAAACGAGGCATCACTATCTGCAATACGTTTTGTATAGTCCATGTTGGAGGGTACGTTTCCCAGCAATAGACACAGTTTGTCCGAGTACCATAAATTTTGGCAGACATATAAATAATGGAACTCTGCTGTGGAGCCACTATGCAATGGAATATTACGTTGTCGCTGATAGCACACGCTGTTTACATACCTATTTTACCTTCGAGCAAATGGACGCGCCCGCCCCACGTCACCGGCGTGCGCACAATCGAGGGAAACAAGTCACTTGTGACAGAGCGGTCTAGCGTAAAGGTGTCACTATGTTTTCGGAACAGTAACAACGTAGTTGGATCAAGATTGAATGTACCGAAGGTCGTGCAGCACGACAGTGTCACGAGCTCTTCAAGAGGCGTCAAGGGAATAGAACAGTGGCACGTTGGGTAAAAGCCTTCAAAGAAGGTTTGCAAACTGTAGCAGGCATGCATCGGGCAGGTCGTCCTAGTTTCTCCGAAGCAGAGGTACATAATGTTGCCGCGATAGTGGACATTGGATAGTGATCGATGTCAGACGATTCGTGAATTCACCCAAGAAACCGCATTAGCGCTTACGACTGTGCTTTGCATCATCAAGGAACGCCTCGACAAACTAAAAATTGCTTCACGATGAGTTCCGCATGAATTGACGGAAATGCGGAAATGGATGCTTTACGACGCTGTTCATACGCACTTGGAGCGCTATGAGCGCGAAGGAGAGGCTTTTTTACGCCGTATTGTATCACTGGAAGTGAAATGCGCCACATCGTACGAGCCAAACCTAAAACGCCAATCCA
This sequence comes from Locusta migratoria, assembly GCA_026315105.1. Classification (NCBI taxonomy): domain Eukaryota; kingdom Metazoa; phylum Arthropoda; class Insecta; order Orthoptera; family Acrididae; genus Locusta; species Locusta migratoria. The sequence goes on from CM048748.1 coordinate 325,691,297, forward strand.
ACGAATAGCATCATTATGGGTCATCGCGAAAGTCTGCGTTTGAAGCCCAATATGGTGAAAGTTATGGTGATTCTCGTGTATGATTGTAATGGTGTTATCATAGCGCATTACGATCCTCCGCGGCAGACCGTCATTGCACAGTATTACTGTTCGTTTTTGGAGCATCTCCTGCGACCAGCTCTGAGAAAGAAACGACAACACTTTCAGCGCAACCCACCCCAACATTTTAGACGACAATGTACAGGTGCATTCAGCGCAAGCTGTGGCTGCTCTGTTCGGTCCACCATACTCCCTGGATTCCAGTCCTTATTACTTTGACTTGATTCCTAAGATGAAGGAGACACTTCGTGACATTCGCTCCGGAACTGTTCCACAAATTCGACAGGCAGCACTCCGCTTCATTGGCACCATCAACAGAACAGGCTCTGCTAACGGTATACTACACCTTCCACATCGCTGGCAATGGGTTCTACCCAACGCTAGTGACAGTAACAAATATGTAACGCTAATGTATCGGTTGTGAATAAATAGTTGTCACGATATAAGTTCGAACCCTCGTACGTAACTTTCCATCTACAATGAATGACTAAGATAAACAGGGTACGGCTGGTATGTAGTGGCAAAGTGAATGGGTGGATATAGATGTACGATGGAGGAAGAGGTAGAGGTCAGGCAGGAGGACGTGAAGGATGATTTGGTGAATGAGGAGCAAGGGAGAGCTGAGGAGCAGCAAGCAGAGGCTGATGGAGGGAGGTATAGGGCAAGAAGAGATGGACAGAAGAATGAGCGACCAGCACAAGGACTAAAATAATATTGGAATAAGTAAATACCTGCGTAATTCCGGGTTTTCAGCTAGCTAATACTGAGAGAGGCCTAAGACGACAAATTGTAAGGTAATAAATAGGCCAGAGAGATTAGGGATGGGGTGTAGAATGTATATCCAATCCACATTTAGCAATTGCGAATTACTGCCAGGTTCGCTTATATATACAGATGTCCCACTCCCACTCAACTTTTTCACCCCAGGTGTCTTTGGAACTATAATAGATACTGACAAAAGACTTTCATGATTATGAACGTAGGGCGGTGGCTTATGAAAGTAAGAAAAATGCGACAGTCTAACACGTAAACAATATTATTTTCAATACAAACCATTTTTAAATGGTACCCCATACTATTTCTTACGCAATACATAGCATGAAAAATCTCGAAAAGAAAAGCTTTGGTTGCAACGGAATGCATCAATTACACCCAGAGAAACTGCAAAGCGAAGTTAACGCTTTAAATACGCGAAGCGGACTGATAGCGCTTTTCGCGAGTGTCTCAGGACGTGCTAACTGTGATCTTCATGTATTTCAAACGTCCTGTTCGTTTCGCAGTGTCTCCGAATATAATTGATGCATTGAGATGGAACCAACGGCATTATTTTTGTGATTATTCATGCTATTGATTGCTTAAGAAAGAATATGGGTATACATTTCTAAAAGAATAAACTTTCCGTTGAAAATGATTCCGTTTTAAACAGTCTCATGGTACCTACTTTCATAAATACCTGCAGTGCGATCATGGTCGTGAAATTTGTTTTTTCAATATCTATTGTAGTTTCCAGAGATATATGGGGTGAGAAAATGGAGTAGACCCCCCTGTACAAAAAAATCTCGTGTCACGAGATTTGTCCGCAATCAACTCCGAAACTACGCAACAGATCATTACGAAATTTTGTACAGTGTATGTGATTTCCTCCAATTTAGAAGACAGGATAGTTTCTATTTATATTGGAAACCTCGACATTTTATAGCAAATTAGATATTTTTATCTACAGTGCAAGCATCCGATAACAGTCTTCAATATATTGGTATAGTGCTCGGTCAGAGACTAAAGATCACGTTTTCAAACTCATTCGCCCATGGAGTTTATCACTTTGAGTTTTAACTCACTTTTCACTTCTTTATTACCTAAGTCTTACAATTTATTGACGTTACTTGACATTGTAGGTCTTGGAGGCGATCTGATGATTTAAAATTCTCCAAAAGTGTGAACGCCAAGCTCGCAAAATACTTATTTTATTTAATGACGACCGGTTTCGGAGGAATGTGCCACCTTCGTCTGGCCATATTACATTTTATAAGTTGGTCATCTTACAATTTTGAACATGGTAGATAAACAGCAACTGTAATGTAATTTTTTAACAGTTTTGTATACCAACCAACCGGTGCGCGTAATTTTTAGGTTCTTCGTTGCCACTAAGGACAACTTCATCAGAAGAATAAAAATAATTACCTAAAAATGATAACAACAGAGTAATGTTTCGAATGTTTGTATAGCTTATGGGACTTTACTACGGGGTCATCAGTCCCTAAACTTACAAACTACTTATGAACTAGCTAACACTACGGACGGCACAAATATCCATGCCCGAGGGGGGATTCGAACCCCCGACCTTAGTGGCCGTGAAGACCGTGACTGGCGCGCCGCAGTCCCCTCGACCACCGCGGTCGGCAACAACAGAGTAAATATCCTACACAGTACTTACATTAAACAAATGACATCAAAGATATTACGGGTAGGGTTGCTCAGGTCAATTACAATAAAAATTAGCATTATGGCCATAAAAATAAAATACAAATTACACCAGTATGTGTGAAGGGCATGAAGGAACTGACTAAGAGTTGCTAAACACATATGCACGTAAATGTGCACTAGGGCGCGCCACATGCTGGCCGCTAGTGACGTGGGCAGTACTAATGTTACATAATTACGGACATATTTAATAGCTTACATCTGTGAAAGGTTAGACAGATTTTTTTAAATTTTTTTTGTATTTTTATTTATTTATTTATTTATTTATTTATTTATTTATTTATTTATTTTTTTTTTACAATATTGTATTCCAAAATTTAATGAAAGCTCCAAGTAGGAGAAAATATGACAGAAGATCGTCAGAAGTATGCAGAAGCATACGTACATACAAAAGCCATACTTTAGTAACGATGTAGTATAACCAACTGTACAGTACATACATATTTTCATTTTATTATTTATTTATTTATTTTGGCAAAAAACTTGACAAGATCAAGGTACAGCGGAAATAACGTACTAAAGTGAATTACGTATAATCAGTTAGAAGACAAAGCAATGTTACTGGAGTGGAGGAGGGAAAAAAACCCGGAATACAAGCATCACCCTGACTTGAGCACCAGCTTGAAAGAGTTAAAGAAATTTTTATGTTTCAGTTGCAATTTCTTATTCAACACATCGTTATTAGGTAAGTGGCTAAATATTTCCAATTGTTCTAAGACGTCAAGTTTCCACCCTTTCCTTTCCTTTAAACCTTTAGGATTATGACCTGACCAACAGATATTCTGCAAATGTTCAATTATGGACATTAGTACCTTTTCTCCCTAACAAGTATGCCTTGTACCTTACGTTAAAGGCTCTGTCTGTCTGTCCAATATAAAATGCTGAGCATATGTGACTGGTAATTTTGTACACTCATAAGCTAGGTAAGAGTTCGTCTAAAGCTTTAAAATGATGAATTAAATTTCTTTGTAAATTATTGTGTGCGAAGAAAGCAACTTTGCACCCGTATTTCTTAGATAACAGACGCTGAATCCTATACGATACATTGCCTAAAAACGGTACTGAAAAGAACTTTTTCTCTTTAGTGATTTGACTGGAACCTAAAGTGATGTTTCTTATATTGGTTTTCTGTTCAAAGATATTTTTTAGTAGCGAAGGTGCATAGTCGTTATTGTATGCTACAGTTTCAATCAAATCGATTTCTTTCTGTAACAAAGGGGTGGTTATAGCACGGTGAATAGCCGAATGAACGAAAGCACTTTTATGAGACTGAGGGTGTGTTGAGTCTGAAGGTATAGCATAGTCAGTGCTCGTAGGTTTACGATAGATGTCGAAAGTTATTAAAAAAATTAATTTTGTTCACCGATAATCATGAATGTTGTCAGATACTGTTGATCGGCCGCCGGCCGCGGTGGCCGAGGGGACTGCGGCGCGTCAGTCACGGTCTGCACGGCCACTACGGTCGGGGGTTCGAATCCCCCCTCGGGCATGGATATTTGTGCCGTCCTTAGTGTTAGCTAGTTGATAAGTAGTTTGTAAGTTTAGGGACTGATGACCCCGTAGTTAAGTCCCATATAAAAAAATAAAAAAAAAAAAAAAAGGAACTGCTGATCGATATAGGTAGGAGCATATGGATTGAGTGAGACTGAGGAGAGGACAGAAGACGAGAATGTGGGCCGAGAGAGAGAGAGAGAGAGAGACGGAGAGGGGGGAGAGAGAGGGGGAGTGATGTGCTGAAACAAGGAGGGAGAAGGGCCGATAGAGAGGGAGTTAAATGATGGACAGCTGACAACAGCAGGTGAACATAGGATGAGTAGAGCAAGATGAAAAGAATGAAGAAGCAGGTAGACCAATAGAAAATGGTAATAGCCACTTAACGTATACCACAGATTTTAACAGGACAGGAAGCAGAAATACGTATAGAGTTGGAGGAGGAGGAGATGGTGGTGGAGAAGATGGTGGTCAAGGAGGAGCAGATAGAGGTGAAGGTAGGTACAGAGAGAGGAGGAAACGGAAAGAGAGAGGCGTTAAAGGAGGAGTTAGACTGAGAAATGATGAAATGGATAGAAAGGAGAAGAGTAAATTTAGAGAGAGGGAAGAAGGGAAGAACGGTAGAGGAAGAACGGCGATGAACGGAGAGTGAGGTGAAACAATCAAGTACACGGGCAACGACGGGTATTAAGGCTAGTATATAGGCTAGTATATTCCATTCTAAAAACTGTTTGTCCAGATGAAAATTACAAATATTTCTATCAAATTGTCTTTAGCCGACATGGGGGCATCAATCAGCTTGATTGCCTTCTCGGTAATTACTTTTTATTTAATTTTTTAACCAAGATATGAACAGCGGTATGACGTTTTTAAATGGCACCCTGTACTTTTTATTTGGCAATTCATTTCCTATTCAAAAATGTCTCACAGGGTACCAGTCATTGAAGCAACATTATTAATTAGATAACAGAACATTGCCGTTGACTCTCCCAAGGCTTTGTGAATGTACTCGGAGGTAATGGAACACATCCACGTGCTGACGTTGGCAGAGGACAAATGTAAACATAGATAGAATGCACACCCGTCATTACGTCAGCCATCGTCAGATGAAGAGCTGTGGAGTAGAATGTACACCAAAGAAGAGACGGTACTCATCGATGGGGAAGGTAAGTTAGCAGAACAGTTATTGCAATACTATTTTCTTATGTACAGTACAGGTAAATTTAGTAACGCAGTTTAGTCCTTTTACAGTTTAGTCCTTTTACTGTTCTGTAGAGTAGGCATACAGTAAAGGCTGCACTTCCTACAAACTGCATCCTAACGTTTCTTTTATTGTTGTAGGTAGGCGAAATGCTACGCAGGTAGAGGAACTATACCGAGCTATATTCTGACAAGAACCCACTTTCAAGACGGATTTCTCGTCTTCTTGCGACGTTGAAAACAGGTTGTCTGAACCCGCGACAACGCAATCGTCGTAGCATTTGCACAGACCATGCTGCCGAAGTTACTGTTCTCGCTTCCGTTGCTATGAATCTGCAAGTGAGAACAAGACAGCTTGAACACGAGATTGGCATTCCTAAAATAGTGTACATCTTATTCTTACACGTCATCGCTTCCATCCTTACCATGTACACCTACACCAAGAAATGCATGAGAATGATTCCCAGAATGATGTTCAGTTCTGTCAATGGCCGCAGCAGCAAATCCTCGCCAACCCGGAATTCTTGTCCAACGTTCTATTTACCGATGAATATTCCTTCTCAAACAAAGGACAAATAAAGGAAAATGCATTATTGGTCCAGCGACAACCCACAATTGCTTAGACAGGGGGAACATCAGCGTGAATGGAGAGTTAACATCTGGTGTGGGATGCGTGGTACTACAATTATTGGCCCTTATTTCATCTATGATAGTCTAAACGGCAGAATGTATGCTAACTTCCTCACACGAATTAATCCTCCTCTTCTGGTTGAAATGCCTCTAAGAATCAGAATGCTTATGTGATGTCAACACAGTAGATGGATAGTTCGGGGAGGAACAGTTACTTGGTCTGCTAGGTCTCCTGATTTAAATCCTCTGGACTTTTTTCTTTGGGGATGCATTATAGAAGTTGTCTATCGCGACGCTCCAACAGCTTCAGAGGACATGAAGGAACGTATCGTGCTTCCTTGTAATTCTCTTCGGCAGGCAAAACTGGAAGTAAATAATATACCAGAAACTCCTGTAATATCCAAATTTGTTGTACACCTCCTTAGTTACATGATCTAGCCATCTAATCTTCATCAATCGTTTGTAGCACAACATTTCAAAAGCTTCTATTATATTTCGTCTGAAGTCCTTATCGTCCACTTTCACTCCCATAAAATGCTACACCCCAGGCAAATCTTCCAGAAAGGATTTTCTAACGTTTAAACTTTAAACTAATACTGGATGTCAACAAATTTCGCTTCTTCAGAAATGCATTCCTTCCCGTATCCATTCTGCATTCTATATCTTCTTTACTTCACCAATTAGAAGTTATTTTTCTACCCAAATAACAAAACTCATATACTACTTTTTTGTCTCATTACCTAATCTAAATTCTTTGTCATCGCCTAATTTTCTGACGCTCCATTACCCTTGTTTTACTGTTGTTTATGTTCGTCTTCTGTGTTCTTTTCAAGACACTGCCCAGTCCATTTAATAGCTCTTCCAGGTCCATTGCTGTCTCTGACAAAATTACTATGTCATCAGCTAACTTCTTCTCCCTGAACTTATTCTTTCTCCAAACTTCTCCTTACATTTCTTCATAGCTTACTCAATGTACAGATTGATCAACATTGGGGAAATACTACAACCCTGCTTTACTTCTTTCCCCACCACTGAGACCCTTTCATGCCCTTTGACTCTAATTAACTGCTGTCTGTTTTATTAAAAGTTGAATATAACTCTTCGCGACCTATATTTTACCCCTGCTACCTCCCAGAATTTCAATTCTAGTTAATGTTGTCAAAAACATTCTCTATAAATGCTAGAAACGTATGTTTCCCTTTCCTTAGTCTGTATGCATCTTATTAAAATATTTCATTAATGGATTATTATTTGGTTTAGTATCTCACTTCATTAAGTGATCAATGCATGATACTTTATAAACGGGCCATCACACTATAGCAGGTTCTTTGGAGTGGCATGAAATGTAAATCAATATAAAAAAGTATAGCTTTTAATTCAAATACACCGGATTTTTATGAGAATATCATGTAAAACTTTGAAGTAAAACGTCCAAAAATTTCGTCCTAACAACGTTACGCATCTTTTTAATAAAATATTTTCATTAAAAATATTAATAACCATCTGTCTTTGTGTGGTAGTAGAGACTGAGCGACAGATATTGGAGGAGTTATGACGTCATACACATTGCGTTGTCTGAAAATTCATTTTCTCGACGATCGCAACACAAATTACCAGATTATTGTAGTCTTCTGATTGCCAATGAAAGCACTCGTTATGATCCGATAAACACAAAATGTAATTAGAATTTACGTCTACAGCGTTAAGCTTTTGTAGGATTCTGCCTAACGTCAAATAGTTAACCAATAACTCACCTGGGCAATATTCATACGTACATAACTGATTTATTCTTGCGAGTTGGATTCTATAAGAATTATTGACGGAATTGCTGCTGAACAATAGTTATATCTTAAAATTAATCTTATTAACGGATTGGCGGTCCTAGGAGACAGTATATTTTAAGTGCTATCACACGAAGTTATAAGAGAGTGTATTATGTACATAACTTTCGGTGCATTTAGAGGCATGTGTTAAAGAAGACGCTTCAATTTTACGGATTCTTTTATAGCGAAATTGTCAACTGATATGAGCTTTCTCTCCTTAAGAAAATGTAATATGAATTTCTTGTTACGATCTGTAGTGAACGTAAATGTTGAATTTTAGCAAGTTTTTTGAAGCTTCTTTTCAAATCTTGCGATTTAATTTTGGCCGAAGGAAACCTCTCTCTATTTAAAGAACCGCGTTTATTTTGTAGGGTATATTTCCTCCTGTTTTGCCTTCAGTTTTGTAGCTAACTTGTTTTAACAAACACAGTGTTTCCCAAGAGTATATGACATGAGGAGAAAACTTTACTCAACGTAGCAGAGCCATTGTTAGTTTGCCGTGAATATTTGGCATTAATGAAGTTCATGTACTCTCTGTTCGACATGTTCGTAACTTTCGCAACAGTAACTTCTGGCGACACAGTAGACGTAATTATATATATAAAATTTCCTTCCGAAGAGCATGGTTAATTATTGAGGTCACAATGACAAAAGCAGCTTCAATATTTTAATGTAGCGCTTAATCAGTGGTGCCACGTTGGACACAAGAGAGTGCGAAATTATTTCTATACAGTTTTGTAATAATTGTCGATAGCAGTCGTACTGTCTGACAGGTCTAAGATATCTGTCAATGTATACTTACAAATGGAAGTTGCTGCCAATATAGTGTAACTAAGTGACGTACCACACTCTCTTTTTTCTATCTACGTTAAATTTCAAAATACATGTTACGTAACAAAGTGAAAGGCAATTTCAGGCTGGACCTGTTAAGTGGAAATTCGATTACTGAGCGAAATAAACACATCCTGTTTCCCAATCAAAGCTACAAGTACCATAATAACAATTTTTCAGCTTGTCGTAATCTTCTGCATTATCACGGCTAGTTTTCTGGAGTCTTAGGAGTATTGAGTCAACGTTTGGAATCACTGGATTATTGTACAATCATGTGTACTTCATACAAGAGGAGCTGACAAATGTTGTAGGAATGAATGTTCTGGTTAAGAGCTTTAAATTTTTCAGAAGAAGATTCATATGCAAGTGTTTGCGGGAGGCTTAGTAGGTACTACTGGAAGAGGTAGTGCAGAACTATTCTGATAATACATTCGTTATACATTGATGACCGGAACTCTCAGACAAGAGACAACATTTTGTAGATACCAGGATATACGTATATTGATACTTATAAACCAAGAGGCGCTTTCCGTGTGTTCAACGTAAGGCGAAGCAAACTGTTAGCGAACGTAGCATTCGTCAATGTGTGATTTTGGTATGATGCTTGACGTCAATAGATAGCAATTATCACTGCTCTTCAGAAAGAGCTTCTTATTACGACGTACAGCCTTCAATCTTTATGTATAACTAACTAGATGAAAAATACTCCAATCGGAGCTTAAAAGAAGACGAGATATTTCCTTTAGAAAGAGACTGACAAATCTGTGGAACTAGCTATTGTGTATGAGCTAAAATCAACCAGACACACACACACACACACTATATATATATATATATATATATATATATATATATATATATATATATATATATATATACAATGATAATAGATACTGATAAAGGAACTTCACAGCTATGGACGTTCTACAGGGGCCTATGAAAGTACGTACTGCAAAACTGTCTAAGCCGTAAAGAAATAGTATTTTTTCACAAACATATGTTTCTTAACTGACACACTTCAAGCAAGAGCATTAAATCACGATAAACAGCATCGCAATAGTGCAATTACATTCCTATATTCTGAGAAGAGAAGTTGACGCTTGATATGCAGTGTATTCATAAGTTAAACTGTGAAAAAAACTGTAAACGTTGCACCATTGATCGGAATGAAATCAAATTGCAACGGAATGTCATTCGAATACGAATAGAGGAAAAATGTATGCCAAAATAAATACCACCATAACTCATTATTGGTCGACAACGAGTGACAAATGAATCATTCAACAATGCCTACGGTGTAATTTAGACTTTAAACAAACTTTACTACTCAGGTTGCGTTGGTGTACAGGTGTGATACTGTTACGTAAGTCCATCCACCACGGCAAGGTGACAATGAAACATATGTGTTAAAATAAAATAAATAAAATTAAAAAAAGGCTTGCACTATGGCAGAGTGTGTGGATCTATATGAATGTGACAGCGTTTTTAGAATGGTACTGTACAGGGAAAGTTATCTGAATGTTAGATTAAAGTAAGAATAAATACACTCATGGCCATTAAAATTGCTACACCACGAAGATGACGTGCTACGGACGCGAAATTTAACCGACAGGAAGAAATATTGTGTTATGCATATGATTAGCTTTTCAGAGCATTCACACAAGGTTGGCGCCAGTGGCGACACCTTCAACGTACTGACATGAGAAATTTTCCAACCGATTTCTCATACACAAACACCAGTTGACCGGCGCTGCAAGGTGAAAGGTTGCTGTGATGCCTCGTGTAAGGAGGAGAAATGCGTACCATCACATTTCCGACTATGCCTATGCCTATATTCGACAGTTCCGTGTATTGATATATTGTCAGACGAAAGTTGGCGTCGTCTATCCACAAAATCTTCAGTGGCCATCCATCGTCCACTTACATGCAAGCAACAAATTCTAAATCAAACGTCTCTTTTGCTGACTGGTTAATAAGAAGCAACTCGTGCACGTGTCTAATTTTACAATGTAATGAAAGATTTTGTCCGAGACAGTTACTGATTGCCGTGTATTCTGCCTGTTACTGACCACCATCAATAGCCTATGTCCCAGTAGATAGAGGAATGATTTTCGTTAGTACATATTTTGAACTACGTGGCAACTTGTCATTATTCACCTGACGTTACCGGAGGCTTAGTAGGTACAATCCTGCCGGTTAAAAATATACATTTGAAGAAGAGATTCGAAACCATAGAGAGCAGATATCGCCACAGTTGTGCGATTGGAATCGTGATTTCCTATCAGGAAGGACACAGAATATTGTAATTGACGGTATAGAACCACTACTGTTCATTATTTTTATAAAAAAATTTAGGAGGCAATCTGAATAGCTCTCTTAGACTGTTCACGGATGATGCTGTCATTTATCGGTTAGTGAAGTCACCAGAATATCAAAATCAACTGTAGAAAGATTTAGTTAAGATATCAGCATGGTGAAAAAAACTGGAAATTGATCCTTAATAGCCGGCCGCGGTGGCCGAAGGGATTGAGGCGCTCCAGTCACGGTCCACACGGCCACTACGGTCGGGGGTTCGAATCCCCCCTCGGGCATGGATATTTGTGCCGTCCTTAGTTGTACGTAGTTCATAAGTAGTTTGTAAGTTTAGGGACTGATGACCCCGTAGTTAAGTCCCTTAGACTCTACAAACGTTTTAACATTTTTTGATACTTAATAATGTGAGGTCATCAATATGATCACTGCAAGAAATCCGTTAAATTTCAGTTACACGATAAATCAGTCAATCCTAGAGGCCGTCAATTCTACTAAATCGCTAGGAGTAACAATTACGAACAACTTAAATTGGAAAGAACACATAGAAAATATTGTAGGGAAAGCGAACCAAAGACTGCGTTTCATTGGCAGGACACTTAGAAGTTGAAACATTTCAACTAAAGAAAACTGCCTACAGTACACTTGTGTGTCCTACTTTGGAATACTGGTGCGCATTGTGGGATCCACACCAGATGGGACTGACGGACGAATTACAGAAGATTCAGAGATGAGCAGCTCATTTCTTGCTTTGTAACCTGGTTTAGTGGATTGTTGACGAATGGACGCCAGTACTAGTTCATCTAAAGTATTTTCTTTCCTTTGTTTCAGAGACGATCAGAGCGTAATCAAATACTACTGTTGTTGTTGTTGTGGTCTTCAGTCCGGAGACTGGTTTGATGCAGCTCTCCACAATACCCTATCCTGAGCAAGCCTCTTCATCTCCACATAAGAGCGACAACCTACATCTGTCTGAATCTGCTTACTGTATCCATCTCTTGGTCTTCTCCTGCGATTTTTTCCCCATACACTTCCCTCCAACGCTAAATTCACAATTCCTTGATGTCTAAGAATGTGTCCTACCAATCTATCCCTTATTTTAGTCAAGGTATGCCAGAAATTCCTTTTCTCCCCAATTCTGTTCAGTACCTCCTCATTAGTTACGCGGTCCACCCACCTAATCTTCAGCATTCTTCTGTAGCACCACATTTCAAAGGCCTCACTCCTCTTCCTGTCCGCACTGTTTATCGTCCATGTCTCACACCCACACAAGGCAACACTCCATAGAAATGCCTTCAGAAAGGACTTCCTTAGGCTTAAATCAATATTCGATGTCAACAAATTTGTCTTTTTCAAGAACGCTTTTCTACCCACTGCCATTCTGCCTTTTATATCCTCTGTACTGCGACCATCATTTGTTATATTACTGCCCAAGTAACAAAACTCAACTACCTCCTTTATTGCTTCGTTTCCCAATCTAATTCCTTCAGCATCACCTGATTTTCTTACACTGTACTCCATTACCCTAGTTTTGCTCTTGTTAATGTTCGTCTTATATGCACCTTTCAGCACACTGTCCATTCCGTTCAGTTGCTCTTCCAGGTCCTTTGCTGTATCTGACAGAATTACTATGTCGTCGGCAAAACGCAATGTTTTTAGTTCTTCCCCCTGAACTTTAATTCCTTCACCAAATTTCTCCTTGCTTTCCTTTATAGCTTGCTCAATGTACAAATTGAACAACAATGGAGAAAGACTCCAACCTGTCCTACTCCCTTTCCAACCACTGCATCCCTTTCATGCCCTTCAACTCTGACAACCGCTGTCTGGTTTTTGTACAAGTTGTAAATAACCTTACGCTCCCTATAATTTACTCCTGCTTTTTTCAGAACTTTAAAGAGTTTATTCCAATCAACATTGTCAAAAGCCTTCTCCAAATCTACAAAAGCTAGAAATGTAGATTTGCCTTTTCTTAATCTATCTTCTAGGATAAGCCGTAAAGTGAGTATTGTCTCCCGTGTTCCTACATTTCTCCTGAACCCAAACTGATCTTCCCCGAGGTCGGCTTCTACCAGCTTTTCCATCATTCTGTATATAATTCGCGTTAATATTTTGCAACCATGACTTATTAAACTGATGGTTCTGTAGTTTTCACAGCTGTCTGCACCTGCTTTCTTAGGGATGGGGAATATAACATTTTTCTTAAAGTCTGAGGGTGTTTCACCTGTCTCATGCATCTTACACACCAGGTGAAACAATTTTGTCATGGCTGTTACTCCCAGAGACTTCAGTAGCTCTGAGGGAATATCATCTACTCCAGGGGCCTTGTTCCGACCTAGGTCTTTCAGAGCTCTGTCAAATTCTTCTCTCAGTACATTATCTCCTATTTCATCTTCATCTACATCCTCTTCCATTCCTACAATATTGTCTCGAAGTTCATTTCCTTTGTAGAGCCCCTCTATATACTCTTTCCACCTTTCAGCTTTCCCTTCTTTGCTGAGAACTGGTTTTCCAACAGTGTCCTTGATATTCATAGAGCTGTTTTTCTTATCTCCAAATGTTTCTTTTATTTTCCTGTAGGTTGTATCTATTTTTCCCCTATTTATACATTCTTCTACATCCTTGCATTTGCCTTCTAGCCACTCCTGCTTAGCCATTTTGCACTTCCTGTCAATCTCATTTCTTAGTCGCCTGCACTCCATTTTGCATGTTTCATTTACTGCATTTTTATATTTTCTCCTTTCATCGATTAAATTTAGTATCTCCTGTGATATCCAAGGATTTTTTGTAGGTCTTTCCTTCCTACCTATTTTGTCCTCTGCTGCCTTCACTATTTCATCTCTCAATTTTACCCATTCCTCCTCTACTGTTTTATTATCCCCTGTTTCTGTCAATTGTTGCCTAAAGCTCCCTCTGATATTCTTAAGAACCTCAGGTTCCTTCAATTTATCCAGGTCCCATATCCTTATTTTCCTACCTTTTTGTAGTTTCTTTAGTTTCAGCCTACAGTTCATAACCAACAAGTTATGGTCAGAGTCTATATCTGCCCCTGGGTATGTCTTACACTGTAGAACCTGGTTCCGAAATCTATGTCTTACCATTATGAAATCTATCTGGTATCTTCCGGTCTCCTGGTCTCATCCACGTATACAACCTTCTTTTGTGATTCTTGAACCATGTGTTTGTTATAACTAAATTATATTCTGTGCAAAATTCTACCAGGCGGCTTCCTCTTTCAATCCTTTTGCCCAGACCATATTCACCTACTATCCTCCCTTCCTTGTCCTACTACCTTAACAATTAAGTTTTCCTCTCCCTTAATTGTCTGAATAATTTCCTTTAGCTCCTCATATATTTCTTCGATTTCCTCAACATCGGCAGAGCTAGTTGGCATATTGTGGTGTCGCACAAGTACAAAGTGCGCGCCACCTACTTTCGCCGCGCGCCGCCATGCACGCACGGCGCGGCGTTCTTACGACGACAGCCACGAGCGCCCTCTGCTGCAACCCCGCTCGTGGCCACCACTGAACGACTTGCCACTTGGGACTGAGATAGCAACCAGTTAGGACCTTCGTAATCAGATAGGCACCAGTGAAGACTTTGCCATTGTACAGGCACTAGGCAGGCCTCTAACAACTATGTATCAACATTCTGCCGTACTATGTAAAAGTTAAGTATTGTTACATTCTGTGCAATATATATCTCTTTCTAATTTACTCGAGTGTTTATAGTTTCTGGCTGCTCCCCTCCGTACCTGCACCAGCGTGCTATCCTTATTCCTGTGTCGGTCTTATTCCACTCGGCCACCGACACCTACGACGAGGCTGGGACACAAAAGCGGCGACGAAGTTGGGACACAAAACATATAAACCTGTACTACTGTTGTTGGTGTTGGCTTCGTATCTATCTTGACAATGATAATGCGATCACTGTGCTGGTCGTAGTAGTTTACCCGCATTCCTGTTTTCTTATTCATTATCAATCCTACTCCTGTGATACCCCCAAATGATTTTGTATTTATAGTCCTTTACTCACCTGACCAGAAATCCTGTTCATCCTGCCACCGAACTTCACTAATCCCCACTATATCTAACTTCAACCTATCCATTTCCCTTTTTAAATTTTCTAATTTTCCTACTCGATTAAGGGATCTAACATTCCACGCTCCGATCCGTAGAATGCCAGTATCGTCTTTCCTGATGATCACATCCTCCTGAGTAGTCCCCGCCCGGAGATCCGAATGGGGGACTATTTTACCTCCGGAATATTTTACCCGAGAGGATGCCATCATCATATGTTCATACAGTAGAGCTGCATGTCCTCGGGAAAGGTAACGGCTGTAGTTTCCCCTTGCTTTCAGCCGTTCGCAGTAGCTGTGTGGAAAAACCACATTAGCTGATGTTACAAGGCCAACTCAGTCAATCATCCAGACTGTTGCCCCTGTAACTACTGAAAAGGCTGCTGCCCCTCTTCAGGAACCACACGTTTGTCTGGCCTCTCCACAGATACCCCTCCGCTGTAGTTGCACCTACGGTACGGCTATCTGTATCGTTGAGGCACGCAAGCCACCCCACCTCGGCAATGTCTGTGGTTCATGGGAGTGGATATTATTGTTATGTAATGAATAACTAAGTACTAGACCTCTACGTATATTTACGATACTCTTTTCTCCCTACATTACGTTAACTTTCCATTATATGTATCTATTGCTATAATGACTTCCTGATTCGGAAATCTTAACAAATTATCAGCTTAGTACGACCGTAATATTTATACAACTGTAAGTAGCAGGATATATAGTAAATATTCTACGTTTTTGCAATATTTCATGTTGATTCTCCAAGCATTGCCCTTTCTTCACGAATAAGCGGCAACATAATAGTTATTTCCAACTGTTTTACTTCGATGAAATATCTACTGTTGGCACGTTTTCCATCCATATGAGTCATGTATCGAATATTATTATAAAATACGTCTCTTTCATTCGACAATGCTTCTGAAATTCACTTTAAAAGTTCATGCGACTGATCCGAGGAAACCTGTATCCAGTTAAATAATAATAAAAAAGCATAAAATGCTATGTGTATCGTAACGAGCAAGATGGCGCCCTGATTAGCACACTGTGTATGCAATTAAAACCTGTCCCCTGCCATCCAGATGTCTGGTTCCTTTAATTCTCTGAATCGCTCCAGGCACTTTCCAGGATGTTTCTTTTCAAAGGACGCGCCCAATCCATTTTCCACTCTTTGACAGAAACAATCCGAGCTTCTACTCAGCCTCTAACAATCTTGTTGTTGATGGGACGTTGACACTTAATTTTCCTACCTTTCTGTAATGTGTAATGCATTTTAAATTAATATATTTAATTGCACCTTTTTACATTGCATAATCATTACATTGCAAAATGAAACATGTACCGATGGGGTTTCCTTTATAAAATTTAGAGGGAACCAGAGAATGACTGCGTGAAAATTTCTAGACAAAACGTTACCTGATATCGCAGGTTGTGCAGGCGATCTGATAGATTAATAATCTTCAAAATTGAAATACAGCTTTCTCTTACAAGCTATTCATGTTTTAACTTATGTATTTTTAAACTTAAAGGAAAGTACTTGGGCTCGAACAAACACATATACACCAAAATCGTATGAGTGATCATGTAAAGATCCCTTATTGCACTAGTGAACCTCCCGCATCTGGAAAACTCTGCAGTCGTCCGTTAGAGGCTTCTCCATGTGCCTTGCGACATGGCACTATGACCTGTCGGTTCGCCAGTAGGAACGGTGGAGTGTGCCTCCGTAGTTGCGTTTTGTGACGTTATTTGTGTGGTGAAGCGTCAGATGGGGCGGCGATTGGTAATCAATCCTGCCAATGTATTGCGATTGGTTGAGATGAAGTTACGAAGAACCCCTCTTCGTGTAGATGGTATTAGTGTAGAAGATGAATCATTCGCACGTCATGGTACAGAAATGTGAGCATAAGTTAGATTCTGTTGTAACACTAACACATAATGTTGATAATAGGGATGATAATGACGAAGAACTCATTGCAAGCGGTAGTGCTACGGTAAGTGCGGGAAGAGACGATGGAAGCAGAGGTAGTGAATACCAATAGTCTTCCGAGAAGGTTAACGTTGCAACTATCATCACGGCTTTCGATGACAATACTCTAGAGAACATGTACGATGATTATCACAAAAGTTATAGTTAAGATATCTGCATTATGTATGGCGTCTACAATTACATCTACACTGCTATCTCGAGCATCATTGCAGAGTTTTGCAGAGAAACGACACCCACCAGCCCATTTAGGTGTACGTAGAGATCCTGTAAGCAAACGGTCAAACAGATATGTTTGTTCGAGCCCACGTACATTCCTTGTTAGACTAGGTGCTTTGTGGCAGGTACTATTTTATCTCCGTTGTTTTAAAAATAAAATGACCAAGTTGTAAAATTTCATGTCACCAGATGATACTGGTATAGGCCACTGAAACTGCGATCTTGGCCTTCACTTTTGATGATTATTATTCTAGGCTAAAGTTTTATATTTGTGTCTGTAGTTGGACGTCGTGCCTTTCGGGTTCACCAAATAATCGGCGCGCACGCCAACAGCAACCTCTCAACCTGAAAGAATGTAGACCGGAAAATAAGGAGACAGTGTCCATGCACCTCTTCAGACTGTTTTAATAAAAGAGGTATGCGGTTGTGGTGAGTGAGCGACAAGACGTGGCAGCATTATTGTTTTTGGGACGTGACCGAACTCACCAAGTTTCCGGTGTAATATTGTCACACCAGAAAAGTTAATATATACTCCCTTGACCGAAACGAGAGACGTACTATAAACACACTAAGGCACGTTACCATGGGTGGACAAAACAGGGTACTTCTCTCAATTTCGCTGCATCCTCTTCAGGTGTAAGGTCGTTCTGTGTTTTGTTATATAGAAGTGCTATTAGAAGCCAAACAATTAAAATTATTTTGTTTTACAACTTTATAAAAAGTGATTTTCTCCGACAATTAGAAATTGCTTACGACAAAAGTTTCTTCATATAGCATTTTAGTCAAAGGCAGAAAGAAGTTCTAATAGCTTATGTCGTATTTTTCTTTCCTTGCTTGGAGACTTCAAAGAGTGTGCGGATTTGTAGTTATTGATTGTTCTGGACGCCACAGCTGCGTTTTATACTCACTAGGAACCATGTATTTCTCTACAGGACTTTTTTATTTCTTATTTCAATGCTTCTTGGGTGAACGCAAATTGAAGGATGAGATAATGAGGTTACTCTTACGTTATACCAATGAGAAAGAAGAAGAGTTGAATGCTGAATGTTATTGTAAACACTGATTGTTACGTTACTATTCAGCAACTGGTCCTTCAAGATGAAGCTCACAGTCAACTCCTATTATCACTGCTATATAACAACACAGACAACGACCTTCCACCTTGATCGGATGCAGCGAAATGGAGCGAACGTCCCTATTTTGCCCCCCCCCCCCTGGTCACGCGCCACAGTGTGTTTACAGTACGTCTCTCGTTTCGGTGAACGGAGTATAGTTCTGTTCTAAAATCTCAGGGAATCATAGAGCCTGTTTAAAGGAAAGACTATGATCTACCACTCGCGTGTCTTCATCTTCTACTTCAAAAATACAGCTGTATGCCTCGAGTATCTCACTAATATCACGAATAATGTAACGAAAATAAACATTAAAATGAAAATTTCTGGCCTGCGATGGGAAGGAAGGTTGTGTGAGAACATAAACTAAATATGGACCCCAATAAAACAGACATTAACGTGTTATTTCATAATTTTAATCACCCTTTGATTCATTTACATTTGGATTCCTAACTACCTACTCTACATACATACTCCGTGATTCACCAATAGGTGCATGACGGAGAATATCTAGAACCATTACTGTTTACTTGCAAATCAGATGTTTGTAAAGCTTATGGGACTTAACTACGGGTCATCTGTCCCTAAACTTATAAACTACTTATGAACTAGCTACTACTAAGGACGGCACAAATATCCGAGGGGGGATTCGAACCCCCGACGGTAGAGGCCATGAACAATGTGACTGACGCGCCGCAGTACGCTCGGCCACCACGGCCGGCTGTTTAGTTGCTTTTCTGTTCCACTACCGAATAGAACGAAGGGAAAACGAATGCTTTTATGCATTAGTAGGAGCGTGAACCTCTCTGATCTTGTCTTAGATGAGTGGTCTTTACGCGAAATGTAGGTTGGCGGCAGTAGAATCGTACTGGGGTCCGATTCACATTCCGGCCCTCTACATTTCTTCAAAAGTGTTTCTCAAAAAAAAAAAAAAAAAAAAGAAAAAAAAATCGCCTTTCCTACAACGACTCAGATAGCGAAGCAGTTCAATATACAATCATTAAAAAAAAAAAAAAAAAAAAAAAAAAAAAAAAAAAAAAAAAAAAACCACCCTCTTTCGTTTGGTGCAAGAAAGAGGCAGCTGCATCCGCTAGTTTTAGAGAAATCCAAAAGATCGTTCATCTATTCCCAGAACCGGGCCACAACTTTATGCCATGCGACGGAGCGTTCGGTAATATACAAAAGTGTTTGAGGTAGATGGAAAGAGTTTCCTCCAGTGAGCTATGCTCGCATTATCAGAAGAACCAGCCCAAAATTTCATGTCACTGAAGTGGACCAGAGATTTATTTTCAACCTTGTTGACACGTTGAAGAATTTTTTTTGTAAAGAACTCTAACGTTTCATTATTGAACAATAAAAGAGGTAAATATTTAATCAATAAGTACAAAATATTCCTCTACGAACAACGATACATAGGTAAAGGGATTATTCAATGCAGGCGACTGTCTCATGAAAGACGCCTGGGAAAAGTTCGCGAGTTACGCGGCACGTTTGCCGGCTGCTGCCGCTCCGCCTGCCGATATGCGTGTTCTGGGAAACCTGACAACAGCGCCAAGTCCGGCACTACTGTCGTCAGGTAGAAACAACGTGCTCTTGTGCTCTGTACTGCGTGACAGAGTGTTCGGGTGTTTCGTTTTGAGCTTGCTGTCGAGTTTCATTTCAGTATGGTATACACGAAGGATCAACGTGTGTTTCTTGTGGTGAGCTATGCCAAAACAGAATCGTAAGTGGAATGTCGGCTAGAATTCATACAGAAATTTCCCGGTCTGCATTTTCGCTATGAATCCACGATACGCAGATTAGTGAAAAAAATTCAGAAGTTAGTCAAACGAAAGCCTAGAGGAGGTAGTGTTCTAAATTAGATGATATAGGGGAAGCCCGAGAAAATCTCTTCGCCGTTTGGCACTTCAGACGGGTGTGGCAAGAGCGTCTGCTCACAGAGCAGTACACAAACTGAATTTGAAGCCGTACAAAATAACGGTAGTGCATCAACTCACGAACTCAGATACTGTTGTTCGACGTTCGTTACTGTAACTGGCTGTTACAGTCTGTGCACGAAGGGGAAGTTGATCCTGAGATGCTTTATTTTTATGATGAAGCATGGCTGCATTTTTCAGTCTAAGTAAATTCGCAGAGCAATCGACGTTGGAGCTCAGAAAACCCACATGAGATACATCAAAAACCTCTTCATGACGTGAAAACTGAAGTATGGTGTGCAATTAGAACGAGGCGAATAATTGGGCCAATCTTTTTTCACGAGACAGTAAATTCTGACAGGTATGTGAACAATATCCTGCATCAATTTTTTCAAGAACTTTCACCTAACGAAAAGCTGTACGGTTATTTCATGCACGACAATGCAAGACCACACATTGTCAATGCTTCTATGGCAGCAATACGAAGTGTTTTTGACGATAGGATAGTTGACTGGCCTCCTCCAGATCTAAATCCCTGTGATTTCTATCTTTGGGAAATGTTCAAAGACAAGGTGTATGCAAGCAATCTCCATACACTCTAAGAGTTCGAAGACAGGATTCGACTAGTCATTTGCCAGATTTCGGCAGCCGAAATTCGTCGAGTGTTCACAAATGTGTTCAAGAGATGCCAGGCCGCTCTTTCCATAGAGGGACATCATTTTGTACATCTACTGTAAATGAAGGTAAGCTTAGGTTACTCAGATGACAATGTTTTTTTGACTTTAACTCAGTGTATGTGCCCGCAACACAATAGAGTCCGATAATCGGGCGCTGCCGTGGCCGGCGGATGCGGTGGCGGCCGGAAGCCATACCGCGTGATATGCGGACGCCTGGCAGGCGTCTTTCGTGAGACACCTGTATTTAATCACCAAGTACAAAATATTCCTCTATGAACAGCTATACATCAGTAAAGGCATTATTCAATGCAGTGTGACAGTAGGGATGACTATCTTTGATAATGCGCAAATTTGCTTCGAAGGACCTGCAAGTCTCATAACAATGAACCACCTTCATCAAGCTTATGATTGTCTCCTCCCGCTTAAAGGCCAAAAGTTTAAAGATATCAACGAGCTGGCCAGAGAGTATGTTGGGCACATCGAAATGTGGTTTTACGACCACTTGACGCCAGATTCTTCAAACGATCCCGAGGAGACAGAAAGCCACGGTGGAGTAGCCGCGGTCTAAGGCGCCTCGTTGTGAAGCGCGCGGTTGCTCGTCGTCGGAGGTTCGAATCCTTCCTGGGTCATGGGTGTGTGTGTTGTCCTTAGGTTGGTTTATCTTAGTTTAAGTAGTTTGCAAGCTACGAACTGATGGCCACGCAGTTTGGTCCGATAGATTTACAAACATTTGAACATTTTTGGAGACTGAAGGGGAGCTAGAAACCTGAAGAAAAACTGTTGAATTAATGTATTATACCAATAATGTTGTACTTTATTAATAAGTGTTTTCAAACTGAATATGGTTAATTTTGAAGAAAATCGTCCTACAAAGAGTATTTTATTCACTTTGGAGCAAAACGGAGGTAGCTCCAAAATTCAAAACTCTATTGCACGTACTTGAGTGCGTATATTTGTGTGTATTCTCGTCAGTAGTATTAGATACCCCATATCGTAAAACAAGGCTGACAAATTTTTCTTTTTGGTGAAAACTGAATTTTTAAACTTTTTTTTCTCAATTTGCCACAAACTGGATAAAGTGGAGCTGCCGCCTTATTGCACTAAACCCTTCAGTTGCTTCTGTCTTCCTTAAACTAATCTGCTGGAGGTTCCACACTTTTTAGCGATACTTACGACAAGCGTTTTACATGCGGTCTCCTTTACTGACTAATCACGCATTCCCTAAATTCTCCCAATACACGAAAGTCGATGATCATGCTTCCCCACAACTGTCCATATATGCTCCCTCTACCTATTCAGCGTCACGCCTAGGTATTTAATTAACGCGACTCTGTCTAGCAACACTCTACTAATGTTTTATTCGAACATTATAGTATTGGGCTCCTACTCATCTGTATCACCTTACACTATTTTATATTTACAGCTACCTGTCACTCCTCAAACGACCTAGAAATTTGGTCCAAGTATAAATTGCAACGTCATGCCAAATGCTATAATTTTACGGCATGAAAGCCGTAAAAGTAGTAAGCGACAAACTTTTTTCTTGTCATCATTTTGCTTGGGTAGTCAGCGAGAAAAAGTTTCCTAAGGGTTTTAAATTATGTTTAAAAATTGTTGCATGTCGCTAAGTGCTCTCCCTCTCAAATAGTGGACTGGTAATGTCACACTATCACGAACCGCAAGACGGGGTAGTTTTCATTGTTTATGACGTCATATCTACTGAACTATCACCCCAACGCAAAATCCTCTCTTATCTGACGTCGTCTACCTATAAACTATATTCCTGCCCAATTTCAGCTTTATAGGTGGAGTAGTTTTCGAGATTTCGTGTTTAGTCAGTCAGTGAGTGAGTGTGTGAATGAGTGTCCTTTCGCTTTTATATAGATAGAGATAAAAGAAATATTACGTCCTACAGACTGAAAAAATAAATTATTTCACCTACTACCCTTCACATTACTTGCCTCAAGATAAATTTCTTAGCATTCAAGCTTTTCGCATCATTTCAAAAATGCACAAAAATAATAGTTTGTGGTTTAGAGAGGAATGTTAACATTAAATAAGTGTTCAGAAAAATTTAATTCCATAAAAAATAGAAGGTAATATTTCAACCATTCATTCTAAATAGTAATAATAAATAAAAATAAAGAAACTCAACAGGTACATTCAATGTTTGGTGTTTTTATTTGCAGAGATTCTTCCTTAAAAAGTGAACACGGTAAAAAAGACAGTGACATAAGTCTAGCGCATAAATGAAACAGCGGAGAGCGCCATTTCGGCCGCGGCGGCCTCTTGGCAGGAAGGCAATTCTGGCCGCGAATTAAACACAAACAGCTAACCAGGCGCACACGCGGTGGCGGTGGCCGCGGCCGCGGGCCATGCATATTCATGGCAGCTTAAGACTACGTGTCGATACGGTCTCTCTGTGTTGATTAGTTCCGCCTCTCCCTCCAGCTCTCTCTGTTCCCCCGGTCCGCACACATTCGTCATTCGCAGACGCGCCTCTCACGTGCGTTCATCCACTCTGTTTCGCCCTGTCCCAGGCGGGACAAACGACTGCCGAGATGCGCCGCGCTGATAGACTTGCAAATTCTCGGGGAATCACGGGCCCACTAAATAAATTTACTGCAGACTTCAGATGCCGGTGGCACCTGTACGCGACGGGCCGGCGCGGCGTCCCTGTGACCTCGGTCCCAGAGACGCTTCATTTCCTGCTTACTAATGGACTGTTTCGACTTGCACTACTGGTCGCACACTGAAGCCACTGTGTATTTGCAGTTGCATGCGTAAGCTAACAGTTTGTGTGTGTGTGTGTGTGTGTGTGTGTGTGTGTGTGTGTGTGTGTGTGCGTGCGTGTGTGTGTGTGTGTGTGCGTGTGTGTGTGTGAGAGAAAGAGAGAGAGAGAGAGAGAGAGAGAGAGAGAGAGAGAGAGAGAGAGCAGACATATGCAAACACACACAGATTACAAAAACGTAGCTAGAATAGAAAAGCGTAGAGGATTAAATAGTGTCTGCTATTTAGGATACCACAGGCACAACAAAACAAACAACACACACCAACACACACACACACACACACATATATATATATATATATATATATATATATATATATATATATATATATATACAGGGTGTCCCAGCTTTCTTGTCCACCCAAAATATGTCTGGAGCAATAACAGCTATTGGAAAACGACTTTCATCGGTATCAATGTACGGCTGGGGCCCATGAATGTACATATTTGGAAACATTCTAAAACTAAAGTAAATGTGTCTTTTATCACAAACTTAGTTTTTCTTTTTAATTGGACAACCTATATATTTTCTTCAGCAATCCATAGCATGACAAATCACATAAACAATGGCGTTGATTGCATCCCAATATTCCAAATACATCGCAAGATATTGTGACTAGAAGTTTACGCTTGAAATACGTGAAACGCGCGGCTAGCGCACGTCCTGAGCTGCATGGGGTTCTCGCCTGAGTGTCAGGACGTGGGCTAACCGCGCGTTTCGCGTATTTCAAGCGTCAACTTCTCGTCGCAATATCTCGGGATGTAATTGGAATATTGCAATGCAATCAACGCCATTGTTTATGTGATTTGTCATACTATGGATAGCAGAAAAAATATAGGGTGTCCATTGAAAAAAAAAAAAAACATAAGTTTGTGTTAAAAAAAATGCTTTCGTTTTAGAATGTTTCCAAATATGTACATTCATGGGCCCCAGCCGTACATTGATACCGGTGAAAGTCGTTTTCCAATATCTGTTATTGTTCCAGAGATATTTTGGGTGGACAAGATCGCTGGGACACCCTATATAGAGTGTTACGAAAAGGTACGGCCAAATTTACAGGAAACATTCCTCGCACACAGAGAAAGAAAACTGTTATGTGGACATGTGTCCGGAAACGCTTAATTTCCATGTTAGAGCTCATTTTATTACTTCTCTTCAAATCACATTAATCATGGAAACACATAGCAACAGAACGTACCAGCGTGACTTCAAACACGTTGTTACAGGAAATGTTCAAAATGTCCTCCGTTAGCGAGGATACATGCATCCACCCTCCGTCGCATGGAATCCCTGATGCGCTGATGCAGCCCTGGAGAATATATATATATATATATATATATATATATATATATATATATATATATATATATAGGGTGTTTCACTAAGTGTGTTTGCCTCTGTAACGTATAAAATAATAGGTGACGGTAAATTTTAATGCGGTAGGTCAACACAAGAAATGTTACACTTTCTGCGGAGCTATGAACATAGTTTATTGTATCATTTTCCAAAGAGTTACAGCACAAAGATATATTTTTTAAATGGAACAATGGTTTTTTCTATCGTGCATTGGATTCGTTGAAACCAGCTGCGTCCAAATCAATTTCAACTACATTCCTATCACTGTTAGTTTGGGAGCTACAACCCTTCAACGTTTCAGGGGCAGATACCACAAATGCTGCGCATAATGCAATGCGCCTTCTAACTGTGGTGCGGCCGAGTTGTAACGTCGCCGGTGTCACGGAGCGAGAAGCTTCCTCGATGCGCTGTTAGACTGCCGACTGTCGCCGCACACGGCCGTATACCCGACAGTTGGAGCCACACAAATAACTTGGGCTCAATATATCACAGTTACTGACATCGGATGACGATGGCATACACGAACAACAGCGCATCGAGGAAGCATCTCGCTCCGTGACACCGGCGACGTTACAACTCGGCGGCACCACATTTAGAAGGCGCATTGCATTATGCGCAGCCATTCTCAAGGCACAAATGTACTCAAGGAAGCAATGTTCAAAAGTATTTAATACATCGGTTTGCAAAGGGTAAACAAGCAAAATAACACACGCAGTACAAGTCACTAGAGTCAACACAACCAAAGGTAAAAAACATCAAAAATATCTTAAGTGACTATTAATCAACATGGGACCTAATTTGTTTTGGCTATTGTGCAAGGTTATCTGCTTAGTGCAAAACTGAGTAAAACTTCCCTGAAAAAACCTCAGTGCGGGTTTACACTGTAATTGTCAGAATTGTTCTGTTTCTTCCAGTCGTGCTGGAACAGATCCTGTGTATCTTGCACTTCCCCTGTATTAAATTGCCTGGGGTAAAACTTGGCCGGCCGTAGTGGCCGAGCGCTCTGCAGCGCGCCAGTTACTGTCTGCACGGCCGGTACGGTCGGGGGTTCGAATCCCCCCTCGAGCATGGAAGTTTGTGTCGTCTTTAGTATAAGCTAGTTTATAAGTAGTTAGTAAGTTTAGAGACTGATGACCCTGCAGTTAAGTCCCTTAAGCCTAACAAACATTTGAACATTTTCGGTAAAACTTGTCTACGGCCTGTGCTATTGTACGTTGGGGATACGGGTACTTCGGTAGATTTAACCGTTGTGGTGGTGGCAGTTAACCGAACCCGGGTAACCTAGTGGTTAAGGCGACCGCTTGCGATAAGCGGGAAACCCGGGTTCGAGTTCCGGCCCGGCACAAATTTTCATATGTCACCATTTGGTAGAAAATCCATACCTTATACATTGACGCTAAGAGAATTCGTTATTTGCAAAAAGTACTGATCAAATATTCCATTATTGTAATTCGTCACCGTACAGTATTTTACTAAGATAAGTGTTCGGCTGAACATTTGCTGCATTTAACCTTCTTAGTATCATTCACTGTCAGGTGGTCGAAGGCATAGAACTTCGTGCATTGCAAGTGTTAAGGTGGCGGCAATGTAGGTGGTTCGACATTATGGACTTGTACTTGAAATTTAAACTGATTTTTAAGCAAATAACCAAGTGTAGATTGTTCTTTCCTAAAGACACTCATCATGCGTACCTCTGAGTTATTTTCGATTTAATTCTCACTACATTGACGATGTTTATACTTGGATTGGCTTTCAGTTCATCCATTACTTCTTCTGTCACTACATCAAAATCAACATTTTTTTTTAGTTTGTTCAAAATATATTGATTATAGCTGATTAGTTTTACTGAAAGATTTCGTTGAAAATTGAAGAACTCAATATCATTGATAAGTGACAGTTGTTAAAAAGCTAGAACAATTTCTTTTGTGTCACCACTTTGTTAAGATCATTGATAAATACGGTAACTGTCCTTTCCCTTGGATTTCCACTGTTGCCTTCTGTGGTACGTGTTGCATCAATTGGAGCATCTATTTCCAGGTTCTGTTCATTTGGATTTTTGTCTTTTGATAGAATTTGATTTTTACCTTTTGATGGTGTTGGCTCGTCATTCTTCTTACCATTTGATTTTGTATAAAATTAATTATGCTGTGATGCTTAAGATGCTGAGTATCGATCATTAAATTTGTTATCTCGGAGTTTGATTAAGGCCGCTAGTTGGAGTGGACAGAGCATTTACCCTTTCATTAGGAGTAAAAGTATATTATTTTTGCTTGAGTTTATTTTCTTGTGTTGTGTTGTTTTTCTTTAGTGTCTCTCACTAGTTGTATATTGTTTTTTATTGTCAGTTCTTGCTATTTTACTTCACTGTTCGTTTGGGTTTCCTATTCTCAGGCATCAGTGCTGCCACCTACTCCATCATTGGCTATAGGTAGAATTCGAGGTTTGATCACAATCTTCAGTTCTAGTTTTTTTTTCCCAGTGGAAGTCGTGATATATTCCAGTCCATTGGCTTCTATATCCGTTTCTATGTTGTTAAAATTAGTCGGATGATCGAAGTTCAGAGATAAAACAGTAAAAAAAAATAAAATAAAACAAAACAGTCAAGAAAATGAAAACATGGAAATAGTAATAAACACCAGCACTAGTAGGGGACTCCTTAAAAGCTAAACTTGGCCTCTGTGCCCGCGGGTAACCCCGACGTGGTTTACCCTGGAACACGATTTTCCTATCTAACAGCGTCGGTTGGACTAGTCAGAGATAACTGAAATTGAGGGTAAAAGTATACAACGCTACGAACGTAGTGTGATCGAAGAAAAAAAAATACAGATACAGTTTAAGGTCGGCAGACAACGAAAACACAACGCACACAACGACAATATTTAAGGAAGCAATGTGCAAGCGAATTTAATAGCTCGGTTTTCAATGGGTAAACAAGGAAGGTAACACAAACAGTACCAGTCACTACAGAGTCAAGACAACCAAAGATGATCGAACATCAAAAATATCGATAGTGACTATTATTCAACACGTGAGGCAGCATTAATTCTGTCCCTCTGTTTTTTGACGGGAGACTGCCGTATTCCTAGCAGAATTTAAACAAAAGCCATCATCTCTGTTTATAAGGTCACTTGCTAGTTAAATTTCAACACCTTCCTTACTAACACTATCCCAATAGGTGGAAGTCCTGATTATCTGCCCAATTTATGACAAGCCACAACGGCAAATATACGATAGACACCAGGCTTACGCAAACCAAGATCATCCTTTACGGACCGCAACAGGTCCTTGGTCTTAGAAAGTAGTCGCAAAAACAAACACACGGAGGCACACGCTCGCTGACTGTTATGACTGATCACACTCGATAGTTTGTTACACCATTTTCACAAAATTAGTTTCAAGTAACGGGCTCTTAGACCCACACAGTTCCGAAGGTGAGTCCATAGTGGCAGTTTACCAGGCGACCCCTCGGGCATGGATATTTGTGCCGTCCTTAGGATTAGCTAGTTCATAAGTAGTTTGTAAGTTTAGGGACTGATGACCCCGTAGTTAAGTCCCATAAGCTATACAAACATTTGAACATTCTACCAGGCGAAGTCCAGGGGCAGGCGAGGTCAGTAGTCCAGCGGCTAGCAGCACGAATCATAGTATGGTCCAAGACGTTCCGTGAGCAGCAGAGGTCGTCCTGCAGTCCGGTCCTGACGTCTTCGATATCGTATGCATCGATGGCGATAGCGAACTGTCTGTTTGGGCCACTGCGCTGGCTTATAAGGCGATTGCGGTCCAGGCCCAGGGGCCGGGACGCAACGGCCAATCTCCGTCCGGCGTATTGATACTAGAGGTTCAGCGCCATCTGCAAGATAATGTTCCCGGTTACAATCGATAGGCGCTGTACCTCTCTAGGTACATGTGTTACATGTAAAGTCTTTCCTCTCGTAGTTAGCCGAAGCTCGAGTTGTGCGCCTTAGGTGTCGGCAACCTTGTCAGCCCCGATGTTGTTGTGGTTGCGAAAACGGCAGGCGCTGGTCCTGCGTCGGAACTGTTGGGCTGCTGCCGCAACACTGACTCTAATGCACGTTTCTTGAAATACTCCATAAGCAAACTGGACACGGTAGCTAAACATCTTGCTAGTTTGTGGAGTCCAATGGTAGGTAGGTGTCGATTGCAGGTATTGCGTTTCAAAGACTCTGATGTGTGGTCTCTCTTCACTCGCATTCCTCTGATTCGTTACAGCTAATTGAGGTTAAGTTTCGTGTCGAGTTAAGAAATCATTTTCAACATGTGCTGACATCAAATTAATTTTTATTCAATGGATAAATTGATGGAGTTGCAATGGGAAGCCCATTGTCACCTATTGTGGCCAATTTGTTTATGGAGGTTTTCGAGGAAAGTGCTTTTGCGTCAGCGACCCTGAAACCTGCGCGTTTTTTCAGGCATGTAGACGACACTTTTGTCGTTCGGACTCATGGTTTTTTTGGAACACGTAAATTCAATCCAACCGAATGGAGGTCTCTATGGAGGTGAAAAAGAATGGCAGTCTTGCTTTGCTTGTTATCAGAAGGAAGGTTGATCGTATATGCTGTTGATAGGAAGCCTACTCACACTGATTTCTATCTGCGAGCTGATAGTTGTCACCATACAGCTCAGCGAGATGGAGTACTTCGTACCTTGCTTCACATGGCCCATTTCAGATCCTGAAAGTTTGACAGCTGAGTTGTCCCATCTCAAGGTCACCTTCATTAGAATGGTTATTGTAAAAGGCAAATCAAACGTGTGTTTCACTATCAACCTACTGTACAACGGTCGAGTGGCAATAGTAGCGATGAGGCACCTAATTTTATGGCCATTTTTCCTGATTCAGGAAGCATTTCCAACGAGATTGGTCGTATTTTGCGGAAATATAATGTGAAATGTTTCTCGACCTCCTTCTAAAGATAAAGGCTCTGTTGGGGTCGGTAAAGGATGACCTTGCTTTGCATGTCTGGTGTGTATTGTATTCTTTGCAGTTGTAGCGTGTCATATATAGGTCAGACAATCAGGACTGTGGAAGACCGGCGTATTGAACCCAAACGTTTCGTACGCTAATAACACCCAAACAAATCCGCTGTTGCAGAACACTGTCTTGGCATCGGTCATCCTATGGAATACAACGACACGGAGATTCTGGCATGCACGTCCACCTACTGGGATAGTATTCTTAAGGAAGCTGTTGAAATGAAACTAGTAAGTGACCTGGTATACAGAGATAGTGGTTTTTGTTAAAATTCTGCTTTGAATCCGGCACTGTCTCTCATGAAAAAGCAGAGGGATGTAATTAATGTGCGCTCCGGCGGATTAGCCGTGCGTGCTGGAGCGCTGTGTTGCAGTGCGCGCGGCCGTTCGCCGCCGGGGGTTCGAGTCCCCCGTGGGACATGTGTTTGTGTTGTACTTAGGTTAGTTTAACTTAATTTAAGTAAGCTACGGACTGATAACATAGAATTTAAGTCCGATAGATTTACAAACAACATAATTAATGCTGCCTCAACTGTTGATTATTAGTCACTATCGATTTTGGTCCTCTTTGGTTGTGTTGCCTCTTCCTTGTTTACCCTTTGTAAACCTAAGTATTAAATACGCTTGCACGTTGCTTCCTTGAGTGCGGTTGTGCCTTGAACGTGGTAGCGTGTCCTCCTGTCAAAATATCGGCGGTTTTCGAAGACGTCACCCGGCGGCATGCCAGTAAATCATTTAAAAAATCTGAAGATTGATTTATGACATTTCATTCCGACGACCTTCTGACTGACACCCTGAGAGTTATAGTGGGACCTACAGTTCAACGTGGATTCTGAACTACATTTTTCACATCAGCAACATTTCCAGAGGTTAAAGAAGCGAAACATGACAGATAATAATCCTAGGACTTGCGGGAATAGAACCCGCGACATTTTGGTTCATAGTCTGCCACTGTAGCCGAAAGTTTGATCCCTCCTTCAGGCATAGGTGTGTGTGCGTTGCCTCTATGAAAGGATTAATCTACTTAAGTAGATTGTGATTCTAGGGACCTTTGACCGCAGTAGTTAGGTCCCATCCATTTACGAACATTTGAACGTTTTAGAAACGTATTGCTTTCCGGAATGTCATACATAACAACAGGTACTTGTATAATATCTCCAAAATTCTTCTACCAGACAACATATGTATATTAAAAGTCTTTTTGGCAGATTCAAAGTAATTTGAACGCTCTAACACCTTGACGTAGAAAAACGTTATTTGAAGCAGTCTTTGGATAAGATGATATATTCATGAAATAACTAAGTAGGGTTCTGTCACAAACGACAGCATTAAAACACAGCGTTGAAGAACGCAGTTTCTCTGTCCTGTACGAAATAAATTACTGTTCAGTTGGAAAGATTTTATAGCAATATCAGAATGGTTTTTGGCTAACAATGAACATATATCAGACACACCGATCTTTTAAGAAGAAACGCCCTCCATTTTCGGTATGCGGCGTATATAAATGTCATGTGATTTTTTTGAAACTATCAAGAGGAGTGCGAATTGAAGATTCTAGCTGAGGGTGCACCTTAGTCAGATAACGACATTCAGTAAAACTCAAATTCTATCAACAACGGAGACCCAGTATCAACAGCTGTAGAGACGTCATCCAAGTAGGTATGAATGGGGATAATCGTAATGATTTTTGGTGATATATATCGACTTCGCTCTCCAGATTACAAAGGTATTATTTTGTCCTTGACTGGTGTCACCCGAAAGTTGATTTTTGACAAGGTGGCTGATCTCTGAGTATTCAAACATGCACATTTTACACAATATTTTTCTTGCTCTCCGTAGTCCAGCGTTTCAGTCGGCAAGACATCTCGTTCCCAGGAACACTAATGGTGATCTTCGGCTCCAGATGACACGTCGCCAACTGAAAAGTTTCGTGGAAAACGACCATGCAACCTGGAATATTCATCAGCATCTATGACATCTAGTCCTGTAAGCACTTACTGTTTTAAAATGACATTTATTCATGAAAAATAATTTCTGTTGCAACAGTATAGGCCCGGGAAGTTGGTGAGAACTTCCATAAATCACGTTTTCCCTGGAATATTCATCAGCACTATGACATCTAGTCGTGTAATGACTCACTTTTTTAAAATGAGATTTATTCATGGAAAATAATTTCTGTTGCAACATTATAGGTGAGAACTTCCATAAATCACGTTTTCCCTGGGGAATGAATTGTACGGTAGTGACTACACATTTCCTCTTTTAGGACAAGAATTTTCGGGGCATAATTCGTGTACTTAGTTTGCCAGAGACCTTAGCCAACTTTGTAGCCTCTTAGTTTACAACAAACGGGTGCTGTGAATGTGGCATTATTTAGGAACCCATTGTGTCTGCCAGGTCGTTTTGAATGGTGAGTAACAGCGGGAGAAACGTTGTCTGGGTATGAATTTGGTAAACCATGGTCTCCTGAGCTGCAAACTGAGGGGAGTCGCCAGTCGATAGAAACCGTAATCATTGTGCATGCATCAGCGAACACTTTTAATGTGGTGGCGGAGTGTTGAGTGGTAGAGGGCGAGCGGATCTTATTTGACCTTTCTAAAAATACAAATACCCATTAAAAATGTGATATGTGCCTGTTAGCAACAGTTGCCATTAAGCAATCTCTGTTGGCCGTCCTACACATATTTTATAGTGCATATCCACAGAAATAGCACTCTGCCTGGGTGATCCTTATTTCGCTGACTGGTACTGAGATGAAACATAATTTACATCCAAACGAAAACTATCGTCCAATGTTTTGGGTGGACCACTAGATGGACCACATAAAACCTATACTTCTCACGAGGAGATTCAACTACTGCTTTAATAGTACCGCTAACAGTGACCTAACCAAACAAGAATAGATACCAGTAACTATACATTTTGGTTTGGCCAGAATCTTGAGCGATGGTATCTCTATATGTAAAAACGTTGTGTTGATTTGTGTATGTTCAAAATCTCTGAAAGTTCTTCACCGATTGAGCTCCAAATTTGTCAAAACTTTGCACTGTAACACAAAAAGATTTTTAGATACCTATTTATTAATATGTTACACATAACCTATATGTATGACACATTATATAACATTTATATGGATTCATAAATGACATATGTTTAAAAAAGAGGTATGTAAAAAATGCGCATATTCCAGTAGTACGTTGTATCAATATTTCAAAGCATTCAGACAAACAATTTGGGAGATACAAGATTTTGAACGTAACACTATACATTTCTCTAAGTTAGAGTTCTAAGACAAGATATTAGAATGGTAGGGAATGACGAACAGAGGGACGG
Organism: Locusta migratoria; assembly: GCA_026315105.1. Classification (NCBI taxonomy): domain Eukaryota; kingdom Metazoa; phylum Arthropoda; class Insecta; order Orthoptera; family Acrididae; genus Locusta; species Locusta migratoria. The sequence goes on from CM048748.1 coordinate 325,724,612, forward strand.
GAGACATACACGTACTTTCTATATTGTAACCAGGACTCCAAATGTCAACTTTTCTAGTTCATGCTTTAAAACTGCCTCAATAGCAGCATTTAAAAGAAATCTTTTCATCCCCTAATTAATCCCCTATTTCATCCCCTTAGGGACGGAATATCCAATAACTGCTTATTAAAAGACACCAAGGGTGTAAGCTGAACACCCTATACAAAATTCAAGATTTTATCATCAGTTGTTTTGGCTGGCCGATGATGAGTAATTCATTTAAGAGGCTACCAAGTCGGACGACTGGTGTACGACCCCGCTACTTAACAAATAGATGTACGACGAACATCACTTTCTTCAGCACCAAGTAATAATGTCTACCAATTTGTCCTTTGCTGCCTTCATTTTCCATCTGTTAATGCTACCCATTCCTCTTCTATTGTTTTATTTCCCCCCGTTTTGTCAGTTGTTGCCTAAAGTTGCCTCTGAAATTCTCAAGAACGTCAGGTTCCTTGTATTTGTCCAGGTTCCATTTTCTTATTTGCCTACATTTTTGCAGTTTTTTTCTTTTTCTGTTTCAGCCTACAGTTCATGACCAATACGTTATGGTCAAAAATTATAAACGTAAAAGAATGTACGTCTGATTCTATGTTATTGGTTGTTCAGTTATATTTCACTTATGGTGTCACCAGCGTAGAGTTGTAAAGTTGGCAACGAAATGTTCATTTTCCAAGGATAATGAATTGATTTATTGACAGGACAGTGGTTCGTACAAGAACGGATTAAAGACAGAGCAGGAACACCATTAAATGGTTGTTTTATTGTCAACAAAATGATTCATTCAAAATATTCAAAGTTCTCCTTCGAATCACCACTGTGCTACGAAAAACAAAATCCCCGAGTAACGCTCGGGAACCAGATACTTTGTAATAATGTTGGGATTTCCCGTAGCCGCGCCTCTAACGATACATACCGAATGTGCGCTTCTAAATTCATGCCAACAAAAGACTGACGTTTACCATCGTAGAATTACTTATAAGTGAATGTTTAATTTTACTTACGGCAGCTGCGTCATCCGGTGCTTGCAGTCAAAAGGTTTCGGCAACATCACCATCTGCCGCAAGTTAAATTTTACCGAAAACAAATAAATACAACAACACGAAAAATAACGTATCGATTTTCGATTATAATTATACAAGAAAGCCAATGAAAGTTACACAATTCAAAATACGCTTTGTCATCGATGCGTGGATTATGATAATCATGTGTATACGTGGCCATTAAGAGAGGCAATAGGAAGCATATGTTTTTATATCTATAGCTCTGTTCTCGCTTTAAATTCTCTAATTGCCAAATAAGTCAGCTTCGAAAACTGAAGTGGTACTAACTTCTGCCTTGCGTACTGCTCAGGTGCAATGTTAAAAATGCGACATGAAGTAACAAATCAGTATAATAACGCTGAATTAGTTCCGTATTTCATTCCCCACATTTTTGTGTGATACAACTTAAAAACTTTTGTTTCACGAAGTCTATTTAGTTTTGGAGATAATCCTCCTCATTTTCTTCTCTGGAATCATTTGTTGTAATTAGCAACGGATTTTCTTGAAGGCCGCTCCTTATCCTTTTTTTTTTCTTTTAATTTTTCTCAGAGGCTTTGATGCAATTGTTTACAACATACGTACAGACAGAACGTTATCGCGAGCGCTAACACCAACATTAAACTAATTTTTATCTTTCATAAAGATTTTTCAGTACGCTGGCGCTCTCATTAACACCAATATAGGATTAATCTTCTCCACACAACCGTCCAATATTCTTTGATAAAGAATCCTTAATGTGGCGCTAAGACCGATCCACAAGCATACAACTCTTAGACCATCATAAGCTGAGTTTACACTAGCAAGTTATTGAAGCTATTTATTTGCTGGTGGAAACCTGCCTAACTAATTGCGAAGTGGACTTGCGGCCGTTGCAATATATTGCACAAGTGACTTGCTGAAAGTATCCTACTTTCAGTGTGAACAGTGTGCAAGAAGCTTCTGCAAGTTACTTGTAGCTTTTAGGAGTCATTTCTATTTTCTGCAAGTTGAAATCGCAAGATTTTGTATGTCTGTCGTCTACATCAACACATAGCTTACTAAACCTTTTGGTGATTCTCATGATAAATTTAATAAACCATCCCACGTACTATAAGTTACGAAATAACAAAAATGGAGAATAAACGAGTATGAAGAAAGCGATACCAAACATCGAAAGAAGTGGAGCACTTCCCTGAAATATGGAATGTGTACAGTTATTTTACATACAGATAAAGGAAACATGTGTACATATTCAGCAAATTTATTGCAATAAATCTCACAATGAACTGATCTGCTGCGCGTCCCAAACACGTGAGCAACACTCAAGACATTGTCGTACAAGCATTTTATATGCAGTCTCCTTTACAGATGAAGTACATCTTTCTAAAATTCTCCCTGTAAACCGACATTGGCTGTTCGGCTTTCTCACATCTGTCCTTACATGTTCGTTCCATTACAGACCGCTCTGCAATATTATACCTAGATATTTGAACGACGCGACAGCATCAAGAAGCTCACTGCTAATGATGTTTTTGAACATTATGGGATTGTTTTTCCAAGTCCTGTGGAGCACCTTACATTTTCCTACATTTAGATCTAGCTGCCATTCTTCTCACCAACTATAAATTTTGTGTAAGTCAACCTGTTTGCTATTACAGTCAATTAAAGACGACGCCTCCCATACACCACAGCATCATCAACAAACAGCCGCAAATTACAAGTGACTCTGTTCAACAGATAATTTGTGTAGATAGAAAATAAGAGCGGTCCTATGACAGTCCCCTGCGGCACGCCTAACGATACAATCGTTTCTGACGAACACTTGCCGTCGAGATCAATGTACTGCGTTCTATTACTTATGAAGTCTTCCAACCAGTCACAAATCTGTGAACCTATTCCATACGCTCGTATCTTCGTTAGCAGTCTGCAGTGTGGTACCGCGTCAAATGCCGTTTTGAAATCGAGAAACACACAATCTGCCTGTTGCACTTCATACATGGCTGCATGTGAGAAAAGGGCAAGCTGAGTTTCACACGAATGATGTTTCCTAACCCCAAACTGATTTATAGAGAAGCTTATCCGTCTCAAGGAGACGGAGGAGCTGAGATTATGCTCTAAAATTCTAAATCAAGAACCGATGTCAAAGATATTGGCCTGTAATTATGGGGATCAGTTCTTTTACCTTTCTTATAAAACGGAGTCACCTGCGCTTTCTCCCACTCACTAGAAAATTTGCGCTGAATAAAAGATTCTTGATAAATGGAAGCTATGTAAGAGGCCAATGTCGCAGAATACTCCTTGTAAAACCGAACTGGTACTCCATTCGGACCAGGACCCTTTTTTGTATTCAGCTCTCTAAGTTGCTATTACAATGTCCTACGTTTGGGAGTTAGTGGGTTGATCAAATGATGCTACGTCTGCACCGTCCTCTTGCGTGAAAGATTTCATAAAGGTTAAATTTAGAGCTTCACTTTTCCGTTTGCTTTCTTCTATTACTAACATCCATACATAGATAAGTCACACACACCCATTTTCGAGAGTGGACTCGAACCTCCGACGGTGAGGAAGGCACGTTCCGCAGCAAGGCGCTTTAGAACGCTCGACCACCGCGACAATTCACCTGAAACCTCGCAGCCAGTCCATCACGGAGACAGGAAACCCATTGTAATTCCGGTTATATGTACAATATTCATTGAGCATGACCCATTCAATACATTCACTTTGCGATATAATGGAAATGCTTCCGATGACGATGTTGCTGAAGTAGAGTTACTGCAAACTGCTCTCCGAAATTCCTTCGGTAATTCCAACAAAGAAAACTAAATCAATATTCTATATTTCTAACTAAGAAGACGTAACACAGACGTAGATATCCTCGGAGTCGAAAAGCAACTCAAATCTCTTAACAGAGCAAAGTGATCCGGTCCTGATCGTATATTCATTACGTTCCTATAAGAGTATGCTTATGCAATAGCTCAGTACTAGCAATATCTCAAGGAAGGATCCGCATCTACAGATTGGAGGGCACACCGCTATTCAAGAAAGGGAGTAGGAGTAATTACAGACAAATATCATTGACGTCGAATTGCAGCAGGGTTTCGGAACATATGGTGAGTTCAGAATTTATTTATACAGGTTTCCGGCCAGGATCGCGTTTTATGTCTTAGGATGACCGGTTTCGACGTGTCTGAGATGTCATCTCCTGATCTATTAACATAAAGTTTGTACAAAAAACTTATTTACCAAACATAATAAGAAGAAAAAAATCTTCTACATATCGAATAAACCTTTGGGTGCAAACCTCTTGTAGCTCTCAAGGTCACGTCACATATAGGCCTTAGTTACATTCTCTCATTACAAACTTCTTGTTACAGTTGTATCCATTTATACAGGTGTTATATACAACTAATGACGGTGAAGTTGTATACATCATTGGATTTACTATAGACATTTCGACAACGGCTGCACAATAGTTACTAAGTGTAAGGTACATAAAGGACTGATATGTACAAAGACAGGCATCAAAAGAGTACAAAGAAAAGCAGCTCTCTTTTTAATCAACGACTCCAAGAAACGAATGTAACCAAGTGGTGGTTTTCTTTTTCAGTCCTTACTTTTTTACTACCGATATCAATGAACTACGTCACCATCTTCAAATCAAAATATTGGTCATTAACATGTTTGGATCACAACCAATATCTTGATCTGAAGATGTTGACTTAGTTCATAGAAACTGTTAGTCAAGAAACAGAGGACTGCAAAAATCGATCTTGGATACATTCCGTTACTGGAGTTGTTGATTAACTCAATTAGATCGCCTTCTCCCTGTAATGTCAGCTCCATACAGGGGAGGGAGTGTCAGAAATGTCACTATGACAACAGCATTTTCGTTGCGATATCATTGTACGAAATTTCGATCACCGATCTTCTCCCGAACGCGTAAACATATTGTTGTCTCCCATCTACACACGAAGCGATGATCATGAGAATATCATCACAAGATAAACCAGACCTCGAACGAAGAGATTTAGGTATTCTTTCTTGCGGTGTGTTATTCGAGAATGAAATGGTAGAGTGAAGGTGGTTCGATGAACCCTCTGCAACGCTCCTATTTTTCATTTGTAACGTAGTTGATGTGGATGAACCGGTCTTAGACTGTGGTACACCTGTCCGAGTTAATTAATTTACCGTACAACTTTTATCAAACGTTTATCCAGTTGGATAGAAGATTCCACCTAACAGTAATGTGCAACAGTCGCGTGCGTCTTGCAGAGAACAGGCAAGAATGAACATTTGTTAGCGAGTTTGTTTCTGCCGTAGCGGGTCAGCCTCTACAAAGCCTTTTGCGAAGAACTAGGGAATGAAGAAGCCGCCCGCTTCATAACTTTATCTCTTAATATCCTCCTCCTTGAGGGGCTATATTTTACACGTAACGGCATTCTCGGTTCGCGATTCCTGCTATTACCCCGTTTAAGTATCTGCCTGCTGGCCAGCGCTCCGTAATAAGTTCCGCTTGCCCTCCCCCTAATATCGCAGAAAATAGCTGCCCGCCAATGGAGCCACTCAGCCGCTGCCGAAGGGTGAAGGGGAGGGGGAGGGGGCGGACCGAGCCTCAGAGGGGCGTCAGTCCTTTCTTCTTCTCTCCGCTTTCATCTGTCAAGGACGCAACTTTCCCCGCCAGCAGCGTCTTTCGAGCAATATACAAGAATCTGTACGTACCGAACTTCATCAATTACAGCCTCCCATTCACAAGTGAAACATTAAAAATTCGTTACTTCTCTTGATATTTTCTTAAAAAATAGCTATTAAATTTCCCTTTAATTTCCGGAAACGAACTTACTATCCGTTCCTGGACGTTGGGGCACATTGTTGAGTGTAAAATTACAAGTAAAGTCATGTTGTTCTTGTTATGGTCTTCAGTCCGGAGGCTGGTTTGATGCAGCTCTCCACCCTACTCTATCCTGAGCAAGCCTTTTCATCTCCTCATAAGAACGGCAACCCACATCCACTTGAATCTGCTTACTATACGCGTATCTTGGTCTCCCTCTGCGATTTTTACCCCACACACTTCCCTCCAATGCTAAATTTACTATTCCTCGATGTCTAAGAATGTGCCCTACCAAGCGATCCCTTCTTTTAGTCAGGGTATGCCAAAAATTCCTTTTCTCACTAATTCTGTTCTCACCTCTTCATTAGTTATGCGATCTACCCACCTAATCTTCAGCATTCTTCTGTAGCACCACATTTCAATAGCCTCTATTCTCTTCCTGTCCGCACTGCTTATCGTCCATGTTTCACTCCCGTACAAGGCAACACTCCACACAAATGCCTTCAGAAAAGACTTCCTTACACTTAAATTAATATTCGATATTAGCAAATTTCTCTTTTTCAAAAATGCTTTTCTTCCAATTGCCATTCTGCATTTTATATCCTCTGCACTGCGACAATCGCATGTTATTTTACTACCCAAGTAACAAAACTCATCTACCACCTTCATTGTGTCGTTACCTAATCTAATTCCTTCAGCATCACCTGATTTTCTAAGACCGCATCCATTATTTTTGTTTTGCTCTTGTTAATGTTCATTTTATATGCCGACTTCAACACACTGTCCATTCCATTCATCTGCTCTTCCAGGTCCTTTGCTGTCTCTGACAGAAAGTAAAGTCATAGGTGCATATAATTTATTCTTCTAAGGGTGGGCGGTATGGGGTGTTCAGGAAGGGGATAGAGTTCTCCACAACAAAAAATTCAAAGATCAATTTCCAAACAAACTGCTGTTTAACATCCATTTCAGCATTTAAAATCCACTACAAGAAAATCAGAGATCAATTTCCAAACAAACTGCTGTTTAGCAGCCATTTCAGCGTTTAATATTGGGACACAGATTGCATTGTGAGCATATCAAAAGAAATCATGGATGTTTCTCTGCGAGGGGGGCATGGTGCATTTAGGCTAGCTATCTCCCCCCTCCCACAGCGTATTATTCGCGTACCTATTTTTGAAGCTAGAACCAAATGAGATTTGTCATAACATTTATGGAACCTGTATATGTCAGTCTGGCTCTTGCATACTTACTGTGGTGTCGCACAAGTACAAAGTGCGCGCCACCTACTTTCGCCACGCGCCGCCATGCACGCACGGCGCGGCGTTCTTACGACGACAGCCACGAGCGCCCTCTGCTGCAACTCCGCTCGTGGCCACCGCTGAAAGACATCGTTCACTTGGGACTGAGATAGCAACCAGTTAGGACCTTCGGAATCCGATAGGCACCAGTGAAGACCTGGCTATCAGTTAGGCACTAGGCAGGACTCTAGCTCAGCTATGTATCAACATTCTGCAGTACTATGTAAAAGTTAAGTATTGTATAAATTCTGTGCAATATATATCTCGTTCTAATGTACTCTCGTGTTTATAGTTTCTGGCTGCTCCCCTCCGTACCTGCACCAGCGTGCTATCTTTATTCCTGTGTCGGTCTCATTCCACTCGGCCACCGACACCTACGACGGAAACGAGACACAAAAGCGGCGACGAGGCTGGGACACAAAACATATCAGAAGTACCGATGAGGGGGATTTTTCCGTACAACATTTCATGAATGCACCATGAATATCGGACATCCGGTACAGCCGGCCGCGGTGGCTGAGGGGACTGAGGCGCTCCAGTCACGGTCTGCACGGCCACTACGGTCGGGGGTTCGAATCCCCCCTCGAGCATGGATATTTGTGCCGTCCTTAGTATAAGCTAGTCTGTACGACGAGGCTGGGACACAAAAGCGGCGACGAAGTTGGGACACAAAACTTACACTTGAAAAATAAATGTGGCTGACCTTCACTCCAAATTTTTCATGCAATGATATGCTGGTCTTAACGTTATGTATCAATAGCATGTTGTTTTTTTGTTTTTCGTTTTTTTAATAGTGATTAAACAAATGTCGCTGTAGAAGTGCAAGTGCCTTGATTTTTGCCTTTCTTGCATTCTATAACTAAATATATTCAGATTTCCAAGCTTTTCAGTCGTTTTGAAGTCGAAATAAAGTGTTTTCTCCCCATACCTACATAGGCAGATTAGGAAAACTATATTGTGGACAAGAGATTCAACCATTTCAAAGATAAATTTATAGTCTGTATACCATCCAAAAACTTCTAATATAAATCTTCAATTTCAACTCCCCTCATAATACCATAAGCTAAGAAATAATAACTAAAACTAAGCCACCTCTATTAACATATAGTCTCGTTGAAACATAACTTTGTAAACATACAGTTTTATGGGGTGCTAGCAAGTAACTGACTGCAATTCGGTCTGGAAAAATATGTTTAAAATAATATATCAGATACAATGATATTCCACATAAAATTCTGACAAGAGTCAGCTAAAGCAAAATACGTTCTCTAAATACCGTACGTAGTATATCACGGACAATTAGAATTATGTGAATTTTATCTATGGTCTACATATCATTAAAGATAAATATATTTTTGCTCAAATGTTCAAATGTTTGTACAGCTTGAGGGCCTTCGGGGTCATCAGTTCCTAAACCTAGAAACTACTTATGAACTACCTTATGCTCAAGGCGACACAAGCATCCACTCCCGATGGGGGATTCGAACCCCCGTGCAGACTGTGACTTGTGCGCCGCAGACCGTTCGCCACTGCGGACAGCGCAAAATCCTCGATTAACGTATGAGTCTAGATTTAAAACTGTCAATGTGCACTGGTTAAACCATGCATGATCATACATGCATGCGTACAATTTATTCAGGAAACTGCGAATTGCTGCAGATTACATTGTATGAAACTATGTAGAGTACTGATTTTCTTGATTTGCAGTTCTTATTCTTTCCGTGTTTGCAGTAAAAATTTTCTGGGTATGAGGTCCGCCTGATATGCAAAACACTGATTTATTATGCACCCAAACTAGTTTCAGCACCTCTGTGCCATCATCAGTGGGCTTTTAATTTATTTAATGCTGTGAAAACAAATTACATTTATTTTACTATTGTACTATTTGTAAATTTAGGCCTAAAAGTCGTCAGTCTTATTTTGGTTTTTACCTTATTTTATATTCTGTGGTCATGTGGGACCCTTTTTACATATTTATGTAGTGGTAACGTTGTCATCTGCAACCAAAATTATCTATTTTAAAAACTTGTGAGGTTTATAAACGCTACTTATGGTTGAAAACGTAATTTTTGTATGTGGGGATATTTCTATCGTCTGCTTACTATCTACTACTTACAGTTTCTTTTGGCATACACTTCTTCTTCCGCGCTTTCGTACATAGCACACATGTAATACATAAATTTTGCGGACTTTTTCTATCACAATCACTTCCCACTTTCAAATTCGTCTCTGTTTACTTTGTTAAAATGCGCATGTGTGAGTTGACTTTCAGCTGTTCTCCAGTGGAATGGCGGTAGATTTGAATAATGTTTGTATTGTCTATGTGTGTGTGTGTGTGTGTCTGTGTCTGTGTGTGTGTGTGTGTGTCTGTGTGTGTGTTCTAGCTGTCTGTGTCATCCTTTCTGTACAATTCGTTTAATGGGTGAAGTGATGAATTTTTGCATAGTGTAGTTTATTCGTTCATGACTGATTTTCCTTCTGCTATTGCTTTTTGTATGTGTGTCGTAATTTTCTTCTATTGTGAGTTTGTGGTAAAGGTTGTGGCTTGATTTTAATATCTTTAGGTCCGTTTCTATTTTGGTTTGGTAACGGTTGTGAGCTATTAGGTGGTCTGCAAATGTGCTACTACCACCTAAAAAAATACATTACTTCACCCATTAAAGGAATTGTACAGAAAGGATGACACAGACAGCTAAAACACACACACACAACACACACACACACACACACACACAGAGACAAAACAAACATTATTCAAATCTAGCGCCATTCCACTGGAGAACAGCTGAAAGTCAACTCACATATGCGCATTTTAACAAAGTAAACACAGACCAATTTTAAAGTGGGAAGTGATTGTGATAGAAAATAAATTAAAAGCCCACTGATGATGGCACAGACGTGTTGAAACTAGTTTGGGTGCATAATAAGTGTTTTGCATATCAGGCGGACCTCATACCCAGAATAAAAATATGTAGAGTACGTATTTCCATGTGCTTGTAAGTCATAACACATCCTGCAAAATATTGATAATGATGTGTTAACAGTTGTCTATCCACCTGTATTTCCACTCTTCAAATGAGAAGCGTAGGTTTCTGAATTGTGGCTGTTCGTTGGATCGATTCCTTTCTGGCGAGGTCAACTTTGCCCTACCGCGATTTCTCGCGGCAGTGATCTGTACTAGGCGTGTTGTGCCATAGGGCGAAAAGTTAGCCAATGGCGGGACGAGAAAGCAAAAGGGACTGCTTCGGTCGCCGCCGGGCTACGTGGCTGTACGTTACCGTTTGGCCGTTACCTTGGGTCGGTGTGTTAGAGAAAGTCTGGAGCTTAAGATAACGCCCGGCTCCTGGTGTTCATGGATTTCGGAGGAAGACCGCTATTGATATTGGTTCCCCTTTTTTATCTGCTGAACGAAAATGTAATCCTTACACAGTATGTTAAGTAACATGGAAATGATTGGAACTACGGAATCGTTTGTTTAGTGGTTCAGTCATACAGTTGTTGATGCTTAAAGCATTGCGCTACTATTTACGTGTGAAATTAGTGTGGATAAGTTTTACTTGGAATACTGATTTCTTGTGTTGCCAACGTACAGCTTGTTGATGTTCTAAATGTTCAAATGTTTGTAAAGCTTATGGGACTTAACTACGGGGTCATCAGTCCCTAAACTTACAAACTACTTATGAACTACTTACAAACTAGGACGGCACAAATATCCATGCCCGAGGGGGGGATTCGAACCCCCGACCGTAGTGGCCGTGCAGACCGTGACTGAAGCACCTCAGTCCCCTCGGCCACCGCGGCCGGCGATGTTCTTAATCATTGATGTAATACTGAAGTTTTATTCTTGTCTGCTTGTATAAATTACCTTTACAGGAACTGAAGGCACTTTGTATAGTTTAAATTATTTACTTTCTGTCAACTTGGTTACTGTGCCTTTCTCAGGAGGTAAAATTGTGTTTCATGATTGTATCTCCGTTAATAAAAGGAAATGCAGACACTGAAGGTGATGATAGATTAGCCCTCCGCTTCCTGAAGTAGCAACGACAACAGGACAATGCCTGAGTTCAAGTTAAGATAACTATAAAACTTTATGTTACCAATCTGAAGTGTTTGATTAGTTCGAGGGCTGTTCCGATAAAAAAAAAAATTTCGCGGTTCAAGAGACATTTATTAGGTCAGCTTTAACCGAGCAGCAAGAAGTGGTGCCGTTTGAACATTGCTTCGTCTAGTAGAACCAAAATTAACAATGGAAAACACAAATATATTCTGTGAATGGATACCTAGGGCAAATTAGACATACTGCACGACCTCTAGAAGTTCACTTGACATTTTGTTATTAAAAAATATATTTGGTCACTAGCTGGATTCGAACTCAAGTTTCTGCAAATGAAAACTAGCTGGATTCGAACTCAAGTTTCTGCAAATGAAAACTAGGTGCACTAACCAACTGAGTTATCAGGACAGAGTATGTAACCAAGAATGTAGCATGTTTTGTCAATTGCGTCACGACAAACCCAAGGTAGCAGATGAATCGCCCCACCTGCTGTGTTAATCATAGGAGAAATTCAGGTTACTTTCCATGGTTTGCGCTCCACGACTATGATATGTTTCCAATACTCTGCGATTTTTTTTTTTTTTTTTTTTTTTTGCTATCAGTCGAAATGTTTTAAAAATCCTTATTGGCAAATCATGATATCGGCCAGTAACTGGCCATTATCAATGCATTGATAATGTCCAGTTACTGGCCGAAATCATGATTTGCCAATATAGAATTTAAAAAAATAATAATAAAATAAAATAAAGATAGACTGATAGCTGAAAATTCACAGAGTTTTGGATAGGAGAAATTGAAATACAAAATTATTACTCCCTGTGACGTCTGTGATCTTATTATAATCCTCACTTTCCTGTGAAACGTCTGCACTAAAAGTTCTTTTTCTTGTCTGAACGTGGTCTCGCAAAAAAACAGGAAGTTCTTAAAGTACCACACCGTAGGTTGATACATGTCTGTAGACACTATTCCACTCCTCGTCGAAGTTTTAATTTTGTTCAGATACCAGCGTTGTTCCAAGACTTTTCATCTTTGCTATAATTGCAGGATGGGATGGAAATCTAATCTCCTCCAGTGCATGGACTACTTTGTCGAGTGCGGATTTGTTCAAATGTTTGTGAAGCTTAAGTGACTTAACTGCGGGGTCTTCAGTCTCTAAACTTACTAACTAATTATGAACTAGCTTATACTAACGGCACAAACATTCATGCCCGAGGGGGAATTCCAACCTCCGACGGCGAACGGCCTCGCGCATCGTAGCATAGCGCCTCAATGCGCTCGGCCGCTCCGCCGCGGCAAGAGTGTTGATTTCCTGGCGTGTTTGTTATTATCATAGAGCCATGTTTCATGTCCGTATGCATCAATAATGATGTATATCGCTTCCTTAGACTACTCCATGGATATTCAGTGCACTGCAGACGACATAAACAAACAGAAGTGCACAATCAGATGGCAGCCATATGGCGTGGAATATAGCCTCATTCGATTGCGTACCATTGAGTAGCGATGCGGTGATACGCCATCAGATGACATACAAGGTAATTGTTCACACGAAGCAATTTACTCGCCACGTCAGAAGTGTCTCAAGGCTTTAGCCCGCAGTCGCCTGCCGGCGCCTCCTGCGGCGGGACTTGTGTCACACACAGGAAACACTGTCAACAAAAGGTCCTTCGCCATGAACAGTATGGCTTCGGAGCATGTATGTAGATGCAGACATGCTCTTCCGTGAATTGAACAGTACCGTCAGCACGTACAAAAGCAATTAAAATTCCGAATACTGCAAGCATTCAGCAGCATATGCAGTTCTACGCAAATGCGGGTACATATCCGAAATGCCATCCACTGACAAGTTCCATCTTGAAATTGCTATTACCAATACTAAAAACAGATACCTTTCAATATACAAAATTTAACAAAGGTACTGTCGCCCAGATTTTAAAGCAAACGTGCCAGAAAAATGCGAACACTCTGATGACTGAAACATATGTCACAATTGGACGGTGTTATGCATTAATTGACCAAGCGACATTTGGCGATTTTTTTCCTTCTTTTTTAGTAGGTTGTCTATCGAGGTGTGAACTATCCATTTTTTTTTTTTTTTGACCAAGCGACATTTGGCGATTTTTTCCTTCTTTTTTAGTAGGTTGTCTATCGAGGTGTGAACTATCCATTTTTTTTTTTTTTTTTTTTTTTTTTTTTTTTTTTGACGAGTTTTCGGTCGATTCTTTGAGAGGCAGTTCTTTCGAAACAAGCGCCAAACAATCCACCGCTGTCATTGTATTTTTCATCAGCTGACTATCAGCCCTATCTTGCGACTTTGCTTTGCATCAGTTGGCTACCTGAAATCTTCAGATATATTACGAGAAAAGTCCTGTGTTTTGACCTCGAAAAATCATTGCTTCTACCAAGAATTCCTACGAACATTGTGTTCTACAAGCGACAGTTGTGGTTATATACTAAGGCGCCTCGCTGCGGAGTGCGCGGTTGCTCGCGTTCGGAGGTTCGAGTCCTCCCTGGGGCATGGGTGTTTGTGTTGTCCTTAGGTTAGATTACTTTAGTGTAAATAGTTTGTAAGCTACGGACTGATGACCACACAGTTTGGTTCGATACATTTACAAACATTTGAACATTTGTGGTTATATAACCTAGGTATTCGTAATGTTAGTAATGAAAAGGGGCGCTGCTACGTCTGGTTAGAAGGTGAAGCAGGACGTGGAGCACAGGAAGTAGCAACTTGTTTATTGAAGCATTTAATGGAACACGTAGCGATAGCTAAAGAATTGGACAGATTCATGTGATGGACAGAACAGAAACATCAAGATGGTTCTAATGCTAGAAGCTGTTATAGAACAGCATCCTATATTGCGCACAATAAGATAGAGGTTTCTTATACCTGGACATAGCTTCCTCTCTAATGACAGCGATTTCGGAGACATAGAATGCACTCTCAAACTGAAACGGAGACTTTATTCACCAGACGATTACATGAATGTCATGAAAAAGTGTCGCAAACAAAACCCTCTTACAGGCCATAGAAAGAAGGCTGAAGACTTCAAGAGCAAATATAGAAAAAAACGATAGTAAATCACAGAACCAACTCCCGGAACGTAAGAGAGATAGACCTGTTTAAAGAAAAATGATTCAATTTAGTGTTTGTTCATCACTGACATTCATGGTGAGCCATTTGAAGTTGACATTAGGAAGAAATCAGCAGGTCGACCACTTCGAATGCGTAACAAAAGCAACTTTCATGCCCTGTCGAAGCCTCCATAGCCAAATGGAAAGCCAGTTTCTGAAGCCAAGCTAAAAGACATTCAATGGACCTCATTCCAAAGGACGCACAAGAATTTTTTTTCCGCAAACTTACCAGTCACCCTGATTTTGTGGATGACATTGATGGATTCCAACTGCTCACAATTTGATTTTGCTATTGATAATGAAGTATCGCAATAAAAATGTCTATTGTTTTACATTGAATGTCTGCAAAAAATTTGTAATTTTGTGGTTGGTGTCAAGTACTGATATATTAAATGACGTGTGTAACCGTATAGAAGAAATGATAGTAGCTATGTTCGTACGTCAGTAAAATAAATTTACATCTGCATGACCCTTATAATTCATTATTTATTGTCTCGCTGCGGAGCGCGCGGTTGCTCGCCGTGGAGGTTCGAGTCCTCCCTGGAGCATGGGTGTGTGTGTTTGTCCTTAGGTTAGTTTACCTAGGTTTAAGTAGTTTGTAAGCTACGGACTGATGACCACGCAGTTTGGTCCGACAGATTTACACACATTTAAACATTTTTTTCAAGCGCCCATCAACTGAAATTAAAGACGTAGTAAAGGATGAAATAAGGTAACAGGTCAGGAAGTACAGACACCAAACGTATATAGGGTGGAGAGGGAGAGGCGGCCATTCTTCAGTGCGGAAGCAGACCAGGCCCAAGCTAGTTTGGAAATCAGGGAATTTTACGTAATTTTACTGTCAGGATAAGTTATATACATCTGCTTGTATTAGTTAATATTTATCAAAGAAAGAGGGTGAATAATGTGATATATAGCATACGGTAAAACCTCTAAACATAATCTTCAGATCCATCAGTATTATCGTCACTGTCTTTTTCATATTAGCAACGTGAATCTGCTGTTACATTAACCCCTTAAGGTTTTTTTGAGGCAGCCTGTAACTGTAATGCGTCCTTGGCTTTCACATATTTAGATTTAGGTGGCGATGTGAAATTTTCGGGTAAGTTGATGTGCCAGGAAATTTGTGCTTCGGAGCTGCGGTGATGTTTCGGGTACATGTATCATGGTACCAGTGCCGCTTATTATGTGTTCTACATTTAATGTCCGACCTTAAAAATTTAATACCCTAAAGGCGTAATGCAGGGTATGGAGTTTTTGAAATCAAACTGTTAGTCGAAATGTTAGAATTCATGAAATAGTCATGAGTGAAAATTTTCAAAACAAGTATAGAGAGACACGTTCGCGCAAGCAGAAGCCTTTCATCCAAATCTCGGGAAGCTCGGCGATGTTTGTCATTCTCCGTTGAGCTAAAATAAGTACAGTGACAGTACATCATCATTATCATCAACACTTTAAACTGGTTATGCATTTTAGTGCAGCACATTTTTGGAAAATATTTGTTTTCTTTTGAGAAAACAGCGCCCTTATGAAATAATTTTTATAAAGTTTAGAGCGCAAATATGTAATTTTATTATCAACCAGTTTCGACACATTGACATCTTCAGTATCTTGTTCTGTTACACACAGTTTCTACGTTTAGAAAAATAAAAAAATAATTAAATAAAAATAAAAAAATAAAATAAAATAATGTTATACCCGTGATGGTCTCATGTTATTATTTTATTAACACTTCTGACAAAGACACCATTAGGTTGTGTCAAAACCTGGTCCAGTGTGTTTAATTTACCGCTCAACCTGTTGGGCTGCTAATTTGCATTTACAGTAAATGGCTTTCACTGTTGCTGTTTCAAGACAAGCTACGATTAAAATGATACCTTCGTAGTTTAATGAAATAAATCGCAATTTGTTACATTCTTTTCTGTTTCCATGCTGGATATTTGGTGTTATTACTGCTTTTGCCCAGTGAGACTGAACGTGTTCCGATTCCCACGCTATTTCAATTATCCTGTGTAACCATTTGAGACCTGACATTTCACTGTATTTGATGAGTTCCGAATTAATTTCAACTGCCCGCGCCGCTTTATTGCACTGTAATCTATTGACAATATTCTCCACTTCCTTAAATAGGACCCAGTTTGCTACCCATTTCTACATATAAATATGAAACATTACTGACATTACAGAACAATTAAATAAAAAGAATTCCCGTCAGATATGAGAAGTTAACAGAAGAATAAGAACGATATTTAACTACGCTTTCCACAAACGTCGTATATTCTCCAGGACAAATCCAATTTTTCGTACTACCTCCACAGAGCATAGATGGTAATAAGAGTAGCGGCCTTCAGAACAACACAAACACGCATGCCCGACGGGGGGGGGAGGGGAGGACAAGAACCAACACCCCCTGTAGAAGAAAGCCTGCGCAGGACGTCACAACATGGCGGCGGTGAGAGGCTTAGAGTCCTCTGTAAACATTAGCAGTGCACGCTGTTTATAGTGCATTCTTTCGTTCAGGAGTGTGTTTATTACGTAAATTGGTGTTGTGTACGTTGTGATCACTACTCTGGACGATTTGAGTGTGTGGGAACAACGTGTGATCTTGTTTTTTTACTGACAAAATTCGCTGTTCTGTGCCGAAATGTAGAGGAAATTACGACTGTGGCCCAAAAGTTAACGTCTTTAAACGTCCGGAGAAGAATAAGCTAATGGGGGTGGGTACGTAAATAAAATGAATCGAAATATCCAACGTTAAACTGTCATGACTTAAAACTATTTCATAAGGTTAAACAAAAACGAAAACTTACTCATTAACTTGAGTTTCTTGGGAATTCTTGATATCCATTTCTTCTTCTCCGGACGTTTAAAGACAGTAACTTTTGAGCCACAGTCGTAATTTCCTCTACATTTCGGCACAGAACAGCAAAAGGCAATCTGTCAGTAAAAAAAGAGATCACACGTTGTTCACACTCACACAAATCGTCCAGTGTAGCGATCACACCGTACACAACACCAAGTTATGTAATAAATACACTCCTGAACGAAAGAATACACTATAAACATCGTGTACTTCTAATTTTATCAGCCTCTCAAAGGACTCTAAGCCTCTCACCGCCACCGTGTTGTGACGTCGTTCGCAGGCTTTCTTCTATAGGGGCTGATGCAAGAACCCCTGACGGCGAACTGCCGCGCGCACCGCACCACGGCGCCCCAATGCGCACGTCTAATCCACCGTCCCCACCCCCCCTCCCCCGCCATCTATGCACCGCATTCCATGGGCCTGAACACCAACGCCTGTCCCGGTCGCGAAGTAGTGCCTCTTGCCCACCGTTAGTACATTCCATTCATGCTAAGCGGTAACGAGTCTTGAACGACTCCTCGTTTTAGTTTGTAGATGCAGTTGACTTTCTGCGACTTATATATTAATGTTGTCATTATCCAGCATTGACATGTGCTGTGTATAGTGGATAGATGCATCAACAGGATAAAGAAGACAATAGTAACACAGGGAATAAAATTTTCGTGCCACCTTTCCTCGAGATTAAGAACTAAAAGAAATAGATTCCAGCTATTACTAGCTGCGCGAGAGTAGCTGAGAGATCTGGAGCGCCATGTTGAAGATCGCGCGGTCTCCCGCGCCGGAGGTTCGAGTCCTCCTTCGGGCATGGATGTTTGTGTTACCTTTAGTATAAGTTACTTCATAAGTAGTTTATAAGTTTAGGGACTGATGACCCCGCAGTTTAGTCCCGTAACCTTTACAAACATCTGAGCGAACTTCCAGCTATTACTAGAGACAACTGCAAACCACAGAACGATAGTCGTAATTGCAGTTGCCAATCTCACTGATATTCTTTATGACTTCTTCTTCTACCATTTCAATATCTCTGTTGGCCTCTGTAATTGCAACTGAAAGTAATGAAGCTGAGGATATACTTGCCGTAGTGGAACTAGCTTTTTAACTTCAGAGCAGGTTGTTGTCGTAGATATTGCAGGCCACATTATGCACAGAGTAGTGATGGCAGTACAGTCTAAAGAATGTGTGAGGTCTGTCACCATTGACAAAGAGAACTGCTCTAAATTTATCCACGGTTTTGAAGTCAATTAAAAACCGTAGGATATGGTACAGCATGTTAACCGCATTGGGAAGCCATGCAAAACGATGCTGTTCTTTTCACCTTTAGTTGGAAGATATACCGTTCTGGTCTTCTTACCCAACATATAAAAAATGTTGTAGAAATCTTATACAAACATAAATATTTTTACAGTTTTTTGCTATCGACATTGTTGTTCTGTTCCAGCACCTTGTTGGTAATAATAAAAGCAATAACAATGATAATAATACATCACATAAATTTATTAAGGAACATTCCTTATTTAAATATTCACATAAATTTGAAACAACAGTGTCCATTACATTCAACTTACAAAGCACTACCGTTTTTCCGATCCTTCTATTCTTATTGTTGGCAGTTTAAACATAAGCATTTACATAAATTTGTAACAACAGTTTTCAATACAGATATTCTTCTTAGAAAACAATGAAGTTTTCTTATTACATTCCAAGTTAGAAAGCACTACAACGTTTTTCATATTTCCTTTCTTACTGATTGCAGTTTGGGCACAAGTATTCACATAAATTTAAAACAACAGGGTTTTAAATAATATCATCTTAGAAAACAGTGCAATTCTTCTCTTACTTTTCCTTTTACTACTTGTAGTTTGGACAAAAGTAGGTGAACGGTTTCTTGCAAATATGTTTACTACACTGAACGACAGAACTTACAGTGTGCACGTTTTGTAGACTTTCTTGATGTTACCGATTCTGACAAAACAAACACATCTTCAGGATTTGGGTTCCTTCTGACCACTCTCAAAGAATTTCCTGTTCTTTGAAATGCCTTCTTAATGCAGTGTGTCATCTTATCACCGACTTTCCACGTTCTTCCCTTTCCAATTAGGGTCAATCGAAATCCACAAAACATAAGCATTATCAGCAGAAACATCAAGAATGTTGTAGAAAAGTATCCTTGGTTACTTATTGGTTTTTTGATTGCATATAAATAGCAAGTATGTCTACAGCCCATTTGTTTGCATTATATTTCAAAAAACTTTTTGGCTTATTCTAAGCACTGTCTTTTGCATCCCATTCGAGTCACCACTTTTGTGTCTCGTTGCCGCCGGTTGTCCGAGGTGTCCGAGGTGTCCGAGGTGTCCGAGGTTGTCCGAGGTGTCGGTGGCCGAGTACCGAGAGACCGACACAGGGAAGTAGGATGCACGCGTGTGTGGGTACAGAGTCTGAGGTGACCAGCCAGTGGGGCAGCAGAAACTAGAAACACTAAGCTAGATTAGAACAAGATATACATTTCATAGAGATCGCACAATACTTAACTTGGAGGGCAGCAGACTAGTGTAATGAAGATACATTGTTTAACTAAGATAGAGGCCTGTCTCCTGATGAGAGTCGTAACTGGTGTCTGTCCTATAGCCAAGTGACCGATGGAGTTCAGTGGTGGCCACGAGCAGAGTTGCGGCAGAGGGCGCTCGTGGCTGACGTAAGAACGCCGCGCCGTGCTTGCATGGCGGCGCGCGGCGAAAGTACGTGGCGCGCACTTCAGAGCTGTGCGACACCACACTGTCAGTAATTGCGGAGAGTGCTGATAAGTTCATCATTCTTGTGCCTTTTAGGGATATAATTAACCACAGTAATGTCATTTGTGAAATAAAATGTAGAGCAGTTTACTTCCTTGTAGGTTATTTTATGTGGAAGCTTCGGCTTATTTTTCCGTATAGTTACCAACATAGACAATTTCCTTTTCAGAAACAGCTGTCACAAATTTTACAACGTAAAAAGGCTGTCCACATGATGTTCTGACCACGTAACACAAAAGTGAGATCAGATACTACTCTCATTCCCTGATTTCTTTCTGGTGCAGCTCCTCTTACCTTTCCTGTACATATACGGCTTTTCAGTACGTATGATGATTTGCTCTCACACAGGGCCCATATTTTGATCCCATATAATGGACAGCGATCTCTAAATGCTACTTCACTGCGCGTCAACAGTAACATTTTCTCCTTGATTATACAGTTAGGAAGGACCCACTTCTCCCAAATACTACGATTTGCGGCACGTTTGTCAGAATGTCGTGTTTCCTCTCTACTAAATATCTTGTCAAATCGCAGGAAACGCGATATCTTACAGAATGATACATGGTTGCTCGAATTATGTTTTACTTAGTGTCCTTTTTCACAAACTTGTAGACTTCCCATGAGATAGTACATCCGCAAGGAATAAGAGTCCTATGCACGCACTGAAAAAAGAACCATCAATATCGGTCCAGTGTTCACAACAAATCTCTGCCCTTCAATATTTGTCATCTCCAACATTTCTCTGTGAATCTCTGTGTGAAATACTGATGCAGATGAACATTTTCAATCAGATATTCTGCTGATTGCGTACCTGGTAACTTCTGGGGTACTCTTGATGATGTTCGAAGCTGGTAGGCGACGATGTTGTGCTGGTGGATGCCACTGCCATTCTGTATTCCGATTTTCAGGATGAAAAGTCCCTATACTATTTTGCACAGAGTGTGGACTATGATAAATGTCATAAGAACACTCGCTTTCAGATGCATTACTGACATGATCTTGAAACTCAGAAAGTGATCATTCACCTGCTGAGGCATTTACTAATTTTTCGATCTCCTCTTCAGACTATGGTATAATTTCCATTGTTTCATAATTCAAACTTAGCAGAAACAAAGCATTCAAACTGTTGAAAACTGCCAATGATTTTATCTTGGGAAAATCAAGAAACAAGCCCACTGTTGTAAACGCATGGACGCTTTGTTGACTGTTGAAAGTAAGTTGGAATGACAAAAATAACTATTTCCATACAATACAACAAAAATAAAGTTCACCATTTCCATCTTTTATAATTAAATTCGAATTACAGCAATCATATTTGTGTCGGATCATAATGATCTGAACATTAAGTATTTAACTATTACAGTTTATGCCCAAACGTTTTAAACTATTTTCTGTTCTTCGATCCTCAGACAAAGGCACTAAGTTTCATAAAATATATTGGTATCTAATTATGAAAAAGAACGTGTATATTCATTTATGGTCATACAGATTCGAACAGAACAACACAGTTCAGAAGACAACTGTAATACACCAAGTCACAAATAGTTTCAGTCATTGCTCTCATAATTTTTCTCATGCATTGTTCAAACTTAGGCTTCTTTGTAAAATAACATCACTTCTCAACTGCTAAAGAGATCACAGCAACAGGTTGACTGAAAAATAGTGGATACTTAATTGTCGTATTAAAATCAGGAAATATATTCGTGACCAAAACTAGCAAATCAACAAAGTAAAATTTTGTCAGTAATTTGAAAAAAAAAACTGCGTCTTAAATGTATTCATATAGAAATGTTAAGTAATAAATTGTATTTAATTATTATATCATTGTGTGTCAATGTTAAGTGATTAGTGACATAGGTATAAGACCCGTAATTTTTTTTCCAAAATTTATTGAGCGACATGTAGAGAAACAGGAAGAGACACTAATACATTACGGTACACCGACTTATTATTTTCTGAACAATTTGTTACTTTCTGATACTGATTCTTTTGTGCTCTGTAACGGACACTATTATTAATTCATTTTCGTATTTTTTCTTAGAAGTTCCCTATCCTATCCAAATGACAGTACGCGGCGCTGCCCAGGTATGTATTTCTTCCATTTTTATGGTACTCTATCTCCTTCATCCATCTATGTCCATCGCTTTCTTCTCTACTCTTTGTATCTCTGCGGTATCTGTAGCGAGTTTAAGCCTTAGATTCGTTCTGTCGCAACTCACTCACAATAACGTCAATGTTCTTGAACGTTTTGACCTATTATGGTATAATTTCAAAGATACGTTGTGTGCATAGTGTCTGCAAAACGATCCACGTCTGCGTAAAGCAGGATGTAATAGTTCTACTTCATGAACAGCAGAAAAGTAGTAAGCGGTAAGTTTTATTTATTTATTCCATCATTTTTTATATATACATCTACATCTACATACATACTCCGCAATCCACCCAAACCTTCGTGGAGGAGGGTACGCTGTACCGCTACTACTTACTTGCTTTGCTGTTCCATTCCCATATAGAACGAGGTAGAAACGAAAACTAGTATGTATCTGTACGAGCCCTAATGCCTCTGATCTTATCCATATGGTATTTACGCGAAATGTAGGTTGCTGGCAGTAGAATCGCTCTGCACTCCGCCTCAAATTGTGGCCCTCTAAATTTCTTCAACAGTGTTTCTAGAAAAGAACGCCACTTCCTCTCCAATGATTCCCAGTTGACTTCCCGAGGCATTTCGGTAACGTTCGCGCGTTGATCGAATCTACCAGTTAGAAACGTAGCCGGCCGCCTCTGACCTGCCTCTATGTCCTCCTTTAAACCGATCTGGTGGCGATCAGAAACACTTTAGCAATACTCAAGAGGGGATAGTACAAGCGTTTTATATGCGGTCTCGTTTACGCACGAAGCACACCTTCTAAAAATTCTCCCAATAAAGCGAAGTCGAGCATCTGCCTGCCCCACGATTGTCCTTACATGCTCCTTTCATTTCGTATCGCTATCTTTTTAGATAATTCGTAATGTGAGTATTGCCTCCCATGTTCCTACATTTCACCTAAATCTAAACTGATTATCCCCAACTTCTGATTTCCGCAGTATTTCCTTTCGTCTATAAATAATGTGTATTAGTATTTTGCAACCATAAGTTATTAAACTCATATTTTAGTAATTTTAATTTTAGTCTGCATTGCCTTTCATCGTAATTGATGTTATAATATTCTTCTTGAAGTGTGATAGCCTTTCATCTGCCTAATACATCATGCATACCATGTGGAATAATTTCTTCATTACTTGCTCGCCTAACGATATCAGCAGTTCAGACGTAATATCGTTGTTGTTGTGGTCTCCAGTGCAGACTGATTTGATGCAGCTCTCCATGCTACCCTGTCCTGTGCAAGTACCTTCATATGAGAATACGTTGGGCAACATCCTTTTGAATCTGCTTACTGTATTCGTACCTCAGTCTCCCTCTACAATTTTACCGCACACACTTCCTTTTAATGCTAAGTTGACGATTCATAGAGTAGAGCTGCATGACCTCTGGAAAAGTACCGGATGTAGTTTCCCCTTGCTTTTAGCCGTTCGCAGTAACTGTGTGGCAAAGCCATATTAGCTGATGTTACAAGGCCAGCTCAGTCAATCATCCAGACTGTTGCCCCTGTAACTACTGAAAAGGCTGCTGCCCCTCTTCAGGAACCACACGTTTCTTCTGGCCTCTCCACAGCTACCCCTCCGCTGTGGTTGCACCTACGGTACGCGGCTATCTACATACTTGAGGCACACAAGCCACCCCACCTCGGCAACGTCTGTGTTTCATCTACTCAAATCTTTCTTGCATTCTTCTCGCAGTATCGTGTCTCTAATCTCATCTTCCGCTACTTCGTCAACCATTTCTAATATATTGCCTTTATTTATTTACTTTGTATACGCCCTCTATATATTCCTTCAATCTTCAGTAATCCCTTCTTTGCTTAATAATGAGTTCTAGATATTCATACAGTTCTACTTCCCGTCTTCAAATGTCTCTTTTATTTTGCTGTAGACGGTATGTATCTTCCCCTAGATATTCATTCTTCTACGGTTTTGCATCTAACCTCTACCCGCTCCTGCTTAACCTGTTTGCACTTCCTTTCAACCTCAATTTCCATACGTCTGTACTCCGTTGTGCCTGCTACAGTTGTTGCATTTTTATAATTTCTTCTTTCATTAATTAAGTTCAGAATGTCTTATGTTATCCATGCATTTCTCTTAGGCCTTGTGCTTCTTCCAATGCGATGTTCTGCGGCCCTCACCGCTCTTTTTACCAGAGCTACCCATTCTCCTTCTACTGTATTGCTGTCCCCCGTTTCAGCCGATTCCTCCATAAATCACCCTATCAAACTCTCAATCACCTCTGGTTCTTTCAATTTTCCCAGGATCCATATTGTTACGTTTGAACATTTTTTTGTCTCTTAAGTTTTAATCTGTAGTTCATAATCAATAATTAATTACCAGACGCTACTGAGCCGCTTGATACGTCGCACACTTTAAAACTTTGTTTCTCAGCCTTTTTCGTACCAATATAAAGTCAATGTGATATCTTCCATTGTCTTTCGGTCTCTTCCACGTACACAACGTTCTTTCTTGATGATTAAACCAAGTGTTCATGATGATTAAATAATGTGCTCTGCACAAAATTCTGTCAGGTGATCTCCTCTTTCATTCCTTTTTCCCGGTCAATATTCATCTACTACATTACCTTCTCTTCCCTTCCTACGAGTTCCAGTCCCCCATCACCATAAAGTTTTCCTTTCCCTTAACTGTGTGATTAATCTCTTTCATCTCCTCACACATTTCTTCCATTTCCTCATCGTCAGCAGAGCTAGTTGTTCTATTGTGGTCTACTGTGGTCGGAGTTGGTTTTGTGTCTGTCTTTGCTAAGATAATGCGTTGACTATGTTGTTGATAGTATCTCCCCCTCCCCCTTTCTTATTTTCTTGTTCATTAATTTCCACTGTCTGCACTTTTACAAATAAATTCACAACATTTTATTAGCGTGCCTGGGAAGGATTCAGAATTTACACTCGTAATCAGTGGCAGTTCTAAAATATAATTAAATAATTTTTATTTACATGTGAAGTTTGCACTTACTATTTGCTGCATTTTTTGATATAGGTACACTTTTCTTCGTAAGTAAGAAAGATCCATCGATGAATTTTACGCAGCATACAAACGATACATACAGGTGTATGGAACTCTAGAATTTCTTTAATTTATGAGAAACTGAATGAGCTGTTAGGTTTAAAATTTTATGTTTAGAAAAAACTGAAACGTTATATTTAACGAACTTCATTGTTATCACATACTGATATATTGGAAAATTCTAGAGTTTGTATGTTGTGCAAAAATGATCGAAGAATGTCTCTTACTTACGAAGAAAAGTGCAGCTATAGGAACAAATTCAGCCAATAGAAAGTGAAAAAAATGTAGAAATTTCACTTGTAAATAAAAATTATTTCATTGTGTTTTACAACTCCCACTCCTATGTGTATGAATCCTGAATCCTTTCCTGTCATGCTGACAAAGTTTTGTGAATTTATTTCTAAAAGTATAGACAGTAGAAATTAAAATGTCCTCTCCTGCCTCTCCTCACTCAAGTCGGCATGCTTGACGTCCTACCGCCTTAAGAGGTAGAACATTCAACGCTCCGATCCGTAGATGCCTGATTTGTTTCTTTTGATGACAACATCCGCCTGGAGATCTGAACAAGAGACTATTTTAATCAAGAAAACGCCATCATCATTTATATATTCATACAGTAGAACTGCATGTCCTCGGGAAAATTAACTAGTTTCCCCTTGCCTTCAGTCGTTCGCTGTAATTCCATGACAAAGTCATGTTAGTAGACGTTACTAGCCCAGCTCAGTCAATCATCCAGACTGTTGCCCCTGTAGCTACTGTAGAGACTGTAGAGACTGATGGCCCTCTTCAGGAACCATACATACGTCTGGCCTCCCCACAGATATAAATGCACTACTGCTGCAGCTCGGGTACCGCTGTCTGTATGGTTGAGGTGCGCAAACCACCCTATCTCGGTGGTTCCTGAGGGTGTGTGACAAATGAATAAACCTGAAGACTAATGGAATGTTGTATAGGTCTTAAGTGAGATCTGCTATTTCGTATGGAGCAGAGTCATTGGCACAAACTAAGGAATGGCATTGTGTGGCAATTGAAATGGCTGAAAAAAGGTGTAAAGAAGAATTTGTGATGTCACCAGAGCCGATGGGATCATAAATGAGAGCACAACAGGCAGTGTTAAACTGACAGAGCTCACGAAGGGCAAGGGAGAAGTTACAGTTACAGTGGTATCTATATGTTGTAGGAAGGGACGACACTTTTTTTTGGCAACTGTACTGGAGGGTAACAGAGGAAGAGGGAGACCCAGAACAAATTGGACGGACCGTACACGTGAAGATTTCAAGGAGAAACATTTGTGTGAAAAGATGTATAAGGCCAAGGGAAATGGTGAAGGCTTGTCACGTTTACCTTCTGGCAGCCCCTCTTTCAGCGTCAGTCATATCCGTAAATCTACTTACCAGTGCCAGCATACTTTCACTGTGTCTTTCACTCAGTGCGGACCATATTTTGCGCAGATTAAGAACTAATGATATATATGTGTTTCTGACTCTGGAGTGAAGCGTTTGATTAGGAAATCAAACATCTGACTGATGGTAACATGCAATGGTCATCGCGACAATCACAATTAATGAAGTTGTTTCAGGTTAGGAAAAACTGTTTTTGCACGTTATATATTACTTATATTTACATCAGTAACAAAAATTATGTATTAATACACAGAGATCATGGATGGTACAGGTAAAGGCAGGGTTGTAAAAAAATGTTCAAATGTTTGTTAAGCTTATGGGACTTAACTACGGGGTCATCAGTCCCTAAACTTACAAACTACTTATGAGCTACTTACGAACTAGGACGGCACAAATATCCATGCCCGAGGGGGGATTCGAACCCCCGACCGTAGTGGCCGTGCAGACCATGACTGGAGCGCCTCAGTCCCCTCGGCCACCGCGGCCGGCGCAGGGTTGTACCCTAAAACCATAGTCTACAAAACTAAAACGTTTGGTGCGCGGCCAGGTGGCAAAAGTGTAACGTGCAAATGATCGTCCTCCTTCTGAGAACTACAGGACCAGTAACATTACGTGCATACGGGTGTAGCAGTATCTGCTAACCCGCAGCGACGTAATATTACGTTCTCGCCTTTTTTCCACAGCTGACAGCACTATAACTGCCAGAAACATACAGCAAAACGAACCAGATTCTTGCTTAACACTTGCAGTTGTTTCAACACAATCCACTAAAACTAGGAACCTGCTGTTTTCAGTAAACGACAGAAGTTGGTTTGACTTAGTGGTATGTTGTTAAAACCTGTAGATTGTTAACTCCTAGTGTACATGTACACGTCGTCTATATAGGCTGTTCAAAAAATTCTGTGGATCAGTTGAGATATCTAGGTTCTAAAATACTGTCATCGGCAGAATGAACTAAAGGTTCAACATCTTACTGTCGGTTCTTCGGAATGGAGACAACAACATTACAGTAACCGAGAAATAGGTAATAACAGAAAGTTTCTGCAAACTAATTATACAAGCAGTTGGTGCAGTACAACAACAATATGACTTAGCTGAAGCTATGGCATGAGAGCCACAATAAGTTTGTAAGCGGGACAGACGAAGAAGGATGTACCTGCAGCTATTCGAGTGTCCCAAACTGTAATTTTCAGGAAGGGGACACTATTTCAAACAACAGGAACCGTTAAAAGAAGGCAAGGTCGATGACTTGCACAGGTGAAATCAGCAAAAGATTACCGTTATCTGCGGTTAACAGCCCATGCAGATGGCAGGTTGAATGTAACTCAGCTGCAACGTAACGTCCAGGCACCAACAGGACGCTCAATTTTAACACAGACAGTCCGAAATCGCCTTCGGCAATGTGGCCGCTACGCACGCAGACTTACGGTGTGTGTCCCATTAAAACCAAGTCACCGTTAGGCCCGCAAACACTAGGCCGAGGAATAACAGTGTTGGAAACGTAATGAATAGCGCCAGATTCTGTTCACAGATGAGTCAAGATTTTGTGTTCAGCCAAACAATCGTCGTTCCATCATCACGAGAGTACGTAGAACTCCTGTTTATGTACGGGAAACATCAACATATCATGATGGTGGACGAACGGTGTGGCCAAGAGTCAGTATTGGCGGACTGCGAATCTCCACGTCTACACTGGTGCCATAGGAGATCGGTTCCCTCTGGTGGATGATAACGCTCGCCTCTACAGAGCTGCAGGCTGGGCAACATGCTAGAAGCTGGGAGAATTGGCCGAATAGAGTGGCCAGGTCGTTCACCGGATGCGGTGCGCGCGGCCGTTCGCTATCGGGGGTTCGAGTCCCACCTCGGGCATGAGTGTTTGTGTTGTCATTAGGTTAGTTTAACTTACATATTCACAGAAATATGACATCAACTGCTGATGGACAAAGCTGAAAATGTGTACCCAGCTGGGATTTGAATCCGGGTCTCCTCCTTTCGGGGTAGTTGCGCTGACCACTACACCACTGGGGACACAGTGATCACCGCCCCTGCAAGGACAAGCTAAGCACGCCTCCCGTCAGATACAAATTTCCAGCTTCACCCTGCCTAAAGTACACAAACTCGTAGTTATAAAACTAATTGCCGTAAGAGTAAGAGCCACAAACTTGCCCACCCTCCCCCATATATTCTGTGTCCCCAGTGGTGTAGAGGTCAGCGCAACAGCCTACAAAGCAGGGTTCGAATCCCGGCGGGGTACGCATTTTCAGCTTTGCCCAATCGCAGTTGATGTCATATATTCTGTCAATATGAAAGAATAACAACTGCAGCATCAGAAATGACGTCTGTTCTTTCGGAACAGACGCCTCATGTATATACAGTTTAACTTAGTTTAAATAGATTGTAACCTACGGACTAATAACTCAGCACTTGAGTTCGGCCGGCCTCGGTGGCCGAGGTGACTGAGGCGCTCCAGTCACGGTCAGCACGGCCACTACGGTCGGGGGTTCGAATCCCCCCTCGGGCATGGATATTTGTGCCGTCCTAGTTCGTAAGTAGTTCATAAGTAGTTTGTAAGTTTAGGGACTGATGACCCCGTAGTTAAGTCCCATAAGCTTAACAAACATTTGAACATTTGAACTTGAGTTCGATAGATTTACAAACATTTGAATATTTGCAAAAATGTTAGTGGCTCCGCAATATTGCGACAATGGCTTCATTTTTGTGGCGTTAGAGGCATCTCCCAGTATTCTAACCTCCTTAATGATATCTCACCTGATCGGCTGATACCCCAATTTTTTGTATTAATGTATTTAGTTCGGCTTGGATAAATTCGTATAACGACGTCATTCTTGTCAATTAATAATTCAAACCTGTTTTTCAAAAAGTATCTGGAAAGTGTGCACGCGTAAGACCCCCTCCCTCTAGCGGCGTTGCCAGTGCTGGCAGCTGCTACTACAGTCTAGTTGCGGCGAGCGCCGCCACGCGCCGCTGTTGACAGCAGTCGCCGGTGTACAGACGGTAGCGCGGGTTCCGCATGCAGCGGCAGCAATAAAAGCGCCCTCTATTTACATTTTGGGGACGCAGCTGCCACACTCCGGGGAGCCTAGTTCGCAAGGCGTCCACCGAGCTGCGCCACCGGCGCACTGCATTAGCGCAGCCTCCCAGGAATCCGGCCGCCATTTGCATATTCACGCTCCGTTGTTCCTTGTTTGCCAATTAGTTTCGCCCATCCTCTTTCAACTTCCTCCGTTCTCCTTCTCGCCGATCCTTTCGTACGTCTGAGACATCTCTGCGGCGTTTCGCTGTACCCTTGTTCTTACCTTCCTCACTAACGAGCTTTGCTTTCGTTACCTTTTCTCTTTGCCATCATCTTTTCAAATTTCAGCTGAATTCCAGTGCGCCGTGCTTATATTAATAAGAATGACACCATTCCAACGACAGCCGGATTCAAACATCTCAACAATCTGTGGGATTTCGGAAGAAACGGTTCAGTTTTAAAAGCGCAAAGGAGAGAACAGTCTAGCACTACAGCTTCGTAAAACCTTGTGTAGAAAACTCCACCGAGTTCATTGATGAGTGAAATATTAAACTTTTATTGTCCAAAACAAACTTCTTACAAGATCCGTTAATATCTATTTCCGATTACTGTCTTACTTGCACTGCATTCTGTTTGAAAATAGATGTTCGATAGTTCCTCTCTTGTGTAAACAAACTGATGAAACCACGACAGACAACGTTACCATCAGTGGCGGCTGGTATGTAAGAGCACAAAAGCACGTCAACACACTAATTTTCGGCAAGACAAATGTATTTATTGGTTATTTTCCTCTAAAGGCAGTTAAATGCAATACAGGTACGGTAATATGATTTATACAACACTTAACTCTCCCGCACCATCCTGCATTGTTAATCCACCAGCAATGTGTAACTTGACAACAAAGTCACGAGCACAACTACTCTGTGCTCATTTTATGGAACTTCTGCGCACGTACGAATGGAATGATGTCATTGCCTTACGGGTGAAATACACAAGACTTTGATGAACAATGAGCAGAGATTCCGCGTGCTCAGCTGCCCCGTAACATTTAACCATAACTTCACGTCATTCCCACTAGATTGCAGCACATTGCGTCAAACATTTTTCCCATTTCGAAGAATCGCGCTAGATGGTAACATATTATTCAGGTATGCCAATTGACTCACTGTATAATGAAGCTAGATCCCACATTAGTACATGTTACAGCTCTACTGATGAAAAAAATGTTTTTAGAATGCTTTATAGTAGGCTTGATTCCATGGTGAATTTTTGTGCTCCACGACTGTATTTATAGTGTATGAGGCTGTGAATTTTATAGTCTTTTAAACTTTTTTTTTTATCCATAACAGAGGAGTTTCTATTACCTCTTATCAAGTGAGAATGTTGATAGACATTACTACTTGAATGTAATAATTTCCAGTTTAGTTTGAAGTTGGTATTTATTGTGAAGGTGTCAGTACGAACTTGAAACGGTGAACCAGCTTTTGTGATTAGTGTCAACATGAATTCTGTTGAATCTATTTTATATGCTAACAGAAAACTAAATTACCAGAACAGGTTGGCTGCAAAGGGACTAGGGCCTCCCAGACCGGATCTGGTGATTCAGAATGTGACTAAATTAATTACGCGAGAGTACAAGAAATGTGCTGTTTGTCTGCTTCTCTTGGTGAGTGATAATACTTCATTAATATTTGTTTGCCCTGAAATGTAATTTAAGTGCATTGTGCTGCAGCTGGACACGATATGTTGCTACCGGCGCGATGAATGACAGGGGTTGAAGGCAGCCAATGATATTGCTTCTTTTGTGTCCTTGTGAAATTGGCGTACATTTCCATTATTCAAATGTTCAAATGTTTGTATAGTCTATGGGACTTAACTACGGGGTCATCAGTCCCTAAACTTACAAACTACTTATGAACTATAGTCCAGTCAATGAGTGCTCAAAAGAGGGGTGTAGAGTGCATGGAATATGCGATAATTTTTGACTTCAGGACTTTGTTAGGGATAGTTAACATACTAAAAGTCCCCGCCCCTGGGGGGTGAGCTTAAGCGGGGGTGGGGGTGGAAAGGTACAATTTTTTGGTTTTTCGCTTATGTCTCGAAAGCGGTCCGCTTTAGGAAGAAAATGTTCGAAATAAAATTAATGATAATTGAATTTGCTATAAAATTGTTTCTATACATATTAGTCGAATTCCCAACGGTTTTCGAGTTATACGTTACTGAAAATCGACAATTTCGGAAAAAAAATCATTTTTACCTCACTAATTGTGTCAAACATTTACTTCTAGTGCCTTACTCGATCGTTTGCTTTGACTACCTGCCGGCCAGACCTGTTGAATAAGGGGAGGGAGGAGGACTAATTTTTTCCTCACCACTGTGGCAGCACCGTCGTGTTTTAAGACGGAGGAACAGAGAGGGGAAGCAGTCTGGCGTACACGTCGAAGCCAATGACTAGAAGTATTCCGAATGGGTAAATACGCTGCGAGTAATTACAAGGGATAAAGACATTTGTAGTAAGCATGGAATAAGTTAGGTTTCGACGTATTTTTTCAAAATTTTTTGCCATTCGTTTCTTAGTGATAGTCGGACGTTCTGATTTTTGAGCCATGAAACACCTGTCTCCGCCTGCATGAACAACAATTAAAGTCTGACCGGCACTTCTGTTTGACAGTACTACTCGGACACTATCACTTTGCCAACATTTATTTATTGTGTACTGTTTTCCGTTCAATACATTATCTGTTGACAACAATTGAAAAATGTTTATTTTCGTCAACAGTAAGTTCATGCCGTGCGGGATTAGGTTGGGGACTGATGACCTTAACTGTTAAGTCACATAAGATTTCACACACATTTGAACATTTTTGTAAATTGACAAGGCTTTTTAAAATTAGCTAGATTTCTTCAATCAGGTATGACTTCATTTCTGAGGTGGTGCCCAGCGACTGTTTTTTTACAAATCTGTAGAGAATGTTACCAATCAGTTGCAATTCTTCTTTTTATTTTCCAGATCTACATAGATTTCGGGCACAGTTTGGCTATTATCAATGCTTTGAGTTATGTTCACATCTATTCCGTCACGCTGAACATAACTGTCAACATTGAAAGACGGCTGTCTGCCGTCTTCCCTACATTTTTAACTTTGTAATTTATCTACGTTTACTAGACGGTCCATTTTGCTAAACGAGAACTCCTTTCGTTCCGAGGCATGAGGAAAAGCATTTCATTTCATGTTTTTAAATGTTAGTTTCTGTAATACTGTGTTAATATTGTTGGGATTTTATTATGCTAATAATTGATCATTGTGTCTATGAATGTGCCATGACGAACGGTTTCTCCGTGACGCCGCTGTCCCTGTGAGAATGTGTACTTGCTTTATTCTGTATGTGCATGTATGAGCATCTTGTAGCATGGGAGTCTGAGTGTATGTATGAGAATTTTCGTCGTCGGCTGCTGGCTATGCGTTTTGCATCTCTGGCTTCGTGTGGATCGGTAGTCGTGACCAACTTTTGCTTTTGATGCTACCAAAGAGGTTCCTCCACCCTTTGGTTACAAGTTGGGTTGGCAACGCCTAGTAGTGAACCACAGAAGGACGCGCGAGTCTAAGCTCTCCCCACCACCTCCTTTTCTTGGGTTTTACCGATTTTCGGTGGTGGAGGGGACTGGGTGGCCGATCTGGACATTCTGTGGTTGCGCTTTAACCTGGTAAGATGGTCTGACTTTCTTTCCTCCCTTGAGATGGTAGCGATTCATTGTCTGATTTCTTAGACCTCGGATCTTACTTTCATTTTTCGGAATAAGTTTCTCCAATCATGTACGGAAATGTATTCAATTTCATACCAGTGATTTTGCATTGGTAAATGTGGTGAATATGCAACTAATTTGGTTTGATAACGGTTGGGAATCGGTAACCTGTGTGAGACTAGCTGGCGGTGTATGAACTCTGTTTAATTTCTTTCTAGTTTTATGGGATGCAACCAACGTGCGGGAATATTTTTAATCTGTATAGTGCATATGAAATATTCTTTTCCGTTTTCTTCTTTCGCGAAGGATATGTACTCCACATGGTGTGTTCTAAGAACAAAGCCTTCAGCTACCCCTGTGTCTGTTTTTATGCCCTTCAAGCAAGAAATTATGCATGTATCTTTCTAGTATCCATTAGTACATCGCGATCTCCTCTCCGTCTATTTTAAATTCCTGTTTCGCCTCCAAACTTGTACTCTGCGTTCAGACTCCGTCAGAAAATTGTCTTCTAGCCTTGTACTACCCCTTTTTAGGCTTGCTTATGAAATACTACGTATTTCTAGGGGCTACACGCCGTATTACTTAGTTGATTTACTCCGACTTATAATTTATTCCACTTTTATGATTTTTGAAGACTGAACTTCGCCCATGCGTGTAAAACCTTCCCAATCGCGTCTAACTGTATTTCTTTAGCTTCCTTATGATAGCTTACGCATTTCTAAGGGTTGCATGCCGTAGCTATTTCTCTTTATTTTTCGGAAATTGAATTTTCGTATTTTTTACTGGTTTTCGGAACCACGTGGTTAGAAACTACGACTTCAAGGCTGTATAGGTAGTCACTGGAGTTCTCGCCACTGCTCACACACCAGTGCCTTACTATTGTGTATTCTTGGTTCGTAATCTGTGATTCCTTTAATTTTCGTTGAAATGAATACGACCTTTAAGCACTTCGCCTTCAATGGGGTGCAAATATGTAATGCAGCAGACACATGTCGAGTGTCTCAGTAAGTCTGCATGCCCACGGTTTGATTTAAATGGAAATTAATCTCGCTATTATCGCGTACCATTTCAAGTAAAGAAAGACCAGAGCCACCTACGAAGTTTATTTTTCTTGTTTTGTGTGGTACATTCTGGTTCGCTGAATTTCGACTACGATAGCGGCGCCTGCTTCTGCTTCGTATCAGCACGCTGAGTTGGGTGAGTTTCGCTTTGCTTCGCGCGTGCGAGTGGCTGAATGCTTGTTGATTGTAAAGCCCTCTTCCGACGATGCTGAGTTCAGATTACTTTAAGTTTATTTGAAATGGGATGCATTTTTATTGTTTAACAAAATTAGTTCCCTCATTTGCTCATGTTTGAAGCGAATAAATAATTTATTGTCAGTGAATATGATACTTCTTATGAATATTAGTTTATGAATACCGTCCCTTTTTTATTTAATGTTGTTTTTCACCAGTGCTGAGAACAAACTCAGATGCAAATTATCATGTTTTAATTCCGTTGCGCCACAAATGTTCTCACAGCCACCTTCATGAAATGGTTTAGTCCGGGGTGGCTTGTATATTAATGATTGTGTGTAATTCTCGTGATCTACGACGTATGTTGGCCACCCTCTCTTTGCCTTCCTGCTGCTAAAGTTCTAAATTCTGAGCCAGGGAACAAGATTATGTTGCAGGAAGTAGTCAGTAGTTCACGCGAATCCTTTAGCTGGTTTTACGGCCAGAGTTATATGTTTAAAGTAAGCTTTTTAACTGGCCCCTTTCAGATATAATTAATTTTATAATTAACGGTGGTCTTTCAATATTATGGTTTAGATGTAAGCACATATTAAAAGCTAGCCACTCAATGGCCGAAACCTAGGCAGATCTGAAAATCAAAAGCAAAAACTGCGATTAATTGATGATATTTCCTATAGATTTGTTTAAATGAAATTCCATAAACAGTTTGAAAAAAATGGAGGGGCGGCACGCACGGGGCGGCACTTGGGCTTGCGCCGGCCCTGATTACCGGGCTTCAAAGTAATCACCATGGATTACAATACACTTCTGACATCGGTTGTACAGCTCTTGGAAACTATCAGCAAATGCTTCTTGTGGAATCGCTCGAAGCACTGAAGTCATGTGTTGTTCGATGTCTACAACCTTACTGATCTTCAACGCGTCTTTCATCACTCCCAAAGACAGCCACTGATCATCCGCAAGCATCCGCCATATTCTTTCCATGTTGTGGTTTTGGACTGACGACCCGAACATGGCGCATATCGACACCTGTCTTTCCGTTTCTAAAGCGTTTAAACCACTAAAAAACAGAGTTTTTACTACTCCTTCAACACCATACACTTGCACTACCATCCAATGGGTTTCCATTGCCTTTTTGTCTAATTTGAAACAAAAGTTGACATTAACGTGTTGCTCCATTTTGTGCACAACACTTCCACTATCATCCAATGGTTTTCCATTGCCTTTTTGTCTAATTTGAAACAAAATTTGACGTTAACGTGTTGCTCCATTTTGTGCACAATGAGCGATGACAACCAGGTATCATACTGACCCTGTTAGCTGAGTCGCAGCGTGTATCACCAAGACCAGCTAGCTACAAGGTGTCACAACAGACCGTGTCACGTCACACCGCCGAGCCCGCGAATGTCAGCTGATTGTCTGGCTGCTACGAGGCAGTGGGCTGTGCCCCTGGGGCCAGCCAGTCAGCTGGAAGTCGCGGCCGGGTCGATGTGACGTGACACGGGCTGTTCTGAAGCCGTGTATCTAAGTGGTGTTGTTACTACGCTTCACTGCAGAGGTTTGCACGGTAGCGGGCGCTCATTGACATATCCATCAATCTGTGTGCGGGCACCTCATCCTCGCCAACGGGGTTTGCAAAATATGAGACCATTCACCGAACTTTTCAGAAGCATCTTTCACATATGCCATAATGTATAGCCAGCATTTAGAACATAGCAGCATCACTTCAAGAACAGTATTTTAACACAGTTCACGCTTCGCGCGACCTTCTGAGATATATCTACACACACACACACACACACACACACACACACACACACACACACACATACACACACACGTGCGCGCGCGCACCCACACATCTGCTCTTTCGGACATATATTTCCAACAACATTTTTGAACCTGCAGTTATTATCAGTATAGACACGAAGCGGATTACGAACTTAGCTGCTGTTGAGTACTGAATGAAGTAAATTGAAAAACTACAAATTTTGTTGAGCACGAATCCCGTCTTTTCACAATGTTCAAGTTTTCCAATTTATTTTATTCAATGATTAGTGCATGTAACGTAAATTCCTTTTTGGTTTTGTGTTTGCATGCTATTCTCTGGAAAATTGTCACATCAAATTTGAATAGAGATGCTGGCTGTTGTACTTTATAAATTGCTTGAAAGGATCACTCCCTCTTCTCAAATATGACAAACTTTTATATATTATTTCGTAAGTTAAATTGTAAAATTGAGCGATACCACAAGGATGTGGCCTTCGCTTTTGGGTCAATATTCCATACTTTTAGTGGGAGTTTCATTATTAGATACATAAACTTAGGACATGAAGATTACAGACAGTAAGAGCAACCGTGATTCAATATTAATTTTCTGAAAATTTTGAGGAAACGGTCGCACTCGTTATTAGAAGCAGATCAACTAACGGAAGACAGAAAAAAATAGGCACTTTCTGCGAATTTTCGTGATAATTTTTGTCCTATACAGGATCCAAACACTCGTTCATCAGAGGCTAGTGGCAATAAAAATGAGGAAACGAGAAGCCGAGGTTCTAAACATCACGTCTAACAAAACGTTCAGATAAGAAGTTCATAGAAACATTCGTCATTTTACCATCGCACAGACTGACGAATGGATAACATAGAAATAGACATCCCTGTTGTAAAGGAGCAACATAAAAGGAGTTGATAACAGATACTTCACCGGATCCGGAATAAATCCTACTTCCGTTTTACAATGGGTGCCCTGCGACAGTGGCCCATTACTTCGCTTCACATAGCGCGAATCTCTGAGCCAAGCGATTAGAGATCAGCCCATGAGGCTGCTGTGCGTAAGAAGGGCAAGAGAGCGACCCTTGACATTACAGACGCGTATCTTGAACGTCAGTGTACTGCAGAGTTCTTGAATATATTCTCATTTAAAGCAAAGTAAACTTCGCTTAGACAGAGAGCTTTTGTCGCTACATCGGCACGGCATTAGAAAGCAACACGCCTGTGAAACCCCGATTTCTCTTTCCTCACATCATATCTGACATGCCATGCATAGAATACACAGGCACACTTCTGATACATCCATCTCTGAAAGGATTTTCACACGGTGTGCCATGGCAACTTGGTAACAAATGTACAAACCTGCGGGGTGTTGTCTCCAGTCCACAATTGGTTTTGTTGCAGCTTTCCACGCTACCTTGTCCTGTGCAAGCCTCTTCATGAGAAAGGCAACCTACATCTTTTTGAATATGGTTATTTGTATTCGTCGCTCGGTCTTCCTCTACGATTTTCACCCCATACATTTCCGTCTAATGCTAAGTTGACGATTCCTTGATATCTCAGAATGTGTCCCACCAACGTATCCCTTCTCTTAGTTAGGATATGCCTGAAACTCGTTTTCTCCCCAAATCTGTTGAGCACCTCCTCATTTGTTATGCGATTTACCCATCTAATCATCAATAGTTCGTAGCAGCACATTTCGAAAACTTCTATCATCTTTTTGTCTGAACTTCTTATTGTCCACGTTTCGTTCCCATAAAATGCTATACTCCAGCCAAATGCTTTCAGAAAGGACTTCCTAACATTTAAATTATTATTATTGTATGAACCGTTTTTCTTCCCATAACCATTCTGCATTTTATATATTCTCTAATTCTACAATCAGAAGTCAGTTTGCTGCCCTAATAACATAACCCATCTACTACTTTTTTGTCTTGTGAACTAATATAATTCTTTCAGCATCGTCTGAATTTATGATACTACATTACATTATCTTTGTTTTACTTGCGTTAATGTTCAACTTATACCTTCCATTCAAGACACATTCCGTTTAACTGCTCTCGAGGTACTTTGCCGTCTCTGACAGAATTACTATGTCATCAGAAAATCGCAAGGATTTTATTCCCTCTCCCTGGAAATTGATTCCCTCTCCAAATTTCTCCCTACAATCCTTCACAGCTTGGTCAGTGTACATATTGAACAAAATTGGGGAAATGTTACAGACTGTCTTACCTTGTTCCCAACTACTGCGAGACTTCATGTCCTTACACTCTAATAACTAAATGTTCAAATGTTTGTAGAGCTTATGGGACTTAACTACGGGGTCATCAGTCTCTAAAATTACAAACTACGGCGGAAAATTTCCATGCCCGACGGGGGATTCAAACCCCCGACCGTAGTGGCCGTGCAGACCGTGACTGGCGAGCCGCAGTCCCCTCGGCCACCGCGGCCGGCCTCTAATAATTGCTGTCTGATTTTTGTAAAAGTTGAATATAACTCTTCTTACATTTTACCTCTGATATCTTCGAATCCCTCCCCTCCAAGCCACATCTCGCCAGTTCCTTTCTCCTTTCTTTCGTCCGTCGTTAAACTAATTCGGCTTTTCATTGTGCTGGTCAAAATCTTGTGGTGCCCCATTTGCTGCCATGGCGCCAGCTTTTACTGGCGTAAGCTTCTCCTGCTCCTCAATAACGTCTAATAATCTCAATAACAATACAACTTTTAGCTGATCGCCGTTATCATGACCCCGCCTTGCAGTCCCCACTGAAATTTTTCTGCAGGCTGAGATGAGACCTGCGAACTGGTGTCTTTTCCGCGTTTCAAGCGTGTTGTTTTTATCTTTTGCGTTCTTTGTGACTGTTGTCTGTGTTAGGCCTGTCTGGTATGCCATTTATCAAGATCTTTCTCCCTGGCCAGAAACGTTGTTTTGGTGGAAGTACTTCATTTATACTGAAAGCCTGGCTCTCTCCCACTCAAGCAGGTGTGCACTGAAGGGGTTTGGTTGTCTTCTTCCCGTCTGCAGGGGTCCACGGTTTATCTGCGATTCCACCGCTCATTTTAGGAAACGACTCCTCTGATATCTGCAGACAAGAGATTTCTCTGCACACACGTTATTGTGTTCATTTCGTTGTAAGGGCTCCGCTGCCGTCATTTATCTGCACGCTCCTGAAAGTCACGCTGGTTTCGCCGTGTACCTTCGCCAGGCTGCCCCCTGGAGTGAGATAATGCTGCCCGGTGACCGGTGTCGAAGGCTAAAAGTTGGGGATGTCTCCTGATGGCTCTGTCTCGTGAATCAGGCCGGCTGGATGCTAGTGAGCACGCGAATGCTTCCATCGACAAAGGCTCTGAACAAAAGCGTCCCTGGAAGAAATATTACAGAGCCATTGTAAGGTACCCTCTGCGACGCACCGTACGGTGGCTTACGAAAGGTACCCCATGTGTTGATCAGGGAATGAGTAACCTCTGTTCATATTTTCATTCATATCCGACAAGCCATATCAGCGTGTAGGCGTATGAAACAAATTAACTAATTGTAAAGCACCCTCCCCCATGCATCATACGAAGTTAATTTTAGTATTGGTGTAACTTTCGCGCGAGTGCAAGCAATGACAAAGTTTTACCGCAATTGGATGTACAGTATGGCCGTGCAAAAAATATGAACAAAAAGACAAACAAACATTAATATTTGTATATTACATATTCAAGAGATATATATCTAGACACCTTCCTGTATTACAATGGGACGTTGTGTAAAAATTTCAAAGCAATTGGTCAAGAAGTTTCAGAGATTAACGGCTATACACAAACCAACAGAATAGATTTATGTATACAGCTTACTAACAGCATAGCAGAGAGTGCTTATTGTGGGGGGGGGGGGGGGGGCAACGTTTGGACAGCTATCCACTGTTAACCATTAAAAGGAAGTATGTGCCTGACACACACCAATTTTTATCTTGTTAGATTGGCAACACTGTATGCAGGAGTGCCTCTGTAGCTCCATACAATTTCATTGTTAGTGTTGTGGTGTGATCGATTGTTGGTGGTGACTATTAAGTAATTGTTGTTTTCTCCAGTATCGCATTTTCTGTGTGACATATATTTCCTGTATTGCAAGATTTTTTGTGTGTCTGTTAGACACGTATTTCC
Organism: Locusta migratoria; assembly: GCA_026315105.1. Taxonomy (NCBI): domain Eukaryota; kingdom Metazoa; phylum Arthropoda; class Insecta; order Orthoptera; family Acrididae; genus Locusta; species Locusta migratoria. The sequence goes on from CM048748.1 coordinate 325,765,141, forward strand.
AGAATCGATACTTTTATTACTGCTGAGTACAACAACATGCAGCTAATCAACATTAGTACAGTGAACAGCTGCATTCTCTACTTCTGCTTTAAAAACAGTGAAAGTATTACCAGGTACAGATTCGTCGAGAAACTGTAAGTCTAATGAGACCCCATCTTCAGAACAGGCTTCTTATGTCCAATTTGAGAGAGGATTTAAGGATAATATTGCAAAATCTCATTGGTACAGACTCAGAGAAGAAGAAAGAAGAACGAGAGAATGTGAAGACTGACAAACTAGGAGTAAAAAGGAAAGAAATGCTTTCTTAATAATAATAATAATAATAATAATAAAGAAAAAACGGAACACTGCATATCAATGTGTGAACCTTTTTCGATCAGTATGCCAAGAATGTTCCAGAAAAAATGTGTGTGTTCAGTGCTTAATCGCTTCATTAGCAAAAGTGTGAATTTGAACTTTATCCTTGACATTTCTTCACAAAATTTATGCGCTTTTATAGAGTTGTTTGTGACTTAACTGCACAATCATCCGTGCCTGAGGGGGCATTCGAAACCCCGATGGGGAACGGCCTCGCTCGTTAGAGCATAGCGCCTCAATGTGCTCGGCTACACCGCCGCGGCTTTTATGGAGTTCCTTGGTATGAGTAGTCATGTAGGAATAAATATTGGAATTGTTACTTGATATTGGTGTTCAGAGCGTGATTCTTCAATTTTTTAATTGTACTAACACATTTGTGTACCAATTTGCAAGAAAAGCAACATAACTTTTTTTTCTTTTTTCTCGTAACCGTGTCCAGCAGACATATTTCCTATTAAGTAATAAAAAATCATGCTTCCTCTTAACGGTTAAAATATATGAACTGCCGTGCATGAGATAGTGATTGTTTTTGTATAAATGTTTTCGTAATCATGTTACCAAGCAGACGTTATATTCCAGTTGACAAGTTTATCTGAATCTAAAATTCTGTGAATGTCTTCCATCGAGCAGCCACTGTACGGTACCCACTGGAAGCGAGAGAGGGGGCTATGCCACATGATATGAAAACTTGACTTTGGCCTTTTTCAGTATGCTCGTGCCATCTTGCGTCTACCCTGTGAACTAGAACCACGTGGCATAAATCCCGCTCTTTCTGGAGCAATTGTTGTGAGTTTTTGAATGCGCCTTGGTGATCATTTTGAGTGAGAGGGGGAGCTACGCAACTTACCGATGGTGTCACCTATTTCAGTTGTAGACGTACCAACACAAAACAGGAGAGAACCCGTGGTTGATCATCCTTATAAGATACACTTCTTGAGGAAATGCCACTGCTCTATCCACACAAAAGACCTGAACTTAAAAGATCTAAAGACATTAATGTCATATATTCCTCCAATTTTTAGGGTGCTTACCAAACCTGAAAACCACAGAAACACTAAACATTGAAGATACTATAGGAAATATATTGCCGCGGCAGAGTGGCCAAGCACATTGAGGCGCTAGGCTTCGATGCGCGAGGCTGTTCCCCGTCGGGTGTTAAAATCCTCCCTCGGGTATGGATGTTTGTGCTGTCTTTAGTATAAGGTAGTTCATAGGTAGTTTGCAAGTTTGGGGACTGATGACCCCACAGTTAAGTCCCATAACCTTAACAAACAACGTTTGAAGAAAAGATATTAAGTTGTTTGTGGTTTTTCGAAGTCGGTGTGTAAGTGTGATAACATTATTTGCACTTGGGTAACAGTATTTCATCCAGGATAAAACTTCTTGATGTGTGTATAAAATATGTGTGTGTGTGTTTTAAATATTGTTGTACTAGTTAAATCCGAAAAGGTCATAATCATTGCCATTGGCATTAAAATTTTCATATTTACTGTTACATAATTTACATACCAGTCGTTAAAACGAAAAAACGGACCCCTGCATTGTACAAATAATGCCTTAATACAGCGCTTTAGAAAACTTTTAGGTTCTGAAAATCTTAAATTAGGTACCTAAAATAGGATCTATCACTTACAAAAATAGTTCATAAAAATCAGAAAAAACGTCACAAAAATCTGAAACTTTATTGTCTAGGAAGATAAATAGATGGACAAAATCCACCTTATTTTACTGTCCATGTCGATAACTGCAGTCACAGTAGACAACTTAACACTTTCTCCAGATTTTCCGTTGAGAAACTGCATCTATTGTGTGTTAATAGCATCTTATAAGCTGAGAATGACCGTTCCACGTCAGCGGATATCACCGGAGCAAATTTGAAAGGACGGTATTAGGCGCAATGGGACCGCACTCTCATGTTCTGTTATTTATCTGATCAGATGTCTGCCACTGTGCAGAGGGTGGTAGGTCCTTTTTATTTATTTATTTATTTATTTATTTTTATTTTTTTCTGTAACCTTTAGTTTCTCACTAACTTTTATACCAACAGAACCGGGATCAAATTGATTTTTTCTGTCATCTTTTCTAATAATCGTAGTTACATGTAGACTGGTTTCCCTCAACGCTCTAGAGATTTAATAATAGGGACCAAAAATGTATAATTAGATTTATGAATGCAACTGTTGGGTCTTTCAGAACATCTTTGGCTGAAGTAATACTCACTGCCTCCTCCTGCAATTTAAGAACAATGTTTTAATGTCTGGATTTTTAAAAAAATAGTCTGGTTCTAATACGAAATTAGGTACTTTAGGTACTATAAAATTACAATTTTTTCAAAATATTTGAATAATTCTTAGCTTGGAAGACCACGAGAGAATTTTTGGCATAATTTTTTTTTATTTAATTCGATTTTTAAAATTTAGGTAAAATCAGGTACTAATCTAAAATTAGGTATTTTAGATAGGAGGGAAGAGTTATATTCAACCTATACAAAACCAGACAGCGGTTATTAGAATGGAAGGGCAAGAAAGGGACGCAGAGGTTGGGAAGGGAGTAAGACAGGGTTGTAGCCTTTCACCAATGTTGTTCAATCTGTACATTGAGCAGGCAGTGAAGGTATGGAAGCAGAAATTTGGAGAGGGCATTAAAGTGCAGGGAGAAGAAATGAAAACCTTGAGGTTTGCCGATGACATAGTAATTCTGTCAGAGATCGCAAAAGTTCTGGAAGAGCAATTGAATGGGATGGACAGTGTCTTGAAAGGAAGATATAAGATGAACATTAACGAAAGTAAAACGAAGGTAATGGAATGCAATGTCAGAAAATCAGGCGATGTTGAAGGAATTAGATTAGGTAATGAGACAATAAAAGTAGTAGATGAATTTTGTTATTTGGGTAGCAAGATAACTTCCCATGGCCGAAGTAAAGAAGATATAAAATGCAGAATGGCTATGGGAAGAAAAGCGTTTCTAAAGAAGCGAAACTTTTTAACAACCAATATTAATTTAAATGTTAGGAAGTCCTTTCTGAAAGCATTTGTCTGGAGTGTAGCATTGTATGGGAGTGAAACGTGGACGATAAGGGGTTCGGATAAAAAGATAATCGAATCTTTTGAAATGTGGTGCTACAGACGAATGATGAAAATTAGATAGGTAGATCACGTAACTAATGAGGAGGTGCTTCATCGAATCGGGAAGAAAAGGAGTTTCTGGCATATCCTGACTAAGAGAAGGGATAGATTGATTGGACACATTCTGAGACATCAAGGAATTGTCAACTTAGCATTAGAAGGAAGCGTGTGGGGTAAAAATCGTAGAGGGAAACCGAGGGACGAATACAGTAAGCATATTCAAAAGGATGTAGGTTGCCGAACGTATTCTCAAATGAAGAGACTTCCACAGGAGAGGGTAGCGTGGAGAGCTGCATGAAACGTCTGCGGACTGAAGACCACAATAACAACATTATCTGTTCGCAACCACTGAAAAATGTTTATTTACTTAACTGTAAGTTCATGCTGCGCGGGAGTAGCCGAACGGTCTAAGGCACTGCAGTCATGGACTGTGCGGCTGGTCCCGACGGAGGTTCGAGTCCTCCTTCTGACGTGCTTGCGTGCGTGCGTGCGTGCATGCGAGTGTGTGTGTAGTTTTCCTTACGATAATTTAGGTTAAGTAGTGTGTAAGCTTAGTGACTGATGACCTTAGCATTCAATTCCCATATGGTTGCACACACATTTGAACATTTTTGTTAATTCACAAGGCTTATTACAATTAGCTAGATTTCTCCAATCAGGTTTGACTTCATTTATGACCTGGTGTCCAGCCACTGTTTTATACAAATCTGTAGAGAATGTCACCAATCAGTCGCAATTTTTGTTTTTATTTTCCAGTTCTACACAGATTTCTGGCACAGTGTGATATTCTCAATGCTTTGAGTTTTGTTTAGATCTGTACCTTCATGCTGAACGTAACTGTCAACATGGCGGTTTATATGTAAGGACATATTAAAAACTTTGAGACTGGCCACTCAGTGGCCGAAACCTAGGTAGATACGAAAAGTAAACAAAAATTGCGAATGATTGCTGACATTTCGTACAGATTTGTTTAAAAAAATTCACAAACGTTTTTCTTAAAAAAAAATGAAAAAGAAAGAAAAAAAAGAAAAGAAAAGGGAGTGGGGGGCGGCAGTTTAGCAGTTCGCACGGGGCGACACTTGGGCTTGCGCCGGCACTGCCTCCGAAGATGTCCGGCGCAGCTCTGACGAAACGTTTGGAAAAACTGAAATGTTTTATGGACCAAGGCTTTTTAACCCGGAATTTCTACCAACATCTATGACATCCGGTCGCGAAAGTCTACATTGCATGAAAAATTTATTTATTTAATTCGATTTTTAAGATCTAGGTACAATCAGGTACTAACCTAAAATTAGGTATTTTTGGGTGCTATAAAACTAGCGTTTTCGATGGTAAATTTGCATAATTCGTGTAGGTACAACCCTTATAGTCTTTATTTAATGAGGAACATAATAGGCTTTTACCTACAATCCGAGGTCTAGTCATAACTCCCTCTCTCACTAGACTCCTCAAAAAATGTTCAAATGTTTGTATAGCTTATGTGACTTAACTACGGGGTCATCAGTCCCTAAACTTACAAACTACTTACGAACTACCTTATACTAAAGACGGTACAAATATCCATGCCCGAGGGGGGATTCGAACCCCCGACCGTAGTGGCCGTGCATACTGTGACTGGAGTGCCTCAGTCTCCTCGGCCACCGCGGCCGGCCGGACATCTTCAGAGGACTTCTTATTTCCGTTGAGTCTTGCCTACTGTAAGACTGAACGGAAGTAAGAAGACCTCCGAAGATGTCCGGCGCAGCTCTGACGAAACGTTAGGAAAAACTGAAATGTTTTATGGACCAAGGCCTTTTAACCCGGAATTTCTACCAGCATCTATGACATCCGGTCGTGAATGCCTTCATTGCATGATAAATTTATTTATTTAATTCGATTTTTAAAATTTAGGTACAATCAGGTACTAACATAAAATTAGGTATTTTTAAGGGAATGGACAGTGTGTTGAAGAGAGCTTATAAAATCAACATTAACAAGAGCAAAACAAAAATTATGGAATGCGGTCTTAGAAAATCAGGCGATGCTGAAGGAATTAGATTAGGTAACGAAACGATGAAGGTGGTTACTTGGGTAGTAAAATAACAAGCGATGGTCGCAGTACAGAGGATATAAAATGCAGAATGACAATGGGAAGAAAAGCGTTTTTTAAATAGATAAATTTGCTAACATCGAATATTAATTTAAGTGTAAGGAAGTCTTTTCTGAAGGCATTTGTGTGCAGTGTTACCTCATACGGGAGTGAAACATGGATGATAAACAGTGCGGACAGAAAGAGAATAGAAGCTTTTGAAATGTGGTGCTACAGAAGAATGCTGGAGATTAGGTGGGTAGATCGCATAACTAATGAAGAGGCACTGAACAGAATAGGTGAGAAAAGGAATTTTTGGCATACCCTGACTAAAAGAAGGGATCGCTTGGTAGGACACATTCTTAGACATCGGGGAATCGTAAATTTAACATTGGAGGAAAGTGTGTGTAGTGTAAAAATCGCTGAGGGTGACCAAGAGACGCGTATAGTAAGCAGATTGAAGTGGATGTGGGTTGCCGTTCTTATGAGGAGATGAAAAGGCTGGCTCAGGATAGTGTTGGGTGGAGAGCTGCATCAAACCAGTCTCCGGACTGCAGACCATAACAACAAGAAGTGCTATAAAACTAGCGTTTTCGATGGTATATTTGCATAATCAGTGTATGTACAACTTTTATTGCCTTTATTTAATGATGAGCAAAATAGGTTTTTACCTACAATCCGAGGTCTAGTCATAACTCCCTCTCTCACTAGACCCTTCAGCCCTTAGTTAGGTGTTCCTCATGATAAGAGGTTCGTTCCAGCAGCTGCCAGACGGCTACTTTCAAGCGCGAAGAAACAGGTGTTACTGCGCATGCGCAGCTACTATGACGTAAAAACCCTTGTTCGAAACTTGCACTGCTGGAACGCTTTTTGCACTGTTTCTGGTTGCAGGCGAATATGAGTTAAAACGAATAATTAAAATCCTTTCCTTCCTAATAACGAAGAAGTGTAAACGAGAAATATCTGATCTCAAGTGGGATTGCAGTGACTTCGAAATAATCGAAAAACACGCTACAATCACACACGTATCACCCCCTCCACTCTTACTCAGACCTTTCTGCGCATGCGCATATTGGCAGCTTGACCGCGCCAGAAATATTTTTTCGGGTAGCGTCTGGCTGCTTGCGGCAACTGCTGGAACACCAAACAGCCACACTCCAAGTAGCCAGAAGCGGGAGAAGGCGCTGCTGGAACAAAATTTCAGCGTTGCGCATGCGCGTCAAGCAATCTGGCAGCTGCTGGAACGAACCTAAGTTCGCGCACGGTGGTGGCTCGACGCTCGCTTGTCGCGCGTCCTCCTCCCCCACCCTTCCTCGCTTCCCTGCCGCCCACGTCACAGCACTGGCAGAAACAAATGAGACGGGCGGGGCGGCAGAGCCAGTGAATGGCCACGTGTCCGCCGCCTAGCGGCTGACGCGAGGACACTGGCTGCTGCCTGCCGCAGCGACACGTGGCGACTCGCCGCTGCGGGCGGGCCCGAGTGGCGGCGGTTAATTAGCGGGGCGCCGCACCTGTTCTGCGGATTATGAGCCAGCCAGCCGGCACTCTCTCAGGTCGCGCCCTATTCCGCTGTCGCTAGCACGGCGCCACGTACGGGCTCCTATCAACTCCGTCTCGCGTTCTACCAATTAAAATCTAACTCCACTGTTGGAATTAAAGGGAGAGAAGAAGCGTTTTAGAGTCACTGCCGTTTTACTGGTGCCTCCTCTGTGTTACCGTACATGCAGTGGCGTAGCTGTGTCACCCAGGGCCCCGGGGCAAAAATGACATTGGGGCCCTCTTTACACTAATACTGTACAGATGCAAAACTACTTCATCATCAGCTCCTTACCGCCCGCTGGAAGACATAATAAGGCAAACCTAAATACTACTAAGTAAATTATTATGTGTCACACAGCAGATAATATTTAATCGTACTCTCCAATATAAATGTGAAAGTTTGTCTGGCCGGCCGTGGTGGCCGAGGGGACTGAGTCGCTTCAGTCACGGTCTGCACGGCCACTACGGTCGAGGGTTCGAATCCCCCCTCGGGCATGGATATTTGTGCCGTCCTTAGTTGTAGCTAGTTCATAAGTAGTTTGTAAGTTTAGGGACTGATGACCCCGTAGTTAAGTTCCATAAAAAAAAAAAAAAAAAAAAAAAAAAAAAAAAAATAAAAAAAAAAGTTACTGGGCGGTTTTGAATGAAATTTTGCAGAGGGATACATTTGGACCTGGATAGGACATAAAGATAAATTTTTCGAAGTTGCTCTATACTAGGTGAGTGAAGTCGCAGGCATAAGCTAGTAAAAAATAATGAAGAAGTATTACTTAACCATGAAAACATGGCCCCCTGCCGCGAAGCAAACCGGGAACAGTCAAGTCGGCGGTCGGCGGTGACTGAAGGCGGACTGTTGTCAGTACCGATATCTCACCGTCTGTAAACTACTGCGCTGTTAGGTCATTGCTCCGTACCGATCAGCCTAATTTCGTGATAGCCCAATCGAAGAAGGAACATAGGGGAAATATTAGTGTAGGATGGACTCAGAAAAGAAAGTTGCCGGATTTTGTTTGATGGAATACTTTAGTTTGAGCCGTGCCCCTACCAGGCTTCATGAAGTATATATTAATGTCTGGCCAGGAAAAAGTAATAAGTAACTAAGTTGACATCTTCGCTTATTATAGAGGCAGTGGGGTACAGGGTAGTGTCTTCAATGCACAATTTACTATTGTGACAAAGTAACCATATTTTCTCTTCTTCTTGCACGAATTTCAGAGTGCAATTGGTTAGAGCACTTCATTGGGATCTATGATTATGGAGGACACCCTTGGGGAATTCACTACGCAAACAGTTGAGAAAACATAATAATACCGTTCTGTAATAATACATTGTAGAGACTTCATATTCAAATGTGGTCACACTGTCTACTGTCAAACACTGTGCTAGTAATTCAGCACAATTCACTGTTATTTTGCAAAGATTGGCAGGCACGGCATCTCCGACTTCAACCGACAATACGCTGACGATGGCAGCGTCCACGTCTTAGCGGACAAGCAAAGGACCTTGTTATGTTTATATTCTGGGGTGCGAAAAATTTTTGATTTCACTACGTGCGTTTGAGGTTTGTTGGTCAGGGTCCAAAAGTTCAAAGTCGGAAAATCTTCATTCAACTAAATTATTATATACAGTAGAACTTCGATTATACGAAGTAATTGGGGGACATGAAAGTGTTCAAGGATCTACGGTAACTTTTTTTCGAACGTCGCTCACGTAGGCCAAGGGGCCCCTTGAGCTCGGGGGCCCCGGGGCACAGCCCCGCCTAGCCCTATGATAGCTACGCCACTGCGTACATGACGTCTAACGGGACTCATTTGTCACGTGGTTAACGATTTAGAGACGTACCTTACACACTAACGATGAAATCCTTCGAGAGAAGCACGAGTTGAAATGAATCTACCAACAAATGTATAGCTGTGCACAGAAGGTTGGGCTTAAAGTAAACCAAGATAAAACAGAGTTCATGCAACTAGGATAAAGACAAGAGCAAGAAGAATTTTAGGAGACAAATGACATGAGATTCATGAGAGTACATCAGTTCCAATACTTGGGATATTGGTTGACCACAGACAACAAAATAGAAATGGACATAAAGGAGAGAATAGCAGTGGGAATGAAATGCATCATTTTCTGAAAGACACACTCGGCTCCAAATCAGTGTCTGTGGACACTAAGATAAATATCTATAACACGGTGATTTGCCCAGCTGTAATGTACGGTTCTGAAACATGGAGCTTGACTAAACGGTACAAGGAAAAACTATTAATATTGGAAAGAAAAGTAATGAGGAAGATATGGGGACCGATTTTAGATAACGGAGAATGGAGGAGGAGTACAAACGAGGAAATCTACCTTCTGATGCAACAGCCAATTGTTTTTAATTACCGGTTTTGGCTATTTTACCTGGTAAAATCAAACAAAAACCAAATCCAGCGATCACAGGCCCTGCAGACCACGCGCTGCTTCCACTAGCTGCCTCCATTCCCTCCTGTTTTGCTCCCGGTTCCTCCAGGTGTCTTCAATCCCCAGGGCTGCCAGGTCGTCCATCCAGCGCTGCCTTGGTCGTCCGATGGGGCGTTTGGAGTATGCTTTGCCTTCAAGTGCCATTTTCGCCTGTCTTCCTTCTGGAATACTGGCTACATTGCCCACCCACTGTATTCGCTTGATCTTTATCTTCTGTAAAATACGTGGCTGTTGCATCAGAAGGTGATTTCCTCATTTGTCCTCCTTCTCCATTCTACGTTATCTAAAATTGTTCCCCATATCTTCCTCATTACCTTTCTTTAAAATATTAATTTGTTTTTGTTCCGTTAAGTCATTCTCCATGTTTGTGAACCGTATATTACAGCTGGGCAAATTACCGTCTTATAGATTTTTATCTTAGTGTTCACAAACACTACTTTGGAGCCGAGTGTGTCTTTCAGGGAATGGATGCATTTCTTCCCACTGGTATTCTTTCCTTGATGTCCATTTCTACGAAGCGCGTCCAGAAAGTAAGTTCCGTTTCAATTTATCTCCTCTGCAGCGCTGCGATTGCAGTTCCGCACATGCGCTGTAGATGTGTGTATCTAGGAGAAGAGCGTGCGCCATTTGGAGATCGCTGTCAGTTACGTACACTTCCTTGTGCTTGTTTGAAATGTAGGCGCCGCCAGTGAAATCAGGTCGGTGATTCGGTTTCTGAATGCGAGGAAAGTGAAAGCAAGTGAATTTTATCGGCAAATTTGCCATGTTTACAAACCAAATACGATGGGTGATTCGATGGTGATAAGATGGGTCCGACAGTTCAATGGCGGGCGTAGTGATGTGCACGATGAAGAACGAAGTGGGCGTCCACCTTTGGTTACAGAAGAACTGGTTCACGCGATCTCTTCTTACATCTCAAGTCTTTCCTTGGCGGTCATCACTTCACCAATGACGACGAGCCGAAAGAAACTTTTTCCAACTGGTTGAAGTCACAGGCGGCAGATTTATATGAAGAAGGTATACAAAACATGGTGCCACGCTGTGACAAATGCCTGAAAAATTTCGGTAGTTATGTGGAAAAGTAGTTTAAGAGTTGTAGAATTTTGTGCAATAAAAATTTCTTCTGTATCTGTGTACAATTTCATTTTAGTAACAAACGGAACTTATTTTCTGAACGCGCCTCGTATTTTGTTGTTTGCGGTACACTAAGATCCCAAATATTTGAATTGGTGTACTCTTTTGAATCTCATGCCATTTGTCTCAAAAAAATCTTTTTTCTCTTGTCTTCTTCCTAGTTGCATGAACTCTGTTTTATCTTGGTTTACTTTACGCCCAACCTTCTGTGCACAGCTGTCCATTGGTTGGTACATTCCTTTCAACTCGTGCTTAGATTCACTTAGCAGGACTATGTCATCACATATGCGAGACAGTTGAAGTTGCCATCCATCTGTACTCCAGCCCACTCCTGTTGCCTACACTCTCTTATTACTTTCTGTAAAATGACATTGAACAAAATACATGAGAGCGCGTGCCCTTGTCTGAGGTCTGTTTCTATCTCCAATGTTTCTGATGTAACTCCTCGGAAAAGTACAGCGGCCTTTGACGCTTCCATACAGGTTTGCACCATTTTCACTAGCTTTTCAGATATTCTGAGGTCACGCAATGTACAGGCTATTCCTGTGAATGTTGTCACATGCCCGTTGAAAATCCACAAACAGACTGTATATATGTTTGTCATATTCCCAGTGTTTTTGAAACAGTTGTCTTAGAGTGAAAATGTGGTCTATTGTTGATCGGTTTGGTCGAAAACCATCTTGGTATTCCTGTATGCTGTTCTCTATGAATGGTTGCAATTTTCTGAGTATGATGTTAGACAGTACCTAGTATGTTACATTCAACATGCTGATACCTCTATAGTTGCTACATTCCATTTTGCTTCCTTTCTTATATATTGGGAATATTATAGCCAATTTCCATTCTACTGGCAGCGTCTCTTTCTCCCACATCAACTGGATCAGTTTATATATCTGTAAGTGCAAGCTCTCTCCTTAATATGTCCTTCCCTGTGGCTTTGTTGTTTCTGAGTCCTCTGATTGCCATCTTCACGTCTTCTTCACCCACTACCCATTCTTCGTCATCTTTTCTTTCCTCCGTAGTGTCTGCAGGCAACCACTCATCAGGGTCTGGGCGATTCAGCAGTTCTGAAAAGTACCTGACTACTATGTACATTTAATGATACATTTCTGTGATATAAATATCAGCTATTGTATAGGATTCATCTACATAAATACTCTGCAAGTCACATTGAAGTGCAAAGCAGAGGGTTCGTAGAGACTCTTTTATAATATTTCCCGACATTTGCATTCTCTAATAGCTCGCGGGAAAATGGAACATCTAAATCTTCCCGTTTTCGATCTGATGTCTCTTGTTTTATTATGCCGATCATGTCTCTATATGTATGTGGGTGCTAACAAGATATGTTATCAATAGGAACAGAAAGTTTGTGAAAAAAATCGCAAATCGATCTGGTCGAAACCCAACTCGTGAATCATTTCCGTGACACTCTCCCCCCTGTATTGCGATAGTACAAAACCAGCTGCCCTTCTCTGAACTACTCTGTCATCACCATCATCTTGCAAAGTTTCCATCAACAGGCTGGGTCTGTTTGGAACACAAGCCTCGCCACATTGTCCTGTCTTCCCCCAATATCTCTGTTTTCACTCTGGCCCAGTCCTCTTCTCTCTTCTTGACACAATCCTCCACTCCTTCCAGCCATCTATCCCTTGGTCTTCTTTCTGGTCATTTCTTCTGTATCTATCTTTCGTGTATCCACCTGGGGATCCTCTTCTCCTCCATTCTCCTTAAATGGACATACCACTGCAGTCTTGAACTTTTCTGTCTCTAAATTGTCTGTCAGTCGCACTTGGTGTGGATACCATAATGGGCAACAATATTCCAAAATGGCACACACAAATGTTGTGTAGGCAGTTTATTTAGTAGAACTGTGGCATTTTCTGATCTGCCAATGAAACGTAGTCTGTAGTTCACCTCAGTGGCGAACTAAGGGGGGAAAGTGGGGGGGGGGGGTGGATACCGCCCCATGCCCCCGTCTTGGGGGACGTCCTAATACTTCGAAAGGATTTTTATTTTTATTTATTTATTCTTCTTTTGCGGTTTTCCTTCTCGTTCTGAAGCCTCCAAATCTCGAAAACCGAAGAGGGTTTCTTTTTCTTTTAACTGTCCCGTACCTCTCGTCCTGGTGGGTCTCCAATTCTCAAAAGTTACTTTTGTTTCGAAGTGAACGGTGGCCTAATATTGTTTTACCGCCGCCCTGCGCCTCCGTCTGCCTAGGTCCGCAACTGCTTCACCATCCCTACAATTTTCCCCAATTTAAGTTCTTCGTAATTGTTACTTGTAAATATGTAGTTGAACTTACAGCCTCTAGTTTTGATTGATTTATCGCGTAAATTTCTTTTAGTGGCCATATGGATGAATACACACTTCTCATTATTAAGGGTCAAATGCCAATTTTTGCACCACGATGATATGTAGATCGTTTTGCATTTGCTTTTAATTATTTGTCACTTTACTAACCTGTAAATTCTTGAAATTTTTCAAAGCAAAGGGGCGATGTATACTATTATTTGTTGAGGAATATATTTCCCAAGATCTCTTGTTCACTGTTAATTTTCAGATAACCTGTTTCGACAAAGTTGGTATCTTCAGAGCTCTACACTTTAAAAAAATAGCAAGTTTTGCGCGCTACTTCCGAACGTAACAGGAGAGGACAGCAGAAGACAACAATTCTATAATTCATATTTTCCAAATTACGATTTGAGTCATCAGCATACATATAATTTACTGTCGAAATATTAAAATTTAGTCCGGTGCCGAAATCAAATAAGAATTTCTCGCTTTTGAGAGTAGTCTCGTTAACCATTACGATATGCAGTATCGACACAGATTTCCATATTCAACTCATTGTCTACTGCCTCTGAGTGCTCATACATTATTGGCAGCTGCAGTAACAGCACTTTTTTCCGACATACATATATGTTCGAAGCCTATTACCATTATTTGCATCGTTAAACTCGAACACTGCACCGTTTTTGAGCCAAAGAAAGTCATGCGACATTTGTAACAAACATGTCCGCCTCCGTAGCTCAGCGGTAGCGTCGCTGACTACCACGCAGGAGGCCTGGGTTCGAAACCCGCCAGGGCACTGGGTGTTGTGTGTTGTCCTTATCATCATCATCTCATCACCAGTGGCACGTAAGTCGCCCACGCGGCGTCAAATGAAAAGACTTACACTAAGGCGGCCGAACAATGCCGCAAGGGATCTCCCGGCCAAGAAAGCCATACACTCATTTAATTTCCATGTAACAAACGTCTCTGCCTTCGCGGGAATTACATAATGGAATGTACGAGAAAGCGTGGTTAGTAGACAATGTGTGAGGTATGTAAGTTTTGGGCAGTCTGAGAGACGGCCACTACAAGCGTAATGGTTCGCTGGCCCTGAAGTAGGAAATCCTGGCTCGAAACCCGATCCGTCTGTCTAAAGGACATTTGCATTGATTACGTGGATATGGAACATCGCACGGAAAACAAAGCGGTGGAATTTCTCGCGGGACTGTTTCAGACTGTAAATTATGAATATTTCGATGTCGCGGACTCGCAAGCACGCTGTTCCAACAGTGCCCCATGGTGCTCTCGGCAAAGGTTTGGCTCCTGTTTGGTGGCAGTGAGAAGGCGTGAGGGAGGGGGGCGGGGGCATCTCCTTGTTCCCTGGTCGCATCAAGTCGTGATGTTGCAACAATCAGAGTTCACTGACAGCCACGGTCAGTTGTGGAAGCTCCATCAGATCTGTTCATTTAGAGGCGATGGACATCCGTATTGTCTTTGTATGTCTTAATTCTGCCAAGACGTACAGTATACATTGTTATTAGTCACGTCTTCACTCAAAACGTCACGGGAGGCAGAAGCCGAAGCACGAAGACAGCTATAGTCGTATAGTAGCTAGGCGTAATAATGATGCAAGCATAGAAACAAACTCAAAAGTGATTTCGGATAGCTCCCTGTCAGCTGAAGCAGTACAACTAGGTAAACTCCGTCTGACAGGCTCAGGGGACCCACTGGGTACTGACCGGCTGCCGTGTCATCCGCCCTAAGAGGTCAACGGATGCTGTATGGACGAGGACGCCGGGGTGGAGTAGCCGAGTGGTCTAAGGCGCCTCGCTGCGGAGCGCGCGGTTGCCTTCCGCTGGAGATGCACTTAATTAATGGTTATTGCGATTGTACCTGCGATATAGTATCTGATTGCCCCCCCCCCCCTCATTGTGCTATGTTACTTAAGTGATTACTTGTCATTTGCTTTTACCTTCCAAATTTGTGGGGTTGTTAGCCTTGTGTTTTTTAATTCTTAAATTTGCTAGCTCCACTTCTCTCCTCAAAGTGATTATTGAGGGCTCCTGCCCGTGTGTTTCTTTATCAATATTTGGATTTGGTAAAAATGTTTACCTTTTCAAAATGTCTATGTCAGCTTTTATTTTCAGATTAATGAGTATGCCCATGTGTGCTTTTAATTAATGGGCCGTTTAACTAAGGTATAGAAAGAATCTTATTACTGTATACTGCTTCCAACTGTGTGATTTCATAAAATTAAATAAATTAGTATTGTTATTTGGCATTTGCATTGAACGTCTTGGCCCAGTCCTTCCTTACCTATCTAGTCATTGGTGGTTTCTTTTCCCTGAGCACACTCTGTGACCTATCAGTACGGCCACTTCTTGGCTAATTCTTTGAGCATTGTGATCCGAGAAGTGATTTATCAAATTGTTATGGATCGAAAATGAACTTATTATACTACAAAATAACAACTATGACATGAGTATAAACATGTAAATTGTCTCGTTGAAGCAAGAAGGGCAATTGGCAACTGAACGAAGTTTGCCAACATAGCGAGGTTCACAGACCTGCTGCAGTTTCCCTGCCCCCTTACTGTAATACCGTCACTCCAATCTAGGCCACTGGAGGAAACAGGAGCGCTGCTATAAATTCTGTTGGGTTGGGTCAGAAACTCACTATACGGTACTGTACCTCGAACCCGCTAGATGGTGATAGAGTGTAATAAAAAAGTAATAATAAAACAGAATATTAAAAATAAATAAATAAGAAATGTGCACGCAAAGCCACTTTGTGCTGTGCCAATATGAGAGGCAGCTACTATTGCATTTCCTATTTACAGTCGCTCTCGTCAGCCAGTGCGTCGACTGCCCAGTTAGTTTGCGTCGACAAAAATATGCGGCTTTGGTGTAATATTAGTCAGACAGGCTTTATAACTTCATGTGATAGCGTGGCCCTCTTTCAATATTCTACACTCCGCAATCACTAGAATGACGAATTCTATATTGCTCTGATAACACCATATGACACATTTTTTGTTGTTATTTTCAAGCTCCTGAAGGAGCAGGCTGGCAAAGACCTGTATGCCACTCTTCAGCCGAGCCTTTACACGAATTGCCAAGAGGTATATGTACACACTGTGAAAAAACTGGGGAATGGAAGTTATAAAAACGAAGATAAATGGGAGACTTAATAATATCACGTAGATGAGCAAGACGCACGATGACAGTTTCTTAAAACGGCGCCACGTTGGTCAAAATACATAAATGTTTGAGTTAAAGTGCGAGGCGGCGATACTTGCGAGGACACTAGTAAAACAGGCGAATGCAACACAATATTTTGCCGTTGTCGGCGATTGCACTGCTAAAATGACATGCACGGACACTATACACACCGACAGTGCACCACGTTAAGACTGGAACACTATACTGACCCTCCCTGCATGGGGAGAGGGGAATTTGGGATCTGCGGGGGGGGGGGGGGGAGGGGACAAGTGTGGGGAAGGAAAGCGTAAGAACTCCGAGGGGAGGTGAAGGGAGATCCAAGTGGGGGGTGGGAAAGGATGGGAGTGGCATGGAGGTGATGAGGGGACGTAGTATATGGAAAGGAGAGGGATTAGGGCTGATAGGATGGGTAAATATCGGAGCAGAGGGCGTCATCCGGGAGAGGGAGGTGACGAAGGATACCCTGGGAGAGTGTGAAGGTGTAGACGGGGGAGGGGGAGGATATGCTGGTATCGGTGTGGCAGAGGCCCGGCGTTCAGCAGAAGGGGAGAGACTAGAGGGTCACGGGATTCTGTTTTACGAGTGGTGTATAGGATACGGAAATGTGTAAGGAACTTTAGAAGGTGCGATCGTAGAGGATCCGCTTGAGAGAAGGGAGGAAGATGCGCTAAGTGAGGCGGAGGGAGTGGCGTTATAGAATTTGGAGGGATTTATAGTGAGGCAGATACCACCTGGGAAATGTATGATATACTCACAGCAGTTTCAACGCCGTCTTCCAACAGATATCGCAATGACTTAACTATCAGAGCGTCACCGTATGTACCTGTGAACCGAGCCCTTGCTGTCGGAGCTGGGAGCAACTTTAATTTTGGATGCCTGCGTGCAAACTTCATCAAAACTGGTGCAGAGGCAAGTTTTCTGAGGCACAGGTTCGTATCCAATAGCTACAACACCATAATTAAACTATATTTTTCACTGAGGACACCATAACTAAAACTTCATAGTGCACGACTGGCATTGCTGTTTATGGCAAATTCTCGTTCTTTATGAACATACTCTAGTTATTTGAATGAAGATTGTTATTTGTTACAAAATGAATAAGCAAGGTACCCTCATGACCGCACCTAAACTGCACTGCTCAACACGTGGATGAAAGTTTCTAAGTGTGAACCAATTTCAAAATTTTTGATAAAATATTCGGTCTTTTGGTCGCACGCTAATTAAATGAATAAATATTAATATTCCCCCCCACCCCAAAAAAAATACGTGATCAAAGTGGCCAAATTATAGTATTAAATCTGCACTACTCAACACGTGGATGAAAGTTCCTAAGTGTGAACCAATTTAAAAAATACTGATAAAATCATCGGTCTCTCCGGTCACACGCTAGTTAAATGAATAAATAGTAATATTCCCTCCAAAATATAAGAGCCAAAGCGCCAAATAATAGCGCAAACAAGCCGAGCTAACACATTCTGCAGATCGTTTAACGAAAATATATCCAAAGGGTGGACGGTGGGCGAACCGGGGCATTTTCCCCCGACGTCACAACTGCGTGGTCATCAGTCCGTAGCTTACAAACTACTTAAACCTAGGTAAATTAACCTACGGACAAACCACACACCCATGCCCCAGGGAGGATTCGAACCTCCACGGCGAGCAACCACGCGCTCCTCAGCGAAGTGCTTTAGACCGCTCGGCTACTCCACCGCGGGGCGCAAGATCCGGCACTCAATGAAGTGAAGCCCCATTCATCTGAATCACCAGCCGCCACTGACTGCCACGTAACTTGGACGTGTTGTGTCAGTTGTACAACGACGGGAGCTCCAGTGTTGCGTGAAGACCCACTGACAAGGTTGTAAACGTCCACGCCGCACAGACGTCCGCCACGATCGTCTTTTTGTAAGGCCACCTTTGGCAAATCATACGGCTACCACAGAGCAGAAAAGCGAATCGGTGAGCATAGAGGTCAACAAGAACTTTTAGCGACTAGAAACTAACGGTGGATTTACACACACGCACTCCTTTAGCCCGTCTTCCAATCACGCCATAGCATCGACGCCCCGACTGGTAACAGCAGAAGATCACTTGTATAGGTGGGGCCTAGCTATTCAGTGATAAAAGCAGATTCTGCTTGTAGGCAAGTGATGACGATTTCAACTAATGAAGGAGACCTAGCAAACGATATCTCATAGTGTGCGTTCACCAAGACAGAATGGCTACATCCCGATTATTATGGATTGGGGTGCTGCAATTTGCAACTCTCGTTCACTTTGTGGAGAGAACACTGACCAGTGCTCGGCCCGTTCAGATTGTTGTCAGAACCGTTCCTTTGCCATTATTGTCATAAGAAACTAAAGTGTTGTTCAAACAAGATAATGCTCACACACTGTGCGTGATACTGAATGTTCTCTGCAAGATATACAACAATGTTCCTAAGTCAGCTTTATGTAATGACTTACATTCTACCACAAAGTCATGTTACATGTTTCATTGTAAATTAATTGTATTAAAAAAAGATGCTATTACAACGTAAAATGTTTCGTCAGTGCATTAAGTAATGTTTGCAAACTGTATGAAAATGACAAAGTGTCTTCCAACAATCAATTGAAAATGACAGGGTGTTATAAATGGCATTTCTGGTAATTGTATGTGATTATACGCTTCATTTCATTTCATCTGCCAGGAAGTTTCATATCAGCGCACACTCCGCTACAGAGTGATAGTTTTATTCTGGAAACATCCCTTAGGCTGTGGCTAAGCCATGTCTCCACCATATCCTTTCTTCCAGGAGTGCTAGTCTTGCATGGTTCGCAGGAGATCTTCTGTGAAGTTTGGAAAGTAGGAGGCGAGGTACTGGCGGAAGTAAAGTTGTGAGGCGGCATCGTGAGTCGTGTCGGGATAGCACAGTCGGTAGTGCGCTTGCCTGCGAAAGGCAAAAGTCCCAGGTTCAAGTCCCGGTTCCGGCACACAATTTTAATCTGCCAGGAAGTTTCATATCAGCGCACACTCCGCTGCAAAGTGATAGTTTCATTCTGGATGCGCTTAATTTATTATAGGTTTTAGTTTTCACATCAATTGTCTGTTTCTAAGTTATTAGACTTGTACTTCAGAATTAATGATCCAAAATTGCGGATGGAACTGTAATTGCTGTGTAGACATTGAAAGTAACACGTTAAATTGTCTGTGTAAGATCTCAGGAAGTAGAGATCTGCAAATGCAATTTTAAACGCTCACTGCTGCTCTAAATTACTTTACGAGTGGCCTTAGTACCTGCAAAGGAAATTTATCTAATTGCTCACTCCTTAAGGGAGCAGCCAACATTTTAACAAACACAAGTAATATGTATAAAAGGAACTGATAATTAAATATGGGACGGGGAGCATGAAACGATAAATCAGTGGTTTGATACTTTAAGTCATTATGTATTCAATCAAATAAACAAGAAGAATTTGGGGAGACAAAATAAAGCACACACCTTGTACAAAAGTGAATTAAATCATAAAGTTACTGCCCGTAATAAAATCGTTTCTGCCCTCCATGAATATGGAGGTAGCGTGCCAGGAAATTTGCAACTACACATTGGATAACGGAATGCACATTCATTCATTCACAGACACGAGCATAATGCTTGCGACACATTAATCATGCAGGAACACTTGATGGCTACCGCAAACGAAGCTTCAGCGGCGTTTTGACAAGTTGACGGGTGTCTTCAAGCACAATTAATATCAAACTATGCACCAAACGATCTCGTGTTCGGGAAGGCAGCAGCATACCAACCTTAAGGACCATGTGGTGTGTGACGTTGGTGAATTACGTAGAATTTACAAAAAGAAATTAATTTAAAATAAGCGAGTAAAGTAAGCGAGTAAGAAAGTTAGTATCAGTAAAATCATGATGGAAGGCTAAAGTAAATACCGTTTCGAAATAACGTAGTGCAATCGGTCATACACAGACAGGAGAGACTGAATCAACTAAGAAATTTCGAGAAATAATGTAGCATGCTTGCGGAAACAGACACGACGCGAAAACGTTAGTAAAAACAGCAAGGAAATTCAAACATACTAAGTTTACACAAAGGCTGAAGGCCACACACGTGTATTCTAACTTGAGAAAACCGGACACAAAATCATCACGGAATGAAAGTACAATTACTAATTTTACTCTGAATTACTCCAGTTCTGTAAATTAAGAAACACTTTGCCTCGCATAGCAAAAGAATTATGCAAGACTAACACTGATAAACCAAGACTTCCTGGTTATGAAAAAAGTAAATCTCTAACAGCATGCCATCCCCTCATCATGATTCGTCGAAATACTCACTTCAGCGGTCGTGGCAAGAGTGGAGTCTCAGAGCAAGCGAAAAGCCATCCCCTCCATGCACCGGATGTAGGGCGCGCTCAAAGCGACCAGAGCGCGTTCAGAGCCTACTGTCTACCAACCCTCGCTACCTGAAGGATATAATACCCTCTACTAGAGCTCCAGAGAGGTCTCTTTTGTCACCTCTTTCGTCCATGATCATGTCGGTACTTCACTAAGAGCAGGCCACCTCGCCACCTTGCCAAGTAAGCTAGTCTCGGCCACCCAGCAGACGGCAGTACAGACGACATACGAAGCCATGCGTTCTTAACTAAAGTAAACGAGGCCTAAAGCGCGAGGTGACGACTCTAAGTCACTGCGCGGCGGTCAGTCAATATTAAAAGCAACCTTCTACATTCATACGAACATAACAGTTCAGTCACACTGGTGGAAATATATTTATACATGGGCCATTGATCATTAATAAAGGATTAAAATAATTGACATACAAATAAACAAATGGTGGAAAAACATTTTAGAGTAATGACTAACTCAAAATGAAACACGACTACACATTCAGTGGACATGTTTCAACGTGAAGATTTACGTTCTGGCTCCGACACAGCCTCCCTTCTGCAGATTTTACACAACAATTTGTCCGTACCTTCTCATAATACGGGCCACTTCAAATAATTGCGACAATTCCAATCACGACTGTGGAGACCGAATTGGTAGTTTCTATCCTACACACGAGGCTCAACCAGAAGATGATATTCAAATGCTTGTAAATCCATCGGACCAAATTGCGTGGTCATCAGTCCGCAGCTTACTAACTACTTAAACTAAGATAAACTAACCTAAGGGCAACACAAAACACCCATGCCCCAGGGAGGACTGGAACCTCAGACGACGGGCAACCGCGCTCTCCGCAGCGAGGAGCTTTAGACCGCTCGGCTACTCCACCGCGGCCCCAGAAGATAATTCGCAACTTTTATATTCCGAGGTGATACTACGTAGTTAATGATTCACGTTATGGGGACAGCTACAACAGTATGACCTCAGGTCATCGGTCCCCGGAATTCAGACAATTTGAACAAATCGCTTGCATTGAAACTATTTTATTTAATGTTCTTTATCAGGAGGTCTATCTTCCATCCTCGGAATCTCAAACTCCATAGAAGTGCCAGCTGCCACCAGTGCCACATCGTAAACAGCGCTAAGCTAATATTCCCGCGCTTTTGATAACTGTGTATTCACTGATATTCTTATTTTGAAAAATCAGTTTTGTTGATTTGACAGTGTAGTTACCACTGACCACAGTTCAGTCAGCAGCCAGCCGCCTTTATTAGAGTACTAGGCTACTTAAAAGTTGATTATTTAGTTTTCTACTTTCTGCAGTTAATTGTATCCATAGGATGGATAGGATGTGAGCCTGGTGTGTGCGGACGCAGGAGGAGTTGGCCGCAGTTCGCGAACAGCTGAGCGTGCTGTTGGCTACGGTCAGCCGTATTCAGGCTGCCGTCTCGGGGTGCAGCGTTGGTGGGGAGTCTGGTGCGTCGAGTGGGACACCTCAGGTGTCTCACGCTTCACTCTCTGTCCCTGCTACCGAAGCACCTTCAGGAGTACCGGACGTCGTCGACCCGTCTTCTCCGCAAGGGGAGTGGCGGGTTGTACGACGTTCGCCCTCCAATGTGGAGGCTAGACGTCCGTCCGCGCCCGTTCGTCCTCTGAGTGAGCGTGTGGCCACTCCTTCAGCAGGGTCAGAGCAGGTGCACGGGGGAGGGGATTATTAGTTATTGGGAGCTCCAATGTTAGGCGCGTGATGGAGCACCTTAGGCAGATAGCGTCGAGATCCGGAAAGAATCCCAACGTGCACTCGGTGTGCCTGCCGGGGGGCCTCATCCGAGATGTGGAGGCGGCCTTACCGGCGGCTATCGATGGTGCGGGGTGCAGTCGACTGCAATTCGTAGCTCACGTCGACACCAATGACGCTTGTCGCTTGGGTTCTGAGGACATCCTCAGGTCCTACGAGCGGCTGGCGGAATTGGTGAAGGCTGCTGCCTTCGCACGCAGGGTGCAAGCAGAGCTGTCGATTTGTGGCATTGTTCCCAGGATTGATCAGGGTCCTTTGGTTTGGAGCCTAGTGGAGGGTCTGAACCAGAGGCTTCGCTGACTCTGTGACAGTCATGGCTGCAGATTTCTGGATCTGCGTTATAGGGAGGGGAATTTTAGGGTGCCCCTAGATAGATCAGGGGTGCACTACACTAAGGAAGCGGCTACTCGGGTAGCAGAGTACTTGTGGAGTGCACATGGGTTTTTTGTAGGCTAGGCGCTAACTCTGATGAGCACTCGCCTGTCAGCATTCAAACAGCGAATATATCGGAAAGATAGATCGGATACAAGTGGAGGAGGAGTGTTCATCGCTGTGGACAAAGATATTGTTTCTACTGAGATCGATGTTGAAAGTAAATGTGAAGTTATCTGGACACGTATAACAGGTCTAAAAGAAGTAAAGTTAATATTTGGGTGTTCTTACCTGCCCCCCCCCCCCCCCAGTGCTACTGTTGCAGTTTTACAATCATTCAAAGAAAGTCTACACCAGGTAGTGCATAGGTATCCGGGCCATGAAATATTAGTCGGAGGAGACTTCAACCTTAAGAGTGTAGATTGGGACCTCGCTAGTTACATTTCAGGCGGTACAGACAAGCAGTCTTGCGAGCTACCGTTGGACACATTCTCCGAAAACTGTCTTGAGCAGTTAAACCGACAACCCACGCGCAATGGAAATATTCTAGACCTTTTAGCGACAAACAGGCCTGACCTTATTGACGATGTCTGTGTAGAGACAGGAATTAGTGATCATGATATTGTCATAGCGTCGATTGTGACCAAATTTCATAAACCAATCAAGATGGCTAGGAGCGTGTTTTTGTTGGGAAGAGCCGATAAGCAAATATTAGGATCGCACTTAGAATACGAATGGGCATCGTTTAATTCCGGGACTATGGATGTAGAGGAATTGTGGACTAAATTTAAGTGCATTGTTAATAAAGGGTTAGAGAAATATGTGCCAGTAAAGACGATTAAGGATGGAAAAGATCCACCGTGGTATAATAATAATGTTAGAAAGCTGCTGAGAAAGCAAAGACTGTTGCACTATCGATTCAAAAAAGAACACGCAAATGATGACAGGCAAAAGTTAGTAGAGATTCGTGCGTCTGTGAAACGATCGATGCGCGAATCATACAATAAATACCACAGCCATACCTTAGCAAAAGATCTTTCCGAGAACCCGAAAAAATTGAGGTACTATGTAAAATCGATAAGCGGGTCAAAGCCCACTGTCCAGTCACTAGTTGATCATTCCGAGCCAGTAATTGAAGAAAGCAAACGGAAAGCTGAAGTTCTAAATTTATCCTTTAAGAAATCTTTCACGCAGGAGGACCGCACAAATGTACCATCATTTGATCAACGTACTAATTCCGAAATGAAGGACGTAGTAATAGGTATTTCCGGTGTAGAGAAGCAGCTGGGAGAGCTAAATACGAAAAAGTCTGCTGGTCCGGATGGAATACCAGTTCGGTTTTACAAAGAATATTCTGCGGCATTGGTCTCCTACTTAGCTTGCATTTATCGCGAATCTTTAATTCAGCGTACGGTTCCTAGTAATTGGAAAAAGCGCAGGTGACTCCCGTTTATAAGAAAGGAAAGAGAACTGACCCACACAATTACAGGCCAATATCGTTGTCAGTTTCATGTAGAATTTTGGAGCATATTCTCAGTTCGAATATAGTAAATTTCCTTTAAATGGAAAAGCTTCTTTCCATGAATCAGCATGGGTTTAGGAAACATCGTTCATGTGAAACTCAGCTTGCCCTTTTCTCACGTGACATCTTGCGAGCCATGGACGAAGGGCAACAGGCGGATTGTGTTTTTCTCGACTTCAAAAAGGCGTTCAACGCGGTGCCACACTGCAGACTGCTAACGAAGATATGAGCTTATGGAATAGGTTCACAGATTTGTGACTGGCTGGAAGACTTCCTAAGTAATAGAACGCAGTACGTTGTTCTCGACGGCGAGTGTTCATCAGAGACGAGTGTATCGTCAGGCATGCCCCAGGGGAGTGTGATAGGACCGCTATTATTTTCTATCTATATAAATTATATGATGGACAGAGTAAGTTGTAATTTGTGGCTGTTTGCTGATGATGCTGTGGTGTATGGGAGGGTGTCTGTAACTGAATGTAATACCATACAGGATGAGTTAGACAAAATTTCTAGTTGGTGCGAAGAATGGCAGCTAGCTCTCAATGTAGAAAAATGTAAGGTGATGCGCATGAATAGAAAAAACAATCCTATAACGTTCGAATACAGCACTAGTAGTGAGCTTCTTGATGCTGTCGCGTCGTTCAAATATCTAGGCGTAACATTTCAGAGCGATATGAAATGGAACGAACATGTAAGGACAGTTGTGAGTAAGGCGGATAGCCGATTTCGGTTTATTGGGAGAATTTTGGGAAGATGTACTTCACCTGTAAAGGAGACCGCGTATAAAACGATTGTACGACCACGTCTTGAGTATTGCTGAAGTGTTTGGGACCCGCAGCAGATCAGTTTAAAGGAAGACATAGAGGCGGTTCAGAGGCGAGCAGCTAGATTTGTTACCGGTAGGTTCGACCACTGCGCGATTGTCACGGAAATGCTTCAGCAAATCAATTGGGAATCGCTGGAAGAAAGACGATGTTCTTTTCGTGAATTTCTGTTAAGTAAATTTAGAGTGCTGGAATTTGAAGCTGAGTGTAGTACGATCTTGGTGCCGCCTACTTACATTTCGCGTAAAGATCACAAAGACAAGATAAGAGAAATTAGGACTCGAACGGAGGCATATAGGCATTCTTTTTTTTTTTCTCGTTCCATTTGGGAGTGGTAAAGGAAAGGAAATTCCTAGTAGTGGTACAGTGTACCCTCCGCCACGCACCTTACGGTGAATTGCGGGGTATGTATGTAGAAGTAGATTTAGAACTGGGCATTATCAGCGTCGTTGAAATGGGAAAGTTGTCAGGTTGTAAAATACAGGGTGAGTTACTAACTATTGCCATCAAGAATAACTCCGAAAATGAGATAGGGGCTGAAAAGTTTGTGGACGAAAGTAGCATGGGACAACGGGGACCAGAACATGACACAAGTTTTTTGTTGCTAGTTGAGGTAACTTCAGAGATATGAACGTCAACCTTTTTTTCGCATTTTAATGGGATGCTAATGTTTGAACCTTATGTTACGATAGCGGCTATCGAGTCGAATCAGATGATATGCAACAGTGAGGTCTTTGAAGGTCAAACAGCGGAAATAAGCATTGTGAAGCTGCCTACCTGTTCAGAAGCTAACCGAAGGTGTTTAAAAGAAGTAACCATTGATAGGGTGTTTTCAATGAGCAATGTTCGTGCTTACGATATGACACAATACAAACCGAATAAGAGAAGACCCTTAAGAGTGCCATACAATGAAACGATTTGTGTATGGTTTTGGTGGGACTAATACGAAACTTATGAATGGCAACAATTTAATATCGGACTTAAAAGAGTGATGGTCTTCCATTCTTCCGCGAAATACAAGGTGCATTTAAAGACTGGCGCATGGTCTCAGGAGTTAGACACAAAATACATTCACTGGTTTCAAAGTAAAATTTCGATGTTCCGAGGTCAGATAGTCATCGAATTCCTCGAGCACGGAAAAACTATTTACAGTGACATATCACTGTGATTCTGCTCAATAATAACGTGTCCACACTTCTCCAGGTTCACACAAAGTGTGCTGGCGGGGTTCAAGTGGGAGCAGCTTGCGATCCCCCCCTACAGCACGGATATGTCGCCCTGTGACTGCCATCAGTTTGGTCAGCTAAAAAAACATCTCATAGGGAGGCACTTCAACTCGTCGACGAATTGAAGGACACAGTAGAAGAGTGGCTCTTGTCACTGCTACAGGAATTCCGGGAACAGGGAATCATACGGCTCGATAAACAGTGAGATAGATGTGCTTTCAATAAAGACTTCAGTTATACCAGTTATACCAACAGTGTCGATTCGTACCATTTCATTTGATCGCCCCTCATATTTATACAGCGTGGTGTGATAGTCCTGGGCATAGGTGTAAAAAAAATGATTGAATATGTGGGTCCTTACGAATGCGAACAATACTTACAATCTTCTTTTATTTTCAGACTGTATTCCTTCTTCCTTATAATATCTTTGAAGTCAGCTTACATATCCAGTGCCATAGTCTGTCACTGTCAATATCATGAAATTTGTCAAGTGTATTCTTCAAAACAACCCTTTATGCCTCATACTGTTCGTCTAGACACTGGTTATGATCTTAAGTATCTGTCACATACATTAACAACTGCAGCAGCATAACATTTGCAAAATGTTTTAGGCTGAAATTCTTTTTTGTTTCATTGAAGTCGTGACAATTGGTAAAACAACTCGCATGGATCACGCTTTCAATAAAACAATAATTTGACGCTGTGGAGTAGCCGTGCGGTCTAAGGCGCCTCGCTGCGGAGCGCGCGGTTGCTCGCAGTCGGAGGTTCGAGTCCTCCCTGGGGCATGGACGTGTGTGTTGTTCTTAGGTTAGTTTACCATAGTTTACGTTGTTTGTAAGCTACGGAATGATGACCGCGCAGTTTGGTCCGATAGATTTACAAACATTTGAACTTTTTTTGAAAATAAAAATGTCATCATTTAGTTGTTTTTGTTCGTTACTGCATTATATACTGCGTAGCCAAGGTGTGATTATCTCAATTTGGTAATAACTACTTTACTGGTTGAAACTTCCTAATGTAATACGCCTTGCTGTTACCTTTCTGTTTTAACCAACTTTCGAGTGACTTTTGTATATCTGTCTACCAGAGAATAATAACTTTTGCTTTGATAGAGAACCTTAATGATACTAGCGTTTTCCATGATGATTTAATTACTATTACTGACAAATATTGAACCATTACGGGAATTTACCACCCCAATTGACAACTGGAACCGCGGTATTAAGTTGCGTAGTGGAAACGTGACTATTCTTACAGAACTGTAGGGCTCAGAGCATGATTTAATAATAAACTATCAATTATTAATCAATGTTTTGGATCACTCAGCATAGTGAAATACTACGCAGAACTGTACTACTTTACATTCATCTATACCCAGGTAAGAGGTGAGAGAACGAATATAAGGTATGAATAATTCAGGTGTTATTTCAAAGGCTTCTGTCAAGGATCTAAATAAATAGGGTACTCGTCCTATTTCATTAGCATTGAAGCAAACGAATCATGACTTTACACGCGCGATTTCAAGCAGCCTATATTGGTGACAATGTTGCCAAACGTATTATTCGTTTGGTTTCATCGAGCGGTGGCACCGTTAGAAACTGAGCTAATAGCTAAGTTGTTGTTGTTATTTAAAGGGGACCAAACTACAGGGTTATCAGTCCCCAATAGCTAAGTAATCTTTTGCGTTACCTTTATGTTTCGGTTTAAGGCAACGAAAGGAAAAGCAGTAACATCTCTGATAGACTGACTGAAATTACGCGCATAACTACCACATTAACTAACTCCGAGACGGACGCGGTGGCCGAGGGGACTGCGGCGCATCAGTCACGGTCTGCACGGCCACTGCGGTGGGGGCTTCGAATCCCCCTCAGGCATGGATATTTGTGCCGTCTTTAGTGTTAGCTACTTCATAGGTAGTTTGTAAGTTCAGGGACTGATGATCCCGTAGTTAAGTCACATAAGCTCGACAAACATTTGAACATTTGAACTAACTCCGATGCTGGTGAAATCGTAATAGTTGCAACTTATCAGTTCTATTACGAAATTTTTCTTAGCTCAACTTATGCTGCGATAGTCTTATCTGCTTACTAGATTTCTTCCGGCCATTCTGTTAAGCTGCTATAATGTGTGACAACTATCAGTTAAAAAAAATGAACTGTTCATAAGTTCTGCTTCTTACCTACTGTTCTCTCCAATTCCCGCTGGTGCACAAGGATAATCGAATGTTATTAAACACTGTCGAACTGGACTGTGAATTCTTGTGGGCTCCCATGGAAGCCAGGCTTGTTTATTCGTAATTCTATGAGACCAAACTACGTTGGTCAATAGTCAAGCTATACTTGTGCAGAGCCGGTCGCGGTGGCCGAGGGGACTGAGGCGCTCCAGTCACAGTCTGCACGGCCATTACGATCGGGGGTTCGAATCCACCCTCGAGCATGGATATTTGTGCCGTCCTCAGTATAAGGTAATTGATAAGTAGTTTGTAAGTTTAGGGACTGATGACCGCGTAGTTAAGTCCCATAAGCTTAACAAACATTTGAACATTTGTTGAACTTGTGCAGACTGAACTTCAGTACTTAGTTACTCTTTAAAAAAATGTTTGTAAATCTATCGGACCAAACTGCGTGGTCATCGGTCCGTAGCTTACGAACTACTTAAACCTAGGTAAACTAACCTAAGGACAAACACACACACACCCATGCCCCAGGCAGGACTGGAACCTCCACGCGCGCTCCGCAGCGAGACGCTTTAGACCGCTCGCTACTCCACCGCGGCAGTTACTCGAACAGTAGATTGATTATTTCTTGAAGTTTACCAATGGTTGGAAACAGAAGTCGACTGATTTCTGGAAGTCATCTTAAACAAATAATTACGTCATCTTATGCTCATAACATATGTTCTTCCTACCTCTCACATTAACTGACGTGATGCTACTAATTCAGTAATAGTGATATATATGATCTACAAACATTGCATATGATCACACTGTAAAAATACATGTATAAAATCTCCAGAAAATTTTGTTGTCGCATGTTCCAAGCAGTGAAAAATGCATAAAATAAGGTTGAAACTCATTACCAGAGATCGAAATTAGATAGCGCTCACTTCGTTTATGATGTAAGTAAACACTCCGTATGATAATTATTATTCTATTAGTTCAGTATTAAGTATAAAACTCTGCAGCTGCAGAGGTGTAAAGTTTTATTATGCACAGATTAGTGTAGCCGCGTTGGAGTGGCCGTGCGATCTAAGGCGCCTTGCTGCGGAGTGATTGTCTGTTCCCCAACAGAGGTTCGAGTCCTTCCTTGGGATTGGGCGTGTGTGTTGTCCTTAGCATAGATTTAAGTAGTTTGTAAGTCTGGGCACTCATGACCAGTGCAGTCTGGTTCCATAGCATAATGAACATCTGATTTTGACAGATTAGTAAGCTGATCTTTACATTTGCGAAACAGCTGTTCGTGACATGATACTCAAGAAGTTGTATTTAAACACGCTTTGTATTGTAGTTAGAAAACGTACAGATTTAATGTTGCTTGTATTTTGATATTTACATCAGTGATGTATTTCAATATACAAAGTATAAATCATGATTTGTGGTTCAATAACTCGTTTTGAGTACATCTAGTAACTGGAACTGTGTTTTGTTTCTTCTTTTTTTATGATTCGAAATAATTGCTAATTTCATCAATAATTCGTTTCTCTTTCATATTATCTATCACTTTCTTCCATGACAAGTAAAAGCGTGGAAAAATAGAAGAGGAATTTGGACACGGAACGCGAATTTCGTAACCACGACGCCAACCGATATGCCACTGAACAGCGACGCACATGCTGTCCGAGTCGTTATCCTCGTTTTATACACTCAATCTCATAAATTAAGGCTATTACCGATACATGGTGAAACAATGCTCTGGTGGGCTGTTTGCGGGTGTAAATCACCTCGGGGGCTGACCATGCGGTCGTCGCACAGAGGCGCTGGCAGCAGTCAACATACACCGATGTGTGTTGGTGCATGTCAGCGGTGAAGCGAGTAAGTGTGCAGACGTTTTCAGACGTGCTAATGGTGACTGTGTGTTGAAAATGGCTCAAAGAACACATTAAAGCTATGAGGGGTAGAAACCGTCTACACGTCTACATGGGACGTCTACATGGGATACTCTGCAAATCACATTTAAGTGCCTGGCAGAGGGTTCATCGAACCACCATTATACTACTGTATTTACCTCCCATCCCATTCTCGAACAGCGCGCGGGAAGAAAAAACACCTGAATCTCTCTGTTCGAGCTCTGATTTCTCGTATTTTATTCTGATGATCATATCTACCTATTTAAGTGGGAGTCAACAATATATTTTCGCATTCGGAGGAGAATGTTGGCGATTGGAGTTTCGCAAGTAGCCCACGCCGCAGCGATATGCGCCGTTGTTGTAATGATTCCCATCCTAGACCCTGTATCATTTCCGTGTATTTCCCTGTATCGTGACAATACGAAACGAGCTGCCCTTCTTTGGACTCTTTCGATGTCCTCCGTCAAACCCACCTGATAAGGATCCCACACTGGGCGGCAATACTCCAAAAATGGAGAGACAAGCGTAGTTTATGCAGTTTCTTTTGTAGTTCTGTTGCATGTTGTAAGGGGTTCTGCCAATAAAACGCAGTCTCTCGTTCATTTCCAATTTAAGTCTGAAGTAATAGTAATACCTAGGTATTTTGTGGAGTTCACTGCTTTCACGTATGATTGATTTATCTTGTAAACAAAGTTTAACGGATTTCTTTTCGTACTCATGTGGACGACTTCACACTTCTCATTATTTAGAGTTAATTGCCAATTTTTACACCATACTGATATCTTATTCAGATCGTTCTGCAGCTGCTTTTGATCTTCAGATGATTTTACTAGATGGTAAATGACAGCGTCATCTGCAAACAACCTAAGAGACCTACTTAGATTTTCCCCTAAATCGTTTATCTAAATAAGAAACCGCAATAACACAACCCTGTGGGACGCCCGATATCACCTCTGTTTTAGTCGATGCCTTACCATCGATTACTACGAACTGTGTCCTCTCTTACAAGTAATCCCCTATTTAATTGCAAATTTGGGGCGATATAACGTAACCACTCAATTTGATTAAAAGCAGTTTGTGAGGAACGGTGTCAAAAGCTTTCTGGAAATCAATAAATACGGGATCGATTTGCGAACCCTTGTCTATAGCACCCATCACTTCGTGTGAATAAAGAGCTAGTTGTGTTTCGCATGAACGATATTTTCTAAATCCGTGCTGACCTTGGATCAATAGATCGTTCTGTTCGAGATAATTCATAATATTTGCATACAGGATATGTTCCAAAAACCTGCTGCAAATTGACGTCAATGAAATAGGCCTGTAGTTTAGTGGGTTACTCCTACTGCCTTTCTTGAATATAGGTGTGACCTGTGCAACTTTCCAATTATTTGGTACAAATCCTTCTTTGAGAGAGCGGTTGTATATGGCTGTTAAGTAAGGGGCTATCGCTTCAGCAAAATCAGATAGAAATCTAATGGTTATACAATCCGGACCAGAAGACTTGTTCTTGTTAAGTGATTTTAGTTGCTGCACTACTCGGACGATATCTACTCCTACGTTAGTCATTACGGCATCTGTTCGTAATTCGAAATCTGGAATATTGGTTTCGTCTTCTTTGGTGAATGAGTTTCTAAAAGCTGTCTTTAGTAACTCTGCTTTAGTAGCGCAGTCATCGGCAGGATCGCCTTTAGTATCACGTAGTGAGGGTATTGTTTGTGTTTTGCCCCTAGTATATTTAACATATGACCAAAATCTCTTTGGATTTTCAGTCAAATTTCGAGAAACAGTTTCGTTGTGATAAGTATTGTAGACATCTCGCATTGAAGTCCTCTCTAAATTTCGAGATTCTGAGTACGATAGCCAATCCTGGGGACTTTGTGTTCGTTTAAATTTCATATGCCTTTTCCATTGCTTTTGCAACAGTGTCCTGACCTGTTTTGTGTACCAAGGGGGATCGCCTCTTCTTTTATTAATTTATTTGGTATAAAACAGTCAATTTCTGTCGATAACACTTCTTTGAATTTGAGCCACATCTGGTCTACTCCTACGTTTAGTGTTAGAACTATGGCGTCTGGACGCTTGTCAAACACAGCAGGTCGTAACACGGGCATTCTGTGTACTACGAAGTGTGATCTCATGAGTATGTCAACCAAGTTTGGTTGTTGTCGGTCTATTTGGTTAGAAGGAGATGCGGAACATGCATACCCACATACACATATACAGCTTATTTTATAAGATATATACATTATTTCTCTGGCAGTATAGCTCATGTGAATAATACCGAGTAGCACCTTGGTTCGGAACCCACGTTAAACTGTAGGTCCCCCTATAACTGGCTGGATAAGTCAGTTCGAAGGTCGGAGGAAGGCAACGGCATACCACTTCCAAACAGGACCATGCCTAGTAAAGCACTGTGGTGTTAAAACCAATCTTCGGATTGTTGACTGCTTACTTTTATACATTATTTTGTCGAAGACCAGTCTATAATATTAGTTTACGCCATGCGACATAACCGCAAACGGTCATCGTTGTCGGTAATTCGGTACTGATATTGACAGCAGCTTGGCATAATTGCAGAGTGGGTGTGAAAGGCCCGAGAGGCTCTTGTTGGCCGGCCGCGGTGGCCGAGCGGTCTGCGGCGTGCCAGACACAATCTGCACCGCCGCTGCGGTCGGGGGTTCAAATCCCCCCCTCGGACATTGGCTCATTTTGTACTGCCACACTGGTCCTCCGACATACTCAGTTCGCTGCTGTGTACCATCAAAATTCTAGACCATCAGTCCTGCTGATTTCTACTTTCTCAATGCTAGTAACATGTGACTGACACACTTATTAAAATATATTTATTAATTTGTTTATTTAGCCTAATCACATTAGAGTCAACAGGCCTTCACTTAGTGTTTTACACTACAGCATATTTACATCTGAGTACTGCATCTACATGTACATAGATACACTGTAAATCACATTTAAGTGCCTGGCATAGGGTTCATTAACCACTTTCATAACCTTTCTCTACCGTTCCATTCTCTAATAGCGCGCGGGAAGAAAGAACACCTAAATTGTTCCGTTTTCGATCTGATTTCTCTTATTTTATAGGGATGGTCATGTCTCCCTATGTAGGTGGGTGCTAGAAAAATATTTTCACGTTCAGAAGGAAAAGTCGAAGATTTAAATTTCGTAAATAGATCTCGCCGCAACGAATAACGTCTTTCTTTTAATGATTTCCACCTCAAATCGTGCAACATTTCCGTGACGCTTTCCCCCTGTAACGTGATAAAACAAAACGAGAGGCCCTTCTATGAACCTTCTCAATGTCTTCCTTCAGTCCCACCTGGTGAGGGTCCCACAAGGGGCAACAGTACTCCAGGAGAGGACTCGCAAATGTGATGTAGACAGTCTCTTTGACGGAGCTGTTGCATCTACGAAGCGTTCTCCCAATGAAACGTAACGTTTGGTTTGCCTTCCACACAAGATTTACTATGTGTTCTCTACAGTGTAAGTTGTTCATGATTGTAACTCCTAGGTATTTGGTAGAATTTACAACCTTAAGGTTTCACTGTTTTAACTCGTAATTATTGAAGTTCAGCGGATTTCGTTTAGTTGCCATGTGTATTACTTCAAACTTTTCTTTACTCAGTGGCAACTGCCAATTTTCGAACCATGTAGAAATTATTTCTAAATTGCTTTGCAGTTCCTTTTGATAATCTGTTGACTTCACTAACCAATAAACGGTAGCATCATAAAAAAAGTTCAAATGTTTGTAGATCTCATGGGACTTAACTACGGGGTCGTCAGTCCCTAAATTTACAAACTACTTATGAATTAAAAGACGGCACAAACACCCATGTCCGAGAGGGGAGTCGAACCCCCGACGGCGAACGGCCTCGCACATCGTAACATAGCGCCTCAATGCTCTTGGCCGCTCCGCCGCGGCTCAGCATCATCCTAGAACAGTCTATGGGAGCTATTCAGATTGTCTCCTAAATCCTTTATAGACCCAAGGAGACCTATAACGCTTCCATGGGGAACGCCAGACACCACTTCTGGTTTACTCGATGACTTACTGTAATTTACTACGAACTGTGTCCTTTCTGATAGAAAATCGTGAATCCAATCGCATGATTGGGGCGATATTCCATATGCACGCATTTTCATTAGAAGCCGCTTGTGAGGTACAGTGTCAAAATGCTTCCGGAAATCCAGATATATGAAATCGATTTGAGATCCCTTGACGGTGGCACTTATCACTTCATGTGAATAAAGGGCAAGCTGTGTTTCGCAAGAGCGACACTTTCTGAATCCGTGTTGACTATTGGTTAATAGGTCGTTCTTTCCGAGGCACTTTATAATGTTCGAACAAAGTATATGTTCCAAAATCCTACTGCAAATCGACATCAGTGAGATTGGCCTGTAATTTTAGGGATCAATCCTATTGCATTTCTTGAATATTGGAGTGACTTGGGCAAGTTTCCAGTCTTTCGGTGCGGATCTTTCGCTGAGTGATTCGTTGTATTTGATAGCTAAGATGGAGTATTTGCATCAGCGTACTCTGAGATGAATCTAGTTGGTATACAATCTGGACCGGAAGATTTGTTTTTGTTTAGTGACTTAAATTGTTTTACTCCTCTAGGAACATCTGCTTCTAAATTTCGCATACTGACAGCTGTTCTTGGTTTAAACTCTGGAGTGTTCACTCGTCTTCTTTGGTGAACGCATTTCGGAAAGCTGTGTTCAGCAATTCTGCTTTAGCAGTACTGTCATCGGTAGTATTACCAGCTGTCTGTGATATAATATTAAATTTAACAGAGAAACATTTGATAAAGTATTAAAAATATATTTTAAATGATTTGAATACATGTAAAGAGTACGTAAATAAACAGTGTTGACTAATTCTAATAATATTAATACTTGCAATACTTGCCAAATAGATTCTGCTGTAGCCGAAGCAAAAGATTAATAACAACAGTCATATTTGTAAGTACATGATGTACTTTTTAGTATGCAGAACGTGATTATAACATGGCGAATTCCGATTGAAGAATATTCCTCTAGAGAGCAATGGCAATCGGAGAATACCCAGAAGGAAATATCGATGTGACGCCGTAACAAGAGCTTAGAGGAACAGATAATGATATTTTGGTTGCGTCAGCAGATATTCCATTAACTGCCTTTTGACGCTAGCAATTTATTTAGTTCCCAGAAATGGTGGAAGTGAGTGTTCCAGAGTCTGTTTCCTTCTACTGAAAAGAACTTCGAGATAGCGGCTGAGAAATGGAGAGGGATTAAAAGGATTTTGCTGTGAGTATTACAGCTATATTGTTTAGAGATGAGTGATACGGTCAAGGAAAGATGTGGGGATCAACGTCCATTGATAAGAGAGTGGAGGAGGCAAAGTGTATGAAAATCTCTCTACGAAACAGCACGTAGCCGGGATTGCTGGAATATAACCAAAGAGACGGATGTTACAGATAAATCTAATGCAGATGTTTCAACGTCGTTAGCCTTCCAGAGAAAGTTCTTGCAAGGTAATTCAATAGCGGTGATCATTTGAATTTGCTCAAGTTTCTTCTGAAGGCCGAGAGGAGAGAGATCCTTACACTTCTGTAGATCACGTAGAAATATTGTTGCCTTCTTACACATGGCTGCAGCCAGCTCAGCACAATTTAGTTTCTCGTCTGTTATCACTCCGAGACCTTTTGATGAGGGCGAAATATACATAACTGTATCTTTTAATACTACTGATGGTAGAGATTCCCGATATTTCAGGCTAATATACCCAGAATGACGTAGACAACGCATAGAGTTGATTTCAAAAGTAATGATACAAAATGCTGTTTTTGGATTAAGAAACAGTGAAGTTATCTGGGCACGTGTAACAGGTCTAAAAGAAATAAAGTTAATAGTTGGGTGTTTTTACCGCCCCCCCCCCCCCAGTGCTGCTGTAGCTGTAGATAGTCTACAGCAGGTAGTGCATAGGTATCCGGGCCATGTAATATTAGTCGGAGGAGACTTCAACCTTAAGAGTATAGATTGGGACCTCGCTAGTTACATTTCAGGCGGTACAGACAAGCAGTCTTGCGAGCTTCTTTTGGACACATTCTCCGAAAACTGTCTTGAGCAGTTAAACCGGCAACCCACGCGTAATGGAAATATTCTAGACCTTATAGCCACAAACAAGCCTGACCTTATTAACGATGTCTGTGTAGAGACAGGAATTAGTGATCATGATATCGTCATAGCGTCGATTGTGACCAAAGTTCATAAACCAATCAAGAAGGCTAGGAGCGTGTTTTTGTTGGGAAGAGGCGATAAGCAAATGTTACGATCGCACTTAGAAAATGAATGGGCATAGTTTAATTCCGGGACTATGGATGTAGAGGAATTGGGGACTACATTTAAGTGCATTGTTAATAAAGGGTTAGAGAAACATGTGCCAGTAAAGACGATTAAGGATGGAAAAGATCCACCGTGGTATTATAATAATGTTAGAAAGCTGCTGAGAAAGCAGCAAACACGCAAATGATGACAGGCAAAAGTTAGTAGAGATTCGTGCGGCTATAAAAAGATTGATGCGCAAAGCATACAATAATTATCACAGCCATATCTTAGCAAAAGATCTTTCCGAAAACCCGAAAAAATTCTGGTCCTATGTAAAATCGATAAGCGGGTCAAAGCCCACTGTCCAATCACTCCTTGATCATTCCGGGTAATATCAGTAATAGAAGAAAGCAAACGGAAAGCTGAAGTTCTAAATTTAACCTTTAAGAAATCTTTCACGCAGGAGGACCGCAAAAATATACCATCATTTGATCAACGTACTAATTCCAAAATGGGGGACGTAACAATAGGTATTTCCGGTGTAGAGAATTAGCTGAGAAAGCTAAATACGAAAAAGTCTGCTGGTCCGGATGGAATACCAGTTCGGTTTTACAAAGACTATTCAGCGGCATTGGCCCCCTACTTAGCTTGCATTTATCGCGAATCTTTAATTCAGCGCAAAGTTCCTAGTGATTGGAAAAAAGCGCAGGTGACTGCCGTTTATAAGAAAGGAAAGAGAACTGACCCACACAATTACAGGCCAATATCGTTGACATCAGTTTCGTGTAGAATTTTAGAGCGTATTCTCAGTTCGAATATAGTAAATTTCCTTGAAACGGAAAAGCTTCTTTCCATGAATCAGCACGGGTTTAGGAAACATCGTTCATGTTATACTCAGCTTGCCCTTTTCTCACATGACATCTTGCGAGCCATGGATGAAGGGGATTTTGTTTTTCTAGACTTCAAACAGGCGTTCGACGCGGTGCCACACTGGAGACTGCTAACGAAGATACGAGCTTATGGAATAGGTTCACAGATTTGTGACTGGCTGGAAGACTTTTTAAGTAATAGAACGCAGTACGTTGTTCTCGACGGCGAGTGTTCATCAGAGACGAGTGTATCGTCAGGCGTGCCAAAGGGGAGTGTGATAAGGAACGCTATTATTTTCTATCTATATAAATGGTCTGATGGACAGATTAAGTTGTAATTTGCGGCTGTTTGCTGATGATGCTGTGGTGTATGGGAGGGTGTCGTCTGTAACTGACTGTAATAGCATACAGGATGACTTAGACAAAATTTCTAGTTGGTGCGAAGAATGGCAGCTAGCTCTCAATGTAGAAAAATGTAAGGTGGTGCACATGAGTAGAAAAAGCAATCCCATAATGTTCGAATACAGCATTAGTAGTGAGTTTCTTGATGCTGTCGCGTCGTTCAAATATCTAGGCGTAACATTGCAGAGCGATATGAAATGGAACGAGCATGTAAGGACAGTTGTGAGTAAGGCGGACAGCCGACTTCGGTTTATTGGGAGAATTTTGAGAAGATGTACTTCACCTGTAAAGGAGACCACGAATAAAACGCTTGTACGACCACGTCTTGAGTATTGCTCAAGTGTTTGGGACCCGCAGCAGATCAGTTTATAGCCGCGGTGGTGTAGCCGAGCGGTCTAAAGCGTCTCGCTGCGGAGCGCGCGGTTGCTCGCCGTGTATGTTCGAGTCCTCCCTGGGGCATTGGTGTGTGTGTTTGACCCTAGGTTAGTTTACCTAGGTTTAAGTAGTTTGTAAGCTACGGACTGATGACCACGCAGTTTGGTCCGATAGATTTACAAACAAAGATCAGTTTATAGGAAGTCATAGAGGCGGTTCAGAGGCGAGCAGCTAGATTTGTTACCGGTAGATTCGACCAATGCGCGAGTGTCACGGAAACGCTCCGGCAACTCAATTGGGGATCGCTAGAAGAAAGACGATGTTCTTTTCGTGAATTTCTGTTAAGTAAATTTAGAGGGCCGGAATTTGAAGCTGAGTGTAGTGCGATCTTGCTGCCGCCTACTTACATTTCGCGTAAAGATCACAAAGACAAGATAAGAGAAATTAGGGGTCGTACGGAGGCATATAGGCATTGTTTTTTTCCTCGTTCAGTTTGGGAGTGGAATACGAAAGAAAATACCTAGTAGTGGTACAGTGTCCCCTTTTCCACGCACCTTACGGTGAATTGTGGAGTATGTATGTAGATGTAGATGTAGATGTAGATGTAGGTAATATTCTTCACTTACGTTCACAAACGGAGTGAAGCTGTAGGTATCAGACATTTAATGCAATATGCTTCTTACTCCTTTTTTAGAGTACTTACAGATTCTGTGCATTTTATTGTCTAATAGGTCTGAATGTGTGTTTTTTCATTGAACGATTTCTGTACCCAAATAGAAAAATGGTTAATTGTGCTATAGTATGCATTTTTGTTAAGTTAGACATATGAGTCAAAATTGTTCTTTAACGGATTTGACATAAATATCTACTCACATTACAAAAAGCAACTGTTTGAAACACATGTTTTCTAATGCTTGTCGGTTAAATTTATGAGATTTAAATTCATTTGTGTCTACTGTTGGTTGCAGCATAAAAAGTTAATAAGACATTATAACTATATAAAACATGTACCTTTTGAATTTTTTGTTTTAATTTTCACCATACGTGACAGGTGAAATTCAATGATCAAGTACAGGTGGAGAGAGAGAGAAATGTAAATGACACAAATGGTGTTGCAAATGTGGTGACATTCCCGCATTTTTGCACATTCCCATGTTGTACGATATTTAACGGCAAGACAAATGAGGATAGATAGGCAAATGTCGTAAAAAAGACAAAGGGAGATTTGAAGTTTATTGAGGTCTGTGTTTGTGTGTGTGTGTCTGTGTATGTTTGTGTGTGTGTGTGTGTTTGTGTGAGTGACTGTATACATGTGTATTGGTATGATGCTTTTGGATATGGTAGCACTACACTACAGTATACCATATTCATTTTGTAATTCTTCGGATAAAGAGAAAAAATCTCTTATCGGTAAGATACTTTTGATTACAGAAGAGATACTTCTCTGGAGATGCACTGTCATTGCATATCAATGTATACTAGAATACTCTACTGTGATTTAATTCAGTTACGATTAATAGTAATTATTTAAACCGTGCATGATGGAACTGCAGGCTAATACTATTCTGATATTTGATAGAGAAGAGAGGGGAGCGAGTGAAGTGTTAGAGGAGGAGCCAATTACTAAAATCAAAACTTGAGTACTTCTACAAATTTAAAATTTAATTTTTTGTTGTATTAAACTTTTTGAAGTACGCGAAATATCGCACTTTTAACTTCTCACTATCGTCAATTTGAAGTTTTAAATTACTTGTCATCCACCATCCTCATGTCAAAATGTGCCCCTGACCCTTTGTGTGGGCAACCTTCACCGACATATTTAAAAAAAAAAATTAAAGTGAACTGTAATATTCTCCACATGGTTTTGCCACTCTTAATGACAGATTTTGATCCCTGTAATTATAAAAATGTTTTACTTTTCCTTCTAGATTTGCATTGTTACACCAAATTTTAATGTCGTGTTAATACATGCATTTCTGCACAGTTAATAATTAAATTGAAAAATGAGATTAATTATTTGCATACTAGCAATTCATTTTAAAATAAATATGTAATTAAAAAAAAAAAAAAAAGCCCGCGCTGTAATCGCCGAGCACTCTATGGTTCCTTCGTGCGGAATTCGCGGTTGCTTCCCGTTGTAGATTCGAGTCATCCCTCGGACAGGCGTGTGTATGTTGTCCTTAGTAGTTTTTAAGCCTAGGGACTGATAAACTCAGTAGTTATTTAGTTAGATTTACAAACATATGAATATTTGATATAAAATATAAGTAAAAAATACATAGCTATCATTGGGATTCGATTCATTGTACTTTCCATGACTAAAATAAAACCTTGGATTCTACCACAAATGTGAAACTGCACTAAATGTCTTTTAACTAATACCATTCCAAAACCTTCAGATTTGACGTTTTTCTATGTCGTCACGAGACTGAATCTTACTACCTTAGATATCCAACTTTCAGGCGCTAACAATCAAGTATTACAAACATGACGATAATCTGAGGAACCAATCTTTATGGTCCTGTTGTGATATTCATTGGAAGATTCCTCAGGTCTTGGATGTCAACCCTATAAAGACATCATTAGAGAAATATTTGAATATTGGTTCTTGTTACGGTTCTGCCCAGTATTGAGTTCAAGGACCAAATAGACAAACAGAGGAACGTTTAAGAAATGTGAGGGCGTCAAGGAAAAGTTCTTTTAGGTTTGTGCAGGATACGAGGTAAGAGACAAGCTGAATCATGGAGTGCCAACAAAAGACAACCAATATAGCACTTTATCTCCCGTGTACCTTACTAAAGGACCATTGCTACACAACGATCACGACTGGAGCTGGAAAGGATACAATGAACGAAAATAAAAAAAAGGCGGTATTCAGGGGGATGTGGTCATCACCCTGCACACCAGACCGATGTGTTTCTGTTCTTGCCCGCAGCCGCCACTTTCAATCGAGTAGCTTCTCAATAGATCTCACAAGGGCCGAGTGCAGCCCATTTTGACAATAGCGCTGGGCAGACAAAAAAAAATGTTTGTTAAGCTTATGGGACTTAACTACGGGGTCATCAGTCCCTAAACTTACAAACTACTTATGAACTACTTACGAACTAGGACGGCACAAATATCCATGCCCGAGGGGGGATTCGAACCCCCGACCGTAGTGGCCGTGTGGACCGTGACTGGAGCGCCTCAGTCCCCTCGGCCACCGCGGCCGGCGGGGCAGACCCACACGGTGTTAACCAAGCCGGACAATGGTTAACACCGGTGATTTAGTGGGAGCCAGTAGATCTGCGTTGTACTCACAAAGTACCACCTGCCACAAAATGTAAGGAGGCATACACAGTATAGATGTAGACATGTGATACAGTAATATGTATGGCGATGACCACGCTTCAGAGGCTAGCGCTTGGGACGTAATGCGTACTATACGTTCTATAAGTTGCAGACTTCCTCTGAATGAAAAGGGAAAAGCACAACGGTGGGAATTCGAAAGACAAATACAGGTATATGAAGCCAAACATGACATAATACCATCAAGCGCGATGCAAATGAAACAGTTCAGAAACTACGACATGCGCAATATTCCCGATAGTAAACTACATACGTGTATGTCGTATACGACAGCAAGTCGGATCACCTAATCAGGATTGTTCCATTATGTCCATTGCCGAGGTGCTATTCCGCTGCATTGAGAGCCATCGCAGTAGTGGCAATTATCTTTGGAACACAGAAGCTGAATTAAAGTTCCTGATGTGGAGGGAAATCGTACTTAGACTATTCCAAGGCGCCTTAATCGTTAGTGGTGTGGCAGTCTAACGGTTAAGACGTCTGCCTAGTAAGCATGGAGGTCCGGGTTCGATTCCCGGCCACATCACAGATTTTAATTCAATACTTCATATTGATCAATAATTGAGAAAAAGTTTCCACAACTAACAATTTACGCTCCAACGGAGACGTGGTCAAGCTATGGAGGAAGATGCAGTCAGAATGTTGTTGTCTATTAAGCTTAAGGGACATAACTGAGGGGTCATCGGTCCCTAAACTTACAAACTACTTATGAGCTACCTTACAGAAAAACGACATAAACATCCATGCTCGAGGGGGCATTCGGACTCCCGACAGTATCGGCCGTGCAGACTGTGACTGACGCGCCACAGACCGCTCGTCCACTGCGGCCGGCGCATTCGTCATCATTTCTGCAATGAATTCTAAGACGTAATACGTGATACCAGTCGCTGTTGTGAAAATATCGCACAGATCATAGTCTTGAATGAAGTAAAAAAAAAAATCCATTTAGACAGTAAACTTAAGTAAGTCGCTACATTTCAGAGGTTAATCGACTCCAAAGGTTTGAGTAGTGTACTAAACATCGTTTATATAGTGTCTATATCAATTTTAGCTCCCCCCTGGGGGCCCACTGCTCTTTTGTGAGTACATGTGTTGCGTGCACGGGGCCCGAGCCGAAGCAGTTTTCCTTCCCTCCCCCCCCCCCTTCCACCCCAGGCTGTTCAGTAAGTTTAGGTGGTCTCATGTACCAGCTTTTTTTCTTTTCTCGGTTTCTCTTCTCCTAACCTTTGCTTCCGCCTTTCCCTCCTTACTGTACTCTTCTAGCCTTCCTCTCCTGCTTTAGTCTTCGCCTTGGCGTTTGAGACTCAAACTCTTCTACTTCCTTTCTTCCTCCCTTTCTTCCTTTACGCACTCGCTGCGTAATAGGTGAGTGAGTAATGCGTAATTCCCAGCCCGGGGTTGGCATGTAGGGCCCGCACGTACCCCCTGGTAAGGGCCAGGCCCAGGGAGGGGAGATTACCCGAGCTGATACCTTCCTACAGTGCCGATTGGTCCTTTCGTTCGTTTCTGGGGAGCGTGACCTGAGGTGTGGACAATCACATAAGGCGGATGAGCCCTCAGTGAGGGTTCCCCATTAGGAAGTAGCGCGCCATCGGAGACGCCGGTAATCATAGGGGACAACTTCGCAATGACTTCTTCTTCCTCTACTACTTTGACCTTTACCCAGAAAAGCAAACTCGATGAACCAAAGTCCAAGGTTTTCCCTAACTTGCCAAAGATTCTTGTCATTTCACGAACTGATGGCCATGATTTCTCGTCAGTGAATCCTTTTATAATACAACGGGTTGTCGGTGCGATTGCAGGTACTGTCAAAATCTGTTTCCGCCAACGTAATGGGATACTGTTGTTGGAAACAGAAGGTGCGTTCCAAGCTCAACAGTTGTTTCGCACTACGCTGTTGCACACTTTTCCTGTTAAGGTCCAACCGCATCGTACCCTCATGTCCGGGGGTAGTGTTCTCACGATCACTTGACGGCCTGTCAGATGAGGAAATACAGGACTACTTTTCCGACCAGGGTGTATCAGCTTTACATCATGTGATGAAAAGAGTTAACAACTACCTAACACCGATACGAACTGTGTTTTTGTCTTTTGACAAAGGTAAAGGCAGGCTAGGAAATCATCTACGTTAGGCCATATGTTCCTAATACAAACCGATGTTACCAGTGTCAGCGGTTCAAGCATACCAGTCAGTCGTACCCTAATGCAAAGAAATGCGTCACCTGTGGTGTGGACGCCTATGATGGTGACTTTCCACCTCCGTCTCCTCGCTGCATCAACTGCTAATTCTCGAGAGTGC
The DNA here is from genome assembly GCA_026315105.1 of Locusta migratoria. Classification (NCBI taxonomy): domain Eukaryota; kingdom Metazoa; phylum Arthropoda; class Insecta; order Orthoptera; family Acrididae; genus Locusta; species Locusta migratoria. The sequence goes on from CM048748.1 coordinate 325,809,111, forward strand.
ACTGTGTATAAAGATGAGCGGGTCATCCAGGAAATTCGAGAAAAAGAAAAAGTTTCATCTTCTGCTGTCCGGAAAATATTAGCAAGTAGAAAGCCTGCTGTGCTCTCAGCGGGTACATACAGCAATGTCCTTTCCTCTCCTCGACCAACAATGGAGATGGGTACGCAGACGTGTGATTTTACTTTCAGCGACATAGTTGTCAGATCGGCCAGCCCAAATATTGCCCGCTCAACATTCTCACTGCCTACAGTCACACCATCCAGCAGTAGACGGCCCCGGCCATCCTGTGCCTCACCGGGACGGTCTACTGCTTGCCGATCTGCCGGCATTTCACAGTCGGAGGAAGCTGCCCTTCCCAATCAATCCAGGAAGGAGGCAGAACAGACGTACGAACCCATGGAACATGACTGTCCAACTTTCGATTGCAGCAGCAGTGCTCCCTCGCAGTCAGACCCTCAGCGGCCGTCGAGGTGATCCCCTCTTACCTTTTCCCCTCTCTTCTTCTCTTGCTTTCTTCATGGCACTCCTTTAGTGAAACATCAGAGGCATTCGTTCCAACCGCGATGAATTAAGACTTCTCCTTCGACTGCACTGCCCGCTTATAGTAGGTCTACAAGAAGCTCCGCCCAAACGATCATATCGATTTCCCACAATATACGTCTGTGCGTTTTGATTTACCTCCTGTGGAAGGTATTCCTCTCCATGGAGGTGCTATGCTGATCATTCGGGAAGATTATCATCCCATCCAACTGCAAACTCCCCTACAGGCGGTTGCCGTCCGTATCACCATCCCTGCATTCACCATCTCTCTTTGTAATATCTATTCCCCTTCGTCGTCTGCCGTTCTTAGGGCAGACATACTGCACCTTGTTGCTCAACTTCCTACGCCATTTTTGTTGACTGGCGACTTCACCTCCCACTACCACCTACGGGATTCTCCCGCTTCTTTCCAGAGCAGACCTTTTCAACCACCTTAACTTTGTCTGCCTAAATACCGGCGAACCAAGTTTTCTATCCGACACGACACATACTTATTCCCACTTGAAACTCGCAATATGCACTACTCCACTTGTGCATCAGTTCGAATGGTATGTTCTGTCTGATAGGTATTCGAGCGACCATTTCCCATATATAATATCTCTACTACATCATATCACGTCACCATGTTCTACCATCTGGAACATCTCCAAAGCCGACTGGAGGCTTTATTCTTTCATGGCAGTTTTCCATGATCAGAATTTCCCCAGCTGTGACAGGCAGGTCAACTAGCTCACGGACGTCATCCTCACCGCTGCCGAATATTCCATACTTTCGACGTAGGGTTCCAGTATTCGAGCCCGTCGACGTGCTCTACGTATGTTTGAACGCTGGCCTACTCTGGAGACTTGTATCAGTTACAAAAGACTACGAGGGAAATGACGTCTTGTTATTAAAGAAAGCAAACAAGCCTGCTGAACTGCTTACACAAGTTCCTTCAAGAGATTTTCCTTCTTCGATCATCTGGGGTAACCTACGCCGGCTATCTGGCACTAAGGTCCATTCCTCAATCCCCGGCCTGAACATAGCAAACGAAGTCCTCGAGAACCTGTTGCTGTATCCAATGCTTTAGGCCGAACTTCGGCTGAGATCTCAACCTCAGCTAATTACAACCCTGCCTTCCTCCCCCGCAAACAGGCAGAGGAGGCACGACCGCTTATTTTTACATCTCCCAATCGTGAAAGTAGCTAGAACGTGTCCTTGTCCTTCCCGGTCCTCTGCCCCAGGGCCCGGTGCCATTCATATTCAGATGCTGAAAAACCTCTCTCCTGCAGGCAAATGCTTTCTTCTTCGCATTTATAATCGCGTCCGGACTGAAGGTGAAGTTCCCACTTGTTGGCGTAAAGCAGTTGTTGTCCCCATACCCAAGCCAGGTATGGACAAACATCTTCCTTCCACTTATCGCCCCATTTCCCTGACCAGTTGTGTGTGTAAAGTAGTGGAGTGCATGGTTAATGCTCGGCTGGTTTGGATACTGGAATCACTACGCCTCCTCACCAATGTCCATGCAGGTCTCGAAGGCATCGCTCTGCTTTTGATCAGCTCGTTACCTTGTCGACCTTCGTTATGAATAACTTTTTGCGAAAGCGTCAGGCGGTGGCTGTGTTCTTCGATTAGGAGAAGGCTTACGACACTTGTTGGCGGGCGGGCATTCTCCGCACCACGCACATATGGGGTATTCGCGGCCGTCTCCCTCTCTCTTTATTCGTGCCTTTCTAAAATATCGAATGTCCAGGGTACGAGTGGGCTCTGTTTTGTCCGACGCAGGGCTCAGTCTTGAGCGTAGCATCTTTCGCCATTGCTATCAACCCAATTGTGGATTGCCTCCTAGCTGATGTTTCAGGCTCCCTGTTTGTGAACAACTTCACAATCTATTGCAGCGCTCAGAGAACGTGTCTCCTAGAGCGTCGTCTTCAGAATTGCCCTGACAGTCTCTATTCCTGGAGTGTCGCAAAATGCCTTCCGTTTCTCCCACGAGAAACGGTCTGCATTTACTTCTGGAGGTACAGAGAGTTTCTTCCATCATCTCTCCATCTCGGCCCCGTCGCTCTTCCATTTGTGGAGACGACGACATTTATAGGGCTAAAGTTGGATAGGAAACTTAGCTGGTCTCCACATGTGTGTTCTCTGGCTGCCCGCTGTACTCGTTCCCTTTACGTTCTCAGTGTTCTTAGTGGTACATCATGGGGCGCGAATCGTACCGTCCTGCTTCACCTGGAAGAAATTTTAGATGATTTCGCACGAGCTGTTGCTCGAGTCTTGAATTTTTTCACCTTGACCAATCTATCAAAGGACACTTAATTCTTCCATTCGTTGTATTTTACTCTATGTTTTTAGCTGTTTTCATATAGGCTTATTATCCTTCGATATATCTCAGTTTTTATTCGGGCGCTAATCACCTTAGCAGTTGTGCGCCCTAACACCCCCACACCCAAAGAAAAAAAATTGATCATATCCACAGAGATAAAGATACTTTCATGAGCGTCATTATAGTCGAATTTGTAGAATCAAGATGTCTGGAAAATTATGTAAGAACAGTGAAGATATAACAACTCAAATGAAGAATGAAAAATTTGGTAGGCCTTTAATGCTCTCACACACGAAAGTCCAAAGTAGTTGAATAACATTTGAACTATTGCTAAAAAATAAATTCTTACACATGCGCAAGGAGCTGCATTGCTTTTATCGATTTCAAGTTTCGAGGTTATCAAATCATACGAGTTGTTACACAACACTTTTTTGCCGGAAGGGTATTATTCACTGACAATGGGGTCGCTGTAATTTACACATCGCGTGATCTCTAATCGAGTGGACGCACGAATTTGCAGTTGTAGTACTTCAAACGTTTACGTACTGCACGTTAATGATCACCCATTACTTACTCAGGCACGTCATAAGTCCATAAATCTGCACTAAAAAGTGCATGCGCTATTTACTGACCATTGTCTTTGTACGTGTGACCGCAGATGGGTATATAACGGCATTAAATACTTCCAATTTGGAATCAAAGACAAATAACAATGCAGAGATCAGTTGCAAATTCAAATAAAAAAGTTACGACACGGAACATGACTATGACGGCATTAACCTTACGAGAATGTGATAAAACAAAACCGTTATCAGTAAATTGTTATAAAATTATCAGATTTCGACAAATTTTATAGGTGTCTGCACCCGAAAATTACGAGAGACGACTTTTTATATATTGTACCAAAGCTGCAATGTATAAAGATTTTTGTAGAATATTTAAGAGCTGCAAAACGCGTTCTATTAAAAACTTCAGAAAGTTACCAGTTACAAACAATGAAAAATGAACAAAATTTTGAGAAACATAACTGTCATTACATAATATGATTAAGAATTAACATGTGGACCATATAAGTAAAAAAATGTAAAAGTTTACACATAGTCTAAACTATGATTAAACATATTGTTACATGGAAGTAGCACAATACACGCCGCAGAAGGATGTGGAAAGTGAGTAAATATCTTTGTCCCATTTGGCAATTAGTTTTACTGATCAACTAAACGACTACTCCACTGATGGTGGTAACTTGAAAGCCGATGATCCGTACAGTTACAAAACAGCCGACCAATGGTGTTCAAATAAAACAAAGCTCCGACCTGTGAAAACGTCGTAACATATCAATCTTCACAAGACACTATACATTTGGGGCAGTTGACATGACTGGTCTTAGCGCCTCTAAAGATGATTTCGGTACCTGTCAACTCAGTAATTTCCATTTGAGATCAGAAGATTGTTGCTATAATTTGAAGAATCTTGTCAAAGAAATGTAGTTCATTAATTAGAAAGAATTATGATTTCCCTTTTCGCCATCTAAGAATATGCCTGTAAGCGTGGATTGAATCATTTGCAACTCGATTTTCGTAAAATGGGATGTCAACAGATGAAGACATATCAAATGCAGGGTCATCTAATTACCGGAAATTCCGCCTGTCCGCTCGCCCGCTATCTCTTTTAAGTGACTCGAAAGCTATTATCTGCCTAAGGAACTGTCCTCTCATTCTTTAGAAGTTTCTATAACTTCAATTCCTGATCTTTAACGAGCAATAAAACTTTATAAAATAAATTAAGACTTTCGGGTGTAAGTGCTTTCATTTCGTTTTCTCAAAAGCAAGGAGGAAGGGTCGTCTTCCAAATTATAATTGCCTTTGAACCTTCTCTTTAGTTAGCTCCAAATTTATCGAGTTTCATTCCCTCTGACACGAGTTCTTCATGTGCCTCCAAGCAGTACTTAATTAATTGTCTCGAACGGGAGAGCCGATGTACTTCATCATAAATGTTGGCGATACTCCACACTGTACAGACAAATCGACACTGAAGTATTTGGAGAAGCAAGAGATTTTCCTTTTCAAATATCACAGACGAAGGAGAAACACACTAACTCATGTATTATTGGATACGTTCCTGTTCTCAATTTAATAATCATTCTTAAACAGAGCAGAATTGTAAATGTAATGATTTACAGTGTCTTAGACTCTCACGACAGCAACCGTTAAATGTCCTGTATGGTTTGGGATAATGAATTTCTTATGTCAGGACTTATTCGTTATTTTTATATTCAGTTACGATTAAATGTGGGGACAGTGGTAACACACTAAAACAAACATGTTCCTGATGTATCTGCTTTGGATGTTTTACGACTCTATGGTTGGTAAACGCTACTTCGTTTTATTCTGTGCTGTTGGTACTCTGAGGTAGCGGTCTGGAAAGGGTTCACAGCCTGTGCTGTGTTACTGTGAACCATATTATTTATAAGGATAAATAAGAAGCAATGAATTAAAATTTGTGATGCGACCGGGAATTAGTGGTGCAGTGATCTAACGGTAAGACGTCTGCCTAGTAAGCATGTAGGTTCGGGTTCGATTCCCGGTCGCATCACAAATTTTAATTCATTGCTTCTTAATTATCGTTAATGTCTTTGACATGTATGAGACGAGAAACCGTCTCAGGGTATGTGAATTTATATTTAAATTCATATTATTTTTTATTATGTCCTATATTTTGACAACTGGCCAAAAGAAATCTTAGTGGTACACCTTTCCTGCTGGGACGTAAAAAAAAAAAAATTAAAAAAAAAATCGAAGAACCCATCTCGGTCCCACCATCAGCTAAGGAACTAAACGTCCTCTCAGACAGACTCCTGCATGCCTAGATAACCCTTATACAACAGATGTGTGGCAGTAAATCCATCAGTAACCCGATAGCGAGTGTTCCACATCAACGGAACTGCATACCATCAGGCCAGGTAGCCATTACCTGTGGCTTACAGCCTTCCGCCTCCGCCGCGGAAGGTGAAGGGTGAAACATGCCTAGAGATTACATTAACAGAGGACTAGCAGCTCTGGCTAGTCTCCAAACTAGGAACCCCAGGTTCTTCAAACCCGTACCCAGAAACTAAATTCTGAGAGGGAGGGGGGGGGGGGGCGGAGATTTAAGCAGCTCTGTATTAAATGATCATTTACATCTCTAAAAGGTTCTAGACGTGTTGGACAAATAACACTGAAAAATTGAAGAAAGGAATACATATTTAATATTCCTTCCAAATGGACATAGGATGCTACAAGATGAATCTCAGAAACATTTCCATCGTTAATTTTTGAACGTCGTGGCCCGTTTTTGGCACTGCCCTGTGACGTCGTGTAAAGTAGAGAAATCATTCTCTTCACATAAAAACATTTTAATCACAAGAGAAAATTATTTTTTCCTCATAACTATGAAAAGTGTTTAATTGTGTATTGGAATAAAAACAACTAATGTTGAAATAGATGGATAGATAGAAGACAGAGATTAATGTGTATTAATTTGTATGTTACAGAATCAATTACATTTCATTACATTAGGAAGATTAATGAATGTGCGAAAGTTGAAATAATGAGTTTTACTTTTTGTTTATCTGAATGTTTTTAGAGCATATTTAACAGAATTTAGTTCATAGATGCATGCATGCATTCATAGTCCACGGTGCAATTTAAATGCTAGCTCTACTTATTACTGTCTAATATTTGGTTCTATTGAAGATGACAGAAATTTAAACATAAAATGACAGACAACTAAATGTAATAATGAACACAGTCTTTCACTGTTTTCGTGAGGATCATCAGTTTCACTTTATCTATATCAGTGTCTAACAGCTACACAAAACGTATCTGGCCTTTAACGGGTACAGCTCTTAGTAAATGTACTATGCACCCCTTCTGTGACGTCCCAACTCTCACGACAAAGCCACGCATATAATTGCTATTCTGACACTGGCCCAAGTTTTCACCCATATTGGCGATCTACGAGGGCGTTTGTAAGATCCGTGAAAAGTCCGAGAGATGGCAGCACCGTCGCGTATCGAGGTCATGTTTAGTCAGTATCATCTTAGTAAAGAACGCAAACCAAGTTTCAGCAATATTGGTGTATTGCTTTGTGTCAGACATTCGTGTGAATCAAGGAAGTCGAGTGATTGTCAAAGAATGGACGAAAAAAAAAATCGTTTGGTGACTAAACATTACTTTATGAAAGACAAAACGCGTCAGGAGACTAAAGAGAATCTTGATAAACATTATGGTGACTCTGAACCATCGATTAGAATAGTTTATAAGTAGTTTCAAAATTGTCGCAGTTGTCATATTGGCAGAAGTGACACTGAACGTTCTGGACGCCCAGTTGATGTTACGACTCCAGAAATCATTGATTAAAATCCATGATATGATGGTGGCTGACAATATATAAGGTGCGTGAGACTGCTAGTGCTGCGGGCATCTAGAATGAACGGGTACATAATATTTTTCATAAACATATGGACATGAGAAAGCTATCCGCAAGACGAGTGCTGTGATTGCTCACGGTTGACCGAAAACGGAATCGTGTGAAGTGTTGCAAGGAAGGGTTTCCGCTGTTCAGGAAGAATCCGAAGGACGTTAAGCGTCGCTTCTTCCCTTTGGATGAAACATGGATACATTATTATAATCCTGAGACCAAAGAAAAATCTAAACAATGGGTTACCAAGGAAGAATCTGCACCAAAAACAAGTGAAGACAGGTCCTTCGGCCGGAATGGTTATGGCGACGATCTTTCGGGATTCGCAAGGGATAATCCTCGTCGACTTTCTGGAACAGAGTAAAACTATTACGGTATTACAGGTGCTTATTATTCATCGTTAATGGACCGTTTGAAAACCGAGCTGCAAGAGAAACGCCGGCTATTGGCCCACAAAAATGTCCATCACGATAATGCACCAGCAGTTGTGGTCGTAAAACTATTGGAAATAGGATTCCAACTCGTTTCTCATCTCCCCCCCCCCCTCCAGCTCCACTATTCCGCAGACGTGGTTCCCTCGAAATATTATTTGTTTCCCAAGAAATGGCTGGCGGGACGAATATTTCATAGAGACGAGGAGGTCATTGCAGAAACTAATAGCTATTTTGCAGGCTTGGACATTTCCTATTATTCGGAAGGGGTCAGCAATTAGAACAGCTTTGGGCGAAGTGTGTAAGGCTAAAATGAGTCTATGTCGTAAAATAAATGCGGGTTTCCCCAAACACGTTAGTAGTTTTTATTTTTACACGAACTTTTCAAACGCCCCTCGTAAACTATTCTTCACACTTCACTGCAGAATGTTCAATAAGAATTTCCTTCCCTTCCTGCGAAACCTGTCGTATTTGCTGCGTCAACAACATCGACAACCAACATTCCAAGTGTTACGCAGAGAGACTAACATGACACCTTGGTGCACACTGTTAACTCGTGTCAACGATACAGTGCTTTGCCTGGAGTAATTAGCCACAGCAGACGCACTAACGTGGCCCGTTTGCCGGCTGTCGTGCGTGGTTAGGAGGTCAGCGCGTCGGCCATTAAACGAGTAATTAATCAGAAGGCTAATCTAAGCGTCGAATGACTTGGCCGCCCACTGCTGAATGTTTCATCGCCTCCTCTCCCCCTAATTGTTTCCTGCCGGCTAATAACCGCCCTGAATCATTCAGGCTAAGCCGCAGGTATTAATTACTCCAAGCCGGACGGCAGTGGCTCATTGATAGAGGCTTTCGTTGACATCAGTTGTTAGCCTTCCGTTACATTGTACACGGCTCGCAACACTCTCGAGAGTAATGCCTGATTTTCTCTTCTATCCTCATTACAACGTAATCTTTCACAATAAACACGCACACAAAAGCACTCACACCATTGTATACAGGGTGTACATTAAGTCCGGGATCACATTCAATGATTTGTTGTACAAGACCCAAACATTGTACAGATACCATACATATGTTACAATTAAAATTCTTCTTAACTATTTGCCACGTCGTGGTTTTGGATCCGTTAGAGGAGCCTTCTTAAGGGAATACTGACTTGTTTCCTTCTGCGCTCGTCTTACAAAGCCAATTCTGCCCCACAGGTAGATCTGATTGGTTGATATTTGTTAGTAGGAGGGAAGGAATAATTGTATTGGTGCTTCCATTGGTGTTTGTAATAGGTGGGAATACGGGAGGAAGATGCGCTTATTGTTGTTTGCATCGTTGGTTCTTATTGGTGGAAAACAGGAAGGTGTACGTTTGTTGGTGTTTGCTTGTAATTGATCAATAACGGCGTTAAACGAAGTTTCCTGGTCAGCCTAGTTCTTTCAAGTAATGACGTTGCCGCCACGCTTTCCGGAGTGCCCATCTGCGTCACGACCCGTTGTATCGCTCGCCGCGTCACCAAAACGGCAGTCAAGACGGCAAGAGTTTGTATCCGTAATCACTGTTTACATTGTAGGGATTTCTACTAATCTGAGTTGCTTCATGGATATTCCTCTTGGTTTGAAATGGCTGATTAGAGAGCACTTGTACATCCTTATGAAATTTTTATTGTGGTCACTCTCTTCCTCGTGTTTTGCAACCGCTATATTGCTGTGCTGCTTTAAACGGGTTTACAAAATAGGCCTTCCTTTTTCTCTTATATATACAGTACCAAGTCCTCAGTTTATTTTATACACACCAGCAGTATTTTGGTTTCCTATGGGATCTTTAGTTGATGTGAGGATATCTTCAATTCTGTTATTGCTGGAAAAACAGGTTTGATGCCAGATCGTTGTAAGACTTTGTCAATGCGCTCACTAATCCCCTTAATGTGCGGCAAAAATGCCACGGTAACTCATCCACTTCCGTGTCGTTTCTCTTACGTCGTCGTGGTTTTGTGGCTTTCTTAATGCTTCTGTCGCTGTATCCATTGGCACAGAATATCGATCACAACTTGGTCAGCTCTTCTACTTGTTGCTGTTTTGTACACTAGTACGTCTAGAAAAGGAATAGAACCATCGTTTTCAGTTTCTACAGTGAATTTTATTTTCTCATGCTGGCTGTGAAGAGGTTCGAGGAATTCAACTAGCTTTTCCTTTCCGTATAGTCATACAATGAAAGTGTTGTCGACATTCCTCAGCCAGCATGTGTGTCGTAAAAGTGGTGAGTTCAAAGCTGTTTACCCCAGCACTTCCATAAAGTTGACAATGGACAGTCCGTAGGTACTCTGTCCATATATTCATAAAATTTACCTTGCTACTTGAAATAATTGGATGTCAGGCTATATTTCATCCTATTCACATATGTCTGGTAGTATACGATTCTCTAACAGGGCCTCAGCATCCTCCATAGAATTCTGTTTCTGTATTATTATTTAATAGTCTTCTGTGAAGATTGTTTATATCCGAAACCGGTAGAAGTTTGAAAAATAATAAACAGCTGATGGTTTACAGTATGCATTTCCTCAAATATCTTACGGCTGTTGAACCACATCTCAACAGAAATTTTTCTCCATAGGAAAGTTTGTGAAGAGTGATTCCATGTCAAAGCTTACCATCAAATCGATGACTGAGACGCTCATGTTCTTAATAAGCTCAATGAAGTGTTTAGAGTTCTTCACGTAACAGCTTATGTTATAAACATGCTTGCGCAATTCCTTGGCTTCATACTTTACTGTGAAGTAAGTTGCTGAATTAATGCTGTGACTATAGGTCGTAATGGGCAGGACTCTTGGTGAATTTTAGGTACATCATAAGTCCTGTGTACTGTTGGTACTTTCGGGATTCGTGCCCTGTCTGTGTCAAAATCTATTCTTGAATTCTTTATGAGAGCCAGCACCTTTCTTACTGTCTTGGCCGTTGTGTCCCCTTTTACCTTCCGGTACATTGGTTGATTTATTAGATCTTTCATCTTGGTTTCATACTCCACCATGTCCAAGACGACTGTGGCATTTCCTTAGTATGCCTCGAAGACGAAAATATCATTGTTTTCCTTTATTTTCATTACAGCTATGTACTTTTCAAGTGAGTCTTTTTAGGGAGCTTGGAACATGGAAGTACCCTGAAGGTTTCCTGTCTCACTATTTCTCCTTTACCTTGTGGTAAGTGTCGTATGATGCTTCAACACTCTCTATTATATCTTCACAAGGTAGTCGCTCGGTGCTATGAGGAATATTAGTCCTTTCTTCCACACATTCATGTCGGCTCCGCTGATTACGTGTGAAGAGAGATTGACAACAGTTCGTGGAGCAGAAGCCATAGGATCAAGTTTCTCAGTTTTCCGAACTAAAGCCTTAAACTTCCGTTATGTCCTTATCTGCCACAGCGCTGGCTTGCCTGTAGGTGATGGCATCCACTTTCTCCCAATATGAAGCTGATAAGTTTGATGTTAGCCGATCTTACATCATACACATGTCATTTTCAATAGAAACCCTGAAAGTGTATTTTCAAGTATACCACCAAGGTTTAGTTTGGTAATTTGCCGATAGTCAACGTTAGTCGCAAACATGGCGAGTTCAAAAGCTGTACAGGCCATGGGGCGGCCCCTGTTAACAGGCAACTCTCATGGCAATGTTTCCAAAAAATAATCAAATATTTGCTAAGCTTATGGGACTTAATTTCAGGGTCGTCAGTCCCTAAACTTACAAACTACTTATAAACTGACTCAACACTAAAGACAGCATAAACACCCATGCCCGAGAGGGGATTGATACCCACTAACGGCCTCGCGCATCGGAACAAAGCGCCTCAAAGCGCTCGGCAACTCCGCCGCTGCACAACATTTCTTTTGTATCCCATCCTCGTCGCCACTTTTGCGTCTCGTTGCCGCCGGTTGTCCTAAGTGTCGGTGGCCGAGTAGAGACAGACCGACACACGGATATAGGATGCACGCGTGTGCGGGTACAGAGTCTGAGGTGACCAGCCGGTGGGACAGCAGAAACTAGAAATACTGAGCTACATTAGAACAAGGTATATTTTCAAGAGAGAGAGTACATATACTTAGCTTTGTTAACTGAAGTCTAGTGGAATGCCGATACATAGTTTAAGTAGATAGAGGCCTGCCTACTGATGAGAGACTTTCCTAGTGCCTGTCTTAATCCCAAGTGACCAATGTATTTCAGTGGTGACGACGAGCGGAGTTGCAGCAGAGGGCGCTCGTGGCTGACGTCGTAAGAACACCGCGCCGTGCTTGCATGGCGGCGCTCGGCGAAAGTACGTGGCGCGCACTTCAGACTTATGCGACACCACAGTTTCCAAGTAGGAATATGTGATAGTGCTCTAGGCAAAGAAACATCACTGATTGCATAGGATTTAGTATCGAGCAAGTCGGAGAGTTCCTTACTCTGCACTCACTTCGACAACGTTTGACCAACCACCATCAAATTTTTCAGATGAATGTAATTTTTCACGCACAAGGGATAGAGGAGATAAACAGCGGGCAAGAGGAGTTTGGCAGGGAGCATGGGATGTAATGACAGAGGCTGGGGGAATGAGTGTGCGGATGGATGAGGATGAGGGGGAGGGGTTGGCATAAGAGGTGGGAGAGGAAGAGGAGAGGGAAGTGATGGTGAAGGAGGAGTTGGATTCAGAAGACGAGGAGCAATAGGAGGAAGAGGTAGAGCTTGTTGTCAGAGACGAGTGTATCGTCTGGCGTACCCATGGGGAGTGTGATAGGACCGCTATTATTTTCTGTCTATGTACGTGATCTGATGGACAGAGTAACTTTTAATTTCCGGCTGTTTGCTGATGATGCTTTGGTGTATGGTAGGGTGTCGTCTTTAATTGACTGTAATAGCATACAGGATGATGTAGACACTATTTCTAGTCGGTGTGAGGAATGGCAACTAGCTCTAAATGTAGAAAAACGTAAGGTGATGCACAAGAGTAGGAAAAGACAATCCTGTAATGTTCGAATACAGCATTAGTACTGAGCTTCTTGATACAGTCGCGTCGTTCCAATATCTGGGTGTAACATTGCAGAGCGATATGAAATGGAACAAATATGTAAGGACAGTTGTGAGTAATGCGTATAGCCGACTTCGGTTATCGGGAGAATTTTGGGAAGATGTACTTCATCTGTAGATGAGACCGCGTATAAAACGCTTGTCTTGAGTATTGCTCTATATTGGGAATCGCAGCAGATCAGTTTACAGGAAGTCATGGAAGCAGTTCAGAGGCGAGCAGCTATGTTCGTCACTGGTAGGTTCAACCAATGCGCGAGTGTCACAGAAATGTTCCGGGAACTCAAATGGGGATCGCTGGAGGAAAGACGACGTTCTTTTCGAGAAATTGTAATTGTTCAAATGTTAGTAAAGCCTATGGAACGTAACTGCGGGGTGTTATGAACTAACTTATACTAAAGACAGCACAAACATCCATGCCCGAGTGGAGACGGGGAACGCCTCGCGCATCGGAGTATAGCGCCTCAATACGCTCGGCTGCTCCACAGCGGCCGAGAAATTGTGTTGAGGCAATTTAGAGGGCCGGAATTTGAAGCTGAGTGTAGAACAATCTTCCTGCCGCTTATTTACATTTCGCGTAATGATCACAAAGACAAGAAAAATATCAAGCAGAGGCATACAGACCTTTTTGTTTCTTCCTTCCATTTGCGAGTGGAATAGCAAAGGAAATGCCTAGTAGTGGTATAGTGTAACCTCCGCCACGCACCTTTCGGTGAACTGCGGAGTATGTATGTAAATGTAGATGTAGCGGATGGACAAAGGAGGATATGGATAGAGCCCGGCCGCAGTGACTGAGCGGTCTGCGGCGCGCCAGTGTCTGCACGGCCGCTACGGTCGAGGGTTCGCATCCTCCCTCGGGCATGGATGTTTGTGTCATCTTTAGTACAATGTAGTTCATAAGTAGTTTGTAAATTTAGTGACTGATGACCTCGCAGTTAAGTCCCTTAAACTTAACACACATTTGATTTATGGATAGGGAGAGGAGGGAGGAACATACAGACGAACATAACACTTGTGTACGTGAGCAACGCCGGTTTTTCAGCAGCTAGGTATTACAGATGGAAGCTTAACAGGTAGAGAGGAAGGTAAGAAATAGACATACAGGTTAGGCAAGTGGTGATAGGAGATTTTAGAGGTTGGTGTGAACGATGTTGCACCAATTCCATTCCAAACTTTGAAGTATGCTAATGAATACGTGACAGACTGCCAAAAAAAGTCTTAGCTAAAAAATGTTCAAATGTTCAAATGTTTGTAGAGTCCATGGGACTTAACTACGGGGTCATCACTCCCTAAACTTACAAACTACTTATGAACCACTTACAACTAAGGACGGCACAAATAGCCATGCCCGACGGGGGATTCGAACCCCCGACCGTAATGGCCGTGCAGACCGTGACTGAAGCGCCTCAGTCCCCTCGACCACCGCGGCCGGCAGTCTTTTAGCAACAATCTCCTCTCACGTGAGCCAAAGTAATCGGTTTCTGCACGGTGATTCTGTGAAGGTTGTGTTGGTATCTTGTAGGATGAAAAGCATTCAAAAGTTTTGTAATTGTTAGAACACATTTTTCATTCAAAATTATCAGTAGTTGTTACATGTTTGATATTTTGGATGTTTTTCGGTGTTTGGAACTAAAAACATGAACAGTGAATGTCAAATGTTTCCTGAGAATGACATTCGTGTGCATTAATATAACTATTTGTTGTGGACTCTGACACCACCATTCAGCTTTTCAAGTTTGGAACGTCTAAAGTCAAATTTCTGCACCACAGTCCGTATGGTAGCGACAACCATCCTCCAATCCTCTCTGCTCATAAGGACGTTATCTGATACCCAAATCATTTACAGAATCGTTCCTCAGGTGGTATTTCATACAACTGTCGGCATTTGTGTTTCAGTATCCCACATTTTTAAAAACAGTGGAGACGTGGATGTGCATGAGGTCATGAAACGCTACTGCAAATTGCCTACTAATTAATGTTAAACAGACAAGGATGTAACTACTGCAGAACTATCCCTTTAATTAGCGTTGTGGGCAAAATATCCTTAAGTATTGTTGAAAGGAGAATGAAGTTCCATGAAAATGTGTGTGGCTTTAGGCTTCTTAAGTCTGTCAGGAGCACATATTTAGCTTACGGCAGATAATGGAGAACTGCTATGAGAGGAACAAGGAATTATGTCTACACTTCTCAAAACAATTAGGGCATCAGGTGACATATCATGCACAATATGCATATGGTTAAGGTTTTCATATATTGGTTGCAATTGTAATATGTGTGATAGAGAACAGTATTTTGTTGCCTCACCTCATTACTCGAGGGTTACATGACGCTTACATTGAGCGAGACACCATGGGGCTACCATAATAGTGAAAGTGATATTCTTATTGCCCTCTGCTTTTGTATGTGATCACCTCGGATGACCAGTACAGTTGAACACCTGCGCGGCATAGGCAGTATTAGGCTATCAGTCAGCTCTTGAGGGTTATTTGGAGATTCTTCCATGAGTGCAAAATCTTGCTCTTCAAGCGTTGTGAGAGGTGCTGGTCTGGCTGCAATGCGTCAGCCAGTTGCATCCCAGACGTTCTCAGTCGGGTTTGAGTTCGGTGAACATGCGCATCATTCCATTCCAGAGACTGTGGCTATAATCAACAATACCTTATCGTAATTGTTGATCTGTAAAAATCTATAAATTCGACTAATAAAGATTGTAGATGTATTCGTAATATGTGCGGTTGCCTATACACTGGTTGATTATTACCTGTCGGTGTGCAGTATTGGGTGATACGAGCTGCTGACATTGAACCATATAAATTAAACAGGTCTGAATATTCTAACAACAAGGATTCAATGGGTCCCTCTTCACCATCTCCTATCAAGTGAAGAACGCAGACGCAGCATTGCTTGGTGCTTGATTCTTCGCGGAATCCGATGATATCTTCATCTTCAAGTACCTCTGAACCCGCTAGTTCCAACCCTTTCTTGAGATTCACTTCATCTTTCCCGAAGTTATCTAAGCTCACTGGAATCATTGGTTTCACGATCACATTTGTTATGTGTGTTACGCTTCTTCGGATAAAACAACGCATTTAATCCACTGTCTGAGTGTTTGCAGTGGTTTTATCACACACAGCTGCTGCGGTATCTCAGAATCTATAGATATGCAAACTAACTTCCCCGTACTTGCTGATACTTAGTCATGTATAATTAACTTTAATGTCTGTGTACGCAGTTTCACGGGTATCACCTAGGCTATCGGCGTTCCTTAACATTGAAATATTTACAGCTATCGAACCTAACGATGAAGTCTTGATAACGGCAAGCAGCGTTAGTACCACAGTGCTAGCACGTCGACAGCATCATTATATTAACCTTTAGCGAAGAACGAATGAAGACAGCCACCCTCAGGCAGCAACCATACTCCGTGTTGTGATCACGCTAGTACCTCACTTCACCATTTTCCCTGAATAATAATCGGTTCGAAGTGTAGTAGTTCCGTACTCCATCTCCTAGGTGCCACTAGTGGCTACTGGTCTGTATTACTTTATCTGAGACATAAGCTGAATACAATAATTAAAGCATTGAATTGACGGCTACTCTCCTGTGCAGTATCGATCCCAAAGACCAAGTGACTTCAACTTCCAAAGCCGGTAGTATATTCACTACTGGCCATTAAAATTTCTACACCACGAAGATGACGTGCTATAGACGCGAAATTTAACCGAGAGGAAGAAGATGCTGTGATATGCAAATAATTAGCATTCACAATAGGTTGGCGCCGTTAGCGACACCTACAACGTGCTGACATGAGGAAAGTTACCAACCGATTTCTCATACACAAACAGCGGTTGACCGGCGTTGCCTTCTGAAACGTTGTTGTGATACCTCGTGTAAGGAGGAAAAATCGCGTACCATCACGTTTCTGACTTTGATGAATGTCGGATTGTAGCCTATCGGCTTGCGGTTTATCGTATCGCGACATTGCTGCTCGTGTTGGTCGCGATCCAATGGCTGCTAGCAGAATATGGAATTGGTGGGTTCAGGAGAGCAATACGAAACGCCGTGCTGGATCCCAACGGCCTCGTATCACTAGCAGTCGAGATGTCAGGCAACTTATTCGTATGGCTGTAACGGATCGTGCAGCCACGTCTCGATCCCATGAGTCAACAGATGGCGACGTTTGCAAGACAAAAACTCTCTGAACGAACAATTCGACGACGTTTCCAGCAGCATGGATTATCAGCTCGGAGACCATGGCTCCCTGACTCCATGGTTACCCTTGACGCTGCATCACAGACAGGAGCGCCAGCGGTGGTCTACGCAACGACGAACCTTGGTGTACGAATGGCAAAACGCCACTGTTTACAGCATCATGATGGTCGCATTAGTGTTTAGAAGCGTGTATTCGTCATCGCCATACTGGAGCATCACCCGGTGTGATGGTATGGATTGCGATTGGTTACACGACTCGGTCACCTCGTTTCGCATCGACGGCACTTTGAACATTGGCCGTTTCATTTCACATGTGTTACGATCCGTGGCTCTACCCTCCATTCGATCCCTGCGAAACCCTATAATTCAGCAGGATAATACACGATTGCATGTTGTAGGTTATATACGGGGTTGTCTGGATACGGAAAACGTTCGACTGTTGCCCTGGCCAGCACATTCTCCAGATCCCTTACCAACTGAAAACGTCTGGTCAATGGTGGCCGAGCAATTGGCTCATCACAATACGCCAGTCACTACTCTTGATGAACTGTGGATTTGTGTTGAAACTACATGGGCATCTGTACCTGTACACGCCATCCAAGCTCTGTTTGATTCAATGCCCAGGCGTAGCAAGGCCGTTATTACGGCCAGAGGTGGTGGTTCTGGGTACTGGTTTCTCAGAATCTAATCAGCCAAATTATGTGAAAATGTAATCACGTGTGAGTTATCGTATAATATAATTGTCCAATGAATAACCGTTTATCATCTGCATTCCTTCTTGGAGTAGCAATTTTAATGGCCAGTAGAGTATTCTGAAATAGACTGAAGATACGACATGTGGGTCGGTTGGTAAGGACCGAATGTGTCCCAATTTTGTGTGCAGCGTGTGTTCAGTCAATTAGCCTGTTAACCGCTGACTAATCACCTGGCTGCTCATTCTTGTGACAGAGTTAGATGTAGTTATAAATGTTTACAAGATAACGAACATACCCTCTCGCTTCTCTTGTCTCCTGTTGCAGTCAGCAGTGCTGACTGTAGGCTTTCAACTCGCCGACGCAGCGACTGTTGTCGTCACGAGAGACTGACATTGCATTTACGACACAACCGATCGTCTGATTGCGCCTAGCTTGACTGGCGATTGCTTGCGGAATCTCAGATTTTAACAAGTTCGTATGTTTGCAATTTTACGCTGTAACAGCGCAATTAAAATTGTAGGGCGTAATTAGTTTCTGAAGGTTCTTCCTTACGATAGCTTTGTAGAACATAATGTTGAGTATTGCCTCACTTCAGTGTGCTCAGCTGATGACACGTTCAAATAATGCTTTGGTAAACGAATTAAGATAAAAATTAAAGTCATATTCACAGAATATATAACATCAACTGCGAACGGGCAAGGCTGAAAATGTGTACCCACCCGGAACTCGAACCCGCGTCTCCTCCTTTCTAGGCAGTTGCGCTGACCTCTACACCACTGGGGACACAGCGATCACCACACTTACACGGGAATTACTCAAGTACGCTTCACGTCAGATACAAAATCTCAACCTTACCCTGCCCACTAGAACTCAAACTCGTAGTTTGTGTAAACTGATTCCCGTAAGAGTAAGGGCCCCAAACTTCACCACCCCTCCCCACTAATAAAAGGATCATTGCTAGTCACTTGCATATTATATATACACATGTGGCGTCTGTTCCGAAAGAACAGCGTCTCCAGAAACTAATTCCGGTGAGACGGGAGACGTGCTTAGGTAGTCCTTGCAAGTGCGGTGATCACTGCGTCTCCAGTGGTGTAGTGGTCAGCGTAACTGCCTACATAGCACGAGACCCGGATTCGAATCCCAGCTGGGTACACATATTCAGCTTTGACCATTCGCAGTTATCGTATATTCTCTGAATATGAAAGAATAACAACTGTTCTTTCGGAACAGACGCCGTTTAGGGCCCTTACTCTTACGGGAATTGGTTTCTGTAACTACGAGTTTGAATACTGTGGAGAGGGTAAAGCTGGGAATTTGTGTCCGACGGGAGGCGTGCTTAGGTAGTCCTTGCAGGTGCGGTGATCACTGTCTCCCCAGTGGTGTAGTGGTCAGCGCAACTACCAGAAAGGAGGAGGCCAGGGTTCAAATCCGAGCTGTGTACACATTTTTAGCTTTGTAATATTTGTATATTCTGTAAATATGAAGAATAACAACTGCAGGATCAGAGGTGGTGGCTGTTCTTTCGGAACAGACGCCACATGTATATATGTGAAAATTTAAGTGTTTCAGCGAGTAAAGCACAATTTCCACAGTGATAAATCACAGACTGGTTATCTCAGTTATTTGAGCACTGTTAAAATAGCGATAGAGCAAATGTAAATTGCCGCAAGAAGCGCAGTAACGCGTTTGCTGCCCACTCTATGAAACGTATTCTCGCTGGAACAACTTGTAGCCACATATTTGGGACAGCGGAGTTCTCCTGCCGTGTTAGAAATATGGATATTAATTTTTCTTGGTCCGCAAACCCTCCAGTTTGTAATGACTCTCTAACTTTTTCCGTATTATTCGGAAATATAACCTCGTCCAGAACGCCCGACAATTTACTAGAACGTCCGACAATTTACTTAGTGCTAACTTAAATTCAAGTAAGTGTTTCCCCTCATTTTGCGATATGTGCTATGTGAGATGATCACGAACGCATACATAGCTCAGACCAGACAAGGACGGAGGAAGAAATCTGCGGCAGTTTTTATACAATTTGTAACAACTGGAAGAGACAGTGCGAGAAGTGACGTTCGCTGTTAGCACGAGTGACTTGTCTTTTCACATCTTAATACTGTCCCTCGTCGTAAAGAGAATCTGTGCTTGCCCACGTCCAACGGCTCACATTCATCTTCCTGTCAGTCTCAGATATTAATGAACGTTTCCTTGTGCCTGTGTCGACAGCCATGTGGGTAGGCAGACAATACGTTTTCATACATCTTCTCTACGGGTTTGGATCACTCTACATTGCGAACTCCACGAAACAATGAGATATCATTTGTCTTTTCATTTCGGACAGTTCTCGTCATGACTTATTTATTTATCAGCATTATTTTTAGATCTGTGCGATACTTTCCGTTCCGTAATGGAAGAAGAAAAACAGGAAGTATAAGAGAAGATAGCAGAAATTTTAAATTTATTTTTTCTTATTATTTTTCATGTTTTATAACAATATGCAGGAGTTTTTCGTAAGAGCGTACATAAATTTAACAGAACATGGAGGATGCTGCAGTAAACAATTTGAAGTAGGGAACCTTCTTCAGAAATGTCAGCTTAAGGAGATAATAAGAATTCGATCAAATTACTTTGTACTTTTTTTATTTACATTAGCTACCGTTACCTGCGAATACCAATAAACTTACAATTTGAACTGTATATTAAAAATTGTACCGAAACTGACTGCCATCAACCTGAATGCTTGCATGACGTCGGTGGACAGGATTCTGACGTAATTTGAGAAATGTCTGTGGTGTGTTTAGAATCACATCACAAGCAGCCTAAATTTTGGCAACAATTACCATATCTGTATCCACTGGGCTGTTACTTTAGATATACACAAAGGAAATAATCAAGGCGAGTTAGGGCAGGTAAGGTGCAGACCATAGAATAGGTCTAAACTTCCAATACAGCGACAGGGAAATATAACATTGGAGTGGTAGTGATGTTCTCCTTTCTTCCTTGCAGGAAATAAATAATGTACATGTAAATAAACATGTATATGTAAACTTGTATGTAGGGCAGTTGTAAAAAGCAGCAGGAAAACAGTAATGCGAGACAAAGTGGTAGACAAATTTACTTCCATATGTCATTAAGCCATCTTCTTACATTCCAGGTTTCCTATCTAAAACTATTTAGTGACTCATTCTCTATAGCCTGTTAAATTTTTGCACGCTGTTAAGGATACATCCTGTATAGAGAGCTATTAACGCAATAGGTACAATATATTGATTTGACCATGAAAGTAGTATGTTAAGTTTTCTAAGTAAGATTTCGGGCAGTAGAGATCTGCAAATACATGTTAAGACGCTCACTGACGCTCTAAATTACTTTGTGAGTGGCCACAGTACTTGCGCATTGGAAATTTATCAAACTGCTCGCTCTATAAGGGAGCAGCCAACGTTTTAACAAACACAAAATAATGTTAAAAGAAAGAGATAATGAAACATGGGACAGGGATCATGAAGTCATATAGCAGAGGTTTGATACCTTAAATCCTTATATATTCAAAAAAATGAAAAAGCAAATAAATGTGGGGAGACCATATTAAGCACAATAAAGCACACACCTTGTAAAAAATGAATTAAGTCAAAGTTACTGCCCTTCGTAAAGTTGTTTCTGCCCTTTATGAATATTGAGGTAATGTGGGAGGGACTTTCAAATACACAGTGGATAAAGGAGACCTCATTCATTCACTCACAGACACACCACAATGCTTGCAACACGTTAATAATGCGGCAACACTTGATAGCAGCGGCGAAACAAAGTGTCGGCGGCATTTTGACGAGATGTTGGGTGTCTTCAAGCACTAATTAAAAATCACTAAGTACCAAACGAACTCTTGTGCTGGGAGGCAGCGGCATATTATCCTTGAGTACCACATGGTGTGTGACCATGGTGAATTACGTAGAATTTACAAAAAGAATTAAATTTAGAATAAGCAAGTAAATCACGAGAATTCACATAGAAGAATGCTAGTATTAGTATAACCATGGCTGAAGGCTGAAGTAAAGATCATTACGAAAGCACATGATGAAATCGTCATAACAAGACTGGAAAGGTTGAATCAAACCATAAAATCTGACAAATATTTAGCATACTTGCGGATACAGACACGATGCAAAAACGTTATTTAAAAAAACTGCAAAGAAAATCAAACAAAATAAGATTACACAAAGGCAGAAGGCCATACACGAAAAAATGTCACCAAATCATCACTGAAATGAGAATGCACATACTAAATCTGAACTGAATTACTCGAGTCCTGTAAATAAAGAAACTCTTCACCTCGTATGGCGAGAGAATTACTGAAGAAAACTATCACTGATAAATCAAGACCGGCTGATCACAAAGAAAAAAGGCGGGCAGAACACGACCCCAGTTGGAGTCTAACGGTCATAAATGCCACACGATTATCATCACAAAGAAAGCAAAGCATGCCATTTCCTCAGGATGATTCGACCATGTACTTACTTCGACGGACGCAACAACTGTGCCACCTAAGTCCACGCAAAAGCCTTCCTTTACCCATGCCGGATGTAGAGCGCGCTAAAAGGAACCAGAGAGCGTTCAGAACATAGAGTCTACCAACCCCTTGATAACTGAAGAATACCTTCTTCTAGAGCTCCAGAGAGGTCTCTTTTGTCACCTCTTTCGACCATGATTAAGTTGGTACTAGACTAAGAACAGGCCACTCGCCATCCAGCAGACGCCAGTGCATACGACTTACGAAGCCATGCGTTTTTAATTAAAGTAAACGAGACCTAAAGCGCGAGGCGGCGACTGTAATCCGTTGCGCGGAAGTCGGACAGTATTAAAAGCAACCTTCCACATTCACATGAACACACAAGTTCAGTCACACGAGTGGAAACATGTATAAACATGGGGCATTGATCATTAATAAAGGAATAAAATAATGGACCTAAAATAGACAATATTAATGACGGAGTAACACTTAAGAAAAATTAATAACTCAAAATGGAACACGACCACACATTCAGCGGACGTGTTTCAACTATAACTTTGTATCAGATTCTTTTCCTTATCTGCCTGTTGGACGGAAGGGCGGATGAAGTCCACAATTGTAAAACAAAATATGATAACTTAAAAATTTCTTTCCTGATAGGAAAGGTTTGTAATATTTGTGAACTGTTCGTCTATGCACTGTACCAATTTTGAGTTACTGATTAAGTTACTGTTTATTCTGATGTCGCGTGAAGGATATAAAGTACTACCATTAATATCAATTGAATAGTTTATCGATGATCACGCATATAATTTTCTAATAATCTGCACCTCGTGTTATTTTTTTTGTGTTACGACTGTCGAGAGTAGTGTCTCTAAAACGCCTCCAGACATCTTCCTTAGTTCCAAAAAATGTTAAAATGTTTGTAAATTTGTGTGACTTTGGTTATTTGTCCCTAAAAATGGAAATGAGCGTATGGCTTTCTTGGCCGGGAGAACCCTTGCGGGTTTGTTCGGCCGCCGTAGTGTCAGTCTTTTTATTTGATGCCGCGTGGACGACTTACGTGCCAATGATGATGAGATGATGATGATTAGGGGCTTCATGCGTGGTAGTCAGCGACGCTACCGCTGAGCTACGGAGGCGCATTTGTCCCTAGATTACATACCACTTTACTACGTTAAACTAACCTAAGGACAACACATACACCCATGCTCGAGGGAGGACTCGAATCTCCGACCGAGAACCGTCGCCGGCCGCGGTGGCCGATGGGACTGAGGCGCCCCAGTCACGGTCTGCACGGCCACTACGGTCGGGGGTTATAATCCCCTCTCGGGCATGGATATTTGTGCCGTCCTTAGTATTAGCTACTTCATAAGTAGTTTGTAAGTTTAGGGACTGATGACCCCATAGTTATGTCCCATAAGCTATACAAACATTTGAACATTTGATTTGAGAACAGCTGTTCGCACCACAGCACGGTGCCTCAGTGCGCACGGCTATTCCGCCGCGGCGCTAATTTCCTTTTGCCAGGTAAATGAAGAAATTCATCTTATAAATATAAAAATGAAAATTTAAGTTGTAGTTCCAGTTGAAATAAATCGTTAGGTTTGTTAATTGCCTGAGTTCGTTCTTGGTTACATTCCGTAGAGAAACTAGAATCCCGAAAATATGACTGCTGTCTTAAATGCAGTTTTTGTATTTTTCTTAAAATGGGATGGGTGCCCTCCAGTCCCACACCAACTTGGTGATGAGCCCAAAAGTTCCACTGTCATCTGGCTGTTTGATAGTTCTGATCACGTGGATCACTGGATTTGGGGACAGCGGTGTTATCTGTACGTGTGGCGACGATCTCCGATCTTTACGGGGCACCTGCAGATAGAAAAGTTCGAGAAGTAACGAAGGGTAGATATGTAAGAGTAAAGGGCAAGGCAAGTTCCACTGCGACAGTTAGTGAGGGTGGTGAGAAGGAATAGTGCTTGCATGCTTTTATCCACAGAGCGTATACGGGTGAGGTATTGATAGGAGTGGGCACCTTTCGGTACCAGTGTCATAGCTAGGTTGGTCATCAAGATTCAGTGCGGTTTGAAGCGAATTACTGCCGCAGCTGAATACTTATGTTCACACCAGGATCTGCTACGGCTGTGCACTTGTAACATAGACAAGACGTTATACTTATTAGTCAGTTCTGTCATGGAATGTCTTAGAGTGCGTGGTTGTCTAGGTGCTGCCGCGTTTCTTGTCTTTCAACCTCGCTTTCTTCCTGCCTATAGGAAGACAGAGGGCGCTGATTTGGCGTTGCCAGTCTGTTTACTTTGGTTCAGTGGTTCGCCATATTTATTGCGTTTCTGTGTTATGTGTCTCTTGGCAGGTCCCACACATTTCGTTACGAATGGAGGACACAAGATACTGTGAGGAAGTCGAGGAGCGATATTATTATTGAATGTATCTCCAGCTAGACCCACCTGCGAGCCACGCCCCTGTAAACGCGTGTTCAGTAGTCATGGAAGAAAGGAGGGCCCACACTATTCAGACCAGAGACCCCGGAAAAAAGAGCGAGACTTGTATCCACGGTGGTCTGCAGCGGTCTACAACACCCCGCCACAGTGTCTCCGTATGGTACCACTCAGCAATTGTCACGTTTCGTTCCCCGGTTTTGAAGCCGTCTCCATCCCTCGGAGGCAGCCCACAAGCGTACACTCAAGATTGCACTTGAACTATTACTTGCTGCTTGACCCTGTGTTGGAGGATTCTCAACATTGACAGTGTAATAGTCCGCTCAGGTTGTTACTTGAAGTGTCATCATTTAATGTCACTCAAGCAAGGTCTCCTTACTTTCGGATTTTAATCAAGTTGTTTTATCTTCTTAAGTGTCAAGAATAATACTACTATAGATTTGAGATCCAGCATTTGCTGTGCCTCCTTGAGCCTAATATATTCAACTCCAGAATATCATTTTGTACTAAACCTTTCATCATTCTTTTCACACCAATCAATAATTCTAAATCTGGTTAACTTCTTGTGAAATAATTTCCACATATGTAGTCTTAAACTAAGTTTATTACTCGGAGTCGAGATACAATCAGAACATTAACATGTTACAGGCTCAGAGAATTAACCAAGGAATACAAAGTAAACAACAAAATACAAAATCACGGTTAGCAACGCATTAGAGATAACATAATCTCTTCTTTTTCATGTACATGTTTACTCTTAGCGGACAGCAGTAGCGTCACTGAATACTTGCTGCTGCCACCACCTCCAGAATCTGAAACAAACAGATTCTGGCGGCAGTTCCTGTTCTCGTGATTTCTTAATTAATTTAACAACGTAAATTAATGCTTATCTGGTTCTCTCAAGGTATATGAGAATTAAGGAGAGTGGCTTATACCACTACACACTTTATCAGTGTTAGATGAAGTTGAACTCCGAAACTTTTCCTGTTATAGGCTGGAGAAAAATTCCGCTACCTGTCACATTAGATATGGTATGGTTTATTTATAACAAGACCGTTTCAGCCTTGTCCCCACCATCAGGTGCTTATACTTTGGGAATTGTGCACAGTTTGTTGGCGGATTTAACTGTCTGAAAATAAATTATACCTCATTAACTACAGTAACGACAATTACACGTGGCGAGCCGCGACGGAGTAGCCGAGCGGTCTAAGGCGCCTCACTGCAGATCGCGTGGTTGTTCAAAAATGTTCAAATGTTTGTTAAGCTTATGGGACTTAACTACGGGGTCATCAGTCCCTAAACTTACAAACTACTTATGAACTACCTACAACTAAGGACGGCACAAATATTCATGCCCGAGGGGGGATTCGAACCCCCGACCGTAGTGGCCGTGCAGACCGTGACTGAAGCGCCTCAGTCCCCTCGGCCACCGCGGCCGGCTCGCGTGGTTGCTCGCCGTCGGAGGTTCGAGTCCTCCCTGGGGCATGTGTGTGTGTGTGTGTGTGTGTGTGTGTGTGTGTGTGTGTGTGTATTGTCCTTAGGGTAGTTTACCTTAGTTTAAGTAGTTTATAAGCTACGGACTGATAACCACGCAGTTTGGTCCGATAGATTTACAAACATTTGAACATTTTGATCAGGTGGCGATGAAATGTACAAGAACACTGTTGTACTTACTTGAAAACAGAGCATCCACACCGACATACACAAAAAGTGCGACTTATGGGCAATGGCGATTTGGATGCACCTGATGGTAGCCACAAGTTCGTAACAGGTCATTTGATACATAAATAACACAATGTTTAATGTAACTTGTAGCGGTTCTTATTCTCAGCCCTACACTCAAAATATCGGCGTGCAATGTAATTCGTGGAGTGTGTGAACATGGAAAAATTCCGGAATGATATTTTCACTCTGCAGCGGAGTGTACAATGATATTATGGCGACCATCTATCCCCAATTATACGTGTTCTAACGTATTTTAGCACCTTTTGTTTCTTTAAATTCTCCCGTCTCCCTTATTGTCCGCCGGTTCCTCCCATGTATTTCACCAGTGAACTCTGGTATAACCCGAAACCCTTGAAGAACGATCAGTAGTTGATAATCGTTTCTTCAAGATATCTCTAAAACGTTTCCTGTAATAATCGACACTATTCGCGTTCTTCTACGGCCCTTGGAATGCCTGAGGCTCTGAGGGTAACGCTTGTTTGTTTCTTGGTCAGCAGTTAGCGTTTTTACACCATAACAACACGCGGAAGTAATGACTCGCGGAAGCGGATTATAAAGTCGTTGATGTTTAAAGAGAACCGTTTCATTAGTTATTCCTCAATTGCATCACACAACTTTTCGCAATACTTTGAAAGAACTTGTACCGATAGGCGAATAATTTTTATCAGCAGACGAAAATAGAGGAAATTATTTCTTCTTTGCTATTCCGTAATACCTAATAAGTGTTCATGTGTATTTTAATTTGATTTTAAAGTGAATCGGTGTTCAATGTGTGCTTTCACAGTGAAAATGAAGACTGAAGAGAGACTTTTTTATATTACCACTAAAACTTTTTTCAATTGCTTCAGTCCATCCCAGTAAAAATGCGTCAGAGATGACTGTATTAACTTCTATAATTGCTTCAATAATTTAATAACAAAAATATTTATTTATCAAAAGCAAATCCAATATGTATTGACATACTGTTCTTGAATTAACTGGGTCTATTTAATGCCTTGCACTCTTGAAACTTTCTCTCAGCTTCAAGAAGTATCCCAAAATGTGTATATGAGGAAACGTAAGCAAAGTGTGTCGCTTTGATCATCTTCACATGCTCATTGTCATGCATTTCAAGGAAAAACATATAGTAATGGAGTTCAAATTTACTGTGACTATATCTCCCTTAATCTCCATTATAATCAAGGTTAGGTTTCGGTCATCTCCCTCAAACCCGTAGTCAAATCTACATCTACATCTACATGGGATACTCTGCAAATCACATTTAAGTGCCTGGAAGAGGGTTCATCGAACCACCATTATACTATTTATCTCCCATTCCATTCTCGAATAGCGCTCGGGATGAAAGAACACCTGAATCTCTCCGTTCGGGCTCTAATTTCTCGTATTTTATTCTGATGATCATTTCTACCTATGTAAGTGGGAGTCAACAATATATTTTCGCATTCGGAGGAGAATATTGGCGATTGGAGTTTCGTAAGTAGCCCACGCCGCAGCGATAAGCGCCGTTGTTGTAATTATTCCCATTCCAGATCCTGTCTCATTTCCGTAACGCTGTCTCCCCTGCATCGTGACAATACGAAACGAGCTGCCCTTCTTTGGACTCTTTCGATGTCCTCCGTCAAACCCACCCGATAAGGATCCCACACTGGGCAGCAATACTCCAAAACTGGACGGACAAGCGTAGTGTGTACAGTTTCTTTTGTAGTTCTGTTGCATGTTTTAAGGGTTCCGCCGATAAAACGCAGTCTCTGGTTCGACTTTCCCACGACATTATCTACGTGTTATTTCCTATTTAACACTAGAAGGACCGAGGGGCCAAATTGGCCCCTGTAACGATTTTTCCCTTGTGTCCTGAGCAAACCGTTAACTGATTTGAGTTGACATTTTGTGACTTTTCATCATTCATATAAACTATTGTGTACCCTCTTTTAGAGTGTTCTACTTTTATTAGATTCCGAAATATTAAGATTACTACCTAGAAGGACCGCAGGGCCAATTTGGCCCCTCTTAGCGTTTCTCTGTATTTTCAGCATTTTGCCTTGTAATAATGTGTAGCAAATAAAACCATCTGTTTTAGCTTTGTTGTTTCAATAAGCGACAACAATGCAATACATTCCAGCACTGATTGTTGGACTGTTGGAGCAATACTCTCGATTATTGTCTGTCACAGTATCTGATAGTCGTCCCTGCAAACATGACCTATAAATTCAAGAAAGGTCTAACGGACGCAGAAATACTAGAAGAACTAAGAAAAATAGAAGATGAAAGCTCAGGTGAAGAATTTGAGGTTTCTGATAGCGATAGCGATCAGGACAGTGAAGAACGTATGGTAGTTTCAGTGTCTGCAGATGAAGGAAGTGATTCTTCTAACGAAAGTGTTAGTTTTCTAACCAGTTTGGAACAAAATGAAGCTTCTACAGCTAGTCTCCCTTCTAGTGTCCGAAATCCTAACTCTGTAAGATCAACAACCCAGAAAAAGGCTTCTTCTTCTGGAAGTGAAGAGAAAAAAGAAACAGCAAAAGATGGAACTGTCTGGAAAGTTGTACCAGTGGGCTCTAACCCAGGTCAGTAATATGTCTGGTCTTTAGATAGAGTTATACATGGTAAAATTGAAATAAACACTAGTTAAATACAAAATATGTATGATAAATAACAGTAACAACAAGTTGATATAGCTTTGCATAATATAACTAGATTTGATAGCATATAAGAACAAATATATATGTATAATACTATTACAATACACATTACAAAAATATAATTCTTCTGTACATTTTCAGGTCGTCTGCAAAATTGTAACATTCTGCGAGAGAGTCCAGGACCAACATCATATGCTAAAAGGAACATTCAAAATGGGAAACTCCTTAGTGCTTGGCGGCTTATTTTCAGTGCCTCCATGATGCGCCACATCAAGCTTTGCACTGAAACTGAGGCTCGTCGTCGAACACAAGACGATTCCTGGACAGTAGACATTGAAGAATTCGATGCCTTTGTCGCCATAATGTATGCAAGAGGGGTGTATGGGGCAAAGAATTTTCCTCTGAAAGGTCTTTGGTCAACAGTATGGGGTCCTCCGTTTTTCAGACAAACTATGGGGCGCAATAGATTTGTTGAAATACTGAAGTATGTTAGGTTTGACATAAAGTCCACTAGATCTGAACGTCTCAAGACTGACAAATTTGCTCTTGCCTCAGCTATTTGGCATTCTTTCATTGAAAACAGTAGGTCATGCTATAAAGCAGAACCTTACGTTACAATTGATGAACAACTTTTGCCCTCGAAAACAAGATGCCCTTTCACACAATACATTGCTAGCAAGCCAGACAAGTTTGGTATAAAATTGTGGTTACTTGTATGTGTTTCTAGTAAATACATACTGAATGGATTCCCGTACACTGGTGCCGATCCCCTTCGACCAGCTGACCAAAGCATAGGTGAAAACGTCGTTCTTAGGCTTATGGAACCATACCTAGGCAAAGGTGTGAATATTACTACTGATAGCTACTTTACTTCGCTAAAACTTGCAAAACGTTTGAGGGCAGCATCCACAACTTTAGTAGGTACACTGAACCGTAATCGAAGGGAGGTGCCTCCTACAGCAAAGACACGAAAACAACCACTCCACTCGACTGTTGTGTATAAAAATGATGATGGTACAACCCTAACAGTTTATCAAGGGAAAACAAATAAAAATGTCTTATTATTGAGTTCACTTCACTCTCATGTATCTGTGTCTGAAAGTCAGAAGAGGACTCCTGAAACAGTGCAATTTTATAATGAAACAAAATTTGGGGTCGACGTTGTGGATTAAATGGCAAGAATGTACTCCACAAAAGCTGGGTCAAGACGTTGGCCAATGCATATATTCTACAATATTCTTGATTTGGCTGCCATAAATTCATGGGTATTGTATAAGGAAGTGACTGGTGAGCGAATTAGTAGACGGGAGTATATTCTGGATTTGTGTGAGGAGCTTCGAGCGCCATATACGGAAGCAAGAAATAAAACGTCAGCTCGAGATGATGCAGACAATAAAGGTGGACCACAGAAGGCAACAAAGAGAGAGAAGTGTAAAATTCGTACCTCATGCAAAGGAAATCACACAGCTACTGTTTGTTCAGGTTGTGAGAAAGCAGTGTGTGGGAAATGTGAGAAGAAAAGACGAGTGTGGTGTGACAAGTGCAGCAACGAACAGCAGTGAGTTCTTGTGGAGAGTGTTTGTGTAAAATCAATTGTTGTGAAATATATATTTAAAGCATTTATTCTATTAATACTGAATGTATGTGAAATCTTCTTCACTATTTAGACATTCATGCAGAAAACAATTCTAAAATTTGTAAGTTGGAGTAGATAAATTTTTTCTAGATTTTGGTTACAAGACAGTAAGTGTCGTCCATATATTGCACAAATTCATGTAAATTATACTCAATAAAAGTGTATATGAAGATTACATTGCATTATTTTTCACAATCTGGCCATATAAGAAATAAAACTGCATGGGGCCAATTTGGCCCCAGCGGTCCTTGTAGGTAGTAGCCTGCATGCGGTCCTTCTAGTGTTAAGTCTAAAGTACTAGTAATTTCTAGGTATTTTGTGGAGATTACGGCCTTCACTTTTGATTGATTTATCTTGTAAACAACGATTACTGATATGGGACTTCCTAGCAATTACAACTGTTTGCCGGACCGGGATTCAATCCTGTGACATTTCTCTCAAAGAATATGAAACAGCTGTGTTAAAATTTATGACGCGACTTACACTTGTCATGGAGCTTCAGATTGCGGTATCTTTCAACTGCGGCAGCTGCAGTAGTCAAGATTAAAATTATCTCAACTGGCGCCGCTAAATTGGATGTTCGCTCATGTCTATTTATTAAAATACTTTACACTGCGAAAATTGACTGGCCGTGATTAAAATCATTTAAAATACTTGGAATCGCACAAATAATCACATACTTAATATTCCTTAAAGGGATCGCAGAATGATGGAGTACGGTACGAGGTAAGCTGGCGTTACAGATGTGTGACACTAAGATTGTGCGGACGTCTCTGGAAGACCGTAACTCGGTTCGACCACCAGGCAGATTTGAACTGGGCCTGTCGTCCGTCCAGTCCATGACCTGAAAATCGTCGTCTAAATCGCGTTATAACGTGGTAGGTACCACTGCATAGTCCTCATATAACAGAACAACTAATGGTCTAGGGAAGGAGACACAGCATTCCTAAGCACCCTGAGAGGTAGACAACACCGCACTACAGGACTGCGCGGTTACCACTCATCTGGCTTATTAGAAATGCAGACATGTGATCAAAAGTATCGGACTGGAAATGATTTACAAGTTTGTGGCACCCTCCAACGGTAATGCTGCAATTCAGTATGGCGTTGGCCCACTCTTAGCCTCAGTGCAGCACTGAGGAGAGGTGTCGATGTGGGTGGCTGAGGCCTGGCACGAAGTCGGCGTTCCAAAAGTATTCTATAAGATTCACGTCAGCACTCTGTGCAGGCCAGTGCATTACAGAGACGTAGTGCCGTATTACCTATAAGGCAGAGTAGGCAGCTGCCTAGTGGCCCGGTTCATTTGAGGGGCACTTTGTTCAAATGTTTGTATAACTTATGCGACTTAACTAAGGGGTCATCAGTCCCTAAACTTACAAACTACTTATTAACTAGCTAATACCAAGAACGTCACAAATATCCATGCCCGAGGGGGGATTCGAACCCCCGACCGTAGTGGCCGTGCAGACCGTGACTGAAGCGCCTCAGTCCCCTCGGCCACCGCGGCCGACTAGGGGCCCTTTGTGCACTGATATAACAATGATCAATTTTAGACAGTCTTTTGTGTTTTAAATAATAATTAGTTGCCTTTTCGTTGTTTGTCTGCTGGCAAGTGAAAGAAAATATATGTTATAGGAAATGGGTCCTGATAGTTCTAAAGAGATTGAGGGGTACAAGAGGGTCACTTGGGGCCATCTTAGTGGATAACTAAGATTGCGCCATATTAAGGACCGTACGATCGCTCGCGTTTGTGTTTCGAGGCATCCCTCGGGCATGGGTGTGTGTGTGTGTATGTGTGTGTTGTCCTTAGTGTAAGATATTTTGTTTATAAGTCTAGGGAGCCATGACCACAAAAATTTTATACCTTAGATTACATTCTTCTTGTCATTTAGGAGTTCGGTATTTACTAATAGATTTCTATAGTAATGAACTTATGGAGTATTTTCAAAATGAATTCTTGTTATATAGGGTGTTACAAAAAGGTAGGGCCAAACTTTCAGGAAACCTTCATCACACACAAAGAAAGAAAATATGTTATGTGGACATGCGTCCGGAAACGCTAAATTTCCATGTTAGATCTCATTTTATTACTCCTATTCAAATCACATTAATTATGGAATCGAAACACACAGCAACAGAACGTACCAGTGTGACTTCAAATACTTTGTTACAGGAAATGTTCAAAATGTCCTCCGTTAGCGAGGATACATGCATCCACCCTCCGTCGAATGGAATCCAAAAATGCGCTGATGCAGCCCTGGAGAATGGCGTATTATATCACAGCCGTCCACAAGACGAGCACGAAGAGTCTCTACATTTGGTACCGGGGTTGTGTAGACGTTGAGGTCAGGAGAGCGTGGAGGCCATGGAGTTGGTCCGCCTCTACCAATCCATCAGTCACCGAATCTGTTGTTGAGAAGCGTACGAACTGAAATGTGCAGGAGCTCCATCGTGCATGAACCACATGTTGTGTCGTACTTGTAACGGCACATGTTGTAGCAGCACAGATAGAGTATCACGTATGAAATCATGATAACGCGCTCCAGTGAGCGTTGGTGGAAGAACTAAAATGACTTCTAACATGGAAATTAAGCGTTTTCGGATACATGTCCACATAACTAATTTCTTTCTTTGTGTGTGAGGAATGTTTCCTGAAAGTTTGGCCGTACCTTTTTGTAACACCCTGTAATAATTTCATTTTCAAACTACATATTTTATTTTCGCCACCCATAGTGTATATGTGGTGGAGCAGCATTAGTGCCAGGTAGAGCTTGCACAAACCAAGTAATGTGCTACAAATTTTTTCCACCAGTATCTTCAAGTGGAATTAAGTTGAAAATGGGAGACCTGTTTTTACCTACTCACTTCACAATTCTCAATTAATTTTTTGTTCACATATATTTTCGACGTGGTTCATCGCCTAGAAAAGACTGGTGTTCACATCTTTCTTTTAAATTATTTTCGCCAAACTCCGGTAAAGTTTTAAGACTTTACTAGACGGATTTCCAACGAAGAAGATATTTGAGCTGAACATGGTTTCAGCATATGAAATGGGTAAGTCCATTTCGCGATATAACCGATTAACGTCTAGTGAAATGAAAATGAAATGCCCTTGAAATCAAACTCTTTCAACACGTCAATTTCTAGCAATGAAATTATTAATTGGAAAAGCTGCAAAGGTCATGTGAAACCATTATGTGATACTAACCAAAGAAATTCGAAAATCGACTCTTATTCACTTTGAGTTAATGCCCATTTTCTGCATTGTTTGTATATGATCCCATTTCTTCTCATTTGGTTACACTGTATATTCTTTGAAAACACGTTCCTTCAAAATAGTTAGCAAAAACACGACAATATACGTCCTGTATTCACTTTGTCCGCACAGTTGAGCTAAATAAGGGACTCTGGTCACCCTAGGCTATCTTACACGATGGCTGAACATGTTAATTACTTAAAACGAATGCTTCGGTAGTGGAATACTGCAATTTTATTACTATTATTGTGGATTACCTCAATTTTATAATTGTAACCAAAATATTGTTACTGTTTGGTGGAAAATTAGTACCTTATTAAGGAATTAATTTGATTGGGGCCCCCAGATTTCGATTGCCAAGGGGTCCACACAGGGCGTAATCTGGCACTGGGATTTCATTGTGTTGTAACAACTCCGCCGTGCATTATGAACATGGGCTCCACAGTGTTGAAAGAATCACCGCCATCCCGCAATTACTCTTCAACAATGGTAAGCAAGAAGGTGCTCAAAACATCAGAGTAGACATGTGCTGGGATAGTACAAAGTCCGCGGTGCAGTAGCCGAGCGGTCTAAAGCGTCTCGCTGCGGAGCGCGCGGTTGCTCGCCGTGGAGGTTCGAGTCCTCCCTGGAGCATGGATGTGTGTGTTGTCCTTAGGTTAGTTTACCTAGGTTTAAGTAGTGTATAAGCTACGGACTGATGACCACGCAGTTTGGTCCTATAGATATACAAACATTTGACCATTTTTTTATAGTACCAAGAAAAATAACGAGCGGTACAAGGCCTCTCCACGGAAAACACGGCCACACCGTAACGTAACGGCATCCAAATTTTACTGTTGGCGCTACACACGCCGTTAACCGGGCATTCGCCATAGCCACACCCTGCTATCGAATCGCCACACTGTGTACCATGATTTGTCAGTCAATACAACGTTTTTTCACTGTTCAATCATGCAAAAAATGTAATGTTTGTAATTCTATTGGACTAAACTACGTTGGTCATGAGTCCCTAGTCTTCCAAACTACTTAAACTAAGTTAAACTAACCTAAGGACAACACACACATCCATGCCCGAGAGTGGCAACCTCCAACGCGGAAGGCGGTGCGATCCGCGAACTGAGAATATGCTCCAAAATTCTATAGGAAACTGATGTTAACGATATTGGCCTGTATTTATATGGGTCAGTTCTTTTACCTTTTACGGGAGT
The DNA here is from genome assembly GCA_026315105.1 of Locusta migratoria. Lineage (NCBI taxonomy): Eukaryota > Metazoa > Arthropoda > Insecta > Orthoptera > Acrididae > Locusta > Locusta migratoria. Next base: position 325,844,223 of record CM048748.1, read on the forward strand.
CACCTGCGCGTTTTTCCATTCACTAGGAACTAGGAAGATTCGCGATAAATGCCGCAGAATACTGTTTGTAAGACCGAACCGGTATTCCATCCGGATCAGGAGACTTCTTTTGGCTTCAGCTCTCTCGGCTGCTGCTCTACACCGGAAATAGCTATTACTATGTCCTCCATTTGGTAGTTTGTGTGTTGATCAAATGATGGTGTGTTTGTGTGGTCCTCCTTTGTCAATGATTTCTTAAAGGGTAAATTTAGAACTTCAGCTTTCCGTTTGGTATCTTCCATTACTGTGCCGTTATGATCAAGGAGTACCTGGAAGGTGCCGTTTGATCCACTTATCGATTTTACATAGGACCAGAATTTTCTCGGGTTCTCGGAGAGATCTTTTGCTGAGGTGTGGCTGTGGTAATTATCGTATACTTCGTGTATCGATCTATTCTTGTAGTCTGAAATCGCGTCCACGTCCTGGAAATTACACTTTGAGACACTTCAATAGCCGCAGCCGCCTCCTTCTGTGCCTGTACAGCTACCAATCTTCCTATAGCTCTCCATGTCGTATCTTCAGACGAGTCACCTTGTTGTTGCATTGCACTGACTGCTCGCTACGCTATCTGAAATGAACTACTTGTGTAATTCGACAAAATACCTAGGAATTTTCCTCAGGGTTCCGTTTTAAGCGTTCCATTGTTTTTAATCGCCATCAACGGTTTAGCCACAGTGTTTGGATCGTCGGTGTCCCCCTCTCTTTATGCTGACGACTTTTGTCTCTCTTTTAGTTCCTGCAGCACCCAAGTTGCCGAGCGCAGGTTGCAAGGTGCTATTCAGAAGGCGCAGACCTGGGCGCTACCCACGGCTTTCAGTTTTCTGCCTCCAAGACCAGAGTGATGCACTTCTGTCGGCGTCGGACTGTCCACCCGCACCCTGAACTTTATATTAATGACGAACTACTTACTGTAGTTGAAACTCCGTTTTTTAGGACGCCCGGCTGACATGGCTCCCCCACATTCGTCAGCTGAAACGGAAGTGCTGGTGCCATCTCAACCTTCTCAGACACTTGAGTCATACGACCTGGGGTGCCGACCACTCCACACTGTTGCGGCTTTACACGGCGCTGGTGCAGTCCCGTCTCGATTTTGGGTGCATTGCCTATGGGTCTGCGGCACCTTCGGCACTGCACCTACTGGACCCCATTCACAACTGTGGGGTTCGCATCGCGACGGGTGCCTCCCGCACCAGCCCAGTGAACAGCTTACTAGTGGAGGCTGGGGTTCCACCCTTGGGGATCCGCCGCCAACACCTACTTGCGGCTTATGCAGCCCATGTGTATTGCTCTCCAGGCCACCCGAACCATCGTCTCCTCTTTCCTGATGTGGTAGTCCGTCCCCATCAGCGCCGGCCCAGATCAGGTCATACGATTGCCTATCGGGGAGCTTGAGTCTTCTCCCCTACCATCTTCCTATCGGGTACGTGCACGTACACCTCCGTGGTGTTTGCCAAGACCGTCTACTCGGCTGGACTTGGCCCATGGGCCCAAAGACTCAGTTCCACTGGAGGCGCTCCGCCGTCAGTTCTCGGCTATCATAGCTGATTTCCGTGGTTATGACCTGATCTACACCGATGGTTCCATGGTTGATGGCTGTGTGGGATTTGCGTATACTCATGGTGACCATGTGGAACAGCACTCTCTGCCGAATGGCTGCAGTGTTTACGCTGCAGAGCTGGTGGCCATTCACAGAGCTCTCATGCATATCCGGTCTTGCTCAGGCGAGTCTTTTGTTGTTTGCAGCGACTCCCTGAGCAGCCTCCGAGCTCTGGAGCAGTGCTACCCGCGGTCTACCCTGGTGTTGGCCATTCAGGACACACTTTATGCCGTTACACAGTCCGGGCGATCGGTGGTGTTCATCTGGTCTCCGGGTCATGTTGGTATCCCGGGCAATGAACGTGTTGACAGGCTTGCCAAGCAGGCTGTCGGTATGTCCTGTCTAGAGATCGGCCTCCCGGCTTCTGATCTCCGTTCATTGTTGCGCCAGCGAGTACGTCAGCTTTGGGATACTGAGTGGCGTAGCCTGCGCACGCCCAACAAGCTCCGGGTGGTCAAGGAAACGACGGTTGCATGGCGCTCCTCCATGCGCGGTTCACGGCGGGACTCAGTGGTCTTGTGTCGCCTCCGCATTGGACATACGTGGCTCACCCATGGACATCTCCTTCGGGGTGAGGACCCAGCCCAACGTCGGTGTGGCTCCCGTCTGACAATCGTCCACATATTGATGGGCTGCCCCCTTTTAGCCGCCTTGCGGAGAGATTTTAACCTCCCTGCTGTTTTATCGGAAGTTTTAGGTGACGATGCCACAATGGCAGATACCGTTTTACGTTTTATTCGAGCAGGGGGATTTTATCGTTCTCTCTAACTGGAGATTTCTTTGTGAAACCGAGTGGTTGACTTTTCCTTTTTTATTCTTCTGGTCGGTCAACCACAGACATCGACTTCTTTGTTGTCAGATGTCTTGTGTGATCGTGTCTGTACGTTTTGTGTCTTGTCCATTTTTATGATGTTTTATGGACTCAGTGGGACTCCTCTCTCACTTCGACATTTTAACCCCTGGGCGTATCTCTTTAACATCCATGGAGCTACTTTTGACGCCTAGGGATGGAATGGGGGACTGATGACCATTGTAGTTTAGTCCCCCTTAAACAACCCAACAACAACTACCTAGGAATTACTATTACTTCAGACTTAAATTTGAAAGAACACGTAGATAATATTGTGGGAAAGGCGAACCAGAGACTGCGTTTTATTGGCAGAACCCTTGAAACATGCAACAGAACTACTAAAGAAACTGCATACACTACTCTTGTCCGTCTGTTTTTGGAGTATTGCAGCCCAGTGTGGGCTCCTTATCCGGTGGGTATAACGGAGGACATCGAAAGAGTTCAAAGAAGGGCAGCTCGTTTCGTATAGTCACAATACAGGGGAGACAGCGTTACGGAAATGATACAGGATCTGGGATGGGAATCATTACAGCATCGGCGCTTATCGCTGCGGCGTGGGCTACTTGCGAAACTCCAATCGCCAACATTCTCCTCCGAATACGAAAATATATTGTTGACTCCCCTTTAGATAGGTAGAAATGATAATCAGAATAAAATACGAGAAATCAGAGCTCGAACAGAGAGATTCAGGTGTTCTGTCTTCACGCGCGCTATTCGAGAATGGAATGGGAGATAAATAGTATAATGGTGGTTCCCAGGCACTTAAATGTGATTTGCAGAGTACCTCAAGTAGATGCAGATGTAGAGTAAACGCAAGTCAACTCCAACCCCATTTGCAGCAAGTTTCAGTTGTCTTCACTCCGTAGAACCGACAGAAAGACGTTGACCCGTTTTAATTCTAGATGTCAACTGTTCCCATAATTGTTTTGACCAGTGTAATTATACGACGTAAGTCCAGAAAGTAAGTTTTGTTTGGTTATATAAAACTAGCGACAGCGATGTCCGGTCTGTATAAAGGATGATCACACACGTCCCAGTGAAATTCCAGCAAGAGTTGTTTGGTCACATTTGCTCTGTGAGGTGAGGCATTATCGTGAAAAAAAAAAAAAAATAAAAGCACTTTAAGTAATCCTCTCCTTACACCTAAAATCTGTCTTTGGTGGTCAACACGTCAACGATGATGACGAGCTGAAAGAACATGTAACCACATGGTTGAATACACAGGCGGAAACCTACTCAAACTTTTGCCACGCTATGTCAAGTGCCTACAAAATTTCGAAAGAAAAAATTTGGTACAGAATCATTCGAAATTCTGGTCGTTATGTAAAGTATACTAGCGGTAAAGCACAATCAATACCTTCACTACGCTATAGTAACGGTGATGCTATTGATGAAAGTTCTGCTAAAGCAGAATTGCTTAACACACCATTCCGAAAGTACTTCACGAAAGAAGACGAAGCAAATACTCCAGAATTCGTATCTAGAACAGCTGCCATCACGCGTAATTCAGAAGTTAATATCCCTGGTGTTTAAGCCACTTAACAAAAGTAAGTCTCCCGGTCCCGATTGTATAGAAACTAGTTTCCTTTCAGAATTTGCTGATGCAATAGCCCCATACTTAGTTACCATATACAACCGCTCGCTTAGCGAACGTTCCGTATGTCGCACAGGTTACGCCAATATTTAAGATAGGCAAATGGTGTGATCCGCAAAATTACAGGCCTATATCATTGACATCGGTTTTCAGCAGGATTTTAGAACATAAACTTTCCTCATATATTATGAACTTCCTCGAAGAGAACGACCTATTGACCCATAGTCAACACGGATTCAGAAAGAATTGTTCAAATGTTCGTTAAGCTTATGGGACTTAACTACGGGGTCATCAGTCCCTAAACTTACAAACTACTTATGAACTACTTACGAACTAGGATGGCACAAATATCAATGCCCGAGTGGGGATTCGAACCCCCGATCGTAGTGGCCGTGCTGACCGTGACTGGAGCGCCTCAGTCACCTCGGCCACCGCGGCCGGCAGAAAGAATTGTCCTTGTGAAACACACCTACCTCCTTACTTGATGTGATGAGTGCTGTAGACAAGGACTGTCAAATAGATTCGGTATTTATCGATTACTGGAAGGCTTTCGACACTGCACCTCACAAGCGTCTTCTAATCAAACTGCATGGTTATGGAACACCATCACAGTTGTGCAATTATTGGATTCGTGATTTCCTGACTGACAGGACACAATACGTAGTAATTGACGGAACGTCATCGAGCAGAATTAAAGTAATATCTGGCATCCCCCAGCGATGTGTTATACGACCCATATTGCTCCTTATTTTTATAAACGATTTAGGAGACAATCTGAGTAGCTCTTTCTGGTTTTCCGCGGATGATTCTGCCTCTTATCGGTTACTAGCTTAAACCCGCGGCTCCGTTCGCATGTTCAAATGTTTGTTAAGCTTATGGGACTTAACTACGGGGTCATCAGTCACTAAACTTACAAACTACTTATGAACTACTTACAAACTAGGACGGCACAAATATCCATGCCAGAGGGGGGATTCGAACCCCCTACCGTAGTGGCCGTGCTGACCGTGACTGGAGCGCGTCAGTCACCTCGGCCACCGCGGCCGGCTCCGCTCGCATGTTGGTAGATCAAATCACACGTAGAAATGCACTCGTTTCGAAGAATCCAATCACGAAATTCAACAATAATGATTGTAATAATATCACAGCTCGATCACTTGATGTAATGCACGAAACGTCAAATCGAATTTTTAAGCGATGCATTAAAAGAATTTTTTTACTGCTTTACTTATTTATACTTATATTTCCTTATTCGTATGCTTATCCTTACAAAGAAAGAGCTGAAGACATTGTAGCACGCATAAACCAAACATATGGTCTGTGGCATCACGTTTCACTGTTTGTAACCTCCTTGCTATAGAGTCGCAAACGTCATCGCAGGCCTTCAATCCGATTTTTTTTTATAATTTGTTGACTTTCAACCACCATATCTTCCAGCCCCTTATAGCTATCGGCATGGAACTGCTATGGTGTACAACGGGAGACTTCGGACAACAATTACACACAGACCATGCGTTTGCGTTCTGTAGTTTTCTCTGTAGGGCGAAATATTGACACACACACACACACACACACACACACACACACACACACGTATAATTTTATATACACTGATAAATTTCCATCCCCATATACTCCACCCTTTCATCATTGTCAACCCTCAAGCAACAATGTAACCACTAAAACCATTTTCAAAGAGTAAATATAATTTTCAATGAGTAATTATTGATTATTGTTCCGCATTTCGCGTCCTATTCTTCAAATGGCCAAGTATGTATCAGATCGCTATAAACCGTGCCTAAAGCCTTCATCAGGTATAAATTAGTAACTGTATAAATATTTATGTCTCTGTGTCATTATATATATATATATATATATATATATATATATATATATATATATATATATATATAATGATAAATAGCTATCCGATCGCCATAAAACCGTGCCTATAGCCTCCCCCGGGTAGACATTAGTAACTGTACAATTTTTAACTCTTTATGTCTTGTGGTTCAGACGCGATAAACGTACACCGAACAGACATTCACATTTATAGATATAGAAGATTAAAGTCACCAGAAGACCAAAAGCAACTGCAAAATGATTTAGAAAAGATATTTTCATGGTGCAAAGAATGGCAACGGAACCTTAATAATGAGAAGTCATTCATATGACCACTAAAGAAACCCATTAAACTTCAATTACAGGATAAATCAGTCAAAACTACAGGCCGTAAATTCAATAAATACCTAGGAGTAACAATTACAAACATATTCAATTGGAAAGAACTTATAGAAAATACTGTGTGGAAGGCGAACTAAAGACTAGGTTTCGTTGGCAGAACACTACACTTCACTTCTATTTTGGAATTGTTGCGCATTGTGGGATCCCCATCAAATGGGACTGACAGACTATTTAGAATAAGTTCAGAGAAGGGCATCCCGTTTTGTACTATCGCGATATAGGGAGAGAGTGTCACAAAAATTATGTACGAGTTTGGGTGGAAATCTTTAAAAGAAAGGCGTTATTTGTTGCGACAAGATCTATTTGCAAAAATTCTTTCACCTACTTTCTCTTCCGAATTCGAACATATTTTGTTAGAATCCACCTACATATGAAGACATAATCATGAAAATAAAATAAGAGGAATCAGATCGAAAACAGAATGATTTAGGTGTTTCTTTTTCCCCGCGAGCTATTAGAGAATGGAACGGTGGAGAAACACCACAAAAATGATTCGATGTGACTTGCAGAGTATTTATGTAGCTGTAGATGTAAAAGAGTAGTTTAACGGTTGAAACACGCCCACCGAATGTGTGGTCGTGTTCCATTTTGAGTTATTCATGACTCTAAAGTGTTTCTGCACCATTAATGTTATATAATTGTAACTGTACAAACATTTAAGTCTCTGCGTCTTGTCGTTTGGACGTGATAAGCGTACACCGAACAGACATTCACATTAATATCTATAGACAAGTAGCTATCCGATCGTCACAAAACCGTGCCTAAAGCCTTCCCCGTGTAGACGTTACTAACTGTACAAATTTTTAGCTCTTTATGTCTTGTGGTTCAGACGTGATAAACGTACACCGAACAGACATTTACATTTATAGATAACCAACCGGAACTTACTTTTTGGATATACCCCGTAGAAGAATGGAAAAAGCGTTAGAATCCGTCTTTGGAGAATATCAGTTGGGATTTTGGAGAAATGAAGACGTGACGCAGTACCCACATTACGGTTCACTGGAGCATCCAGTCCACTGGCACGGCGCTGCCTCAGTCTGATTAAGACGCCCTCTCCTCCTCGAGAGCTGAGTCCGGCCACGGAGCCGGCGAGGCGTCGGCAGCGTCTGCAGATGTCCCGGCAGATAGCGCCGACCTGTGGAGCGCGGCGTCTGATGTCGGCGTCGCCTCAGCCACAGAGGCCGATGAGGCCGTGTCCGGCAGCCTTTGAGCCGAGGCGACCGGCGCGTCGCACAAAGGAGCGGCCACCTTCATTACCACGTGTTACCACCTGCCGGCGACGGCTTCCGAGGAGGCGGAGGGCAGCCAAGTCTGCCGAGAGCAGCCCACTGGCAGCGGCGGCAGCTGGCCGACATGACACCACTAGAGCAACTGAACACTCCGACATGTGACAACTGCAGTGCTGGCGCTCGTGACTCGGCTTCGATTGGTTGACTTATATTTGACTTTAGTTTGTGACTTGTATGCTGTAGATTTCGGCTTTACTTTCAGTTTCTAATGGATGTATAGCTTCTACATTTTATTTGTCATCCCAGTATGAAATTTAAGTTGGTAGACCAGGCACTTCTTCGTAATTAATAAAATTAATATCTGTCTTGAATTTTTCACACTGTAAATATTGGTTCTGTGCATAATTTAAACTTAAAGACTTTTTGTAATGTTGGAGCATGAAATTCCGTTGCTCAGGGCCTGATACTTAATAACCCGAAAAAAAAAAACCTTGAATCATTGAGTCCCGGTAGTGTAGACCGTTTGAAGCCAGTCACAAAAGATATTATTTTTGCCGATTCCTTTTTATATCGAATTATTCTTAATTTTTTTTATTAAAAGTCTCTCCTAACCAAAGCTGTTAGATATTTTTCTATCACACATTAACAGATTTCTTACGAACTTCATATATATATATATATATATATATATATATATATGAATGATCACCTTCAGAATAATCTTGGACCATATTAGGGAACTAAATACTTGAATAACTGTTTAAGACTTTTTTAAGTTTCACAGATTCTCTATTTTGAAATTAATAGTCACAACCGAATCACTTTCGCTATAAACATTTCGTAAGTTCACAATTCGTGACTATTTTCTTAAAAGACTCATTTGCATTAAAGTCTCTGTATCCTATTACATTGACTATGAACTTTAATGCTTCCAGATAAGTTTTTTTTTTTTAAGTTATTTTCTTAAAACTTGCAAATAAGTTCGAATTCCAATATCACGAATATTATACAGTTTATTACAGGTTTCTAATTCTTCCGTCCTATCGTATCCCGATCAAAGTCTAAAAATATTGCATGCATTAGCGTATGATCACGATATGAAAGTATATATTAAGAAATAAATAATTTATCGCATTCCTTTCTATCTTGGACAAAGACGCATGTGATATTTTGAAGCTAAGCACTCAATAGAGAGCTAATCACATAGGGAGTTAATCACAAATCAAATGTTCAAATGTTTGTACAGCTTATGGGACTTAACTACTGGGCCATCAGTCCCTAAACTTACACTTACGAACTACTTACAAACTAGGACGGCACAAATATCCATGCCCGAGGGGGGATTCGAACCCCCGACCGTAGTGGAGTTAATCACAAAGAGAGCGAGTAACTCAACTGCGGGTACTATTTATAATAACAATCTGACAAATGATCTCTGATATACGAGGTGTTTTGATCTACTTATACCCTGGATACTATTATTCTGAATTACGCTAATATATTTTGAATTTACTAAAAATTATGAAAAATGAGAAATTTCTGCCTCTTAACGAATAATTAAAATTACGAAACGATAAAAAAAAGTTGGAATATGGTGATTATAGTGCTATGGTCGCGATGTGGCATTACACGCTAGACGCAAACTGGGCGTCGGCGAACTCGTCTTTTCGAGGCCCATTTCATGTTTTCAGTAAGGAGGAAAGTGTTAAATAAACTGAGTTGAACTACACATCAATAATCATTATACTAAAATTTCATTAATATAACATAAAGTATTATTGCAATCACAAAAATTAGTATAAACAAAGACAAATTAAAATAGAGAAACTTTTCGGCTTTTCGGCTCGCAGAATTTTTTTAAGATCACATCTTAATTGATACTAGGCACTATTATAGTTTCAATTGATAGTACTGACCACGCAGATAATCTTTCTTGGCTCATTGTCCTTCTCAAGTAAGTCTTAATCAATTTAAACTTTATGAAGCTTCTCTCGGCCGAAGCTGTACTGACTGGAACTGTGAACATGATTCTGTTTGTTATATAAACTTTTGGATAAACTTCTTCCAAATTGTTTTCTAAAAGGTACTGAAGAAGTTGTTTTGCTATTAAGTAATTAAATATTGTATCAGTGCTGCACTCATACGGAAATAATTACGGACATCTAAATATCTGCCGGCCGGAAATGGCCGAGCACACTAAGGCGTCATACCAATGTTGACCGACATCGCTCTCGCCTAAGGTCGAATCCCACCCTTGGGTACGGATGTTGTGTTCGTCCTTTGGTTATGCTAGTGTAAGTTAGACGTAGGTCGTCGCTAGATAACCTAGCAGTTGAAAAGCGCCGTTAAAAAACAAATATAAAAAACAAAAGCAAACTAAAATTTTTACATTGTTTTGCCAGACCCCCCACAGGTGCGAGGTCGTCAACAGTTGCCGATGTCGCCGTCGCCGGACTTATTTACATTTTTGCTTGATTGCCGGTCAACTTCAGATTGCGAAGAAACAATTTTATGAAAAGCTACGTAAAATCATTGTCTATTTTATACACTGTAGAAAACAATTACCGTAGCTTTCCACAACCATATACTATTTTAATGATTAACCTTACTGTATAATTTCCAAAAGCCATTTTTTTTCCTGTACAGATAGTAGTTCATGTAATAAATTAAATTACTGTGGGAATTGGACTGAACACTGTCAATGTGTTGGTGAAACTTCATGACAAAAAGTGGTACATTGTTGTATGGCAAGTGCCCAACTATAGTACACTATGGTTTTTATATGCTGTATCAATAATGCCGTTACTTTAACTATTTACTTCACTGCTTTTCACACTCATGATGATGTAGAAAGTATTTTAATGAAAAATGAAGTAACAATAAAAAGAACACACCTTCTAAAAAGTCTCCAACAGATGGCACAATGTTATAAAGAAAAACAATCTACCCCTTTACACCACACTTGTCTTCTAGCATTGTACAAATCCCTTTTCTAAGAGTTCTTCACTGTCACACTAATTTTACATACAATAGCTGACATTTCGAACGATAAAAATATTTTACAGATCGCCATTTCCCACTTCTGTCCATAAAACTAACTGTGGTGCATGATTTAAGCACATTCAGAACGCCAACAGGCCAGTAATCCCACCCCCCGCCCCCCTCATTCTGAATTATCAAAATGTTGAAATGTTTGTAAAGCTTATGGGACCTAACTACGGGGTCATCAGTCCCTAAACTTACAAACTACTTATGAACTACTTACGAACTAGGACGGCACAAATATCCATGCCCGAGGGGGATTCGAACCCCCGACCGTAGTGGCCGTGCTGACCGTGACTGCAGCGCCTCAGTCACCTCGGCCACCGCAGCCGGCTCTGAATTATCGCATAATAACCCACATGAGGTACGAACACTACTGTTGCATCAACAAATTTCATTACACCGTCGACAATTTCTTATGAGTTCAAATATATGGTATCGTCGTCATCTGATACAAACGATGCTGTATCTTCATCATCACTATTGGTCACTGTCTTCTTGCGAATCTGAAAATTAAAATCCAGCCTGTAAAGTGGACCATATATTTGCTCAATTTTCCCCTTTTTAATTTATTTCACATTTCTCATGTATTACGTCATTCTCTCAGTACGAAAGAAAGTTGGACGGCTAAATTGAAAATGAGCCTCTTAACGTTACCGCTGTGGCTACTGTGATGCTTTATCATGCGGAACCTTGCAGTCAATCATTCTGCCAGTGGATGGCAGACTGCTTCATTCTTTTGAGAGCAATGGAAGCGATCGACTGTCAGTTAACGGTACTGTGTAGAGCCTTCAAAGCCAATTTTGACCAGAATTGTGATTAAGGACCATAGTTATCGGAATTTACGGTAGGGGATTAGTTGGGTTATCTAGGTTCTGAAGTATTTGTAGCGTAGGCCGTAGGGCATGTTGGGTAAAGCTGTAGATGTAACTGAATGAAGAAAAAACGGGAAAATTACCCTTCAAAGAGTCTCCGACTATCACTGTTTTCTAACAGACAACTAACCTGCAGATCTTCTGTCTCAGGCAACCGGACTTCGTCTCTTACAGCAGGGGTTTAACTAATTAACCGGTTTGAATGTATCGTAAATAAACTTGGGATTCCATCTGGATTCAGAATTTGTTGTTAAATTTAACTTATTATTTTTATAAATCAGTCTTCCTTTGTCTGAGGATTTGCCTGGCAGATCATGTGGTTTTTGTCACGTTCACGTTTCCTTCAGTGTTACCAAAATTCCCTGCGTTACGTATTTTCTAGCTTTTGTGGATTTTGGGAAAGTTTTTGACAATGTTGATTGGAATACACTCTTTCAAATTCTGAAATCAGCAGGAGTAAAAATTAGGGAACGGAAGTAGAGCTGCATCAAAAAACCATACACCAGTTATCAGAGTTAAAGGGCATGAAAAGGATGCATAGGTTGGAAAGGGTGTAAGACAGGGTTGTAGCCTTTCCACAATGTTATTCAATTTGTACATTGAGCAAGCTATAAAGGAAAGCAATGAGAAATTGGGAGAAGGAATTAAAGTTCAGGTTGAAGAAATATAGCCTTACGTTATGCTGATGACATTGTAATGCTGTCAGAGATAGCAAAGGACCTGGAGGAGCAATTAATCGGAATGGACAGTGTGTTGAAAGGAGCATATAAGAGGAACATTAACAAGAGCAAAACAAGGATATTGGAATGCAGTCTTAGACATTCGGGCGATGCTGAATGAACTAAATTCGGTAACGCATCAATAAATTGGTTAATGTGTTTTGTTACTTGGGCAGTAAAATAACATATGATGGTCGCAATACAGAGGATATAAAATGCAGAATGGCAGTGGGAAGAAAGGCGTTTTTGAAAAAGAGAAATAGAATATTTCTTTCTGAAGGCATTTGTGTGGAGTGTTGCCTTGTATGGAAGTGAAAAACGGGCAATAAACAGTGCGGACAGGAAGAGGATAGAGGCTTTTGAAATGTGGTGTTACAGAAGAATGCTGAAGATTAGGTGGGAGGATCGCGTAACTAATGAGGAGGTACTGAAAAGAATTGGGGAGAAAAGGAATTTCTGGCATACCTTGACTAAAAGAAGGGATCGATTGGTAAGACACATTCTTAGACATCAAGGAAATGTGAATTTAGCATTGGAGGGAAGTATGTGGTGTAAAAATGGCAGAGGCAGACCAAGAGATGAATGTAGTAAGCAAATTCAAATGGATGTAGGTTGCCCTTCTTATGAGATGAAGAGGCTTGCTCAGGATAGAGTAGGGAGGAGAGCTGCATCAAAACAGTCTCCGGACTAAAGACCACAACAACAACTTATTCTTATCGGATTAATGAAGTAAAATGATTCGACGACTTCCAGTCGGATCTACGGAGTGGAAAAATAAATTACAGCAACGGAGATGGTAGTAATAACAGAGTATTACACAAGCAGTTGGTTTCAGACAGTGTAGTGAGCAGGTAGTACAATGCCACAACAACGTGAGTTGCGCGAAGCTACGGCATGGGGAGCCAAGGGAAACTTAGAAGCTGGACAGACAAAGAACGAGGTTGCTGCAGCTGTTGGAGTGTCCAAAAGTGCAATTTACGGCACCTGGGCGCGATATAAGGCAACGGGAGTCGTTTAGGGGTCCGCTGTTAGCATTATCAAGAGATGGCCAGCCTGTCGATGCGGGAAGCTGAATGCAACTCGTCTTCTGTGCACCCTCCAGCCTGGAACAGGTCGCGTAATGTTAACACAAACAGTCAGAAATCCCTTCTAGCTTGTGTCCACTACGCACGGACGCCTATGGTGTGTGTCTTATTAAAACCACAACACCGTTTGGCCCACAGAAACTGGGTGGATGAACATCAGGAATTAAATCACAACGAACGGAACCACGTTCTGTGCTCAGATGTGACGAGATATTGTATTCATCCAGACAATTGTCGTTCTCTCACCCGGAAACATCACCATATCAGGGTAGTGCACGATTGGTGTGTGCTAGAGTTAGTATTGGCGGTCGTACGGACCTCTATGTCGTTCAGAATGGAGAATGGTGATTTGACTGCTAAGAGGTATGGAGACGAGAGCCTTCGACCTTTTGTTGTGCCCTACGCTTGTGCCACAGGAGATGGACACCTTTCTGGTAGACGATAACGTTTATCCCTACAGAGTTGCTCTAGTGTACATCATGCTTCAAGCTGAGGGATTTGAACGAATTTAGTGTCCAGCTTGTTCTCCGGACTTAAAACCGATTCAGCATAACCGGGATGCACTTGGCAGACTCATTGCAGCCAGACCAGCACATTCTACAACAGTTGCATATCTGGCTATTGCACTCATGGAGGAATGGCCAAATATTGTTCAAGAACTTATGGACAACTTCATACAGGCGATGCCACTCTCGTGTGCAACTGTGATTCCTGTCCGACGTGATCACACACAATATAAGAGGACAACGCCGGCCGCGGTGGCCGAGGAGACTGAGGCGCTCCAGTCACGGTCTCCACGGCCACTGAGGTCGGGGGTTCGAATCCCCCCTCGGGCATGGATATTTGTGCCGTCCTAGTTCGTTAGTAGTTCATAAGTAGTTTGTAAGTTTAGGGACTGATGACCCCGTAGTTAAGTCCCATAAGCTGTACAAACTTTTGAACATTTTTTCGAAGGACAACGAGAATGACTTTTTCACTATTATGGTAGCCCCATGGTGCGTCTCCCTATGTAAACGCCATGTTAACTCCAAGTAAAGAGTTGAGGTATAAAAAATCTTACTGATCCCTACATATATTGTAACCAATGTTTAAATACAATTTTGTATGATATCTCACCTTATCCCCTAATTGAAGACCTGATTGCAAGAACCAGATAATGACCACTTTTTGGGAAAATGACTTTTTCAGCTATTATTGTTGCCATTGATGCCATCAATAGGATAAAGTTGTAGCTTCTTGAAGTTAGTGCTTATGTTGGACACTAGATGACATCAAAAGTAAGTTTATCCATTTTGAGTGCAAAAAAAAAAAAAAAAAAAAAAAAAAAAAAAAACAGCTAATAACCAGATCTTGTTCTCGCAGTCAATCATCAGCAAGATGGCAGGGAGTCATTACATTGACAACTATATTTCCGAAGAAGTCAAAACCCTGCACCTATTCTCTGACAACTCTGCAGGACAAAATAAAAACACTTTGATGGTCCAGTTCTTAAGCTCGCTCTGTGCATCAGCTAAATTTATCAAAATACATCACCATTTTCCTGAGCGTGGACATTTATTCATGCCTTGCGATTGAGGTTTTGCTCAGATTGAAAAGGTTAAACGATGGAAGGAATATGTTTATGTACCAGAACAATGGTATGACACCTCAAAGAATTTTTCAGTTGTTAGAGTTCAGCAGGAAATGCTACTAGATTTTAAACGAACAGTACAACCATTTTTCAAAAGAGTAATAAGAAATACAACTGCTTCCTTCAGAATAAGTCGTTATCGGAAATTCATTTAAGAAGGAAGAGAGCTATCCGTTTCTCCTGAACAGAATAGTCTGTTTTTCAGTAAGATCTGTCTTTTTAAATCAGTGCACATACAGCCATACATTAATGCATCCAGATTATATGACAGTCCCTTGTCTTTGGATTCCAAGAAATATGATGATGTCATGAATATAGTACAAAATATGTACCACCTGTCCACATGGAGTACTACAAGCAGGGTACATCCAACAGGTTGAACAAACTACAGGGAACAGATAGTGAGGCATCTTTTCCAGATTGAGATAGAAGAATCGTATTGTACTATACTAATTTTTTTATATTCGTGATAATACATAAGAGGACTTGTAAAAGTGTTATTTTCAATAAATTTGGCAGTTTCAAATAAAATAACTTGGATTTATTATATATATTTGAGTGCAAGAAACAGATATATCCATGCCGATTTTCTCAATTTATTTAGTGCTTCTACATGAGATATCAGCTTCAAAATTTGTGAAGTGGAACAAATTAAGGTATAATTTCATCATATGCAAGAATTTTCACTGGTTTTAACGATTAAAGTACCATAAAAAGTTTTTCTCGTTTTTCTCAGAAGTTTAGTTTTGGTCATTATCTGGTTCTTGCAATCAGGCCTTCAATTGTTTTGAGCAGTGTACATTTGTTGGCATTATGAAGTTAACTCCTACTGTTTTAGGCATTTGTACTCATTGCATATTTTCTTACATTAGTTCTTGCTATTCTTGTCGCCATGCTTCTCCACGTTTCAGGTTCATTACATATCTGGTAGACATAAATTAATAAATGCTGTTTCACAACTTTCCTTTCAACTAGGTCGGTACACATTTACAATTCTTCGAAACGGAAAATGGATGGGCCTCGTCTGTACGTTTTAAAAGACAGAAAAATAGGACCGTTAAATTTTGAAACTAAATTCTATGCTGTGTACATGCGAAACCGATGCTGCCTCTGAGACTGCGTTGGCTCATTTCAGGTGCAGTACGAAACGAAGCCATTTACAGCGAAAACGGTTGCAAATTGGTGCAATTATGAAAAGCAGCAACCAGTCACATTCATTTTTGGCGAATGAATTCGTTAGACAAAAGTATCAGAATTGCAGTGTGAAATAATAAAAGGGACCCGAATCATTCAGTCCCGTCTCGGTGGCTTTTGTTAGAAAAATGCAATTATACCACGGCTGATGAAGTACATACGGGATTACAGTGTTCAATTATGGAAGCTTTTCCGCTGGCTTCAGTCGCCTTTTTTGCCGTTGTTGGTTTTCGAATTGAATTTCACTGCACCGCTAATTCGCTTCTACAATGTTACTCATTAATTTAGAATAAATGTACCTCATTATGACCGTCGCTCCTCTGAAACTGGTGGCTGGGTGCGAGATTTTACTAGGAAACCAGAAGACACGCCACTAATGGAAAATCATTCGTTGTGCCTTCGTCAGTGTATAGCTACGTACAAGACGTAAAATTGTTTTGATCCGAATGAAACATAAAAGAGATACGAATACATAGATTCTGTACTACATGTGAATTTCAGAAATGGATTGTAATTATGGAACTCGTTTATATTTCACCAGCGTAGTTTCAATAAAAGGAGCAGAAAACAAGCAAGAATGAAATGGAAAGGATCTGCCACGACACAGGACCAATCTATAGATGAAAAAGGCATTAAAAAGAATCGTTAAAGGCTACATTCTTTGTTTAAACGAACACGATACTATTCGTTTTCTGGAGCAGTAGAATCAAATGCAAATACGAGATGATCTTACACATTATAATGAAAACTGAATGTGGTCCAGACCTAATAGTATACTACCTATTTTCCTGATGGGATTATATGTAAATCTATGGGACTTAACTGCGTTGGTTATTAGTCCCTCGGCTTAGAAACTACTTAAACTAAGTTAAACTAACCGAAGGACAACAGAAACACACATGACCCAGGAAGGACTCGAACCTCCGACTGTGAGCAACCGCGCGCTCCGCAGCGAAGCGCCTTAGACCGCTCGGCTAATCCCCACGGCTGGGATTATTCCTCCTGAAAATGAAACCACTTGAAGAACCTTTGATCGATCATTCCATTAACAAACTATGTTCTTCAACTATATTATTCGCAAATGTAAATGCACCTCTGACAACGTAATTGTAACGATAACTATTTGAGGTGATTTTCAAATGGAAAGTGCAGGAAAGTGAAGTTTCAATTTTTGAAAATAATATGATATAACAATGATAACAGTAACATTATTGCAGATGTTTCTAAGAACTGTAAAACTGAAGAATCCCGAGTTTTTTCATCTCAGAATGAATTTCTGTCTTACCTATACTTCACAAATTTCTGTCTTACCTGTACTTCACAAATATGTCTCCCGGAAATCTCCAAATGTGTGTGGAGGGGGTGTACGCACAAGCTATTCAATGTACATGTTAGTGATTTGTTGAGGGAAGGCCGATATTACACTATTTTTTTTTTTTTTTTTTTTTTTTTTTTTTTTTTTTTTTTTTTTTTTTTTTTTTGCCAAAAAATCTTTGTCAACCGAAATTGAACAGTGTAATATGGAACGTTTGATAAATATGCTATTCGTCAAAAATCCTTTCACCAAATGTAGGTCTTTGTAGAGCTAAGACTTTTCACAGACCAGCACAATGGTGTCATGAACCACAGAGCCAGCCTTTAGGACAAAGAGAGTGGGCGTAAATAAAATAATTCTTAAATTTCTGACAACGGACTCCAATCTAATGAAAAATGGCGATTCGTTTGAAGTATTACAAAGTTAAGTCCGATTAATATTCAAGAAGTTGGTAAAATTAATCGCCAATAAAATCATATAACACTAATTTAACCCGACAATCTAAAATTGCCGTTTGTTTGGCTGACTAGAGGACAATCGTCTCGTGAGGGCGAAATAATTTTCCGTGTCCTGTATTAATATATCTAATTGGCAAGATGGCGATCAGCCACAAAGGTTACCGGAGACGTTAAGTTCAAACCCGGAGAGCCAACGTCTTCACGGAAGGACACTTCTGTTCCCGCCATCTTTGACTAGTTGCCGCTAAGACAGGCCGCCACCCTAGGAGTCGTGAAACCGGGTCTTGCGAGCCAGAACGAACTCTTAACTGTGCTCTGGTCAGGTTGGTAACACGTCACTAGTTTTGCCGGCGGAAGAATCAGCGGTGCGAAACTCGCGTTAATGAAACTGACGTGAGCGACGTGGCCGCTCTCAGTTCGGCAGTTGCTTCAGATGCTGGCAGTTCTTAGGACAGGTCCGCGATCGCCTATTTTGCAGAAGCCGCCATGCTCAGTCTTGGTGATATTTCGTTGACCGACAGGAACTTCACAGTTCCACCGAGGAGGTTCGCGATTAAAGTGAAGTAATGGCATTCGGTCGCTAGTTTAATAAATATGCAAGGGTTTGCATATCGGGCGATAGGCGCGATTATTACTAAGATGCTTTTCCCTTAGTTTTTGTGCCACCCCTGTTTCGGGCTCAGTCTACTGTTCTCATGACCAACGAAAATTTTCATGAAACTCAATACGCTTTCTTTCTCTCTCGTTAAAGGCTGGTCGATTATTTGACTGTGCATTATTTTCAATTTTTTCTCTCTATTGTGTGTCTTGTCCTGCAGCAAGAATCAGTTACCGTTTAATAAGATGTAACAGGCTACCTCGTATTTCTATATGCTACTTTCAGAATACAAAGATTATTACCTCGTAATTCTATATGCTCTTTTCAGAATACAAAGATTATTTCAATGAACTGTCCGACTTCTTGTCTGTAGCCTTCCCCCGTTGCTATAATTTTTATTCATTCACAAAATAATATAAACCCCTGCTAGAAATCAGGACGTCCGATGCTGGCAATGGCCACAGCAACAGAAGATTAACAGGTAAGTCACCTGTTAATTGGGAAGCGGAAGTGAGGTAGATTAAGTCATAATCTCGTTTCTTTCTTCCCACATCCAACCATAGGAAGAGACAGACGCTACATGTTCACCGTAGTTTTGATCGAAGGAAAGCTTCGTCTTATGTTAACCGCGGTTGGAAATGTGACCGCATTGACTGCTAGAAGTTTTTGACCATCTTTTAGAAAATATGACCGCGTAATTAATAGATATATACACTTGTATGTGGCTGATTTTAAAAAAATGTCTGCATCGCGACGAAAGCTAGAAAACAATTGCGGAGGCTATAAGCGATCAGCTGAGGACAGGTTCCAAAACAGACGACGGAAAGAAGAAAATGAATGGCCTCTGCATGAGTAACACATGGAGCAAGCAAAACTACACAATCACACTCGGTTTAACTAACTCAAATGTTCAAATGTTTGTTAAGCTTATGGGACTTAACTACGGGGTCATCAGTCCCTAAACTTACAAACTACTTATGAACTACTTACGAACTAGGACGGCACAAATATCCATGCCCGAGGGGGGATTTGAACCCCCGACCGTAGTGGCCGTGCTGACCGTGACTGGAGCGCCTCAGTCACCTCGGCCACCGCGGCCGGCGTTTAACTAACTACATATATTTATTCAGATAAATAATATTTACTCGAAATATATTTACCTATAGATACCGAAAATACAAATATTTAAATAAAAAACAAAAATTTACTGCAGCTGTCACAGAGTACTAGGAAAAGGGGAAAGAGAACACAGGATCGTTACCAGCCACAAGTGTATTGGTTCCACCTCATGACATTTTTTGTGCAGAGTACCAATGCAGACACGTCAACTAATGTTGACAGTCTTCCAAATGTCTAGCCATCGCTTTTACTGTACATATAGTATATATATATATAGGCTTCAACGAATATTCGTACGTCGTTTTCGATGCATTTTGACTGATTCTTTGTCAAAGAAAATTTGGAAGTGTTATCTCCCATTTCACCACGACAAAGATTCTTTATCAAAGGCTATTTGACAAAGTAAATTTGATAGTGTAATATCGGTGTGAATAATAGGTATCATACATATAAAATTTAACCCTGTGTTTAATGGTTACGATGTGGATAGTACGTTAAACCCCATTGTTCATTCCTTTTTACAATTAAACACTTTGAGAAAGAAAATTTGATACTTCATAACAATATGTGACATATTGAATGTTTATTCATTATTTTTGGCTGCAATATTATTTTTATTAGCTGTTATTTCATTAAGTTGATCTCGTTTCGGCTTATCAACATTTTTGAGTAATCTGCAAAACATTTAAAATGTTTATAAACATACTACATAAAATTCATGAAGGTTTAATGTACCGTAATAGACCTATAGGTTTACTTTTTGCTGTTGCAGTGTATTGCCTTGGAGTGTTTATTCTGTTACAGTTTTTGTTTGATACTTCCTCACGATCATTCTAGTGCACTTTGTTGTTTGCTCTTACGTTATTTGTACAACACAGTACATATATCTGTTTAAAATGGGTATATACAGGGTGTTACAAAAAGGTACGAACAAACTTTCAGGAAACATTCCTCACACAAAAAGAAAGAAAATATGTTATGTTTCCATGTTAGAGCTAATTTTATTACTTCTTTTCAAATCACATTTTTCATGGAATGGAAACACACAGCAACAGAACGTACCAGCGTGACTTCAAATACTTTGTTACAGGATATGTTCAAAATGTCGTCCGTTAGCGAGGATACATGCATCCACCCTCCGTCGCATGGAATCCCTGATGCGCTGATGCAGCCCTGGAGAATGGCGTATTGTATTACAGGCGTCCACAATACGAGCACGAAGATTCTCTACATTTAGTACCGAGGTTGCGTAGACTAGAGCTTTCAAATGCCCCCATAAATGAAAGTCAAGAGAGTTGAGGTCAGGAGAGCGTGGAGGCCATGGAATTGGTCTGCCTCTACCAATCCATCGGTCACCGCGCCACGGCTATAGCCCCGTGCTAATCCATACATCAAATAGGCATCTGCCAACTCCGCATTTGTAAATATTGCACTGACTGCAAAACCACGATCGTGATGAACACTAACCAGTTGATGCTACGTACTGATGTGCTTGATGCTAGTACTGTAGAGCAATGAGTCGCATGTCAACACAAGTCAACATTACATTCCTTCAATTGGGCCAACTGGCGGTGAATCTAGGAAGTACAGTACATACTAAAGAAACAATTGGGTATTTTGACAATTGTCTGCACGAATTATTTCAATGTACATTTAAAGAGAAATACTAAAATGAGCTCTAACATGGAAATTAAGCGTTTCCGGACACATGTCCACATAACATATTTCCTTTCTTTGTTTGTGAGGTATGTTTGGGCGTACTTTTTTGTAACAACCTGTATTTCGTAACTACGGAATTTCAGTCGTATTAGATGTATCATCATCAGCAATTTCAGTCATTAAATGATGTGGCTTCTTCGAGTCGTGGATTCAAGTATGCTTTCAGCAGTCTTCTCCAAGAGGAACGATCTTGAGCAGTTCTCTACCAGGTGCCACCAGCGATCTTCTTGATATCTTTGTCCCATCTGTCCGGTGGTCGTCTGTATGCCTCCGATGCTCTCTCGGACTCCACTCCTTTACTAGCTTCGTCCATCTGCTGTCGTTTCTTCTCTCGGCGTGGCCAGCCCACTGTCATTTCAATGAGCCTACTGTCTCTAAGATGTCATTAACCTTCGTCACAGATCGGATGTCATCTGCCATTTTCCTATCCTTTCTTGTATAGCGCAGGCATTGATCTTTCCATGGCTTTCAGTGATGTCCTACGTTTCCCTTTTAAAAATGAGTTACGGGTCAATGTCTCTCAACCATACATCAGCACAGGAAGAATGCATTGATCAAATACTGTTTTCTTCAGATTTACTAGATTTTTTTATCTGAATGCTGTTGAATTCCTCCCTAATGCTTGTTAGCCAAGCTTGATGCGCCGATAGATTTCCCGCCTAAAATCTTACTTCAAATTTATGATTTCGGCCAAGGTAAATATTTTCACTGACCTATTCTAAAGGAGTGTCGTCGGCTTTCACATCACTACCTGGTTCCCATTTGTTGGATATTAAATTTGTTTTGGAAAGGTTCAAGTTCAGTCCAACTAACTGACCTCCAATGCAAGATCCGTAACTGAGTTTTAGAGCCCTGCGAAGTGGTTGGCCTGTTAGACGTATACCAAGGTCGAAACGGTCTAAGATTGAAAAATCATTTTGTAATGATATAATTGATGTTATTGCTCCTGTTGTTGTCAGAACAATATGGGTCGGATAGTTAGGGCAGTGGCGGTTTGCTTGCTATCTCCGACAGATCATTCAAGGGTGAGATATCATTAGCAGCGAGTACCTTTCTGTATCAGTGTCATAGCTACGTGCGTCACAAAGAGTCACGCCGATATGATGGGATGCTGCAAATGCTGCAAATGAAGAAGTTACATCTGATATCTCCTGGCTATGCTGCGGCTGCGTAACTGTGACACAAGGGTGAGATATCATTAGCAGCGAGTACCTTTCTGTATCAGTGTCATAGCTACGTGCGTCACAAAGAGTCACGCCGATATGATGGGATGCTGCAAATGCTGCAAATGAAGAAGTTACATCTGATATCTCCTGGCTATGCTGCGGCTGCGTAACTGTGACACAACCAAGCTGTCACAGTTATTAGTCAGTTTGGTGACAGAACTGTTTTAGTGTGCGGGGATGTGTAGATCTCGTTTATGTTTAGGATTTTTGATTTGGGCTACTCTGCCCATACTCCTGACACATCGTACATCCTGACCAGTGCTAGTATTGCCATCTGCGAAAGGCTTATGTTTACTTTGATGTGATAGGCGGCGATAGTATTACTGTGAATACACCACTTACATTTTGAGTATGGAAATGTAGTTTTCATTAAAATAGTTCTTAAGTTAGTCAACAAATAAAGGCTTTAATTTCCTCTAGAAAAACAAGTAACCTAGGAACACACACAACCATGACTTCGTGTTTTCAATTTGAAATTAAAATACGCAACCTGGCAAAGAATCGTTAGGAGACAACCTTGGATAGATTGATTTACATTAATAATTTGAAACAAAATTGCAGTTCTCTAAACAAAATTCTGACGCAGATACACAAGTGAAAGAAGCGTAACTTTACTATTTTTCCTAATGCAACTGCACTGTCGATCCCCGTCTATGGATCTTGAATAACATGTTAAATGGTGGCAACGGAAACGCGGGTTAGTTTTCTCCAGAAGGGAGCAAGAGACTAGATATTTGACCTAAACACAACATTTATATAATTATAGTGTGGGCAAATTTAACGTTTAACAAAATTATGCCGGCCGCGGTGGCCGAGGTAACTGAGGCGCTCCAGTCACGGTCAGCACGGCCACTACGGTCGGGGGTTCGAATCCCCCTCGGGCATGGCTATTTGTGCCGTCCTAGTTCGTAAGTAGTTCATAAGTAGTTTGTAAGTTTAGGGACTGATGACCCCGTAGTTAAGTCTCATAAGCTTAACAAACATTTGAACATTTGAAATCCGAAAGCTCTTAAGAAGTTTCGAATGGGACGTGTTTGATAGCCTCCGTGCAGCCCGTATTTATTGGGTGGCTAACAACAATCACATCGTCCTACCTATGAAGACATGGCTTGCTACACAGCATTTCGGTTGTGACATCGAACTTGGTGGCATGTCCTAAGCCAGTGATTGAAATCGCAGGCGACTGATTGTTCTCTGAGGCAGTATGAAAGAGCTTGAGCTTAATCTGAATGGTGATTAGGTACGAATGTCTTAGCTTTAAATAGTTTATCAGGAAAACTGATTTTTACAAATTGTTATTTTTTTTTAAATTCAAAACGTCTGTTACTTTTTAACAGCCCTCGTTTACCAAAGAAATGAATTACGTAGTGCCTATATTGGAAAAGAGTCTATAAAAGTCGTACATGGAATCACAGTATATAGTGGCATAATTTCACATTTAATTTCGGAGTAAAGTTCAGTAAAATGGAGTAGATTTAAATTCTCCTGCAAAAACGTATTGCATGGTTTCAAAATATCTCCAACGGTAAAAATCTTTACAGCGTTATTGAATCAATACTTCCAGGTATAATACGTTGAACTTTACTACCAATTCTTCGCTTCGACGTAACGGAAACGCGGGTTAGTTTTCTCCAGAAGGGAGCAAGAGACTAGATATTTGACCTAAACACAACATTTATATAATTATAGTGTGGGCAAATTTAACGTTTAACAAACTTATGCCGGCCGCGGTGGCCGAGGTAACTGAGGCGCTCCATTCACGGTCAGCACGGCCACTACGATCGGGGGTTCGAATCCCCCCTCGGGAATGGATATTTGTGCCGTCCTAGTTCGTAAGTAGTTCATAAGTAGTTTGTAAGTTTTTGACCCCGTAGCTAAGTCCCATAAGCTTTACAAACATTTGAACATTTGAACAAAATTATTTATTGTCCAAGGCATAAACAATAAAGCTGGAGAGAACGATTTAAATGTAATAAAACACACAACTCACAAAAGAATCAACATTTGCATAAGATTATATGGCCCTAATATTGCTCACCTGCAAAAGTAGTACAAGCTTAATTAATAATAATTATTTTTTTAGAGGGAGAAGGAAGTAATCAAAAATGTTCAAATGTTTGTAGCACTTATGGGACTTAACTACGGGGTCATCAGTCCCTAAGCTTACAAACTACTTATGATCTAGCTTACACTAAGGACGGCACAAATATCCATGCCCGAGGGGGGATTCAAACCCCCGACCGTAGTGGCCGTGCAGACCTTGACTGGAGCGCCTCAGTCCCATCGGCCACCGCGGCCGGCAGGAAGGAATCGATACACATTCTCACAAGGAATACATGCGCCAAGCCATGCAGGTACTTACCAGCACTGAACATAAAATACAGCAACGCCAGCAGCAAGATGCTATACGGAACAGCAGGTTCACTCGCGCACCAATACAAAAAACACTACGGTCGGGGTTCGAATCCCCCCTCGGGCATGGATATTTGTTCCGTCCTAGTTCGTAAGTAGTTCGTAAGTAGTTTGTAAGTTTAGGGACTGATGACCTCGTAGTTAAGTCCCATAAGCTATACAAACATTTGAATTTAAACAATATAAGAAAAATTTTGTTCCATAGTGTATGGTCTTGTGGCTTAGTTTCAGGGTAGCTAGCAGCGGGAACAAACGCTCGTAATAGAAGACCACGTCGCGTACAATACAGATGCGAAGTATAAGTTTACAGAGAAATTCAAGGTATTAATTAAATAGGAAAATTCGCTAAATAATACTTGAAAAAACGGGCGTTCTGGTGTTCGTTTTGCAGAGTTCTACTGAATACTAAAGGTTTCAGGTCAAAACAGCACTCTACAGGGTCGGATCTTAGAATTACAAAAACTTAAAAAAAATAAAATAAATAAATAAATAAATAAATAAAAATGTACAAGTAAGACCGCGAGATAGGTTGTGCAAACATTCGTTCTACCCAGGGGAATGATATCGAGTTAATAAGCAAGGTTACAGAATCCTACAGTACTTGACGCGGTTGTATCACAAAAAGTTGGAAAAGGGAAAAATTACGATTGTGAATAAAATAAAAACGCGATAAATGTCGTGTAACGATTCATTCTACACAAGGGCAGAAGAGCTAGCTAATAGGAATGACTACGGTATAGAAGACGATATTTTCCATACACGTGGGGCAGCGAGTACGGAAGCTTAGAAGTACCAAAATTCGGGGAAAATTACCACGTTACACGTACAGGAAATCACTAAATCTATGAAAGGTTACAGTTAACAAGGGTGATGGAGTAAGCTGAATGCTTAATCTCATACCGTCCACGTGGTCTATGGACTACGCGTAGACACCGGAAGTATCGAAAAGTTCCCGAAAAATATCTAATTTATCGACCAAATGAACGTGAAAAACATTTAAACATGTTTAAACTTAGCAAAGAAGAATTCTGCAGTTAGGGAGTGCAAGGATTCTGTTAACGAACACCACTGAGGTCGCGAAATTAAACTTCGGCAAAAGTCATCATGAAATTAGCAATCGAGAACAAAATTAAATAAAATCTCACCACTACGCATTGCGGTGATGTTATAGCGAGAACTAGTGACGCGAATGAGCATTTTCAACTTACAATAGAATCCGAACAATGTTTAGCCACGTGCTCAGAACAGAGCCAACACCAAAATGCATCTTACCTCGCCAAAAGCCAGCCAACGACTCCTGGTCGCCCTCGTGGTCGCTACTCTCCAGCTTCCTAAAATGGAAGGGGAACCTCTCCAAAGGGTTTAGCCGACCCAGGTAGACAAACGTAACGTGCACACCGGAGAAGGGAAGTGAATGGGAACCTTCGCTAAGCATCTTTGATAAAGATTTGCCTATGGCTGGGAGTTGGCAGAACTTGACCAGAACCATAGGCAACTGCTGTCATGCTGTTTGAACCAGCAGACGACAAGACAACGAGGCGTGGCTAACGCTTGTTTAAATTGTTTTGTTCACAAGTCCCATTCATTCGCACAAACGGGGTCAGTGGGACCGTATTATAGCATACGCCATCACATATGGGATGGAGCGAATGGAGCGTCTCGTTACACTCAAAAAGTGTCCAATGCCCATCAACATTTATTTACTGAGGATAAAATAAGTGGAAGATGGTATATAGACGCGTTTCAAAGTCTATTGTCTTTAAGTCAATAACATGAGTATTTTTTATCATTAACTCTTTAATTCCTAAATCACGGATTCGCTTTAGAAAATTAAAATTCATCACTTTCTATATTAATATACTGCACTAAAAAAAAAAAAAAAAAAAACAAAAAAAAAAAAAAAAAAAAAAAAAAAAATGCACAGTTGTCTTTTACGGCCCACTATAGATTTGCCTATAGTACATGATTTCTTTTTACGAACATTTAGATTTAATATAGTAAAAATATAAATAATAAAATATTACGGACGATACGATTATGACTGTACTCTCACTGTTATGATAATATCTATGCTCCCAACACATAACATTCTCTCTGAGGGTGTTTTAACAAAAAGTCAAAATTATGTGATATTTGAGTTTATCTTTCACAAATATACCCTGTTTCAACTTTTGCCTTTCAAAACTATTGTTTTATATTTCTCGCACATCGTCATTATCATTTTCCGTTAAAATATTACCACCTGCCTTGCCTTGGTAGTTTGTTGTAAGTTAATTTTCTTTACCTGTGCTGGTTACGATGACTATAACTTGGAAAGAACGTAGCTTACATTTGGCGCTCAGAAAAGTAATTATAGCTTCGAAGGAAGCCATCATACATTTGGCGTTCGTAAATTAGTCATGTGACATCCCTCGCCCGAAACCTTACCCGAAACTCTCTTTTGCATACGTCATCTTGCTTACTGTATTTGACATTTTTCTTATTATAACTCAAGCCTTGTCATTTCAAAGGAATGACGCAGTAAAAAGTATCAAAAACACGTAGAACTTAGCACAATGAATTATAATCTGATGTCTAAAAATGTCAAGTTAGCAGTTAACACCTGCCATCGGTGGTATGGGAATTACGAATTACTCTCGCAGCCTTTAGCTGTAGCGTAATGGGCGACACATTACTTTTTGATATGCTGACACGTTAGACGGTGGTTTAAATTTTTTTCGGTCTGGAGGCGTAACGCGCTCGATCAGAGGGTTGGCGGCATGGTAGCTCAGCGTGCTCGGTCAGAGGGCTCGACGAACGAAAATAACTGATTGAATGACGAAACGATCCAAATAAAACAAAACGAACTAACGCCCCCAAGTACCCATCAAACCCAAGAACCAATGAAAAGAGAGAGAGAGAGAGAAAAAGAGGGTTCAACGACATATGAAATACAAAACTGAGCCAAGTTCTCAACGAACAACAGAGAACGAACGACCGCAAGCATCGATATACCTGAACGAAAAATTTATAAATAAATACATCAAAATAAAAAACAAAAAATGATGCGTCACTGGCATTTTTTTCATCTTTCTTCCTAAAATGTTTTCGCACACTCATGTTAATTGAACACAACTGTAGTCTTTAATATTACAAGTTGTTCAACGATAACAGCGCTTCCTCGGAAAAGTGCGTTTGTTCTATTTTGTGCACAAGATATGAACTTCAAACTGGTTGAACATGTTTAGTTTTGAAAAGAATTGCCTCATACGAATAACGTGTGACCTTTGTAGTGAACAGAAAATAGACATTTAGTAAATATTCATATTAAAATTCTTTACCACCAGGTCTTTAAATTTCAAGTGAACCCATATCTCCTAAAAATAAAATTAGAAGTCACTGAGGAAAAAAAACACCGAAAGAAATATTAAGTATTAATTTTTATAAGAAATGGCTGTGTAAAATAGCATCTGACTATTTTGTCCTGCTTGCACATCGATAAGTAATTTATGTAACATTTGTTACAAATGTTCAAATGTTTGTAATTCTAACGGACCATACTGCGTGGTCATCAGTCCGTAGCTTACAAACTACTTAAACGTAGGTAAACTAACCTAAGGACAACACACACACCCATGCCCCAGGGAGGACTCGAACCTCCACGGCGAGCAACCGCGCGCTCCGCAACGAGACGCTTTACACCGCTCGGCTACTCCACCGAGGCAACATTTGTTTCATTTTTAGATAAGTACCACTTTCAAGTCAGAATGCAGTGAAAACACGCTCGTCACCACAAATGTTTGGCTCCGTAATATTGCGACAATGGCTTCACTTCTGTGATGTTAACTACATCGCCCCTTATTCTTACCTCCTTGAGAGAGACCAACCGGCCGGTGACCGCCATGTTTTTACCAGACTGCGCGCTCAACGTGCGTTTAGATAGCGGCCCAGGCTCCCTAAACAGACTCTCTAGAATGCCATAGAGAGCGCGTAGGGAGAAACTGGCCATGTGTGATACCGATCCTGATTGGCTAAGAGCCCAGGACGCCATGTTTTTACCAGATTTGGCGGGCTCTCTATATGTGTGAATAGCTACAACGTGTGTTTCTGTAGTGCGAAGTGTCTTAAAAGCTTCTGACAGCGATTTCACTGTACAGTTGCATTGCTCCATTCTTGCAACCCTTCTGTTGGTTATACTTACGTAAATCAACGTGTTGTCTATCGTTCACTGACGATACATTTAGAACTTCTCAGCAATTACTAAGATTTATTGTTGATTTGAATTGATTTACTGAGTGTAATTAATAATATGTATTACACAATCATTAACGACAGCCAAGAGAAATGCCTTGTTGCTCCTCTGTTGGCTGTAAAAACTGAAGTGAAGGTTGCTATATGATGCTTGTGTTTTCTCAAAGAATGAGGAAGCACGGAAACAGTGTGCGGTGAAAGTAAAAGCGGAGACGGTAAAGGAAAACAAGAAATTATTCCTATCAGTCTGAAGTAAATATTTTCTGCTCCTCCCTACCCAATGCAAGAAAGGCATTGATGAAAATCGGTAATAGAACAAATCCCTGTGCAATTCCCACGTGGTGTAGTGGTTGATTACTGACTTGGTAATGTGAAGGTTACGAGTTCAAATCCGGTAATCAGAAATCTTTTTTTTAACAGTATTTTACAGCATTCTATTAGTTCACGATTTTGGTTTATGACATGTCATGCTACAAGGCATTTTTAGCATGGCTGCAGTACCTCCTCCTTGGCTAAGTATTATTGGCTATTCACAATCCTATGATTGGTTATTGGGTGTAACATGAAAAAGGGTAGGGGGTGGCGGGAGTATTGAAACGTTGTAGATATACTGTTATCTACTTTGTGTCTGTTTCTGCTGTTTCAGTAAAGTTGGCATTTTTCAGATTTTTTGTGATACTGTGTTCCTAAAAGTATGAACAAAGAGAGGTATTTGGTATTCCCCAGAGTAGTAAAATGTTATAAGATCGTTAGAAGCACACTTAAACACATTACATCGGAGCGGAAAGCGATAATAATGTACTAATTTCAGAGGTGGATATGAAGACAGAAAATTCTGAAATGGCATAACTTTCATTGAGATACATAACATGGAATACCTCTCTTTCTCATTAATCAACTGGGAAATCTCGAAGTTACCAGGACATTGTTAAATATGGTATTAATATTCGACAGTCATAGAAACTGTTTCACGAGACTTATTTGCTTAAAAATTTATTAGTTCTGTATGGACACAGATGAATGGCATTTTTTAACCACGTACTTATTAGTAAGTTGGACGTTGTGGTTTGGTCTCATGGGTGGAATTGATGCCTTATGTCAATTGTTAACTAGCTGCATTTCTGTCTGGGTTGTTATGTAAGTGCACGTCCAGTGCGTAGTCTGCTAAAAACATGGCGGACAATGGCCGGTTGGCCACTCTCTCCCTATGCAGGCTCTCTAGAGCAGGGGAGGACAAGCAACGCCGGTGTGACGTCACCTCAGGCCACTCTGCCGGCTCACGAGGAAGGAGAGTCGACCGAGGCCTACGAGAAAGACAGGCCCCAGTGCAGTCGTCATGCCACGTAAGCAAGGTAGTTCCGAGCCGGCGCGATCGCTAGCCGATTGGCCGGTCGCTGGGGCACTGCCCATTGCGTCATAGGGGCAGCCACTGAGCTAGCGATCGCGCCGCTCGGTACTACCTTGCTTACGTCGCATGACGAGTGCGCAGGGGCCTGTCTTTCTCGTAGGCCACGGAGTCGATATGTGTGACGTCACGCGCTATGTACTGCTGCTCTGTAAATAAAACGCAGCTGAGGAGAGCAGCAGCTTAGGAAAGAAAGGAAATGCCGGCCGCGGTGGCCGAGGGGACTGAGGCGCTTCAGTCGCGGTCTGCACGGCCACTACGGTCGGGGGTTCGAATCCCCCCTCGGGCATTGATATTTGTCCCGTCCTTAGTTGTAGCTAGTTCATAAGTAGTTTGTAAGTTTAGGGACTGATGACCCTAAGTCCCATAAGCTTTACAAACATTTGAACATTTGATTTGAAAGGAAACATACATGATGTGAACAATACAGTGAGGTCTACGATATCCTAATTTTAAAACATACTGTTTTATTAAATAATGGACACAGATTACAAACCATTGTTTATCGTCTCTATACCATGACAACATTATAATCTAGGTGTAATTTAATATGAGGATAGCACCGTCGTAAATTAAAGAGAATGGAACATAATAAAATTTTCTCTACAATGCAGAGCAAAGCTGTACAATACAATTAAGTAACATTTTACGACATTTTCGATTTTGTTTTTCTTTAGTTATTTTTTCGATGATAGGATGCATTGGTTGAGATACTTTTAATCGAATACTGATTGTTAGGTTGAGATCTGAGAAGGTATTTCTGTATTGAGACCTTGCTAATTTCAGGACAGAAAAGAATTGTTCACACACATACGTCGAACCGAACATACACTACATCCTTGAAGTAAGGACATACAACCGCGGAAATCTGTTTTGAGGAATATTTTTATAAAAATCTGCCAAGCCTTCATTGTGTTTATATTTTTCCTTCAATAAACCGTCATACCGTAAATTTAACTGTTGCGTTTGAAACCTGGTAGGCACCTTGTTAACATCCACTGAAAACGGCGCTGAATTTTATATAGTCTTCAGGGAGAGTAACATCAGGAGCACTCACCTGAATTAGCTTCGGAAAATGCACGTTGTTTCATGCCTACACTTGATTCATCCACAGAATCAGTGCAATTTTGAAGGCTTCAATTCTGGTACATATCTGTTATGATGAGGCCTTTTCCTTGGAGTCGGGTATTTACATAGTTTAAGTGGCCTGTTAAATCATCAAGGTAAGCTGTCACAAATCCAGGTTTCTTCTTGCATCTGAGGAACAGACTGATTTTGACGTCATGACTAATACTATTTCATAACTCAAAGAATCGAACTAGCGCCTTACCCCTGTTCAACCAGTGCACATTTATAATTTTCATATACTTTGCGCCTTGATTCTCTTTATGAAGTATGCAGTGGACAGCAGTTAGTTCTTGCGCTGCACTACAAACATGTTTCATACATTATAATCTTATGGGGTTGCAGCCGGGTACTAAAGTCTAGTTGACCTTCGTAATCACATGTTTCATATAGTATTTCGCCCCTGCTATTAATCCCACATTAACTCTTACCATCGACGTAGCCCCATCTGTTGCGACAGGAAAAAACTTGTTCCAACTCAGGGCAATGTTTTCAAAGCTTTTTCAACGCCTTTGAAAACGTCCAACTTCCTTTTGCTTGTGCTCGCCATGTTTTTGTCGTAAGAGCGCTATTCGAGCTCCGTACTCACAGCCCCGTTTATATAGGCAACATTGTGAGCACTGCTCTTGCCTGACGTCACACGGATTGAGACGCTTACTCTTCTTGCTAAGACTCTTATAAACCCGAGCTGAACTGTCCGCCATTTTTCCCCAAGCTGTAGTAGTTGCCACGTTCCGGACGAAGCTCACGCGTTATCTCGCGTTTCATTCAACTCGCTCACAGTCGCAAAATACTCACTGTATGAACCTGAAATTTTCATGAATATGTTTCTGAAGGACTACACTACATTTTAATTTTAGTTTCATTTACGTAATAGTTTATTAAGAGGATATACTGACCGTTTACGAACATGGTCTTACTGACGACGTTACGGAATTTTCGACATGCGAGGAACTTTTTTCTGTTGAAGTTAGGTGAACACATTAAGCGAAGGAAATGTTCAAAATACATCAAATTTTCATCCTCTCCAAACAGGAACTATGTGAGATATGTATAACTTGAGATAATGTCAGTTAAACATGCAGCAATGGGATCCGCTCGCCCGTCTAGTAATACCTCGTCTTCAGTATTAGAGCTACTAATAATGAGGCACAGGTTGTTAATGTATAATGAGCACACTTGATGACACTGTTACTGAATTCTTAACCCATTAAATTTAATAGTTGCAAATTACAAAAGTGTAGTGTCTCTATGTAATATTCAATTTCAATTTTTCAGTTATATGAGAAGGACATTGTAAATATCTGAATACAGAGTGCTTTATTATGTGAGGAAATAACAAGTCAGTTCATTAGGTAGGGTAGAGATTCATGGTATCTGTCATTTTCTGATGAAGGAGTACCTGTACACTGATTAATAAATCCCTAACTTCACTCTTTTTAGTTTAAAAAAATCTATATTTCCTTGAATACCGCGACAGTTAATGAAGTTTTGCGTAGTAAC
Source organism: Locusta migratoria (assembly GCA_026315105.1). Lineage (NCBI taxonomy): Eukaryota > Metazoa > Arthropoda > Insecta > Orthoptera > Acrididae > Locusta > Locusta migratoria. Next base: position 325,877,434 of record CM048748.1, read on the forward strand.
CATATGGCAAAATACATCCTTCTTCGCATGTTATCATTTGCCAAAATATCATTTTGATTATGAATAGCACTGGTTGTCCGTCTTTGCAACTACAATAAAAATGCGATTTTTTTCTCACCAGACGCGTTTCGTTTTAATGACTGTAAAACATCTTCAGTGGTCTGTAATAATAGAAATCTACAGTTTGTTTTGTATTTAGATCGAAAACAGTTCTTAAATGGACCATGGTGAGAACAAAAATCGCATTTTTATTGTAGTTGCAAAGACGGACAACCACTGCTATTCATAATTATGAAAGCAACTACGGACATTATGGCCACACAAACGAAGAATCATTTTGATACCTCTAACGGTGTATGAGACGCACTATATTTCATGCTGGCCTTATCGCCATCGGAAATGAGTTCGCTACATAAAATAAATTTTAGCAATTTGAGTGAAAGGTAAAGATCTCATAATAAATTTAAAATAAATTTCAGTACGTCAGGAAAATTTTATCCGCAGGAACATATGGTATAACATGCACCAAACGGAATATCATAGCAGCCCTTATTTTTTACTGCAAACTTTTCCTAACCTAGAGCTGTATCTTATTTCAAAGCCAATATCTTACTAACTATGGCTATGACGATTTCGTCGCAATTCTCCCAGATAAAGATTTAAGTAGCGAAAAAATTATATTTTTCTACCAATTAGTTTTCGCGAAATCGTTTGTGAAGGATGGCAGGACGTGCGCCTCTATGCTGTTGGAGCAGCGCAATTCCAACCATGTTGGGGAAAACATGGCGGACAATTCAGCCGGGGTATTTAGGAGCTCTTCTTCCCGCTCACACGTCACACCGCCTGAAGTTGGCTTCCTTTGCTCTAGAGTGCTGCCTTCTAGCTGTGACGAGCGTGAGACGCGATACAGCGTTCCTGAGCTCGTAACAAATCGTGACGTAATCCCGTGGTCATCGGTTTCGCCGGCAGTTGTTTGGCGCTGCGGCCGGAAGAGCGGTAAATGCAGTGCAATTCTGGGGGGTCGCCTAAAAGAGACGCTAGGCCCGCGACGAACCAGGGGGGGGGGGGGGGTGTAAATTTGACTCGCGCGCTTTGCTTGTGTGGCGGACTCTAAATCCACCGTCTTTCCCAGGAAGGAAACACGTCTTCACATACACACACTCTTACACTTTATTCCAGAGATATAACAACAAGGTACATCGTTACAGATAATCTAAGATAACATTTAAACTTATGCTAAGAACGACGTCACTTCATCATTCTACATCCTCCCCACCCTGGTCTACCTCCAGAGGTACGACCAGCTGAATCGGCCTGGTCACTTTATGTCCGTCAGGCAAGTCGAGTATCACCGTTCGTATCTGTCCGTCCCGTCCTTTCTTCAGTTCAGCAAATCGCGCCCTTCTCCAGCACTGGCACGAATATCTTCTTGTAACAGGACGAGGTCTCCCTCGCGCAGTCTTGTAGAACCCTTAGGACGCCATACTTCGTGGTAACATCGGAGTTAAGTACTCCTGGCTCCAGCAGTTCCAGAAGTCCTCCACTAATTTCTGTCTGAGTTTATACATCTTTGCCAGATTTGTAGGTCTTCGTGGTGGTGTCCCAGAGGGTAAGGTAGTGAGGCGATCCCCCACTAGGAAGTGCGCTGGCGTCAAAGCGCTATCCTCGTGCTGTGTCAAAGGTCTAGAGTTGAGTGCGGCTTCTATGTTCGCCAACACTGTTTGCAGCGCTTCATCGTCCAAGCTTAATTGTTCTAAGACCTTTCGTAAACACCTCTTAGTAGTTCCGACCATCCTTTCCCACCACCCTCCCCACCAAGCCGCATGAGGTGCAATGAATTTCCATATAATTGTGTGGTGGGCGAGATAGTGGTGTACCTTTGCTGCCGATATTACTGACCAGAGGTCCATTAATTCCTTATTTGCAGCATGGAATGTCTGTGCATAGTCGCTATATATGGTATGTGGAATACCGCGTCTGGCCACAAATCTCTGTAATGCCAATAAGAATTTGTCCGTGGTCATGTCGCTAGCTAGTTCCAAGTGTATGGTTCTCGTAGTAGCACAGGTAAATAATACTATGTAGCATTTCTTAGTGCAATGGTATGTTTTTGAATATAACGAACCAGCAAAGTCTATGCCGGTGACGTCGATAGGTCTTCCAGGGGTTGCTCTATCCGCTGGTAGTGGAGCTTCTATTTTCTGAGCTGTGGTCCTATTAGCCATTTTACACGGTAAACATCGTTGGATAATCTTTTTAATGGTTTGACGTGTACGCAGTATCCAGAATTCGGTTCTTATTTGAGACAAAACAATTCTGACTCCTAAGTGATGGAGATGTACGTGCATATGTTGTACAAGTAGTTGTGTAAAATGGTGATCACCGTCAAGGATGATTGGATGTTGCTCTTCTCGTGCAAGTGCCGAGAAATGTAGTCGTCCTCCAACACGTAAGATTCCGTCGTCTAAGAAGGGGTTTAAAGCTCTGATTTTGGAACCGTCCGGCAACGGTGATTTGTTGTCTAAGGCATTGTGTTCGGTCGGAAAGGACTGTACTTGCGAAGCTCTAATTAAATATTTTCTTGCAGACGTGAGCTCTTCTGCCGTAAGCTCGCCGGTGAACTTCGATTTATGGAGTAGAATGTCTTTAACACGGAGTACACGCGCAGCGACACGTAATAATTTCCAATAGGAGCTGAACCGCGTGACTTCAATTACTGGCTGTGGTAACTCAACTATTAAAATGTGTGCACCGGTAGTCCGTGCTTCAGGAAGGATTTGCGAATCCGTGGGGTTATCGTCAGTATAAGGCCAGTGCACCGGCTCCTTGGATACCCAATGTGGTCCATGCCACCAAAGATTAGAGTTTTTTAGTTTACTAGGCGTGGAACCTCTTGTTAACATATCTGCTGGATTGTGTTGGCTAGGGCAATGGTTCCATTGGGACGGAGAAGTGATTGTATGAATTTCTGTAACTCTGTTGCAGACGAACGTCTTCCAATGATTTGGGTTTTTCCGTATCCAGCCCAGTGCTACGGTTGAATCTGTCCACATTGTTGCATGCATTGTTGACAAGTTCGTTGCCTTGCAGAAATATGCCAGGAGTCTGGCGCCTATGAGTGCTGCTAAGAGTTCAAGGCGTGGAAGTGAAACTCTTTTCACTGGTGATAGCCTGCATTTACTGCACATTAAATTGGTATGTCTGCCGTTCTCTTTAAGAATAGTAATGTATAATGCCGCGCCGTAAGCTTTTTCAGAGGCGTCGCAAAATACGTGAATCTGTGACGTGTAATCACCAGAGCTTCCTATAAATAGAGGTATGGTGATATTTGCAAGTTCAGTAAGAGTTGCTGTCCAGGTACTCCAATCACGTGCGAGGTCTGTGGGTAATAGTTCATTCCATTGGAGTCCACGGTTCCATGTCTCCTGGAATAATATTTTAGCAACGACAGATATTGGCGTAAGTAATCCCAACGGGTCATAAAAACGTGAAGTTGTTTTAAGTAGTTGTCGCTTTGTGTTGGCGACACGTTTCGATTCGTCGTTAATTTCTGGTTGTTCTAAAGTAAAACTTTCCATATCTGTGTTCCATGGAACTCCTAGGACGTGTGTGTTCGACTGAACTTCTCTCTGTTCTGTGCGCCATATTTGCGTCAAATCTTTGGAGTTGGTTGCCCATTTTGCCATAGGGAGATTGATTTGCTTCATGAGGATGACCTGTTCATTGTAAAGTTGAACGATGTCATTTTCATTGTTAACTCCCGCTACAAAATCGTCCATGTAGGTGTTTTTGTCTACTAGTGCGGCTGCCAACGGGAAAATATTCTTATAATTCATTGCTAGTTCTCTTATTGTTGCTGATAACAAAAAGGGACTACAGGTAAGTCCAAAAGGCAGTCGTTTAAATCGGTATATTGTAACTTCTGCAGTAGTAAATTGGAGTCCAGAATCGTTGGTCGTAGTCTTATACCAGAAGAATCGCGTCAAATCCCGATCTTCAGTGTGTAGAACTAGCTGGAGGAAAGCTTGCGTGATGTCTGAGGTAATTACGAACGGGTGCAAACGAAAGCGTAAAAGTATTTCCAAAACTTCCGGAAGCAGATTGGGGCCCATTTCCAATGTGTCATTCAGTGCTGGGGCGTGTTTTTCGTGTGCGGAGGCGTCGAAGACAATTCGCCACTTAATGTTCCCTTGTTTACTTTTACGTAAAATGTGGTGTGGTAAGTAAAACGTTTCTGTAACGTCTTGGGGTGTTACTTCTTCTACATGTTCTCTAGTGATATAATTTAACATTTTCTTTTCGTAAATCAGTTTGAGGGGAATGTCTTGTTCCAACCGTTTCTGTAATGCTTCGAAACGTCTGCGAGCGTTTTCGTAGTTATTAGGCAGTTGGTATCTCGATTTGCGGGGTAACCGTACTACTCGACGGTTATCCTCCAGAGTAAAAGAGTCGTGAAAATTTTGTAATATCGAAGCGTCCTTAATAGATGTAGCACGGTCGTGTTCTGGTTTTATTCCTATTGCTTCCAAGTCCCAGAAGCTTCGGATGACGTGGTCAAATGTTGGTTCGTCCTGCGGTGTGTTTATAAAATTCACTTTAGTGCAGTAATTGCAATACTCGCACGATTTCCACTGAGGATCCACCCGAATTGGGAAGGTAGTAAAACAGTTGTTGAGGAAATACGCAAAGGTGCAGCGTCGTTCATGATTCTCCAATAATGTTCTGCCCCTATTAGTATTTCGATGGGTAAGTCCTCGTCCCAATCTGTAGGGTCGGCTAGTTTCAGATTACTTTGTAAACTATATGTTTGTATTTCCTTTGGAACAGTTGGAAGTCGAGTGAAGATGTGTGCGCTTTCAAAAGCGGTGAATGATAACTCGAAATCGGAGTGAATACTTCGAAGTTTTGCTCGAACAAGTCGTCGAGGACCGGATGTAACGGAATTCATCTCAAAGGCGTTAACCACTAACGGCTTGTTATCAATAACTTCCAAATGCAAACTGTCTATTAACGAACTGCTGATGAAACTTGACTGGCTGCCACAATCGAAAACGCAGCGGGTGAGTTTCGTTTTCCCCGATGGGCCACATATCCGTACACATGCTGTCTGAAGGTAAGTGTATCCTCTAGGAGTCAGTGAAATGCTGCCTACTAAAGTGGATTCACTCGACTGTATCTGAGGTGTTGGTCGTTCTGATTCTTTACAGATTGATCTGTGGTGGCACCTTTTGCACGCTGAGCAGGAGGCCCGTTGTTTTTTCGGACAGATCTTGGTAGTTTGACCTCGGTTTAAGCAAAGAAAACAACGATTTTTAGCTTTTAATACCTCAATTCGATCGCGTACACTCGTCGTGACCTTACAGTCCTGAGCCCAGTGGCCTTTTGCTTCAGAGAAAACGCAAAAGGACTCTCTCACCTTCACATTATTTCGTCCTGTCTTTCCAGAAGTTGTTTTGACATTCAAAATAGCAGCGGACGGGGTCGTACTTGATGAGTTATATGATATACCCCGAATCTTTTGTGTGAGTAAGGCTGCTTCTACTTCGTCTGATAAGAAATCCATAAGTTTAATAATACCATTTTCCGAAATCCGCTCCCTCTTCGCGTAAATGATCCATTTCTTACACATGTCGTCTGGGAATGCTCGCAATATCTTTGGCACTAGTATACGGCCGTAGCTATTTACATCTTCTCCTAGTGAGCGGAGTGCTTGAATACGTTTGTTGCAATCTATGAAAGCAGTGTTTAGTGTTTCGGGGGAGACAAAATGTATAGGCTTTAGACCTTCAAGGTAATCTAGATGCGCCTGCACTATACGGTTCTTGTCCCCATACCGTCGTTGGAGTATTCTCTTCGTTTCTTCATATGTTTCTGCAACAACCGCTAAACCTTCTACTAAATGCTTAGGTTCCTCTTCAAGGTAACCCCGTAAAAATATATGTTTGTGCGTGGTAGACAGGGCCGGGTTTCTATCTACTGATTGTTCGAATTGTTCCTAGAACCGTGACCATAACTCAATGTCACCTGAGAAGGGTTCGAGCTTTATTGTCGGAAGTTTTATAGTTGGTGGTAGTAGGTCTGCACGTCAGTCTTGTCATTGGTGATGACTTGTGGTACGGGTTGTTTGTTCATTCTACTTGACAGCTTGCAGATCGTGCGTTTAGCGGCATCAATATATTCGTCACACCGTAAAATGTCCGCCTCATATTCCTCGTTAGGTATCAAGTCGTGTATTTGCTCGTCTAGCGCTGTTACTTTATTTAAAGTCTCTCGTAATCTTTCGGCACAGTATTGGAATTCATCCGTTGTGGTGTTGTTGTCAAAATTATTTGCTTCTGTAACAAAACGTGTAATGTTGCCTCTTTCTCTTGCTCTTCTACGTTTTAGGTTCTGCAAGCGAGACGAATTGCCGTTCACATTCTCAGCTTGAGTTGCGTGTTCGTGGTGCTGTGGCTGAGTTTGTGCCCGCAAATGCGCGTTTTGTTCGCGTAGTGTCGCGAGTTCTCTTTGCTCAATGGTTAATTCCATATTCCTCGATTGTATATTCTCCGTGTGAGTAGCGTGTTCAGCGTTGTGTGCCATTAGGTAAATAGCAGTGACACGGAATTACACCGTTGGTACAACTGTAGTGTTTTCGCGCCAAGAACAACTGCCGGCGGAAGTGCGCGTGTTTGACTGTTGTCGCCTTGACGACGCGTATTTATATGCACCAATAATAGTATAAACTCGAATATTTGTCTACTGAAGCTACTACAGTAATTCCAGTCACTATTTCAAATCACCACTCCCATGAACCACAGACATTGCCGAGGTGGGGTGGCTTGCGTGCCTCAACGATACAGATAGCCGTACCGTAGGTGCAACCACAGCGGAGGGGTATCTGTGGAGAGGCCAGACAAACGTGTGGTTCCTGAAGAGGGGCAGCAGCCTTTTCAGTAGTTACAGGGGCAACAGTCTGGATGATTGACTGAGCTGGCCTTGTAACATCAGCTAATGTGGCTTTGCCACACAGCTACTGCGAACGGCTGAAAGCAAGGGGAAACTACAGCCGTTACCTTTCCCGAGGACATGCAGCTCTACTGTATGAACATATGATGATGGCATCCTCTCGGGTAAAATATTCCGGAGGTAAAATAGTCCCCCATTCGGGTCTCCGGGCGGGGACTACTCAGGAGGATGTGATCATCAGGAAAGACAATACTGGCATTCTACGGGTCGGAGCGTGGAATGTTAGATCCCTTAATCGAGTAGGAAAATTAGAAAATTTAAAAAGGGAAATGGATAGGTTGAAGTTAGATATAGTGGGGATTAGTGAAGTTCGGTGGCAGGAAGAACAGGATTTCTGGTCAGGTGAGTACAGGATTATAAATACAAAATCAGTTGGGGGTATCACAGGAGTAGGATTGATAATGAATAAGAAAATAGGAATGCGGGTAAACTACTATGACCAGCATAGTGATCGCATTATCATTGTCAAGATAGATACGAAGCCAACACCGACAACAGTAGTACAGGTTTATATGCCAACTAGCTCTGCCGATGATGAGGAAATCGAAGAAATATATGAGGAGCTAAAGGAAATTATTCAGACAATTAAGGGAGAGGAAAATTTAATTGTTATGGGAGACTGGAATTCGGTAGTAGGACAAGGAAGTGAAGGGAAGATAGTAGGCGAATATGGTCTGGGCAAAAGGAATGAAAGAGGAAGCCGCCTGGTAGAATTTTGCACAGAACATAATTTAGTTATAACAAACACCTGGTTCAAGAATCACAAAAGAAGGTTGTATACATGGAAGAGACCAGGAGACACCGGAAGATATCAGATAGATTTTATAATGGTAAGACATAGATTTCGGAATCAGGTTCTACAGTGTAAGACATACCCAGGGGCAGATATAGACTCTGACCATAACTTGTTGGCTATGAACTGTAGGCTGAAACTAAAGAAACTACAAAAAGGTAGGAAAATAAGGAGATGGGACCTGGATAAATTGAAGGAACCTGAGGTTCTTAAAAATTTCAGAGGGAGCTTTAGGCAACAATTGACAGAAACAGGGGAAAATAAAACAGTAGAGGAGGAATGGGTAAAATTGAGAGATGAAATAGTGAAGGTAGCAGAGGACAAAATAGGTAGGAAGGAAAGACCTACAAAAAATTCTTGGATATCACAGGAGATACTAAATTTAATCGATGAAAGGAGAAAATATAAAAATGCAGTAAATGAAACAGGCAAAATGGAGTACAGACGACTAAGAAATGAGATTGTCAGGAAGTGCAAAATGGCTAAGCAGGAGTGGCTAGAAGGCAAATGCAAGAATGTAGAAGAATGTATAAATAGGGGAAAAATAGATACAGCCTACAGGAAAGTAAAAGAAACATTTGGAGATAAGAAAAACAGCTCTATGAATATCAAGGACACTGATGGAAAACCAGTTCTCAGCAAAGAAGGGAAAGCTGAAAGGTGGAAAGAATATATAGAGGGGCTCTACAAAGGAAATGAACTTCGAGACAATATTGTAGGAAGGGAAGAGGATGTAGATGAAGATGAAATAGGAGATACTGTACTGAGAGAAGAATTTGACAGAGCCCTGAAAGACCTAAGTCGAAACAAGGCCCCTGGAATAGATGATATTCCCTCAGAGCTACTGAAGTCTCTGGGAGAACCAGCCATGACAAAATTGTTTCACCTGGTGTGTAAGATGTATGAGACAGGTGAAGTACCCTCAGACTTTAAGAAAAATGTTATAATCCCCATTCCTAAGAAAGCAGGTGCAGACAGGTGTGAAAACTACAGAACCATCAGTTTAATAAGTCATGGCTGCAAAATATTAACGCGAATTATATACAGAAGGATGGAAAAGCTGGTAGAAGCCGACCTCGGGGAAGATCAGTTTGGGTTCAGGAGAAATGTAGGAACACGGGAGGCAATACTCACTTTACGGCTTATCCTAGAAGATAGATTAAGAAAAGGCAAATCTACATTTCTAGCTTTTGTAGATTTGGAGAAGGCTTTTGACAATGTTGATTGGAATAAACTCTTTAAAGTTCTGAAAAAAGCAGGAGTAAATTATAGGGAGCGTAAGGTTATTTACAACTTGTACAAAAACCAGACAGCGGTTGTCAGAGTTGAAGGGCATGAAAGGGATGCAGTGGTTGGGAAGGGAGTGAGACAGGGTTGTAGCCTTTCTCCAATGTTATGCAATTTGTACATTGAACAAGCTATAAAGGAAAGCAAGGAGAAATTTGGTGAAGGAATAAAAGTTCAGGGGGAAGAATTAAAAACATTGCGTTTTGCCGATGACATAGTAATTCTGTCAGATACAGCAAAGGACCTGGAAGAGCAATTGAATGGAATGGACAGTGTGCTGAAAGGTGCATATAAGATGAACATTAACAAGAGCAAAACTAGGGTAATGGAGTGCAGTGTAAGAAAATCAGGAGATGCTGAAAGAATTAGATTAGATTAAGAAGCAATAAAGGAGGTAAGTGAGTTTTGTTACTTGGGCAGTAAAATAACAAGTGATGGTCGCAGCACAGAGGATATAAAATGCAGAATGGCAATGGGTAGAAAAGCGTTCTTGAAAAAGAGAAATTTGTTAACATCGAATATTGATTTAAGCCTAAGGAAGTCCTTTCTGAAGGCATTTTTATGGAGTGTTGCCTTGTATGGGAGTGAAACATGGACGATAAACAGTTCGGACAGGAAGAGGATTGAGGCTTTTGAAATGTGGTGCTACAGAAGAATGCTGAAGATTAGGTGGGTGGATCGCGTAACTAATGAGGAGGTACTGAAAAGATTTGGGGAGAAAAGAAATTTCTGGCATACCTTGACTAAAAGAAGGGATAGATTGGTAGGGCACATTCTTAGACATCAAGGAATTGTGAATTTAGCGTTGGAGGGAAGTGTGTGGGGTAAAAATCGCAGAGGAAGACCAAGAGATGGATACAGTAAGCAGATTCAGACAGATGTAGGTTGCCGTTCTTATGTGGAGTTGAAGAGGCTTGCTCAGGATAGGGTATTGTGGAGAGCTGCATCAAACCAGTCTCCGGACTGAAGACCACAACAACAACATTTCAAATCAGTCTAGGCGATTGTTGATTAATAAAATAGTACACTTAGCTGGTAGTGATACTGTAGCAGAAGTGCTGTCGTATGCGGTGTGTTGGGGCGCTGTCTCAGTTTCCTCCTGGCGTCGAATCTCGATTACAACCCAGATTTAGTCGATCTGGCGTGTAGATCCCGTAGTGTAGGATCACCCGGCGTGTCGGCACCAACTGTGGCGGACTCTAAATCCACCGTCTTTTCCAGGAAGGAAACACGTCTTCACATACACACACTCTTACACTTTATTCCAGAGATATAACAACAAGGTACATCGTTACAGATAATCTAAGATAACATTTAAACTTATGCTAAGAACGACGTCACTTCATCACTCTACAGCTTGTGTGACGTCACCGGGCAGCAAGCGCCGAGCAGTTGTCGCAGTACCCGTACGAAACGTGCGAGCAGGAAGTTGTGTTTTGCGCTCGCCCGTTTCGGGACCTGTCAAGTGTTCGGATACAGAGTAGCATTCTTGTATTAGGGAACAATTTGTCCATATATTCTTCATGTAATTATGAATAAAAATACTTCTTGTTGTGCTGTTGCGGAGTGTAATTACAGTGTACGCAAGACGGAAGGCATTTTGTACAATCGGTTTCCAAAAGATGAGGAACTTCAGCGCATAAGGACCTCTAGCTGTAAAAGACAAGACGAGATAAATGTAAAAAATGCCAGAATTTGTTCCGAACATTTTTGTGAAGCCGATTGATGAAAGTAGTATGCAGTTCAATATTCGCCGCGGTGGCCGAGGAGACTGAGGCGCTTCAGTCGCAGTCTGCAAGGCCACTACGGTCGGGGTATTCGAATCCCCCCTCGGGCATGGATATTTGTGCCCTCCTTAGTTGTAGGTAGTTCATAAGTAGTTTATAACTTTAGGGACTGATGACCCCGTAGTTAAGTCCCTTAAGCTTAACAAACATTTGACATTTGACATTTGACTTCAATATTCGTAGTAATTAAATGAGTAAAACAAAAGCATTAATGCGAAAATCGGCTGCTAAGTTTGCGTTGTAACGAAAGTTTTCTGTATCTAATATATAAAAATGAAGGCCACGGTTTGGCCGTATGCTATGCCTGTCAATGTTATTCAATCGATTGCGATAAAACTTCGTCAAATTATTGAGTGAGCTAGCGTCACGGTTATAGGCATAGTAAAATTTCGAAATTCGCACTCTAAGGGGGTGAAATCATGATATTATATAAAACAGAAGCACATTTCCTTTCTGCCTGTCCCTTTAACCTTCTATAACTCGAGAACTACTGAACGTATCGTGATGACGTTTCTTTTAAATTGTGGATCTCACAAATGTCTAAACGAAGTCCGTGAGAGCATATGTCTAACTTTTACGAGTCAAGCATATGTACCATTTTTCTCTCCTAAGGCGCTGGTGCCTGATGGCTTTAGACTACATAAATAGTGATTGTTGGAAATCTATAAAAGTTCGACATGTGCTCTCACGGACTTTATTTTAGATCTTTATGATCTCTACAATTAAAAAACCTCATCACGATACGTTCGGTGGTTCTAGAGTTAAAGACGTTTAAATATTACCCGCGCCAAGTCGCGGGGCGGGACGGGTTAGCTAGCTGTTAATAATGTTTGAAGCTTTTCTTTTGCCGTCCTAGCTTTTCTTTTGTATGCTAGTATACATATATATTAATCACAAGCGTGTTCCACCGCTAAAAAGCAATGTCTTTTTGTGAATGAGAAAAGAAGAGACGGAGAAAATGTGTTCACGGCGGCCTTATAATACAGCGGCTTGCTGCCGAGTGACGTAATAAGCGCTAACCAATGACAGTGAAGAAGCCCTGACTGGCATACCTTTCTACTCTACGTACCTTGGCGGCGCACGGCGGGCGTCAGAGACCGAGTCTGGCGCGCGGCTATGCAGTTCTGTGTGACGCCGCGCCGTCCCCCGGGGACAGGGATTAGCGCACGCCTGCTATTAGAGACGAATTTCAATAATTGATTCGTTAATCGAATGATTAGTTGCGCGTCCCCGGTGTGCCCGCCGCCCGCATCCATTAAGGCGGGAGTGCCATTAGGCAGGCGGGGCGGCCGATAAGAGACCGACTCGGGCGCTACCGGCAGCTCTCAGCGCGGCAGGCGTCGCCTCCCTGCCTCAGCCTCAGCCTCGACCACAGAATGCCCGCTTACCCCGGTCGTGGGGCGGGGAGTTGCCTTTCTGTTCAGTGAGGGTCACTGACCAGCACTCTCACTCTTTGTCCAGCGCCCCCTGCCTCCACAGGTTTGACTTTCCAGTGTCCTCACATTTACGCTGCAGCAGATGTCTTCCATAAAGTTATATATATCTTTGACGAATTACAGCGTTCAAATGAATGAAATAAATCGCAATTTGCGATGTTATGGCATCACTGTATTAGGTTTAGATGGAATAACAAACTGTGGCGAATGAAAATTTGTGCCCGGCCGGGATTCAAACCCGGGATCTCCTGCTAACTAGGCAGACGCGTTGACTACTCCGCCACCGAGGACACAGTGACCAGCCCGACTGCAGAGGACTCTTCCCTGCACGTCTCCCGCCATACACAAATATATAATTGTATACAATCCGAGGCTGGGCTCCTAACGACAATTAATTGTGTCTCGATACCGCATAGTCTGTTCTCCCTGATGCGGGAATACAGTATTGTGGCTGCGAGCATTATACAGTAAATAGGCTGTCGTATAGGAAAGAGACAGCGTGGCGAATGGAGATTGGTGTATGGTGGGAGACGTGCAGGAAAGAGCCCACTGCAGTCGGGCTGGTCACTGTGTCCTCGGCGGCGGAGTGGTCAACGCGTCTGCCTAGTTAGCAGGAGATCTCGGGTTCGAATCCCGGCCGGGCACAAATTTTCATTCGCCACAGTTTTTCCATCTAAACCTAATACAGTGATGCCATAACATCGCAAATTGCGATTAATAACGTAAAGTGTGACATCAATGTTAACCCTTTTATCTTAGAAAGCATTTTAGGAGATAGGTAGAAGAAACGCAAACCTACATTTATATCTTTAGTAGATTCGAAGAAACACACTACTGGAAAATGAAAAAAGAACACCATGTTGGAACATGCATTATGTTCGAGTATATTGACATTTCTGGAGACTAGAAATATGCTCTTTTGGAATCAGCATGGGTTTCGGAAAAGGCGATCGTTTGAAACCCAGCTCGCGCTATTCATGCACCAGACTCAGAGACACGGGTTCTCAGGTAGATGCTATGTTTCTTAATTTCCGCAAGGCGTTTGATACACTTCCCCGCCGACGTTTAATGAACAAAGTAAGAGCATATGGTCCATCAGACCAATTGTGTGATTGAATTGAGGAGTTCCTTGATAACAGAATGCAGCACGACATTCTCAATGGAGAGAAGTCTTCAAAAGTAAAAGTGATGAGAGGTGTACCACAGGGGAGTGTCGTGGGTACGTTGCTGTTCACGATATATATAAATGATCTTGTGGATATCATCGGAAGTTCACTGGGGCTTTTCGCGGTTGATACTATTGTATATAGAGAGGTTGTAACAATGTAAAATTGTATTGAAATGCAGGACGATCTGCATCGAATTGACGCACGGTGCAAGGAATGGCAATTGAATCTCAATGTAGACAAGTGTAATGTGCTGCGAGTACATAGAAAGAAAGAGCCTGTATCAACTTGCTACACTATAGCAGGGCAGAAACTGGAAGCAGTCACTTCTATAAATTATCTGGGAGTAGGCATTAGCAGTGATTTAAAATGTAATGACCATATAAAATCAATTGTCGGTAAAGCAGATGCCACACCTAGATTCACTGGAAAAATCCTAAGGAAATGCAGTGCGAAAACAAAGGAAGCAGGCTACAGTACACATGTTCGCCCAAAGATTGAATACTGCTCACTGGTGTGGGATCCGTACCAGGTGGGGTTGATAGAGGAAGTAGAGAAGATTCAACAGCGAGCAGCGCGCTTCGTTACAGGATCATATGGTAATCGTGAAAGCGTTACGAAATGTTCAAATGTCTGTAAATCTATCGGACCAAACTGCGTGTCCTTAGCTTACAAACTACTTAAACCTAGGTAAACTAACGCACGGACAAACACACACACCCATGCCCGAAGGATTCGAACATGCACGGCTAGCAACCGCGCGCTCCGCAGCGAGATGCTTTAGACCGCGCGGCTACTCCACTGCGACGAAAGCATTACGAAGATAATCGATAAACTCCAGTGGAAGACTCTTGAGAAGAGACGTTCTGTCGCTCGGAACGGGCTTTTGTCGAAGTTTCGAGAACATATTTTTACCGAGGAGTCTAGCAGTATATTACTCCCTCCTACGTTTATCTCCAGAAGAAATCACGAAGATTAAATCAGAGAGATTAGAGCCAATGTTCAAATGTTTGTAGAGCTTATGGGACTTAACTACGGGGTCGTCAGTCCCTAAACTTACAAACTACTTATGGAGCTAATACTAAAGACAGCACAAAATCCATGCCCGAGGGGGGATTCGAACCCCCGACCGTAGTGGCCGTGCAGAACGTGACTGGCGCGCCGCAGACCGCTTGTCCACTGCGACCGTCAGATTAGAGCCCACACAGAGGCAAACCGACAATCTTTCTTCCCGCGAACAATACGTGATTGGAATAGGGAGGAGAACCGATAGCGCTACTCAAGGTACCCTCTGCCATACACCGACGGGTGGCTTGAGGAGTATGGATGTAGATGTAGAGACCATGAGTTCGTCGACCCAGCAGAAGGAAATTTTATTGACGCATTCTTGATTATGTATACAAACACACGGTCACACAGGCAGAGCCGTTCGCAAGTGAGTACAGTCACCAGTACGTGAGCAATGTCCTCCTTCTGTATGAATTCAAGTCGTAATTCTCCCATGGAGACGATAATAGAGGTGCTGAATGTAGTCTTGTGCAATGCCTGCCATGCATTTCCCAACTGATGCCTTATTTGGGCCTGATTTCGTGCCGCTTTTGCAGACCGCCCAATATGACGTTCCATCCGGTCCCAAACATTCTCAGTGGGAGGCAGACTTGGGGATAATGATGGGCACGGTAGTTGACATATACCTAGAAAGAGTACATTGGGATGTACAGGATACTTATGGACGTGCATTGACCTATTGGGAAAGCACATAAACGTTGACAAGACGCGTTGAATGGTGGTTTCACTGTACCATGCACTGTTCAATTTAGCCTAGACGCTCACCAGAGGAGAACGTCTGGTGTAGGGTTTGGCTGCCTACACCATGATGCCAGGTGTCAGCCCCGTTTTTGCCCCTCTCTTGTACACTCCAGATTTTGGCACTCCCCTGCACGACACCACACACGCGTACGACCATCATCGAAGCAGTAGTGACTCTCATCACTGAACAGGATACATGCCCATTCGTCCCTTCATAAATACCTACCGTGACTACACTGGAGGCGAGCTGAACGATATTGGGACTTGAGCGGATGATCCCTAAAGGCAGGACAATACTCCTCCAAATATATTCCATGCCACTCGACGTGCTTTTCCAAGTGTACGTCAACTATCCTGGCCAGCACGATCCCCAGATATGTCCCCCACTGAGCATGCTTCGGACCGCATAAAACGTCAGTTTGAGTGGTCTGCATGAGCGGCACGAAATATGGCCCAACTGAAGCACCAGGTAGTAATTGCAAGGCAGGCCATTCCACATGACCACATTCGGCACCTCTACGATTGTCTCCTTGGAAGAATTCTAGCTTGCATTGCTGCAAAAGGAGGGTATACACGGTACTAGCGCCGCCGTTGCGCACGCTCTGGTGACTGCACTCACGTGTCTATGGCTCTGCCTGTGTTACCGTGTGTTCTTTACATCTGCCAGATTGTGTCTGTATAATTTCCCTCTGCTGAATCGACGAATTCATGGTGTTCTTTTTTCTATTACCAGGAGTGCATTTCGACAATGTCGTTTGGATTATAATATTCCACATTCTATGAGTAGCAAGGAAAAAATATAGAGAACTTTAATTGTATGCAGTTTGTACAGAAAACAGAAACTAGTTATAAGAGAGGGATGAAATGTATAAGCAGTTCATACAAGAAGAGCACTGAAAAGTGTGATGCTATAGAACAATGTTTAAGATTAGAATGGTAGTTGCCTTTACTAATGACGAAGTACTGACAGGAATTATGGAGAAAAGATATTCGTGACATAACTATAACGAACGATCGTGAGACACGCATGTCTAGAGAAAGATGGGAAAACACCCTTTCTGGTTGCAAGCGACAGTTGAAGTACGTACGTTCTTTGCGTTTGAAGAAACCTTAATGCCTGTAAATAATTTGTCTCGGATCCTAGTGCAGAATTTAATGCAACACAGTGCCCATCAGCGATAACAAATTTTGGTAATGTATACGAGAGTCGCTCCTCGTCTCTCGCTGAATGAGTGACGTAGGTCTACAGACCAAACCCTAACTCGTCCGCCGTTTTTCTTGATTCCAACTATAGTACGGAGAAATCTCCTAAAAGAGCCTTCTAGCTAATTAAACGTAATGGTTTCTTTAGTTTCCCAGTCAGACTCTGACCTCTCAGTCACCACGTTTGTTGCGGTTGGATACTCAATTTCTCACTAGTATATTTCCTAAACCATCTCTCTTCCCCTCTGAAGGAACTAATGGTTCCTCAACCAAGTATCCAAATAACAATTTGCGGAACTGTCCATCTAATGGTACGAGACGTGAACCAGTGAGTATTAAAATGGGTTTCAATCAATTTCAAGAACCCGAATATACTTGTTGTGATATGATTGGAAGATGAAAAGTAAGTTTAGAATAACGGATTACAATGGTCGAGAAGCGTCTCACATTGTGTAAACCACATATTTCTCTAGTCAGGGCTACGAGACGCTTTAGATGATGTATTTAATTTCTCCATTTTACACTCGATGCCTGAAACTATTGAGTCACGAATCACGATACATACACCGTTTGGCTACATAATGGAAAGGTTTGGTTGTTGCGAATACCTGGAGAATGTTATTTGCCCATAAGTACTTTGAACAGTAAAGTGTGGATGATGTTGTGCTGCGTTGTATGAGTGTTAATCCTATTTAGATTTTAGTCTGTTTATTGCGAATAGAAAGTCTCTAAAGTTGAAAGTTTTGTGCAGTTATTTTCAGCACCAACTTTGCTCCAAGCCCAAGGGCTCAACAAGATTATTTCCTTCGTCTTCTGTTCTTGAGGAAGAATGGTCTGTAATTGCTCCAAGAATGTTCAGACACCATCACTGAAAACGTTCTCATTATAGTTACAGCTATCATAAAAGTAATGCGTGGACACACCTCATGTGCACTATGCATCCGGCTACTTTCACTCCGATTATTTCAGTATTTGTTTTTCAGCAGCACTAAACGTTTCGCTTCCCAGAGGAACACACTTCCAACAAGTCTGTATCGCAATTTTATAGTTTTATTCTACCAAATTTTATTCGGCCGAAATGAAATTCAGGCAGTTTCAAAATAGTAATAACAATTTTACCAACTAATACACTTGCAGAATCAAGTCATGTTTCCCTGGTGGAGTGCTGTTTTACAGTGGAGCAGTTTTAGCGTGCAGAAAAAGTAAAACGAGTATCTGAGAAATCGAGTCACTTTACGAGGTGAAACAGTGACGACAGGAGGATAGGAGAAGATTACATTGACAATAATTTATCACTATACAGTGTTGGAAAGATTTTGCGAAATGTTAGTAAATTATTCACATAGTGGTTTCAATGCAGCTGATCATATATTATGCTTCGTCTGATATTCAGTTTATTCTTAGACAACCTTGCATTTTAATCTCTATGTTACGTGCTATATTCAAGATGTACAGAAACTATGTTTCGTTTCATTCAAATTGGTTCTTATCTTTAGTTCTGCAGCGAAAATGTATCAGTTCAGTTATCGTAAATTTTTTTGTCATCGACAGCGTCTGTTAAGGTTTGCAGTTTAAGTCAAAGCACGACCAATACATTTGATACTGACTTATCACTCGATGAACTATAATACGTCACTTTTGGAAATGAATAAGGTAACAGGATTTCCAATAAGTTTAATCAATTACATATTTTCTTGGGGCGAACTTTCCATGGCTTTAGGTGTTAAATGGATCGGTATATGTAAGTAGAATAAAAGTAGCATACGTGGTGTGCGCAGGTTTTGCCGTAGCCTTTAGTGGCATCATAATTTGTTTATTTTGCTAACAGTTATAAAAGAGAACCCCAAGTGTTACTGTTGGGGTAATTGTATTCCGTAACCATAATGTGTTTCTGCTTTAATTACCCAGCTAAATTGGTTGTTACTCCTTTTGTCCACGAGCAACAAAAATGAGTCCGTAATTTAAGCACAATAGTACACCGTTAATTAACACGTTAAGGTTCCATAAATGATGGATTCACAGGGAAACGGCTCTTTAAAAATGTAAACACTGCTATCTTCTGCAAATTAATTTCCGTTCTTTTCGACTGTACTTTTAGCGTTTTGCGGTCTCTAAATAAAACATGAAACCATTAACCAGTTCTTGAACGACTATACAGTAATATATTTCAGGAAAAATAACATAAAAAATAATTACTTTATTACAATTACCGCTATAATAAATAGAAAAACTGGAATAATGCTTACTGAAATTGAGGAAACGATTTGATAGGGAATGGCAATAAAAGACTGTGGCAAAATGCATATACATAGTAGTTAAACGATTGGAGACTTCAAGAAAGATTTCGAAAACTAATACCATATCTGATAACATTATAAGACTATAATGGAGGATTGTTTGGAGAGAAACAAAAGAATGATTTTCCTATCTCAAGTTAGTAATTTTGAATAAAAGCCAAATGAAAATTATTGCACCTTCTTAGAATATTTTATAAATAACAATTCCTTTTTCGTTATAACCTATATCCAGAAGATAACGAATAGGAAAAGCACTTGGTAAGACCAACCACAATCAAAATGCTATCAACTTTAATTTTACACAAAAAAGAATTACACACGATATATGTGTGTAAATAATTTTAGAATACAAAGAGATCAGGAAACATTCTGATGTGATAGTAATGAGAATTTTTTAAGAAAGGAGAAAAAATGGAAAGCCACAGCAGTTCACCATTTAAGGCACTGACAATAGTGACAAACTGTTATAACTATTCAACAGTTATTTAATCACCTTATATGCTCATAGAATAAAATAAGAAGACGATATTTAACTATGACATTCAGAAATCAATACATTATGCATATCAAGAAAATAGTCAATATCAAAGGTTTCCTGTAGCTTTTCTACACATATTTACACGACATAATATTTTAATTTATTTGTACAGCTTCAAGTTTACTTATTCTCATTCGTATAAGTAATTATTTGCAAATGATTACAAAAATTTAATAAACTGAGAAGCAATTAAGCATGGCATGATCTACTTCTTTCAGTACTGAATTTGTGTGTAAAACTTTCTTTTGTGTTTGTTGATGACAGATTAAATTCAAGAAACAAAAAGTGTAATCTTGCCTACAACTGAAGATGGTTCTCCCAATACTGGAAATTATTTGTATTAATCTGTATTCATCCCAGATGTTCTATATTTAAATACAAAGAACTGAGTCGCCTATAAAGAAGGCAGATATTTTTAATTATCTTTAAGTTCCGTCAGGATTAGTGGATAGGAAAAGCTTCAGAGGTTATTGTAGTATGACAGAAAGAACTGAAATATTGATCAAAGTAAATTAAAATACTCATGTAATTTTTTTCAGGATACCTACAGGTGACCAGTGTGTATCACAACTGGGCACTCTCTGTATGTATTCACAAAAATTAATACATGTGAGAAAACCTATAGAAAACCCATTTTTCTTCTAGCGATAAAGCTCTTTATATTCAGTAAAAATATGTTAGCGAAACAAAATAAATAAAACCTTTTGATTTAAGTCTACAACCATATCGTTTTCTTTACTTCAGTGTGTAGACTTGCAGGCTGTCCAGTCTTTACAGGGAATAACTATTCATATTCACAATTCTGATTTCCTTTCGTTTAAACTGAATATTTGTTTGGGTAATCATCCTTACAATATTTTCTATGATTGATCTATTTATTTTTATTTAAAATATACATTACGTACTTTTCTTTATTGTTTTGTATTTGATGTCTGAGGTGCATTCTTTAACTACCCTTAAGTAATTCAACCGACTGTAATGCTTTTGCCTTTCTTAGTAAATGTCAAAAATTCTTTCCCAGACCTCGTAACAGTCGCAGTTATAGTCTCGACTTCGATTCGTCCTTGTTCTGACATTCACTGTTTCGTTAGTTGTGTCACATATGAAATGAAATCTGTTTATCGGTTAAATCCATTTTTCAAATTCATAGCCACGTTTGTGAAAACGTCTGACACATATTGTATGCTAATTTGCTACTGTTAATATGATAGTGCAATATACAGGGCATAAAAAATATGCTCATAAACGTTTGGGATACATTAATGATGTAAAAAAATTGCAAAAATTTCGTTACAGGAAATTATGAAAACATCATTGAAGATCAATAGGGAAGCATTTACCTTGATAGTTGCCCAAAATGCCATTTTCCCGAGCAGTAGGTTCCACATTTTAAGTAACCTGTGGAATATTCCTTAAAGTGTTCCCTATGTGTTCAAATCCTATTTTGCAATGAATTCGTCACAACTTCGGCAATGAGCACTTGCGTGTAAGATTTCAAATGTCATCGAAGGGAAATCGATTTGATTTAATTATGGTGACCAGACAGATCATGCAGTGGACCACCTCGACGGATCGAGTGTTAGTAAAGATCCTGGAGAGCTTTCCATGTATATTAAGATCTTAAACCACAATAGCTGGATGACGTCTATAAGGAAAACCTCAAGGAAATTAAAATACACGTGATTGAGAAGTCACAGTTGCGTTTATCAAGAAAAACGTTATGGTAAGAAATATAACAAATTTCGATCATTGCTGAAGACATCACTCTGAAAATTGAGGCTGAATCTCTGACGCTATCTGTCTGGTCATACTGCATAACGGTTTGCATAATCCCACAAGTGAGTCTTACAATAGTCAATGATCTCATTCCTTTGAAAGGTTTCCTCATCAGTATAACAAACAAGCTACATAATAAAGCAACATAGCACAATGACCAAAGATATGTGTACAGAAAAATGGCATTACGTTATTAAATTAAATCCACATTTCCATCTGCTAATCTGCTAGGCCTTACCTGTAGAGCACAATCCCCTTTTCTGGCACTGAATACATTTTTGTGATGGAAGTTTTTCACAAACTCAGCAAATGATACCCATGCAAATCAACATTTATGAAGGAATTAACAATGTACATTTAAGGTAAATTACACAATCAGGAATTACCAAACATTATTTATTTGATACCTCCATAACGAAAAAGTTTCTGCAACCATGTTTATGTGAGCTTTTGTAAAACTTTTTCGTATACCGTTTTTTTTAGCGCCACTGAATCCATGAGATGTCAAATAATAACTATAAATTTCAATAAGAAGGTTATGGACTTCAGTTATAAACTTGTGTTCTTCTTTGATTTATTTACAAAGTCAGTTGCTTGATAGTAACAATTTGTATGCACATGTGTCTTACAAGGAGACTCTGACAATTGTTAAGAAATTAAGTAATATAAGGAAGGCAGTGAAATCAAGGCAGTAATTTGGTAAAGTTTTACAAGTGATATATAATTTAAAGAGATAATTTATGAACTGTTTGCGGATTTGACAATGGGCCACAAACAAACTGGCACAGCACTGACAATTTGTTAGCGATTTATAAATAAAATTTACCCTTCATATACACCATATGGGTTCGAATGGTTTGCTATTAAGGATAGGCTCCGAGATCATTTTGTGATATACGGACCAGAAAGACGTTAAGTGGATCCCGTTTCAATTTTGTTCCATGCACCCCAGCATAGAATTTACCTCATAAATGGAAAATAACTTCCCGAACTACCTTTCTTTCACCATTTTCGAACGTATTTTCAAGCGTACCTTCATCATAGATAAAAATCATTAAGGGCACCATAATTGTAACTAAATAGTGTTATAACGAAGTCTACATTTATTCAGTAAACTGAATGCTTTGTATTTCGTTAACAAAGATGTCCATCATAAATATCAAAGTGCGATTTCTTAGATACTGAATGTCTGTGATGGCGTCGTTTCGTTGCATAGCTCTGGCAAGAGCAGTGATGAGATCAATGGGCAACAGAGTGCACTTCGTTTGCTGCTTGCACGAGAAAATTACAAAAGTTTGTATGACATAAATGGAAAACATAATATCAAAAAAACTTTGAATTTGGTGAAGCGAATCGGATATGTTTATGATAAAATTTTCTAATATATATATATATATATATATATATATATATATATATATATATATATATATATATATATATATTCTTTTTGGCCACTTGTCATAGCTTGGTCAAATTTTTGTTCCTCAGCTATTCAGTTGGGAAAATATCCACTAATTAGTGTTTCATGGATTTTCTTTTATTTATGTATATAACAAATACATGCCCATTTTTTTTTAATTCTTTCAATGTTATGCTGTATGAAGAGTGTGTCGACCGCGAATTTCAACATTACTTAACATCAAAAATTTAATTTGGTTCTGAGAAACGAAAAATATTGAGGGGATATTCATATTAAATTAATAATGGAGGTTGGAATTTATTTTAAATCATGATAATTCCGCAGTTTTATAATTTTAGTTTTTTTTTTTTTTTTTTTTTTTTTTGGTGAAGGAGACCAAGGTAACTGTAAATTGATTTGCACTGTACGATGATCAATCCAATAGAACTTTGCAGCGTTTCTGCTTTGCGGTAGTTCCACAGAGTTGAGAGACAACCGAAATCCAAAGTGCACAAACAGAAATCTCAAGAGACGTTACAAAAACGTTCATATATATATATATATATATATATCAGCATTTGCTGCACCATGTCTGAATCAGCTCACCTGTTCACACACAGCATTAGCTATGTTCTCTCGCCTCCCACATAACAGGTAGCGTGTGTTGACAGTAGAATGGGACTAGTTTAAGGGTCTGTAGGCCCAAGTTTATCATGTCAATTGTATGAGTACTGTATTGTCATTCTTTTGCACCGATAAGGCCATATTGCCCTTGTACCATAGTAGTAAATTAGTGTGTCATGATATTTCATTGCTATTCAATGGCAACACATGTAGTTAACACCGTGTTCCTTCCTCTTTATATGTCACATTTTACAACCGGATTGATATCTGCAAAAAGAAAAGTAGTTGCCACGACTTTTGCCCTGACTCTCGTATACCTGTTTATAAAAGGCTGTTGTACGTACGAAATGACAGATTCCTCACAATGACCGCCCACTGCCAGTCATTCGATGTGGTCTCATGCTGACAGTGTGGGAGTTGGTCGTGATGCGTGCAGTGGGCGAGAGTGACGAGCAAAATTATACGAAATATGAAACAATAAATAGGGTAAGGAGGTACAATTTCGATCATTTCGGACAAATGTTATTGTAACTGGAAATGTATTGAGAAAAGATGAAATTTTAATTATAGCACTTATTCTTGGATGTATAACAAATATGTAACACAAATATTAGACAGTTACAAATGTCGGTGTAGACACACAAAAAAGTTACAGAATTGAGAAAAATCGATCGAAAATGTACCACACTAGGTACAATTGTGATCACTTGCTAGTAGAATTATGACTAAGGGCATCTTCCACATAAAAAGCACTTTTTCCGTCAGGCACCAACGCATACTACGTGGTACCAAACATTGCATTTTGGTTAGAGAATCTAGTCACCCTTAAATAGAAAATTTATAAGAGCTCGTTAGACTAAGTAGCTTCACTCACCTTTTAACGGGAAAAAATTATCTCTCCTTAGCACAAAGTGGTGTATTCTTGGAAAAAACAGGAGAAGCTGTAGAAACCTGCTACGCTACAATGCCACACAACGAGACACTACGAGACTGACAAATGGCACGAAAATTTATGTTGATCAGAATTGTACGTATATCGAATTTGTATCACCTTACCCTACTCTCAAGAATAAACTGTATTCTCTATAACTTACTAATTCTGCCGTACTTATAAAAATGGTTTGTTGCTGCTTTCGTCCGACATAACACGATGATTGCTTGTATTCGTCATTCTGATTTTAATAATGACGTACAATATCAAACAACTGTAATTATTTTTAATTTCTCGGCGCGTGTTCAGCAATGATACTTTACCTAAAATCAACATAATCACAATTATTACAGACCGTTTCAAAGTTAGATATTCGTTCTATCAAAAACCTTCATGTTTGTCTGAATACACTAATCTTTCATGCTCCATGCAGATATCATACACTTTTTAAATCAGCTGAGGAAAAGAAAAGATATTGCAATTTGAAGTTTTAGAAGACTGCTCAGTTCAGTAGCATGGCGTAATACATCAAAGGATCAATAGTGCAGTTGATTTGTTTTCGGTTTTGCCCCCATCAGAGCCACTACTGCATTCGGAAGATCTCGTCAGTAATGGTAATTTATTTCGTTGGGATATGCGCATTTACTGATTTCGCTTTGCATATTAAGATATTAACGAAATAATATCGAGTCTTTCGATAGCCGGTATAGGCAAAACCGAGTTATCATAATGCGAGCTTTAATTAGAGATAGTTTACGTCTACCAATTATAGCTCAAAGGATGGTGAATCTGAGTGACGAACACCAGTTATCGTAAAATGCAAGCTTGGCTGGGAAGTTATCTTTCAATACAAATACCACAGAATGTCATTTATTAGTAAACGTAAGTGTCAGAAAGTTCTTTCGATAGATTTTACTGATTTCCTCTAATTGCGAGAGATAGTCATCCTTAAAAAGTGCTGGTATCCTATGTATTACGCCTTTCTCCTATGTTTATTTTTCCAAAATATTTCTAATTGGTTTTCATGTTTTTATTCAGGAAACGTCGTCTCTAATAACTACGGAAGTGGTCAGACGTTAAACCGTAATCTTCCTTCCACCGCTCCTTTAAGAGACTGTGAGTAATTGTACATTTAATGGAATGTACAATTCGGATAAAATTTAAACGATAAATTGTTTATAAAAATCATATAAGGTATGTAAATCTGTATTTTGGAAATATCTTATGTAGCTTTAAAATTTGTAGTTGCATCCGTTTTCAGTAAATCAGTTGGATTTGGTTTTCTAAACAGATGGGTTTGCAATGTTAGGTCTATCCTTGTCTATCAGTTTCAATATTCTGAATAATAATTCCAATGAAGTTAAGTGGTATATCGCCTACATTTTAGGATACTTATTGTCGTTAAATAACTTCCTTTTTCTTTACACTTTGTTTGAACTGTTCTTTTCTTTGTGTAACTGATATTGAGAGTTTACTTAGTGCTCCGTAATTGTAGAACCTGCATGTTTCTTATAGTTTTGTCGGATGTCACATGTTGTCAGCCAAAGGCTGCACGATCATCAAGTTCATCTCTTTGTCAGACCAATCGCAAATATCTTTCCGACCTTAGCTTGTATTAGAAGTTCAATATTTAAAAATCATTCAAATATTTTAATTCTAATCATTAAGGAAACTTACCATAATAGCTTTAGTTAAGAGACGACACTTAGTTAATTCCCCTAGTGAAAGACGATAAAAACCTGGCTTTGCCCGGATATTAATTAATTTATTTATTCCTGCCTTGGTCTAGTACTTCTCCTAACCCTTCTCTCTGTCCATCTTTTTTTTTCAAAAAATTGTTCTATCTATCGCAGACTATATAAGAAATAAGGTTGTCTTGCGTAATGTACAAAATTATACGTGTAGAATCCAAACAAAGAACGATAGTAATCAAAATACAAATGGAATATAAATTCACACGATCTCACATTTACTGAGTTAAATGATGCACAATTACATATTTTTTCAGATTTATATTAATTTGTATGAGTGCTGTACGTCTGTAAAATCTGTTGCGAATATAATTAGTAGTAAAGAAGTAATAGATTAAAAGTTGGTGCTTCATAGGGCGGTTTTCCATGAATGATACTGTTTATGTGCTGCTATTTTTAGTGAACTACGAGTCGTAATGTGATACTATTTAGAAGGTACGTCCAACTGTATGTGCGTATACTGTCTGTAAAATTTTCTGCGGCTACAGTTTGTAGTGTAGGAATTATAAATTGTAACGTAATACCGAATGCCGTAGTTTTAGTCCATGAACAGCGGAAAAGTAGTAAACGAGAAACTTTCTCTTATCATAATTTTGCTACGGTTGTTAGCGAAAAGAATTCAATAAATATTTGAAATTATGTTTAAAGTTGGTTGCAAGTCGCTAAGTACTGTCATTCTCATACAGTGTGTGAATAAAGTCTAAATTCAAATGTTTGTATAGTCTATGGGACTTAACTACGGGGTCATCAGTCCCTAAACTTACAAACTACTTATGAACTACTTACGAACTAGGACGGCACAAATATCCATGCCCGAGGGGGGATTCGAACCCCCGACCGTACTGGCCGTGCAGACCGTGACTGGAGCGCCTCAGTCCCCTCGGCCACTGCGCCCGGCGAATAATGTCTCGTCGCATTGTGTGGAAATTTCTTGCAATTATATCTAATATATAATTTAGAATGCCCGTATGTTTGTGTGTACGTGTTGCATACAAATCTACAGTTTTGTTCCAATCTTTAAGAAACTTCGTACACGTAAGCTTCAGTTCATGAGGACGGTCGCCGTAAGTGTAAGAATCACATACGGTACATAGCTCACGAGATATGACGTCATAAACAATGAGATGCGCGAAAAACTGCTGCATATAGCGGCAATGCTGCTAATTTTTTTCCTAAACAACTAGACCGATTTCAACCAAATTTGGTACACACATTCCTTACAGTCAGGTAACAATTGCTGAAGGATTATGATTCACATACGACACATGGTTCAGAAGATAAGACGACATAAACAATAGAAATCGCAAAAAACTGCCACATAATGCGGGGAGACTTTATAAATACGGTATATGAGAATGAGAGTACTTAGCGACTTACAACGAACTTTAAATATAATTTCAATCCTTTATTAAACTTTTTCTCCTTGACAACCACAGCGAAATGAAAAAAGTTTCTCTCTTACTACTTTTCCGCTGTTTATGGAGTAAAACTGCGGCATTCGGAATGACGTTACAATTTATAATTTGTACACTACAAATTGTAGCCGCAGAAAATTTTATTCAAAATATACACACATTTAGTTGAATGAACCTTCTAAATTGTATCACTGTACGACACGTAATTCCGGGGATATGAGCACATAAACAATAACATTCATACAAAATCGCCCCATTACGCACCAAGCTTTATTCTATTACTGCTTTTCTACTAATTATATTCCCAAGAGATTTTACAGACATACAGCCGTTATACAAATGAATATATATCTGATAAATGGCATGAATAAATAAATAAATACCCGGGCAACGCCGGGTTTTCAGCTAGTTGTTTATAACGTTATATCTCCTGAGCCATGTGTCGAATGTGGTTCTTACCCTGACAGCATTGTTACCTCACCGTACGGAATATGTGCATCAAATTAGTTTGAATTCGGTCTACTGGTTTAGGAGGAAATGTGCAAGACTTTCGTTTGATGCAGCAGTTTTTCGCGTATCTCATTGTTTATGACACCATATCTCGTGAACCAAGTGTTGTACGTGATCCTAACACTTTCTGCGACCGTCCTCATGGACTGAAGTTTATTTGTCCAAAATTTCATGAATATTAGAAGAAAAATGTAGATTTTATACAATACGTACACTCAAACAAACTCACAAATATACGGACACACTGCTTTATATACAAAGATATGGTGATAATGACTATAGGATGAAACACTGAATTAATTTTTTTCCAAGGCGGGGTCTCCTGCTCAATTCTGCGCTGCAGGGATATGGTACATTACATAGCACGGGTGTCAATGGTGCCAGTTGGGGTAACTGTTGCCATGTGCACAAACTGTAATTATTATTCTTCAGTGTGGAAGTGGCTAAACAGGAGTGGCTACATGGCAAATGCAAATCTGTAGAAGAATATATAAGTAGGGGAGTAATAGATACCACCTACAGGAAAATACAAGACACCATTGAAGACAAGAAAATCAACTGTATTCATATCAGGAACTCAGATGGAAAACCAGTTCTCAGCAAAGAAGGAAAAGCTGAAAGTTAGAAAGGATATATAGGGGGACTTTACAAACGAAATGTACTTTGATACAATATTGTAGGAAGGGAAGAGCAAGTAAATGAAGAAGAAATAGGAGACGCTATACTGTCAGAAGAATTTAACAGAGCACTGAAAGACCTAAGTCGAAACAAGAATCCTGCAGTAGACGACATTCCCGCAGAGCTACTGAAGTCAGGGAGAGCTAGCCAGGCAATAACATTTCACATGGTGCATAAGTGTATGATACAATCGAAATACTATTACACTTTAAGAAAAATGTAATAATAGCCATTCTAAAGAAAGCAGGCGCAGACAGGTGTGAAAGTCTTAGAACTATAAGTCTTCGTTGCAAATTTTAGCACGAATTATTTACAGAAGGTTGGAAATGGTGGTAGAAGCCGACCTCTGGGAAGATCAGTATTGATTCAGGAGAAATGTAGAAACACGGGAGGAAATACTCACTTTTCGACTTATCTTAAAAGTTAGGACCTAAACTACAGAACTTTTTTGGACGCGTTTATGGTCTCTGACTACCCAAAAACTATGTTTTTAGCTTTCGTAATTGGGTGGAACTTATGTGTACCACTGCCTTATAATAATGACAAGATACCTTCAGTCTGCATTGTTACACTATAGTACCAAGTCCTACAAAGGGTTAAGGAAAGGCACATCTACATTTCTAGATCTTGTAGATTTGGAGAAAGCTTTTGTCAATGTTGGTTGGAATACACTTTAAATTCTGAAGGCAGCAGGGACAAAATATAGGACACGGAAGGTTATTCACAACCTGTACAATAACGAGACAGCAGTTATCAGATTTGGAGGGCATGGAAAGGACGTAGTGGTTGGGAAGGGAGTAAGGGTTGCAGCCTTTCTCCAGTTTTATTCAATTTGTGCATTGAGCAAACTGTAAAGGAAAGCAAGGAGAAATTTGGAGAAGGAACAGCAGTTGAACAGAATGGACGGTGTGTTGAAAGGATCGTATAAGATGAACATTAACAAGACGCAAACAAGGGTAAAAGAATGCGGTAAAGGAAATCAGGCGTTGCTCAAGAAATTAGATTACGTATTGAGACAATAAAAGTAGTAGATGAGTTTTGTTACTTGCGCAGTAAACTGACATATGATGGTCACAGCAGAAAGGATATAAAATGAGGAGTGCCAAAGGAAAGAAAATAGTTTTTTAAAAACAGAAATTTGTTAACATCGATTATTAATATAAGCATAAGGAAGTGTTTTGTGAAGGCATTTATGTGGATTGTCACCTTGTACGGGAGTGACACATGGACGATACATAGTTTACATAGAAAGACGATAGAGGATTTTGAAATGTGGTGCTACAGAAGAATGATGTAGCTTAGGTTGGTAAATCACATAAGTAATGAGAAGGTACTGAACAGAATTGGAGAGAAAAGGAATTTTTGACATACTTTGACTAAAAGAAGGAATCGATTGTTATGACACATTAGTGTATGCTTCTCAAGCCTCCTGCCTCTTCAAATTTTCTTTCCCTTCTCCCTGCCTCCCCATACAGTACTGTCAGCCTCTCTGCCAAGTCCCCCCCTCCTTCATTGCTCTTCCGTGTCACATTTGAACCCCCCGATCCGTAGTGTCCTCCCCTTCCACCACCCCCTTTACTCCCCGTAAGTCAATGTTTTCCAGTAATGTGTGTGTTTTTAATATTGTAACCCACTAACAGTGGGGTTACATCTGTTTCCCACAGTTTTATAGTGGTTCTTCATGAGTGTTCTCTTTTTCGAGTCATATCACCATATGATAGATATAACAGCGGGATTACGTTCGTCATGTGCTGTTTTCATAGCTTTATTATTTGTACGTTATTATACGAATTAAACATATCTTCTTCATTTTTATAATGCCTCGCTCAAGAGTGGCATGCTGTGCTGCTACCAGCTCACCCTGCTAGCAAGGCAATGAAATTGACAATAAAGTGAAAAATACTCTCTCGGGTCTGTAAATATGACTGCAACGTGCCTTACACAATCATGTTTCTACATCTACTTCCATACTCCGCCAGCCACCCGACGGGGTGTGGCCGAATGTGTCTTGAGTACCACTATCGGTTCTCCCTCCTATTCCAGTCACGTATTGTTCCCGGAAAGAAAGATTGATGGTATGCCTCTGTGTGAGCTATTATCTCTCTGATTTTATCCTCATGATCTCTTCGCGAGATATACGTGGGGGTAAGCAATATAGTGCTAGACTCCTCGGTAAAGGTATGTTCTCGAAACTTCGATAAAAGCCCGTACCGAGTGAAAGAGCGTATCTTCTGCAGAGTCTTCCACTGGAGTTTATCCATCATCTCCGTAACGCTTCAACGATTACCAAATGATCCTGTAACGAAGCGCGCTGCTCTCCGTTGGATCTTCTCTACTTCCTCTATCAACATCACTTCTTCTGTATAACGTTCATCCACCCTGAGAATTGGTTGTAAGACTAACGCTCCCGTACTGGCTTCACCATTGAGCAGTATTGAAGCAGTGGGCGAACAAGTGTACTGTAACCTTCTTCCTTTGTTTTCGGACTGCAGTTCCTTTGGATTCTTCCAATGAATCCAAGTCTCGCATCTGCATTACCGACGATTGATTTTTTATGGTCGTTCCATTCTATATCACTCCTAATGCCTACTCCCAGATAATTTATGGAATTAACTGCTTCCAGTTGCTGACCTGCTCTAGTGTAGCTAAATGATAAAGGATCTTTCTTTCCATGTATTCGTAGCACATTTCACTTGTCTACTTTGAAATTCAATTGCCATTACCTGCACCATGCGTCAGTTCGATGCAGATCCTCCTGCACTTCAAAACAATTTCCATTGTTACGACCTCTCTGTATACTACAGCATCTCCCGCAAGAAACCGCAGTGAACTTCAGATGTTATTCCCAAGTTCATTTATATACATTGTGAACAGCAACGGACCCACTCCACTCCACTGTGGCACACCTGACATCATTCTTACTAACTCCTGATTTTATATTTCTCGCAATGTCGTAATTTGGCAAACGAATTTCAATAAGTTTGTAAGTGACAAAAACTGCCCCTTCCAATTGCGTGTATGCAACTGCAATAATTCTTCTTCTAATACTTCGGCTGTATAACGTTCATCCACCACGAGAATGGGTTGTAAGACTAACGCTCCTGCACTGGCTTCATCCGCTTAAACTCGCGCATGACATTGGATTTCGCTGAATAATTCCAGAAACTGTGGCGATATTTTCAGGCGTAACTGTGGTTTGCTTGCGGCCAACATGCCCCACTACATTATCAGTTACGCTGCCTGTGCGTTGAAATTTTGCGAAGAGCGTAGGAATGATTTTCGCATCGGGTCCATTTGGAACATTCAATCGTGCTTGAAAACTTCGCCTTGTTGCCGTAGGACTCTCTTCTAACCTGTGGTACTCTAGCACCAGAAAAACGCGTTGTTCAATGGAGTACATGGTTTTAATCTCTTCCTTCGGTACGCTAACCTCCTTTCACGATTCAATAGTGGAACTAATCGCTCTTGGCTTCGGATCACTATTTATAGTAGGCCTTACGTACGGCGATTACGGAGCCATCTGTTAGCAGCTTTTGTAACTATTATTTCAAACTGCTGTATAAACTTCTTACGGCTTTCACAATAAACATACTGTTTACTGCATTCCTCTATCGATCTTTGTTTTCGAGATATTTAATTTTGAAATCAGGGGGCCCTTTTCTGGACACCCTGTATTATGACAGGCATACTGTGGGGCAGGGTAGTGATAGATCGTTCTGCCACATCGAGAAACATATTCAAAGAAACGCTGTCTCTTGCACAGCAGCTGATGTCCAGACGTACCATACGACGACATTTGCAGCAAAGTAAACTGTCTTCAAGTCATCCATTGCTATTTTTATCACTGAAATGCGCTGAAAATGGTGGGATGAACGACAAGCATAGACAACCGTTGGAACGACAGTGTTGTGAATCTTCATATTTTCTCGGCGTATTTCATTATAAATAAAATTACAGGTATGAGGCCGTAACCATATATTTCTTATTGCTAGTATTTCGGCTGTGTATCGTTCATCCATCATTAGAGGCCGGCCGCGGTGGCCGAGGAGACTGAGGCACTTCAGTCACGGTCTGCACGGCCACTACGGTCGGGGGTTCGAATCCCCCCACGGGCATGGATATTTGTGCAGTCTTTAGTATAAGGTAGTTCATAAGTAGTTTGTAAGTTTAGGGGCTGATGACCCCGTAGTTAAGTCCCATTTCTATTTCTTCATCATTAGAGCGACACTAAGAAAATTACTGTCCGCAGAGCGTTTCCGACCACCTTCTACAATGTAAATGCCTACCAAATGGACGGCAAAGATATATATGGCTGTAGTGCCCTTGATGAAAATTATATACAATCATAATATGTGGTTAACTTTGACTGTAGAGATGTACGAAGCCGTAATGCCATCTGTGGGGAGCATATGTAATTTCACTGCCGTTGTCTTTGATAGCATACTACTGTGAGTGCCGGGTTCCAAATTTTATCAAGAATAAATAAAAAATAATGCAAATGAAATTCAGCTGGATAGTAATTTAATTAATTGGAATGATGGTTTAATTCTTGATAAAATGTGTAACCTGGAAATCACAATTTATGCAATCAAAGACAACAATAGTGTGATTACATAATTATGCTCTCCAAAGATGACATTCTCTACTGTCGAAGATTATGATTGTATACAATCTCCATGGAGGACACGACGGTCTTACACATGTTTGCCGTCGGTTTGGTACGCTTTAAAGGCGTAGAAGGTG
This sequence comes from Locusta migratoria, assembly GCA_026315105.1. Lineage (NCBI taxonomy): Eukaryota > Metazoa > Arthropoda > Insecta > Orthoptera > Acrididae > Locusta > Locusta migratoria. The sequence continues at coordinate 325,910,588 of CM048748.1, forward strand.
GCCGAAAACACTCTGTCAATATTCTGCTTCTGTTAGTATCGCTCTGATGATGGCTGTACTATAAATAGCCAAAATATTAGGAGCAAGAAATAAATGGTTACGGCTGAATACCTGTAATTTTATTTGTCGTTGTTTCACAGAACATGATATTATCAAAGAGGAAAAATCCCTGATATTCTGTAAGAGTTATTTATTACGTTACTACTCGACTTTAGGCTTCTTAGGCTATCAGCAGGTAACAACTGAATGCCGCTAATATTTCGTCATAGATGTGCGTCTTACATGGATGTTACTACATTACAGAAGATACAATTTTACATATTTGCAGGAGAATGTTACATTTTCATAGTACTCAATTATATTTATTAAAACATAAGAATATATAAAAAGCTGATTTATGAGTAGCGGTTCAAGGCTTGAGTATTCATGGTTAAAAGCAAGAGGGGGGGGGGGCGATGCGAAGAAAATGGGTGTTTTGCATTGTAAAATAGTAACATAGGATACATTTAACAAACTGATAAATGAAACTTATTTTAGTAGAAGGGAAAAGGGAAACTAGATTTGATCGTTTAATACTGAACTGGCACTCTCTGTCATAGGAATATTGATTTCCAGTATTTCCAATAGTGTCATGTTACTCCTTTTCTTGAGGGAACATAAGAATTTGCAGTTTACTTCGCAAGTATGGTTTTCATGTGAGCAGATGTTCGGCAAAGTTTGAATATTTCTTTTTTAACCTCCTCCAGCTTCTCTCATGTTTTCATAATCTAACTGCTACAGCCCTGCCAGACTGACTAATATACCCTTTTCCACAATGCCTGCATGCGATCTTCTACATCTACATCTACATGGGATACTCTGCAAATTACATTTAAGTGCCTGGCAGAGGGTTCATAGAACCACAATTATAATATTTATCTCCCATTCCATTCTCGAATAGCGCGCGGGATGAAAGAACACCAGAATCTCTCTGTTCGAGCTCTGATTTCTCGTATTTTATTCTGCTGATCATTTATACCTATGTAAGTGGGAGTCAACAATATATTTTCGCATTCGGAGGAGAATGTTGGCGATTGGAGTTTCGCAAGTAGCCCACGCCGCAGCGATAAGCGCCGTTGTTGTAATGATTCCCATCCCAGATCCTGTATCATTTCCGTAACGCTGTCTCCCCTGTATCGTGACAATACGAAACGAGCTGCCCTTCTTTGGACTCTTTCGATGTCCTCCGTCAAACCCTCCTGATAAGGATTCCACACTGGGCTGCAGTACTCCAAAAATGGACGGACAAGTGTAGTGTATGCAGTTTCTTTTGTAGTTCTGTTGCATGTTTTAAGGGTTCTACTAATAAAACGCAGTCTCTGGTCCGCCATTCCCACGACTTTATCTACGTGTTCTTTCCAATTTAAGTCTGAAGTAATAGTAATTCCTAGGTATTTTGTGGAGTTTACGGCCTTCACGTTTGACTGATTTATCTTGTAAACAAAGTTTAACGGATTTCTTTTCGTACTCATGTGGACGACTTCACACTTCTCATTATTTAGAGTCAATTGCCAATTTTTACACCATACTGATATCTTATTCAGATCGTTCTGCAGTTCGTTTTGATCTTCAGATGATTTTACTAGACGGTAAATGACGGCGTCATCTGCAAACAACCTAAGAGAGCTACTTAGATTTTCCCCTAAAGCTCTTATGTAAATAAGGAACAGCAGAGGACCAATAACACTACCCTGTGGAACGCCCGATATCACCTCTGTTTTAGTTGATGCCTTACCATCGATTACTACACACTGTGTCCTCTCTGACAGGAAATCCCCTATCCAGTCGCAGATTTGGGGCGATATACCACAACCACGCAATTTGATTAAAATCTTACACACACCACTCTGTGCTAGGGGTTGAATTTTGTCCTTACGTTTGAATAAATATTTTGAAATGCTGTTTATGTTGCAAAATGCAGGTCTGTAATTTCGTGATTTTAACTTTTTAGACAGGTGAACTGAAATTTTGCCTAAATACGGGATGACACACTAGTTTTTCTGACTATTGACATGCTCATGTTGGCCAGAATACAAAACTGGTGAAATTTTTCTCATTTTCTTCTTATGTAGTATATTATCAGTCAGGCCAAGACTATAGGCATTACTAGGTGCTACATATTTGATGGTTATTAGTTGTGCTTGAATTTAAGAATCAGATTTTAGTAGATGTAATTCAGTACCATGGAAATATAACATCTTTGTAAGTAGCACGTCTGTAAAGAAATATTAGCCACATTTAGTTGTAACTTCATGATGGCAAAAGAAACAGAAAACCTGTTAGTAACTCAAAAAATAATTTGTACAGAACATCAGGAATTTTTCATTTGGCAATATAACCCAACATTTGAATTCCTCTCGCTGAGATGATTCGAATGGTATGTCACATCCCAAAGTTGATGATTAATTGACGGATTCAATACAATTAAGTGATGTATTAAACTCATTAAATACACTCCTGGCCATTAAAAATTGCTACACCACGAAGATGACGTGCTACAAACGCGAAATTTAACCAACAGGAAGAAGATGCTGTGATATGCAAATGATTAGCTTTTCGGAGCATCTGAAATATAACGGCCACTGTACAAAGTGCTGTCGTTGCGAACAAGAGGTGACCGAGACGTGTACCATCAGGCCGGGTAATACGCCAGTAAGGCGATGACGAATACACGCTTCCAATGTGCGTTCACCTCTATGTCGCCAAACACGGATGCGACCATCGTGATGCTGTAAACAGAACCTGGATTCATCCGAAAAAATTAGCGTTTTGCCATTTGTGCACCCAGGTTTGTCGTTGCGTACACCATCGCAGGCACTCCTGTCTGTGGTGCAGTGTCAAGGATAACCGCAGCCATGATCTCCGAGCTGATAGTCCATGCTGCTGCAAACGTCGTCGAACTCTTCGTGCAGATGGTTGTTGTCTTGCAAACGTCCCGATCTGTTGACTCAGGGATCGACACGTGGCTGCACGATCCGTTACAGCCATGCGGATAAGATGCCTGTCATCTCGACTGCTAGTGATACGAGGCCGTTGGAATCCAGTACGGCGTTCCGTTTTGCTTCCTGAACCCACCGATTCCATATTCTGCTAACAGTCATAGGACCAACAGTCATTGGACCAACGCGAGCGCAATTTCACGATACGATAAAACGCAATCGCGATAGGCTACAATCCGACCTTTATCAAAGTCGGAAACGTGATGGTACGCATTTCTCCTCCTCACACGAGACAACACAACAACGTTTCACCAGGTAACGCCGGTCAACTGCTGTTTGTGTATGAGAAATCGGTTGAAAACTTTCCTCATGTCAGCACGTTGTAGGTGTCGCTACCGGCGCCAACCTTGTGTGCATGCTCTGAAAAGTTAATCATTTGCATATCACAGCATCTTCTTCCTGTCGGGCAAATTTCACGTGTTTAGCACGTCTTCTTCATGGTGTAGCAATTCTAATGGCTAGGGATTGCACATGAAGTCACCAACAACTCTTATTGTGTAACAATTACCAGAGTCTTTAATCCAAACACAAACAGCTTCTTTTTCATTAACTTTTCTTTTCTGTAATCCATCCATTACCATGACCTGCATCACCCAAGTTAATAACAGTAAAAATGAAAACACCACAATGAAAAACTGAAGGATCTCGAAGCACAACCTGTCTTCTTAATCCACTTGAGGATATGATTTCAATATCATCAGTTGCCTTGTATTCAGTAGGAGGCGTGAACGCCTATACCTCCTCTTATATCGTGCCATGTTGCTCGTGTTAAAGAAAAATATCAGTGATGGATATAAAGACCCTCTGCAGAGTTGACAGAATACAGATGGAGGCCCGTAAATTTAAAAGGATAACAGGTGAACGAAGAACAAAATCCCAAACAACTTTATTTGGGAATTTCGAGCTGTGTTTGCACACAGACAAGAAAATAGTTTAGAAACGACAGCAAAGTTTGGCACGCCACCATGACAACTATCCGCTGAGATATTTGCAGGAAGAGTTTTTCTTCTTTTGTTTTTATTTTTTTCTTCTTTGGGACTTAACTACGGGGTCATCAGTCCCTAAACTTACAAACTACTTATGAACTACTTACGAACAAGGACGGCATAAATATCCATGCCCGAGGGGGGATTAGAACCCCCGACCGTAGTGGCCGTGCAGACCGTGACTGGAGCGCCTCAGTCCCCTCGGCCACCGCGGCCGGCAGGAAGAGTTCACAGTTTTCACTAGGTGGAGAAAAGTGGCTTATGTCTCCAAACTAAATACTATTTAAAGAATTCCACAGGGCAATTCGAGGAGAGAATTCTCGTAAGGCTTAGTGCACCTTGAGAATCAAGCTGTCATCCTTAGATCAGATTCTGACTCAAGTATATCAGTCAAAGTCATCTTACCCTCTCTGCCTTTCGTCTTCTTACACCACGTCTCAGTTATAATTTTAAAATTAGTTACAATCCTCCAGCTCATATCTGGCTACTTACTTTGCATACTGTTCTTTACTTTGGGAGTTGAATTTTGAGAATAACTAATGGATAATTAAAACAGGATTACCGTACTCAGACAATTCCTACTGATGTGAAGTCCGAATATTGCAAAGGTATGTCGACAGTACACTTCTTTGTTGCTACTGCTCAGACAACAATGCGCCCCGAGATCCCTCTCGGTGAACTTCGTAGATAATTGTTTGCGTCTCGTAAAGTGCTTGAATACGAGCTGCCATCTATGAATGTGATGGAGAAATAACGAGTTCGTCATATTATTGACTTCGCCATCTGACTCCCTTTCCCCTAACTATGATATTTCTATCTAGACAGCAGCCATTATTATATTATTCAGAACTGGAGAAAGTGAAATAAACGGGCAACGCCACGTTTACTGCTAGTATTTCTTAAATCAGAGTTTACGTAAATCCCCCTCCCCAAAACCGAACACTTTACAATTTCCTTACTCTCCCTGTGATCAATAGTAGCAGTGCTTGACAAGTGAACACAATTATTTAATGAAACCAATTCCGTCTATCGCTGTGACGAGCTCTCAATATTGGTTTCTATTCCGCTTTTCAAATAATTGGCTGGATCAGTTGGGATATTATGAGGCACTGGGTATTCATTAAGAATCTCAGTGGATTCTTAAACTCGTGGAACGTGGTAGACGGTCCGTTCGGGAAAAAAATATAAATCAGTTCCTTTAACAATAATGAATAGTAGCAGAAGAGCGGGATTTCAACCAACAACGATCACCTTTTTCAGGTAATGGAAGGACTGCTCATAGATGAGCTTTCTGACTGAACATTTAACGGGAGGGTTTATGTGTCCTAGAACAAACGAATGTATATAAAACAACAGCAAAAACTTTCTAATTTACGAGTAGCACTACAAGCATCTATAAATTTTCAATATGATACAGTTAAAATTTTGTAAACCTAAGGGAGTAAACTGATTAGGTCATTGGAACCTAGAGTTAAAAATTATTTTAACTTACGCTAAGAACAATACATACACCTATGGCAGAGGAGGTCTCGAAACACCGATGGGAGTGGCCCACACAATCCGTGACATTGCGTCTTAGACTGTGCTGCCATTCCCATGCTACTATAAAACAATCCTTCGTGTGATTTTAGAGATTATAATGGCACCTCTTGTCTGCTCTAATAATATTTATAGAGTTAAGGGTTCAATTAGTTTTTCTTGTCCACAAATAAGAATGCAGCATTTGAAGAAAGCGAGTAGCAGAGGGTACAAATAAAGCAACTGTTAGTGAAACACTTAGGGTAATGTGGTACAGTTTCGATATAGGTACAATTCCGATCAACGTAAGTTTTAGCGCCATTTTCTGTCTCGTAGTGTCTCGTTGTGTCATGTTGTAGAGTAGCAGGTTTCTACAGCTCCTCCTGTCTTTTCCAAGAATACACCACTTTGCGGTAAGGAGATATAAATTTTTCCTTTTAAAGAGGTAAGTGAAGCTACTTAGTCTAACGCGCTCTTATAAATCATCTAGTTAAGGGTGACTGCATTCGCTGCCAAAAATGCAATGTTTGGTACCACGAAGTATGCGTTGCTGCGTGACAGAAAAAGTGCTTTTTAATGTGGAAGAAGCGCGTAATCTAAATTGTACGAGGAAGTGATCACAATTGTACCTAGTGTGGTACATTTTCGATCGATTTTTCTCAATTCCGCAAACTTTTTTTGTGTTTATACCAACATTTGTAATTGTATAACATTTGTGTTACATATTTATTAAACATCCAAGAACAAGTGCCATAGTTAAAATTATTCCTTTTCTCAATTTATTTCCAGTTATAATAACAATTGTCCGAAATGATCAGAATTGTACCACCTTACCCTATCTCAGAACTTGAAGTTTCATCTTGATGGTCTCGTCGTATGTAAGAGAGATGATTTGAATTATTTGTAGGACCCAGACTTCTACCAGTCTGCTAATAACGGCTGTACGTCAGAAGGTTCTTAATAACTGTCATCTTCTCACTTTTCAGTACTTTGATCAGCATTTTGTACATAACTATAAAAGGCGGACATATTGTCTCAGAAACAAAACATAGTCTACAACATCTGGGTAATTAAGCACAGCCGCCGATGTGTCACAACACGTACCCAAACTAGCATTGACTCCTGAACTTTTTGACAAGAGATTCTAAAATAAGGAGCAACATCTTGAAAATTTGAGACTGAGTGTTATAATTAAATAATTTACTTACGTGTTACATTGTTAGAAGTCAATATATGGTCTACACAAACTTGTTTACACATGTGTTTGTGATTAGACGTTAATATTGCTAATGAGGTGTTTAAGTGAAATGCCATAAACCAAAATAAGTGAAATTATTTGCTCTGTGTTCTGTAGTGGTTGTTTACATTTAGGTACAGGTGTGAATTAACGAATATACATGTTAACTGGAGAAAATACTAAATGATTTCAGATATAATATCTTGATTTACAGGTAGTGAACTAATAGGTTTCATTTTTGTATGTGTAAATCTGGATATCTAAAATGATGTGCATTAACTTATTTCAGTATGTTCAAAACTGTATACATTATATTGTTCACGCAAATTCACATTTAATACCTGTTTCTATAGTCTGAAGTAGTTCTTAAGTTGAACAAAGGTCTGTATTATTACATGCAATATCGTACAATAATAAGGTTAACATGTCAGATTTTTATTGTTAGTGTTTATATTACTAAAAATAAGGTGTATATATGTTTCGAATCGAATATCGTACTCTCTAGAATTTTCGTCTCCTTGGATGTTTTAAGATGAAAAACAACTTTTTTACATAAAAAATAGGATCTATTAAAGTACGTACGATAATGTCTCCTAAAGTAATCATGGCGAATTTCACCATAAGAGAGAGAGAGAGAGACAGAGGTAATTTCCTCGTTAACATGAGTACCTATTCCTTAGCTTTTATGACAGCTTTTCTTCACTCATCAAAAGTTCAGGAAAGATTTATAAGCACAGTTACAGCGGGGAACATAGAAAAAATTATAAATGATATCTTTCCAGATGCAAACAGAGCAAGTTGACACAATGTCTACCATGGTGGAAGAAAAAAATGAAAGAGGGAAAAAAAGGAAGAGGAGAGACAGAGGATAAGGAGAGAGAGGTAGAGAGAGAGCGGTGGATCTGATTCTGCTACACGTTCCTTCTGAGTAAACAGCGGTGCCTTAGATTTTAACGGTTGATAATAAAGGCACTCGGTCATCGGTGTTCCCTTCGGAATCTGTTACGTTGAAATAAATGGCTCTTGAATGCAAAAAAGTCTATAATAGAAAACACTTGTTTGAATAAGGTAAAGGTAACAAAAATGTATTACGGAATTCTGATAAGGCCAGCACAAAATATACGTACGTTGCAAAACGCGTTAAAAACAATAAAGCGGTATTAATGTATTGGATGAAGCATAACGACAAATTGAAGTAGAAAAAAAATGTTCTTGAATTACATATTTAAGGTAATGTTTCCTCTAAAGCAACTATGCAGAAACTAATAACACCGCATTCAGTAACCACACAAATCTTCGAGTTATCAAAAGCAGGTGGTTCAAAAATGTTCTGATATTTGAAATACTAAGAGACCAGACTGCTGAGATAATCGGTCCCCAGACTTACAAACTCCAGAAACTAACTGATACTGCGAACAACACACAGATACGTACACACCCATGCCAGATGGAGGACTCGAGTCTCCCCGGAAATGGCCGCGCAATCCTCAACGTGATGCTCCAGACCGCAGGCCATTCCCGAGCGGAAAATAGTAAATTTCAGTGTGAAGGTTAACTATTTCCGAAATATTGTTATATTTTCCAAATTCCAAATGCACCTAACTTAATACGAAGTTAGAATGTGAAGTCAGTTAGTGAATCTACAAAAAGTATGTCATGAAACAACTCATGCAGATGTTCAATCAATTTACTTGCAGCACAGGTGCTGCATTATCGAAAAATTCACTGAACAAAATTTTATTAACACCTGAGATAACCAATAGAGAATCCATTTTAAGCAAACGTTTTAACAGGGGAAATGCATATTTGTAATCTCAAAGTTAATGATACTGAGAACGCTAGGAACCGGAAGAGGGCCGCGGTTGAGTAGCCGAGCGGTCTAAAGCGTCTCGCTGCGGAGCGCGCAGTTGCTCACCGTGAAGGTTCGAGTCCTCCCTGGGGCATGGGTGTTTGTGTGATTGTCCTTAGGTTAGTTTACCTAGGTTTAATTAGTTTGTAGGCTACGGACTGATGACCACGCCGTTTGGTCCGATAGATTTACAAACATTTGAACATTTTTTGGACCGGAAGAGGAGAAGTATACTGCCGTAATAAAGCACCTGTCTGGAATACATTAAATGTACAGTTTCAAATGAACAGGAATAGGGAGTACGCGCTGGATGACATATAACACCACATCAACCATAATTACATCCTACTGGTGCACAAAATACGAACTAACAATTCTACGTAACTATTGGAAACAATGTGCATGCTTCACGCTTCACTTTCTTGACAGACCTCGAATAGCATTTGCTGCTATTCCTGCTGTACCTGAAACCTAGGAAAAAGTATTAGAACCTGGCTGTATGAGTGGACTTAGACTGTTAGATTACTGACGATGTATTATTATTTTTTTTCCTGGTTTGCTACGAGATTTTTGTTAATCTCGCAGCAGGTCAGGCCAGCAAATTGTCGGCCTGAAGTGTTGTTGTGTCCCCAATTGCCGGATGAGCCGGTTGTGGGACTGCTCCGCCTTCACGTAGAAGGTCCTGGCGGTGACGCGGAATCTGTCTAGGAGCGGTAGAATGCCGGCTTCTTCGTGAAGCAGGTCGGTTGGATAGCGCGTCGGAAGATGCAGGGGAGTCTTCAGAGCGCGGTTCTGGATGGTCTGCAGCAGCTGGATGTGGACGTCGGCGGCGTTTCCAAAGACTGGGGACGCGTTCTCGAGCATTGGGCGGACCAGTGACATGTACAGCGTGATCTCGTGTTGCGATGGTAGCGGCGATTGCGGGTTGAGCAGTGGGTAAATAACGCGTAACCGTCCTGTGGCCCTCTGTCTTACATCACTGACGTGATGTTTCCAGGCGAGCCGTTGATCTAAGGTTACCCCTAGGTATTTCGCCGTTGTGCTCCAGGGGATGGGAGTCCCCAGGATCTCGATCGGCTGTAGCGCATCGGGCAGTTTACGTCTAGTAAAGACGACTGCCTGGCTCTTCGTGGCGTTGAATTTCAACCGCCACTTGGTGGCCCATGCACCCAGGGCGTCGCAGCCGACTTGGAGTCGGCGTCGCATTGTGAGCGCGTTCATGCTGCGGGTGAAAAGCGCCGTGTCGTCGGCGTATAGCGCCAATTCGACGCTTGCGACTCGCGGTGCATCAGCAGTGTACAGGGAGTACTGCAGGGGGCCGATGATCGAACCCTGCGGCACTCCCGCACATATCCGCCTTTCCGTGGATGTACCGTCTTCTGCCCTTACGTGGAAAGTCCGTTCGGACAGGTACGACTGCAGCAGTCTCCCACGAGACGTCGGAAGCCCGTGAACAAAGAGTTTGTACACTAGGCCGTCGTGCCAGACGCACACTGCACCAAGGAATTCCCTTGTTTCTAGTGCCCGCATTGCCGGCTCGACCAGCGAAACAATGTGCATAATGTGCATAATTTTCGACTTATTTTTAAAGGAAGATTACAATTTGTTCAAATGTTGATATGTTTGTGGAGCTTATAGGACTTTACTGCGGGGTCATCAGTCCCTAAACTTACAAACTACTTATGAAATCGCTTATACTAAAGATGGCACAAACATCCATGCCCGAGGAGGGCTTCGAACCACCGATCGCTTCGGCCGTACAGACCGTGACTGGCACGCCGCAGACCACTCGGCCACCACGGCCGGCTTACAATTTGAAATTATGGTGTTTTTCAGCTATAATTTCCTAAAAACACAGTTTAATATAACGTTACTGGTAACACTAGACATCCATAAGAGCTATAATGTAGCACGTTGCCCCTTTACTCTGCGACTTCTTAAAATGTGCGCTGCGAGAAGCGCCGTCCGTTTTTCATTACGTTTTTCTAATTAAAAGCTACAAGCCAAATGAAATTAGCACGGAAACAAATATGAGTGAAAGCAGAGAGAGGGAACGGTGCGTTAATTTCAAAAATGGCCGTACCAGTATGCTAGATGAAGTTCACATAATTTACGCACATTTCAACAGAGTTTGGTGCATGACATTTTGACTGATAAACTACGTAACCAGTAGGATCTATTTCTAGTTGGGTCTATGTGGATTCCCAAAATCCAAAATGAATATCACAAAAAACAGTCTGACTGCAGCACAGACTTTTCTCGACGATTGTAACACATGCATCGACTGTGTCGTAACTGGGGACAAGACTTGATGCGCGCTGGTTAAAATGTTCAAATGTTTTTTAACCTTAAGGGACTTAACTACGGGGTCATCAGTCCCTAAGCTTACAAACTACTTATGAACTACCTAGAACTAAGGAGGCACAAATATCCATGCCCGAGGGGGGATTCGAACCCCCGACCGTAGTGGCCGTGCAGACCGTGACTGAAGCGTCTCAGTCCCCTCGGCCACTGCGGCCGGCCGCGTTGGTTACACAATGGACTCGCATCATGGACCACGGTGGTGTATATCCACCTCCCACGAACCAGACCAAGATTGTCCGTCTTGTTCTTAATCACTCCAAGGAAATGCCGAGATGGTTCCTTTGAAACATCACAGCCCATTTTCTTCCTCATCCCTGTCGAAAACTCCAAGAGTTAGCTCCGTCTCTAAACACCATCTACATCTACATGGGATACTCTGCAAATCACATATAAGTGCCTGGCAGAGGGTTCATCGAACCACCGTTATACTATTTTATCTCCCATTCCATTCTCGAATAGCGCGCGGGAAGAAAGAACACCAGAATCTCTCCGTTCGAGCTCAGATTTCTTGCATTTTATTCTGATGATCATCTCTACCTATGTAAGTGGGAGTCAACAATATATTCTCGCATTCGGTGGAGAATGTTGGCGATTGGGGTTTCGTAAGTAGCCCACGCCGCAGCGTTAAGCGCCGTTGTTGTAGCGATTCCCATCCCAGATCCTGTATCATTTCCGCAACGCTGTCTTCCCTGTATCGTGACAATACGAAACAAGCTGACCTTCTTTCGACTCTCTCGATGTCCTCAAGAACCCACCTGATAAGGATCCCACACTGGAGAGCGATACTCCCAAAAAGGACGGACAAGCGTAGTGTATGCAGTTTCTTTAGTTGTTCTGTTGCATCTTTTAAGGTTTCTGCCAATAACACGCCGTCTCTGGTTCGCCTTTCCCACGACATTATCTATGTGTTCTTTCCAATTTACGTCTGAAGTAATAGTAATTCCTAGGTATTTAGTGGAGTTTACGGGCTTCACATTCGATTGATTTATCTTGTAAACAAAGTTTAACTGATTTCTTTTCGTACGCATGTGGACAACTTCAAACTTCTCATTATTTATAGTCGATTGCTATTTTTGACACCATAGTAATATCTTATGAAGATCGTTCTGCAGTTGGTTTTGATCTTCAGATGATTTTACTAGACGCTAAATGACGGCGTCATCTGCGAAGAACATAAGAGAGTTAGTTATATTTTTCCCCCTAAATCGTTTATGTAAATAAGGAACAGCAGAGGACCAATAACACTATCCTGTGGAACGCCCGATAACACCTCTGTTTTAGTTGATGCCTTACCATCGATTACTACACACTGTGTCCTCTCTGACAGGAAATCCCCTATCCAGTCGCAAATTTGGGGCGATATACCATAACCACGCAATTTGATTAAAAGCCGTTTGTGAGATCCGGTGTCAAAAGCCTTCTGGAAATAACGAAATACAGAATTAGTTTGCGAACCCTTGTCGATAGCACCCATCACTTCGTGTGAGTAAAGAGCTAGTTGTGTTTCGCAAGAACGATATTTTCTAAATCCGTGTTGACCTTGGGCCAATAGATCATTCTGTTCGAGAAAATTCATAATATTTGAATACAGGATATGTTCCAAAACCCTGCTGCAAATTGACGTCAATGAAGTAGGACTGTATTTTAAGGAATTACTCGTACTGTCTTTCTGGAATATAGGTATATCCTGTGCAACTTTCCAATCTTTTGGCACAGATCCTTGTTTGAGAGAGCCGTTGTGTATGGCTGTTAAGTAAGGAGCTATTACTTCAGCATAATCAGATAGAAATCTAATGGGTATACAGTCGGCACCAGAAGACTTGTTCGTGTTAAGTGATTTTAGTTGCTTCACTACTCCGATGATATCTACTTCTACGTCCTACCACGCTGTCGACGTAACACTAAACTCTAAGCTTCGTTCCTTCTTTTCTAGAATGTAACAAAACAATTAATTCGGTAGTTACTGCGAAACACTGACACAGTTAAGGTGGGCGTTAAAAAAATTTGGACACTTTTTTTTTTCTCGACAACGTGTGTTCACAAACCAATCAAATCCGAGAGCTTTTAAGAAGTTTCGAATGGGACGTGTTTGATAGCCTCCCGTGCAGCCCGTATTTATTGGGTGGCTAGCGACTACCACATCTTCCTACCAATGAAGACATGGCTTGCTACACAGCATTTTGGTTCTTACATCGAACTTAATGGCGTGTCCTAAGCCAGTGATTGAAATCGCAGGCGACTGATTGTTCTCTGAGGCGGTATGAAAGAGCTTGAGCTTAATCTGATTGGTGATTAGGTACGAATGTCTTAGCTTGAAATAGTTTATCAGGAAAACTGCTTTTTACAAATTGTTAATTTTTTTTAAAATTCAGAACGTCTGTTACTTTTACAACAGCCCTCGTTTACCAAGGAAATGAGTTACATAGTGCCTGTATTGCAAAAGAGTCTATAAAAGTCGTACATGGAACCACAGTATATAGTGGCAAAATTTCAAAGGTGTTCCTATATTTAACATGCTCTGAATGTCATTTGGATACTCTATAAAAGTTCCTTATTTACATAAACGGTTTAGGGGGAAAAATATAACTAACTCTCTTATGTTCTTCGCAGATGACGCCGTCATTTAGCGTCTAGTAAAATCATCTGAAGATCAAAACCAACTGCAGAACGATCTTCATAAGATATTACTATGGTGTCAAAAATAGCAATCGACTATAAATAATGAGAAGTTTGAAGTTGTCCACATGCGTACGAAGTTTAGTAAAATGGAGTAGATTAAAGTTCCCCTGTAAAAACGTAATGCATGGTTTCAAAATATCTTCAACGTTAAAAATCTGTACAGCGTTATTGAATCAATACTTCCAGGTATAATACGTTGAATTTTACCATCAATTCTTCGCTTCGACGTAACTGGCAGCTGTATTCGTTAAACCGCCCATGATGAAAAAATTTACATATCTATTTACATTTTGTGCATGAGTAATTGAAAAGTTATTAAAATTCATATTGCGCGAATACATTTAATTTTTATTGTCGTGTGGTGAGTCTGGTAGGCTTTCTATTACTGAAATCCAAATCGAATATTCTCATTTTCTGAAGAAATATCGAAACAATATCTCACGATAGAGAGCGCTACAGTACTCGTGGACTAAATTACCTTTTTAAAGCAATCAAGTCGTTCGAAATGTAAAAGTTTTCCAGAAATGGAGCTTTACCGGAACTTGAAGTAAAATCTCGCAGTAGATGAAATATATTAATCGCCACAGAGGCACTAATTTCACACTGCCCTACATATTGCATACCAACCACATTTTTGCTCACCTAACATCAGGCTTTCTCGATGAATGTACTATGGTTTCCAATATGATTACACGGGTCTCTGCCGACAATTGAGACTTCTCTGTATTCGATACAGTAGAGTGTTACATGCTCTTCGTAATAATGGCATATGATGTAAGGAACGTCTGGCGTTTTCCCCGTGTCTGATATCAGAGACCAAAACGTGGAAGATGTATAATTTGATGAGGGTGAATGATTCCTGGTGGACGCGTTGCGTTTTGGAGAAACATGAGATCCTTCATTTTCAGATTGATTTTGTTCTTTAGTCATCTTTTCCCCTTCTTGTGAGGGAAAATAACACATTTTGTCAAAATCTTTATTTCGTAATACAGTTCCTTAGTCACAGAAAAGTGCAACCCTTGTTTTGTTTCAAATCAAATGTTCAAATATTTGTAGACTTTATGGGACTTAAGTACGGGGTCATCAGTCCCTAAACCTACAAACTACTTATGAACTAGCTTATACTAACCCTTTCGCGGCTACAGGGGCGAGCGCCCTGGCTGCCCGCCTGGCTGACGGCGCGAGACCAGCTGTGGGCTGAGCGGCGGCGGCTGACCCGGCCCCACGGCCGCTGTGGGCTGCGGCCGCTGCAGCTGCACGCTAGTCGCGCGTTGTGGTGACCACACAGCTGCCCCCGATAACACTGTCTATAAAATCAGTATCGCACTGCTCTGCCACAGCACTTGAAGTTTGTGATGCGAAGCAGCCATTCAAATCTAAACCACACTTTTAGAAGATTATCCTCGGCTGAGAACGAAAAGATTTAAGTAAATTCTAATACATTTTTTTATTTATTATTGAAAAAAACTATAACTTGAGATATACGTCACCAAAATATGTTACTACAACGTATTAAAGTTTCATTAACATCAGTCGAGTATGTTTCGCAACATTTAGTTTTAAAGTGAGTTGTTCGTAGGGAAGACCTACAAAACTCCAACAATTCTAGCTATAATCGTAAATATAAAATATTTATTGAAATTTATGTTGGGCCATGTAACATAATGGAGAATTAAACAAGAAAAATAATGATGTAATAACGAAAAGGAAATAATAAAATAAAAATATTGATAGGCCGACTGCTTCGTTTGAAATAAAAGCCTAAATTCGATTCACTATGCTAAATAATCCGATAATAAACATCTACAAGCTTTCTGCTATCGGATTTATTTTTCAGATGTTCACGGAGTAGTAGAGTTTTCTTTTGTGGTTTCCCATCCTCATTTATGACACACGCATTCGACTGCCGCTGGCTGAGTTAAAAGCTTTTTGCATTATTTCTATTGCTTTTTTTGTTATCTTATGTCTACATTTTCTTTTCTTTCAACATTCATTGTACCTGAAGAAACTAATACTTCCTTAGTTTGTGGTATGTCTCAAAACATGGCACCATACAAAGAGCAACAATACATTTTTTGCGTCTCATTCGGGCAGTACACACTACACAACGTCTCTGCGGTATCTCCATTCGCTCCGTTGCTCCGAAGAACCAGGTATAATGTTATTTTTCCTTTTCCAGTCGAAAAGGGCTGTCCATTTTGCTGTCAGTGGCATCTAGGCTTTAGATGTTTATGAATGATACTTCTCCAATAACTAACGGATTAGTTCCAAGTGGAATTTCACTGGTGGCTTCTTCTGTTTATTTTGCATTTGAAAAATAGTTTTTGCATTGAGGATACTCAAGTCAGTTAAATGAAAGAATACTTTATTGTACCATTCCACTGTTTTTCGTATGCACTGTACGGAACTGAACAACACGTCAGTCCTATCAATTGCACCCATTGACTAATTGTAACTAACTACACAAGAAGGTTTCACTTTAGTTTCTCCCGTTTTATGATTCTTTTTTCTCTCTGAACAAACGCTGGTCCATTTACAGTGGAAAGCATCCAGACTTATTTACTGTCCATCCCAGACTTCGATTGTATTTACCTTTCTTCAGTTTATCAGGTAAAGGTAGTAAATTTTTCCTGTTTTTACGCACTATGCCAATGGCATTGGAGCACTTCGCATGGAGCCAACGATTCAGGACTCGAATACCAATTGTCTAAATAAATGTTGTGACCTTTATTGAGGTATCGTAAGAACAAACCGACAACATCATCTGATTTGCCCCACTCAGCATTTCCGGATTCTACTTCAGTAACGGTACCAGTGTAGACAATATAATTCAGAATTGAATTGGTCTATACGCCAGAAAGCACGAAAATTTTAATTCCAAAACGGATACGTTTGTTTGGAGTATACTCTTTGAACCGTAGCCTTCCTCTGAAAAGTAGCAACTTACGTGTTACTAAGTTCTCAAATGGGACTAAAGCCTCTCGGAATCTCATTTTGGCGTGTTCCAAAGCATTCGTATTTTGACAAGAATATCTCGCGTTGCAGACGAATTATTACTAAAGTGTAATAAAAGCAGTATCGAGGGACCGATCGCGCTGAGGCGCTATGCTTCGATGCGCGAGGCCGTTCCCCGTCGGGGGTTCGAATCCTCCCTCGGGCATGGATATTTGTGCTATCTTCAGTAAAAGTTAGTTTATAAGTAGTTTGTAAGTTTATGGACTGATGAACCCGCAGTTAAGTCCCATAAGCTTAACAAACACTTTAACAAACGCAGTATCAACTTATACCTGGCCATTATGTCAGAAAATACTGCTGCTTGCAGCAAGAAATTTTGACGAATGTTCATTCACTGCTAACTGTCTGAACCTTGGCATAAGAAGAGAACAAGCCAAAAAGCAATAAAATTCTGGAGGGTCTATAGGTTTCCGTTTTGTTTATCTGCTGTGCGCAGTCGTCAATTTTTTGGTGAGAAATGTGTAATACTTGTTCCTAGCTGAAACAAATTCATGGGAGATAAAGTAGAAAAGAAAATCTAAATTCATCGAAATCTACCTTTAAACCAGTAAGTGTTCGCGAATTTGTGGCGATTCGTCGCAGGACGATTATCCGACCAGTCATATAAACTTTTTCGTGTCGAAATTTCACTTAACACATCATCTTTATCCTCTTAAGAAGAAGAATCTCCTGCAGACGTTCTTCGTTGTGTTGAATAAATACCAGTAGTTCTATACACATCCAGCTATTCATCTAAAGAAAAGTCTGCAGTAGCAGTATCGTCATCGTCACTACTATTCACGAGGGTGTCCATTATTTACTTGTTTGATAAACTACATTCCGAAATTGCAACGACAGTACAGTGAAACGCCGTTGTGTCGCCAAACAAAAAATACAGGACGGGCCCGATGGATAGCACGTGAGCAGGAAGGCCCGGAAGTGAAAACTGTAGTGCTTACCGACATAACAAAGAAGACCTGTTAATGGAAGTGACACCAGGAATGTTGAGCCGCGGGTAAAACCGAGTCGCCGCCGCTCCATTGTGCGCCCGGGTCCCTGGCGTACATGAATGCCCTTAGCCTTCAGGCCGCTCTACCTGCTGGGCGTATATGTACGCCCGTAGCCGTCTGGGCCTCTCGCCGGCCGGGCGTACATGTACGCCCGTAGCCGTCTGGGCCTTCTAACTGCTGGGCATACATGTATGCCCGTAGCCGCGAAAGGGCTAAGGACGGCACAAACAACAATGCCCGAGGGGGATTCGAACCCCCGACGGGGAACGACCTCCCGCATCGTAGCAAAGCGCATCAATGCGCTCGGCCGCTCCGCCGCGGCTTTCTTTCAAACAACAATAACGTAAGTACTTTTCTGCAGTTTACTTAACTCTCTGTGGATGATGCCACGGTGAATGAATTACCTTATGATTCTCCATAAACAACTGATTACCCAAGGCACAGTTTTCGTATGTATGTTCAAATGTTTGTAAATCTATCGGACCAAACTGCGTGGTCATCAGTCCGTAGCTTACACACTACTTAAACCTAGGTAAACTAACCTAAGGACAACACACACACCCATGCCCCAGGGAGGACTCGAACCTCCACGGCGAGCAACCACGCGCTCCGGAGCGAGACGCTTTAGACCGCTCGGCTACTCCACCGCGGCTCGTATGTATGCTGTAAGATAAATATACGATAACTGTTTTGTGTCCCAGCCTCGTCGCCGCTTTTGTGTCTCGTTTCCGTCGTAGGTGTCGGTGGCCGAGTAGAAAAGTACCGACACAGGAATAAAGGATGCACACTTGTGCAGGTACGAAGGTGAGCAGCCAGCAAATAGAAACACTAGAGTAAATTAGAACGAGATATATATTGAACAGAATTTATACAATACTTAACTCTTACGTAGCTCAGTACTGCAGAATGCTGATACATAGTTCAGCTAGAGGCCTGACTAGTGCCTGTCCGACAGCCAAGTGTTTTCTGGTGCCTATGTGATTCCGAAGTGCTAACTGGTTCCTATCTCAGTCCCATCTGAACAATGTCGTTCAGTGGTGGCCACGAGTGGAGTTGTAGCAGAGGGCGCTCGTGGCTGACGTCGTAAGAACGACGCGCCGTGCGTGCAAGGCGGCGCGCGGCGACAGTAGGTGGCGCGCACTTTCGACTTGTGCGACACCACAAACTGTATATGGAGATAATTTAGAGGCATTTCACATTACGTGGATACCATCGGTTCTATAGGTAAGTGCTTTGTCATAAAATCCCCGGATGTGCCACTGAAACCTTCACTACAATAAATATTAGATCTTGTAGAAAGTTATCCGATAGCTGGCCGTAAGTAAGCTTTTCTACCGTATACACAGTTTTATTGTTAATATGTCGAGGAAGGTTTCTATCGACCGATTAATCAGAAATCAATCTGAAGGTATTCAGGGCCGATGGAGGGCGCAGTAGCTGGTCGAAAGTTACTTCGGGTAGCAAACGCTGGAACTGATGTTACTGTAAGATGCCGCGAGTGGCAGACGTCGACCGAATTGTGTGGGGCATCAGCTATGTTCTCATGTAGACTTTCCCGGCGTGTTAACTGATCCAGCTCTTGTCAGGTTTCCAGTCGGATTATACTGACTCGCTGGATCATACTGACTCGACGGATTCTACTGACTCGCCGTTTCATAGTCGCTGTGATGGCGAGAGCGGCTTCAGCTTCCTCACCTGATGATGGCGGCCAGATTGACCGCGGATATATTGTGTTACAGATGTCAGTTTTATCCGGCTGGAAACTCGACAAGAATTGAAGAGTTTATTACAAAAAGCAGGTAAGTCGAAAATAGTGATTTATTGGAACGAGGAAAACCTTTCCACCGTTTAACGTAAAGCATGAAGAGTATCCAAATGACATTCAGAGCATGTTAAATAGGAACACCTTTTTCGCCAATGTTAATCTTTAATCATGAAGCCTATAGTTTATTTTTTAAATAATGTTTTTTCTTTGGACTTGTCCAGTTTTGTAGAAAATTAAGAAATATAAAAACTAATATTTTCATTGAACTAATTTATTGAAATTTCACAATGTTCTCAATGACTACGTAACAATAAGGAAAGTATTTTATTTACAGTGAGCTGGAAACAGAGGTTATGGTTCCCATTATTAGTCTTTCATCCTCGCACCCATCATTGTTATCATAACCATCAACTATCAATTCCTCCTCTTCATTACAATCTTCGTCTCAAGTAGCATAAAGGAGTTCCTTGTAGAAGGCTTTGATTTCTTCTTGCAGAAACTGCATTAAATTACAAAGATCTCTTGCTTTAGCTGTTTGAATACTTGGATTGTTCTGGTACAGCTAATGAAGATCCAAAGTAGTACGTTCTGTATTGCTACTTCTCTTGGCGATGATATGTCTGTTTCATGGGCCAAAGTAAGAGTTCCGCGGTGAGACACAAAACCTGTCTTCCACATCAACGCGAATCATCCGTTCCTGCTGCAGTCTGAGCAGAGGTTTAGGCGATTCCTGACTGAATGCCATTAGTAGCTTGTTTAATGTCTAAAGAAGTCATCATGTTTCATTATTTTTCAACTGGAAAGGATGAGGCAGTGTACGGGCTTCAATAATTTTCCTCTCCCACGTTTCAGGAATTTCTGCAGTCGTTGTCTTCCGCTTCTTATCCCCTAGCAATGAGAAGTCTTGATCATTACGTAAATAGCCATTCTTCTCACTGGAAACAACTATGTGATCCTTTTGTAGACCTTCAAGATGTGTACTAGACTGTACAAAAACTGAACCATAACTTATTTTTGTTCTGATCAAGACACATCACGAAGAAGAACAAGCTCGTCTCGTCGCGTTTGTGTAGGAGGACACCTATGACTCCTGGACCTGTCCGGTTTTTGTTGGAATAATAAGGGACTAGTCTGCATTTTGTAGAACAGAAAGATATTCAAATGGATATATCTTGGAATCTGTATGGCTTTTGCTGAAACAAATTTCACCGGAATATAAATGTCATGACAGAGAAGAGCCAGGCAGTGTTAGCTCAAAAAGTTCGTTTTTGGATTTGTCCGGTTCTTGCAATAGACCCTTCAATTTGATCACCTGTGTTTACATTTGACACAAACAGCCACGCAAATGACGTCAACTGTTAATACTGTCCCAAGCTCCAAGTGTTAAACTTCTGTTCATTCCGAAGAACTAGTACTTTGCCATTAATTTGTATCAAGCTCTCAAGCGTCTCGTTTTTCAAAGTACCAAACTTCCTCGATTGATGCTACCAACTGAAATGTTTTGTGTTCATGCTATCATGTGAATCCAGTTAAGTACCGTGAAGGGGCATAAGTCAGTAGTCGAAAAAGTAGGACATTTGAAAGTTAGTCGGGGCAGGTGTTTGGTAACCCGTTCAGATGTGTTAGGCCTGTGTGCCTCTGGAGGGGGTCAGGGGTTTAGCGCAACTGCCAAGTAAGCATGAGTTTCCGGTTTAGGATTCCGGCCCCCAGGAAAAATGTTTATATAAAATTATTTCAAATTCATGGAGTCGTACAGCAGTAAGTGGAATCATATATTTTGCAATAAAAGACGACTTGGTTGCGGAGTGTTTTATTATTGTTCAAAGACGCGTTTCGCCCTTTAGCAAGGCATCCACTGATTATGTGCATGACAGGTAATACATAAGAAATACAAAAAGGAATTACCAAACAGGGGGTGAAGGACTTGGACTTATTTTGTTTTTAGTAGTTTGTATAAACTGGAAAAGGGAAAAAAAGGAAAGAAAAATGATCTTACAAGGCAGTATCCGTGTTGATACATTTATGTTGAAATAGCAAGAGCCTTTCTGCTCTCCTTTCCTGTTTCAGTCCTGCCTGTCCAAATTCCTTTAATTATTAGACCGTAAACGTGAGCCCATGATTGAAACTGTAAACATGAGCTGATCTATTGTCTACAGGTAATTCAACATCAGTTCTGCCCTTGTCACATCATTATCGTGTCTTTTCCCTTCTCTGTTTCTTGTTAACCCATTACCTGTAGAACTTAGAAAAAAAAATTTAAGAAACACTGAAAGCCTTCAGATGCAGCAAATCACCTTAAAATGTCACTTGGCGAAGTGTGCCTTGTGACCTGTTTTTTATGTTATTTTATTTCTTTTATTTACAAGTTTGCCATTTTATACTGCCTGCTTAGCGAAAAGAATGCCCATACTCTCCCACCGTTTTGTAACTGTTTTGTAATTCTTGTGTGAAGTCTGGCATGCAGATAATATGAGGATGCATTGCGAAATGATGATACGTGTAATTGAAGAATGATTAAACCCTGTGCAATCAAAACGGTTTTTATTGCAAAATATACAAATTTTTATATGTTCACGTTGTATAATTACAACATCTACTAGCAGCTTAGACCAAAAAACCCCAGTTAAAAAAAGCATCCAAATAGCCATCCAAGCTGCAGATTTTGTATTCTTCAGTACACATTATTCTGCCTTCAACGAGCGTTCAATAGTAACTTCAGACCGGCCTTTGTACATCAGATTTAATTCATTAGATATTTGAACTGTCTCGTCATTTCTTGCGACTGATCCCTTAACCTGCCTCCAACAATTTCTGTAAGATTGGCATTTCAATGGTACAGCGATAATCTGGCGACGTTGTGATCAGCGGTTTCGTACTGCTCCTTAAGTAACATTCAGTTTTTAAAAAATAATTCTACTATAATCGACATTATCTAACTTTTAAGTAAGCAATTTTAGAATAACTTCATCATTCCATGAATTTTGTGGTTTTAACGCTATAACAACATACGTTGTCCATAAGTGTAACACAGGAAGGCGGAGAGTTAGTAAGAACTTCTTTCAACAAATTAAAAGCACGTAACTATTCGTATGTTCGCGAAAATCTCTTGTTTTTCTTTCTATTTTTAAAACTCAAAGCAGCATCCGGCACAATTCTTCACTAGCTGCCTGTAGGCACAATAATTAAACTTTATCCTTTTCCCGCCGTTTTTTTTTCTAAATCTTTGTGAAATACTTACGACAAAACTCTTTTGTTTACCAGTCATTGTTTTATCAGTCCACAAATTTTTTGCGTAACATGACCTGAATTAAGTCAAATCTTGTCAAGCTAGTAAATATTACGTTTGTCGAGTCTGAAGACCCTAATCTGACTGATCACGAACTGCAAAACAATGGCCTTTATTAATCGGTAAAAAGTAGTTTTTTTTTTCAAAGAACTACAGGCGAGTCTTCGTCGTCATTTTCAACAATTAGTCCCATTTCTAAAATAAGCGCTTCGTTTCAAAAGAAAACATGGTGTACATTTGAACGAACGGCATGTTTTACAAAGGCATCACGTATTCTTAGCATATACGATTCAAGTCTTCTTTTCGTGCCGTAAGTGCACAGTTTTTCTGTAATTTGTGTTTATTTCAGCTCACTTAATACGCTTGACACAGAAACACCGGTTAACTCGATGTCATTTCTGCAATGTGACAGAATGGTAACGACGGTGACTTTTGCACTTGGGCATCCTCCATGTCTTCCTGTCCTGAGCATCCTCGTTTGTTTGATTGTAACTTCCTCCTTTCTTCACATCTGTTACCATACCAAACCTTATTCGTGTCTGTTAGCGTACCAACCTCCTTCTTCCTCTCCCTCTTTTTCCTTGTACTTTCCCCTCCATTATACTCTGCAATAAACAATTCCTGCGTAATACGTAGAATATCCAAGATGTTTTTCTCTTCTGTGCCATCCACATGAAAATCCTTTCCCCATTTACATCTACATCTACATCCCTACTCCGCAAGCCACCCGATGGTGTGTGGCAGAGGGTACCTTGAGTACCACTATCGGTTCTCTCTCCTATTCCAGTCACGTATTGTTCGCGGAAAGAAAGATTGCCGGTATGCCTCTGTGTGGGCTCTAATCTTTCTGATTTTAGCCTCATGATCTCTTCGCGAGATATACGTAGGAGGGAGCAATATACTGCTAGGCTCCTTGGTAAAGGTAAACTTCGACAAAAGCCCGTACCGAGCGGCAGAGCGTCTCTCCTGCAGAGTCTTCCACTGGAGTTTATCGATCAACTCCGTAACGCTTTCTCGATTACCAGATGATCCTGTAACGAAGCGCGCTGCTCTCCGTTGGATCTTTTCGACTTCCTCTATCAACCCCACCTGGTCCGGATCCCACACCGGTCAGCAATATTCAATCTGTGGGCGAACAAGTGTAGTGTAACCTGCTTCCTTTGTTTTCGGATTGCATTTCCTTAGGATTCTTCCAATGAATCGAAGTGTGGCATCTCCTATACAGATGACTTATTTTATACGGTCTTTCCGTTTTAAATCACTCCTAATGCCTACTCCCAGATAATTTATGGAATAACTGCATCCAGTTGCTGACCTGCTGTAATGTAACTAAATGATAAAGGGTCTTTCTTTCTACATATTCGTAGCACATTACACTTTCTACATTGAGATTCAATTGTCATTCCCTGAATCATGCATCAATTCGATGCAGATCCTCCTGCATTTCAGTACAATTTTCCTTTGTTACAACCTCTCTATATACTACAGCATCATCCTCAAAAATCCTCATTTAACTTCCGATTTTATCAGTACGGTCATTTATATATATCGTGAACAGCAACGGACCCACGACACTCCCATATGGCACACCTGACGTCAGTCTTACTTCAGAAGACTTCTCTCCATTTAGAATTACATGCTGAATTCTGTTCCTTGGAACTCCTCTATCCAATCACACAATATGCTCTTACTTTGTTCATTAAACGTTTGTGGGGAACTGTATCAAACGCCTTGCCGAAGTCGAGAAACGCAGCATCTACCAGAGTACCCGTGTCTATGGCTCTTTGAGTCTCGTGGATGAATAGTACGAGCTGGGTTTCACAAGATCGTCTTTTTCGAAACCCATGCTGATTCCTACAGAGCAAATTACTAGTCTCCAGAAACGTCATTATACTCGAACATAATACATGTTAAAAAATTCTACAACTGACCGACGTTAGAGATGTAGGCCTATAGTTCTGCACATCTGTTCGACGTCCCTTCTTAAAAACGGGGATGACTTACGCCATTTTCCAATCTTTCGGAACGCTTGCTCTTCTACATCGCCAGACTTGTGTGGCATACGTCGTTTCTCGTTGTGTGTCTAACCGCCTGCTAAATAATTCTCGATTTTCCGGGCAATTTAGTAATAATTTTGTAATCTCATATTATGCACATTTTTTTACAAAACGGCTAGGTCAAAATTTGACTTTGGAGTCGAATTATATGTTACTATTACAATTTGGTTTACAGAAATTACTGTTTGACGGAAAATTAATAAAGTATCTGGGATCAATTATTATTGTTACGATGGGGGGGTTCCCCAATCCTTTGTGACTGGCAGCCATTCTAAATAAAATAATTTATTACAGAAAATAATTCAACTTTTTAATTAGGCCATCAATCAGACTACGTAGAATATCGAAAGAAATGTAAAAGCAACGGAAACAAAAGTATCTGGTCAAAGTCAGGAATCGAACAATCGTTTGGGTCTAAATGGCCAGTGAAAGTTAGTACTGGTACAAAGTTTTAGTTTCGATTATTACGCAAGTTAAGAAATTTTGGATGATTCCAGATAACTTACTATAAAGTGGAGGTGTTGAACTGCATACTCGTATGGGTCATTACATTTAAATATTCCGCACTCGAAATACTGTAAGGCAAGATGTATTTACTTCTTCAATAACAGCATTTGATTATTAATACATTTTCAAAAAATATAAAAGCCAAGATCGCTGATGATTAATTTTATATAGGACGACCGGTTTCGCTGGTTTCTGCCAGCATCGTCTGGTCCAAAAGTCTTTTAACAGGGCCGTCATCTGTTAAAAAAGGAGATGACGGAAATTTAAAACATACATGTCATAAAATAAAACGAAAAGATACGTGAATTACACTCATAAGAGCAAAATCGCCCATACTTAGAGAAGAGACAAACCTTGTAAAGTCAATCAGTTGCTACATAATATAAATTAGAGTGCATAGGTGCACTATGTCATTATAATAAAATGTACTTATAACTGTGAGTGACAGTAACATATTGACAAACGATACAAGTCAAAGATAAAAGAATATGGCGCCAGATGGCAGCACAAACTAATGTTACATTAAAACCACAACGGGGTTAAAAAACGTCGTATTTTCATGGTAAGGAGATTTGAGAGCAGGGTATTTACTGTGTTGTACAGATTATACAATTAGAAGTCATTTGAAAAAAGACAACTAATACCTACGTACATGTCGTATTTGCAGTACTGGTTTGTACATACCATGAAAATATCTCTATAAAACGACAGTCAATTCTAAAAGATTATACAACAGTAGTTAGATGTTTAGGTCATACAATACTGGTTTGTGCATACCACAAAAATATCTGTATAAAACGACAGTCAATTACAAAAGAATATATAACAGTAGTCACAATGCAGCGGTCATGAAACATAACCTATTGGTGTACCACATTGCCACCCAAAACCTTTAAAGTTATATCTAATAACTGAACAATATACCACACTTCATTCTCATCCTTGAATACCTTAACCATAAAGTTCAGCTTTATATCCGAAACCTAGACATTATGTCACATGTGTAACCTAAACCTTAAACATCATATTTAAAACCTAGACATTGTGCTGTCTCATACCTGAACCTTCACCTGTTTTCCCTTTAAAAGCAGTAGGTCTGATACGTAATCAAGACCTTGTGCTCGTTTTGGTTGACCTATTATGGTATTGCAACCGTATCCATGTTTCATGACCGCTGCATTGTGACTACTGTTATATATTCTTTTATAATTGACTGTCGTTTTATACAGATATTTTTATGGTATGCACGAACCAGTATTGCAAATACGACATGTACGTGGATATCAGATATCTTTATTCCAATGACTTCAAACTATTTTTATAATCTCTGCAACACAGTCAATACTCTTCTTTGACCATGTTCCCCAGTGTCCGCACCATGAAAATATAACCTTTTTTTTTTTGCCCTTTGTGGTTTTAATATTACATTAGTTTGTGCTACCATATGGCGCCATATTCTTTTATTTTTGACTTGTATCGTGTGTCAGTATGTTACTGTCACTCAAAGTGATAAGTACATTTTATTATAATGACATAGTGCACCTATGCGCTCTAAATTATGTTATGTAGCAACTGACTTTACATGGTATGGCTCTTCTCTAAATATGGGCGACTTTGCTCTTACGAATGTAATTGACATATCTTCTCGTTTTATTGCATGACATGTACGTTTTAAATTTCCGTCATCCCCTTCTTAAGTAATTTGTCAGACAAAATAGAATATAAGTTTCGGAAAGCCAATGTTAAGATAGCTTTCAAAAAGTCAAACAATCTCAAACTAAGGTTACGCCACAACTTGAAACAGCAAAAGAATGATTATAATAAATCCGGAGTGTGCAGATTAAAATGTAATGATTGTGAACGTTTTTATATAGGACAAACAGGACGATCTTTCTGAGAACATATATACTCTCAAAACAAAACTGCTTTTGGCACACATTTACAAGATGCAAAGCAGAATGTGAATAATAATGAACATTACATGAAAATAATACATAAAAACCCAAGAAAAAATACTCAATGACCAGAATGGTTTTTATCAAAAAAAATTTTTAACATCTTTGATGATCTACTGAAAAGAAAATTTACTATTAACAATTTACCCTTCTTCTGTTGTCTAATATACATGTAGGTAATAGTCATATCCTCCCAGCGAGTCAACTTCTTCTTATTATAATGAATATCAGTGTTGTTATAGTGCACAGTTAACATTGTAAAATCATATGTAGCATTTCAGTCACTTTTACTATGTTTTATCTTGGATCTTTAACCTAGACACTGTGTATAACAATCACCTATTGGTTTACCACATTACTATCCAAAACCTTTTAAGTTATATCTAATATCTGAACATTATACCACACTTCATCCTCAACCTTGAATACCATATCACATACTTTATAGTATATCACATCCTCAACCATAAGGTTCAGCTTTATATCCAAAACATAGATATTATGTCACATGTGCAACCTAAACCTTAAACATATTTAAAGCCTAGACATTGTGCAGTCTCCTACCTAAACCTTCAGCTGTTTCCCCTTTAAAATCAGTAGGACTGTTCCGTAACCAAGGCTTTGTGCTAGTTTTGGTTTACCTATTATGGTATTGCAACCGTTTCGATGTTTCATGACGGCTGCATTTTGACTACTGTTTTATATATATATATATATATATATATAAACTGACTGTCGTCGTATATCTGTATATCTTCTCTAAGTATGGGCGATTTTGTTGTTATGAATGTAATTGACATATCTTCTCGTTTTATTGTATGACATGTATGTTTTAAATTTGCATCATCCCCTTTTTAAACAGATGACGGCCTTGTAAAAAGATTTTTGGACCAGATGTTGTTGGCAGAGACAAGCGAAACCGGTCGTCCAGAATAAAATTAATCATCAGTGATCTTGGCTTTTATATTTTTTGAACATATCATAATTGGATCGCATCCTGTAATATAAACAAACTCATTAATACATTTCCTGACTTTAATAAATATCACAATCTGTTCCTACTGTTACGCAGAATATGGTGAATAATAAAATTACCTTGGAGTAGACTTACTGGCATATTTGTTATTTTGAGTGTATCTACTATGCCCACTACTTATGTTTGCAAATTGAAAAAGTAATTTAATCTAGAAGGGGTAAATATTGAGACAGATATGGTGGGAGGTGGTAACCTTGCTTTGTTACACCCTCTCCAGATGCGGGACTTGCAGTACGACATGTACGAACACTCAGCGGCAGTAGCCAATGTGTAGCGAATTTTCATGTCGCCATTGAATCACACAGCGGGCGCTGATCAATATTCGCAATTGCGAATACATTTCTTGCAACTACGCTTTCGTTTGTGGACGACGTTGAAATCATTGTGACGACATCTACCACCTTCCACTTGTCACCTGCTGTCATAGAATAAAAGTCTAAGGTTGTCTTTCCTCCTGTACTGACTTTTTTCGTGAACTGTACATTATGAGGAGGTAGAATGGACCAAAACCAGAAAAAATGGCAAGTATGTGGCTCTAAGATGGATACCGAATAATTACGAGAACCTTGTGATTTTAGATACTGTGAAGCATACCTCGTCAATTGGTCTAGTGTTCAATAGCTCTTAATGTACACATTAAAGAGTCTACGTTCCGGTCTTCCACAACAAGGCCAGTAAGGCCTATCATTTCGCGCCCTACATTTCTTACACTTTTTCTGTTCCAGGTTATCTCAAATTTGACTTCAGCTTATTCCGTACTGTATGTGAATGAACCAATACTTTTAGTCCCGCCTCTTGTCCGTAGTTTCCATCAATTCAACGATTTAAAAAGTTTTATAGTTTTATACAGCACCCATTTAAAATTGTATAATTTCACAGAAAATAAATTTTTTACAGTACTAAGCTATTTAAAACTATATTTTAAAAAACGCAAAGGGAGTGAAAGTGCAGTGAGAGAAAGGGAAGCAGAAAGACAGTAGCCGTGGTGGAGTAGCCGAGCGCTCTAACGCGCCTTGCTGCGGACCGCGCGGTTTCGGAGGTCCATGTCCTCCCAGGGGCATGGGTGTGTGCGTTTGTCCGTAGGTTAGTTTACCTAGGTTTAAGTAGTTTGTAAGCTACGGACTGATGACCACGCAGTTTGGTCCAATAGATTTACAAACATTTGAAAGACCGTATCCCTACCTGTCGGATTTTCCTCACAGTAACTGCCTGTTAAGCAGACCTCAGTATGCACTTGACCATCCTACACAGATCTTCTGGGGTGAATTGTAAACTTTTCTAGTGTACGACATGTCTATGACAGTACTATTTTCAAGGGAGTTTTTTTAATATTTTTTGTGAACGTAATAATAGTGTTACTCATTTGTTATGTTTCATCAAAATGTTGGATGGAATATTAATACCATTGTCTTTTTGTAGCCTTTGATTATGACGACATGCCGGAACGTGGTAAGGCCTTAATGAAGTGAATTTGTAAGCAAGACAGCTAAAGTTATTTTAAGTGCATCAAAATGGCCACCAGATCTCACAGATTTCTTAAAGCAGACAGCAAGTAACTTTGTACACCTTTTATTAATCACCCTTTTAACTTGAAGACTAATCTACTTAAGCACAGAAGTCCCGGTAGGCTCGACGAAAGGGATAAACTAGCGGAGGCGGGAGCGGCGGTAAGCTGGAGGCAGAACGAGTGGGTGGCTGAGAGGCTCCGGACTACAGAGCGGCGTGGCGCGCAACTTGCAAGTGTCGCGGCGGCGGGCTGTAGCGGGCGGAAACACGATTCCTCAAGTTCGGCTGCAACTCCACAAGTCTGGTTGGCCCCTGGCCCCGGCGAGTTGCGGAGACGGTTTCGGAGAGGAGAGCCGGCGAGCGCTCGGCCGATTTGCAGCGGCGCCTAATTGGGAGCCAGTCCGCTGGGAGCGCCAGCGTAACAAGGCCCCGGGCGGCAGCCGCGCCGCCGAGAGACGCCCAGAGGCCGCCCAGCCGCGCCTAGTGCCAGCCGCGGCCGCCGCGCGGCGCCACGCGCGCCCGTCGCGCCGATAAGATTACGCGCGACTACGTGTGCGCGCTGTGATTGCTGCTCAGTGAGCTCAAAAACACAGACATATATTACTAGACTGGCAAACCTGCCTCTCTGACTGAAGCCAGATACCGCCATCTTGCCTCACCTCACGTCATAAAGTTTCTGTACGGTAATATTATGATCTTCTGACACCAGGTCCGGCGCAAGCCCAAGTGCCGCCCCGTGCGAATTGCTAAGCTGCCGTCCCCCGCCCCCCGCCCCCGCCAGTTTTCTTTTTTTACAAAACGTTTGTGGAATTTTATTTAAACAAATCTTTGTTTTCACTTTCCAGATCTACCAAGGTTTCGGCCACTGAGTGGCCAGTCTCAAAGCTTTTAGATGTAAATATAACTCTAAGCATTGAGAATAGCCACAGCGTGCCCGAAATCTATGTAGATCTGGAAAATAAAAACAGGTGAAACAGTCACGACAGTGAGGCGGAAGACAATGGAGAGAGGAAGAATAAGGAGAAGGAGCAGCATAATGATGCAATAAATACACACTCGGGCATCGACGGGTACTAATGCTTGTCGAAATATATTACGGTGGCCGAGGAGACTGAGGCGCTCCAGTCACGGTCTGCACGGGCACTACGGTCGGGGGTTAGAATCCCCCCTCGGGCATGGATATTTGTGCCGTCCTTAGTGTTAGCTAGTTCATAAGTAGTTTGTAAGTTTAGGGACTGATGACCCCATAGTTAAGTCCCTTAGACTATACAAACATTTGAACATTTTTTTGAAACATATTAACTCACTGCACTGCGGTTGTTCATTTCAAAGAACTGACACTCGCCATCTGTCGTAATTTCCATGTGACAATTCTTTCGTGTCTAATTGTGGAATAAGGGGCAACAAATTAGTCATCGCCGTATCACTTTGCTTTTCTTCGCTTTATTTTCATTGTAGCTATTGCTATGACGCGTGCTTATTTGCCGACTTGCCAATTTTTGAAGTAACAGATCATAAGAAAAATAAATTTTCCTATTCTGCAATCTTGAAGCAGAAAAATTATAACTTAAGTAACGTGCATGCGCAATACTAATTGTACGTTATATGAAAAGCACCTACCTATTACATCCCAAGTTGCAAGAAATTCGGACTCACCAATTCTTCCGTTCTTACGAAACGCAATGATTGTGTTTCTGACCAATCTTGACTCCTTCGAGAAGCTCACAATAAGTATGTGACCGATGATATCGATAAATGTATTATCAGCAATTTCTGTGGCATTACGAACAATATACAGAAATACGAACTTCGCGAAAACTGCACAACTATTGTCAAACAGAAATGAGCTCCAAAGCTAGCTAGGAAACGCTTAGAAGCAATGTTATGTTTATGGAGTTTCGTTTTAGGTATCAAAATTAACGTTTTGTTTTGTGCGAAGGAGAGGGCATTGCTGCTAAAAGATCATAGTTTCTCAGGTTTTCATCAGAATCAAAGCGACCAGTAGTTTACTTAGATGAAACATGGATTCTGACGCGTTATACAGTAAATAAATGTTGGCAAAGTGATAAAGACAGGTGTTTATTGACTCGAAAACCAAAATCTCCGACTATCACTCAAAGAGATAGCAAAACTTTTGAAAAATAATTCGAAACCCAACTTAACACGCTTACTACCGATGTCTTTATCCCTTGTAATTACTTACCCCATTCGAAATAATTCTAATTATAATAATGCGGGAAGAATAAAACTCTCGGAAACTGCCATTGAAGGGCTTAGCAAAATTGCTTCAGGCTTAACGTGCAACCGCAGTATCGAACATTGCATTCAAATTTCCAAATTAGGCGCCGGCCCTGTCTGACACGATATGATGTAAGCTTTAGCCTACTAGTTGGGTTGAACATGATTTGCATTTGAACTAACACATCCGCAATAGTTGAATTTAACAGATAGGCCAACAATGTCGAACCCTGTTTTGTGAAGAACGTCTTACGTACTCTTAAATTTTACTTACTGTCCTGGCGGCCTCACGTGATTATGTTGTTAGTCGTGTGATGTTGGCATTAGCCATTCGCATGACGATGCAAATGTTTTGTCATGACAACTTCGTTATAGGAGGGCAATTACTATTACTGAGTGAACGAGGGCACATACAAAAATCTATCAACCGTAGACACGAACAGCACTATTTACTTACTTCATCTAATATATAAAGTAGAGTGTCCGTATGTTTGTACGTGTTGCATAAAAATCTACAGTTTTGTTCCAAACTGTATGAAATTTTGTGCACGTAAGCTTCAATCCATGAGGACGGTCGCCAAAAGTGTAAGAATCACATACGATATATAGTTCACGAGATATGACGTCATAGACAATGAGATGCGCGAAAAACTGCTACATTTTGCGACAATGTAGCAATGTATTTTCACCTAAACCATTGGACCGATTTCAACCAAATTTGGTACACACATTCCTTACCGTGAGGTAACAATTGCTGCATCGTTAAGTATCACATACGGCACATGGTTCAAAATATATTACATCATAACCAATAGAAATCGCAAAAAAGCCTTACAACGCGCCGAGACTTTCGAAATACACTGTATGAGACTGACAGTACTTAGTGACTTGCAACAAACTTTAATCATAATTTCAAACCCTTATTAAACTTTTTCTCTCTGGCAACCATAGTAAAATGATGAAAGGAAAACAGTTACTCGCTTACTAGTTTTCCGCTGTTTATGGAGTAAAACTACGGCATTCGGTATGGCGTTACAATTTGTCAAATATCAAATCTTTAAAGACAGCCTAGTACGTGGGTTCATCGGTATTTTTACGAATGTTTTCTGTAAATACACATACGAGTGCTCACAGGTTTGTAGTATAGAAATATGGCGGCGAGACTTCATTGATACCAATGATACTGTATATGGCATTGCCAGTATAGTAATATATGTCTGTGCTCAAAGATAATCCGGAGGCAGTACTGTGCATTACAAGGAAGTTAGAATAAATGGAGATGCCCTCAACGCCACAGAAGTGAAGCAATTGTCGCCATATTGTGGCGACTAGTGTGTATTCGTTGCATTCTGAGTAGAAAGTGGTACTTATATGAAAATAAATCAAACTTTACTTTCATTACCTATCGATGTGCAAACAGAAGAAAAGTTACCGGCTATTTTACACAGAAATTTCATTTTTTTTTTTATTATTTAATATTTCGTACATGTTTCGGTGTTTTTCCCTCAGTGACGTGTAATTTTCATTTTTACAAAATATAGGTTCCCTTAAAATTTGAAAGATCTAGTGGTATAGAGTTTTAGTATGAATATTTAGCCGGCCGCGGTGGCCGAGGGGATTGAGGCGCTTCAGTCACGGGCTGCACCGCCACTACGGTCGGGGTTTCGAATCCCCCCTCGGGCATGGATATTTGTGCAGTCCTAGTTCGTAAGTAGTTCATAAGTAGTTTGTAAGTTTAGGGACTGATGACCCCGTAGTTAAGTCCCATAAGCTGTACAATTTTTTTATGAATATTTAAATTCGTGGAACCTGTAGAAAGAATTTTCGTGTGTTCAACATAAAACATCCTCTCTTCAGTACTTAACTTACGAAAATGATACAGCTTGGTTCTGTCATTACTCGTAAAATTTGTTCTGCATTTCCTGTGAACTACTAGATAGGCATTTCAGTTCTTGTAAAGCATTTGCATATTATCCCGATATGTAAGTCATACTTATTGTTCGACATTTTGCGTTAATAAATCACTGTTCAGCTACCTGGAAGGTCAGTATTTGTCCACAAAAGTACACTATATCAAATATATACTCAGAAATGAGTAGTATAAATGTATGAAAGTTAACTGGGCAAGAACCACACAGTGCTTCAATCTGAAAAAAGACGAGAGTCACTCCAATACAATGCACTTTTTTTTAATACAATTTTCATTCTGCATGTTTGAAAGTTTTACAGTGTGTAGATACATCCTTCCCGCTTGTTTTCAAACTTAGTTCAACCTGTTCCCGTGATTGGTGTCGTCACAGCATGTCTTCAAGATGGCTGTTACACTTGAAGTACGTCAGAAGCAACGTGCTGTCACCCAATTCCTATGCTATGAAAACTAGGCAGTGGGAAACATCCACGAGAGGTTTAAAAAGGTGTATCGAGATGCTGCTGTCGATCGCAGCGATCGCAGTCCAGTTAGTCGGTGGGCAATCAGGTTATGTGTTGTAAGCGGACACGGCAATACTGATGATTGTCCTCGCAGCGTCAGGCCTCGTACTGATTCCAAGATGTCGTAAGGCAGATTAGAGGAATGGGGATTATGCAAAGAAATGAAAATATTGTTCATAAAGGATATCTGCACACTGTGAAACTTTCGAACATGTAGAATAAAAACGGTATTGAAAAAAAAGTGTGCATTTATTTTGGAGTGGTCCTTGTATTTCATTAGCTCCGCAAGGTAGCGGACTGCCTTCACTCGACGGCTAAACTTTGCATAGCAGCGCAATCTCCCATTATTTTAACCTCCTTGGTGTATTATCATAGTCTAATATATGTCACGACACTCCAACTGCATTTTGATATACACTGTTACAAAAGTGCTCCAAGTGACTGGTAAGCTACATTCCTGAATACATCTACATCTACATCTACATGGGATACTCTGCAAATCACATTTAAGTGCCTGGCAGAGGGTTCATCGAACCACAATTATACTATTTATCTCCCATTCCATTCTCGAATAGCGCGCGGGAAGAAAGAACACCTGAATCTCTCTGTTCGAGCTCTGATTTCTCGTATTTTATTCTGATGATCATTTCTACCTATGTAAGTGGGAGTCAACAATATATTTTCGCATTCGGAGGAGAATGTTGGCGATTGGAGTTTCGCAAGTAACCCACGCCTCAGCGATAAGCGCCGTTGTTGTAATGATTCCCATCCCAGATCCTGTATCATTTCCGTAACGCTGTCTCCCCTGTATCGTGACAATACGAAACGAGCTGCCCTTCTTTGGACACTTTCGATGTCCTCCGTCAAACCCACCTGATAAGGATCCCACACTGGGCTGCAATACTCCAAAAATGGACGGACAAGCGCAGTGTATGCAGTTTCTTTAGTAGTTCTGTTGCATCTTTTAAGGATTCTGCCAATAAAACGCAGTCTCTGGTTCGCCTTTCCCACGATATTATCTACGTGTTCTTTCCAGTTTAAGTCTGAAGTAATAGTGATTCCTAGGTATTTTGTGGAGTTTACGGCCTTCACATTTGATTGATTTATGTTGTAAACAAAGTTTAACGGATTTCTTTTCGTACTCATGTGGACGACTTCACACTTCTCATTATTTAGAGTCAATTGCCAATTTTTACACCATACTGATATCTTATTCAGATCGTTCTGCAGTTGGTTTTGATCTTCAGATGATTTTACTAGACGGTAAATGACGGCGTCATCTGCAAACAACCTAAGAGAGCTACTTAGATTTTCCCCTAAATCGTTTATGTAAATAAGGAATAGCAGAGGACCAATAACACTACCTTGTGGAACGCCCGATATCACCTCTGTTTTAGTCGATGCCTTACCATCGATTACTACGAACTGTGTCCTCTCTGACAAGAAATCCCCTATCCAATTGCAAATTTGGGGCGATATACCATAACCACGCAATTTGATTAAAAGCCGTTTGTGAGGTACGGTGTCAAAAGCTTTCTGGGAATCAAGAAATACGGAATCGATTTGCGAACCTTTGTCGATAGCACCAATCACTTCGTGTGAATATAGAGCTAGTTGTGTTTCGCATGAACGATATTTTCTAAATCCGTGTTGACCTTGGGTCAATAGATCGTTCTGTTCGAGATAATTCATAATATTTGAATACAGGATATGTTCCAAAACCCTGCTGCAAATTGACGTCAATGAAATAGGCCTGTAGTTTAGTGGGTTACTCCTACTGCCTTTCTTGAATATAGGTGTGACCTGTGCAACTTTCCAATCTTTTGGTACAGATCCTTCTATGAGAGAGCGGTTGTATATGACTGTTAAGTAAGGAGCTATCGCTTCAGCATAATCAGATAGAAATCTAATGGGTATACAATCCGGTACGGTATTGGATGAGTGAGAATAGTATTGTTTATATTGATTTAACGTACTTTCTACACTAATAAACGTATGTAATGTCATAGAAATAAGCACTAAGTGACTGCAGGTAGGGAGACGAAGCACAATGAAACAATGTCTAAAATTTCTGACAAGGCATGAAAAGGTAAATTGCAGGGCAGATTTGAGAAGATCTCATTTACAAGGGGATTACTAATTTTCCTATTGAATTAATATAAGCATTACATAAGTAAGGTTATATCAATGTGGAATCAGGAAGGTCTTGGTCGGAATACCTTAAATTCAGTATTTCAAGCAATCAATGTTTATTAAAAACAAATAGCAATCATAAATGGCAATATAAACACTAGGTTTCCAACGTAATCTAAACCATCTAAAGATAGCCAGGATCATGAAAACTTAAGAAATGGTT
Organism: Locusta migratoria; assembly: GCA_026315105.1. Lineage (NCBI taxonomy): Eukaryota > Metazoa > Arthropoda > Insecta > Orthoptera > Acrididae > Locusta > Locusta migratoria. Next base: position 325,947,399 of record CM048748.1, read on the forward strand.
TCTACTCGTCTGAAGGGCTGCAATTAAATTAGCAAAACACTCTTTTAAAATCGGCCTTCGCTGACAACAGATAAAAAACGTAAAATTTAAGAAAAGACTTCAACTAGCCTGAAGGGTAGCAATTAAATTAGCAAAACAAATTACCGCAGAAGAAGCAACATAAAGGGTGAACACTAATCAATTCCCATTGCAGCAAACTCGGATCAGTAACGTCTTTCGCAGCAAGAGAACGGCGTGTGGCCGCAGGGGGGAAAATTACAAGGGAAAGGGTATGGCTAAGGAGTGTCCGAACGAATTGAGGACCTACAGCATTAACTCGAATAGAAGCTCTAAGGTCGCACAACATTGCCCAAAGATACGACTACGGGTTGGCATAATTTGCCCATAGAAGTAAAACACTACGCCTATGATTACAGCTGTCCTCCGGTAAATAAAAGGAAAAAAAAACAGAGAAACTTAAGTATATTATAACCAGCAAATAGAAGTTAAGAATGTTGTAAGAATAAATGGACGAGTGGCCACTCAATCAGTCCTAGATGCTATCAACCACGACAACCTCTGTCAGTGATCGAAGTACATGTACTCACAAGGACATAGGCGTGGAAAACCGCTGAGGGTCAACTAACCACCATAAACGAAGACGTGGACACAATGACAGGAAAGTACATGGCGAGCCAGGAGGAAAAGACGACAACTAAAACAAATAATTAGACATAGCCAAGCAAAGAAACTACTTAATTCCAAAGTCCAATAATCGTTGTACATGGCGTGTCAGGCTGCCAGGATAGACTGTTCGTAGATGGAAGCAAGACTGTTTTAATCCAAGTTGAGGACACCGGAGAAGCAGGTAGATCGCAGGCTCAAGTGTACATGAGGCCGCCTTCGTCACATGGAACATACTAGGCGACACCGCGCGCCCGGCAAGTGTCACATCACTCCGTAAACATTGTCGACACGGCCGGGCCATGTCCGTTCTGACACCCAAACCTTCAGATGTCAGACACTCATATCGGTACCAAACACTATATAACGTAGAATATCAGCCGAAACTTCTATGTAGTTCGTGCTATGTGCTGCCGTCCAGGAGAACGTGCGTAAACGGGAAATACATAACACCTGCCCTACGGAGCACAGGAAAAGCGTATCTGTAAGGGTCTGCCGCACTGAACCCTCCTGGGGTAGTTGGTAGAGCGAATGTTTGTTGTTACAAGGGTCCTCGGTTCAAACCATGGTGGCACGATTTTTTTTTGATTTTTTTATTTTTTTTTTTTTTTTCTGTATGATGTTGCAAATTGTTCTACCTCGACAAACGTACACCGAGTGTTACATGGGAAAACATGTTTCTGAAATGTAAAAGGACTGTTTGGATTTTATTGCACTGTGTTATCAAAATTTTCAAATGTTTGTAAATCTATCGGACAAAACTGCGTGGTCATCTGATCTTAGCTTACAAACTACTAACACATTCGCGCTCGGTGGTGGGTTTGTGCACCACGTTTCTCTATCTCTGACTTTTGCACCTTGGAAACAATGGAACGTAGATATATCTTCCTGCTCTTGTCTCAGTACAGCAAAGATATGGCACTACATTTACAGCATTGTTGTACTGCTGAATTGTTGAAGCGTGGGGTACTGTCCAGGGCTTAAACTGTTGGTTCGTTTCATAGAGCGAAATGGCTGCACATCATTATTACAAAAGGTAAATATATTGCAAAAAATCTTATGTTGTGGAAACTACTGTTTGAATTGCCTTTGGAGGACTGTATACCATATTTCTATAAGATGGCATGAGGTTATGTAAAATACTGTGGCTGAAATTTCTACTGAAACTTAATTGGTGCAGTAATGCACATGGGTATACAATCTGCCGAAATGGCAACTCAGCTTTCTAGATCGAATTTTATGAATAATTATACTCATAGCTTAATTTATACGTTGCTTTTTACACCAAAAAGAGCTTATTATTGTGACTACAGAGGCCTAAGTGTGGAAGAGTTTTTGGCTTTGCCAGAGGAGTTCGATATTGAAGATTTTGAAACGGCAAATTCTTTGGATTTGTGCTTTGCTCCCCCTGATGTCAGGGGCGACACAGACGAAGACAGTGCAGATCAGCATTTAGGTGGTGAGATCAATAATATGAATTGCCATCAGTTGACAGCAGAATGTGCAGAAGTTGTACGAAAGGCTAACGATGATGAAATAATTGGTTTCTGTGACACTGAACCCGAACATCAAGGGACAAACACTCAAAAATTGACTACAGAAGCTGACTTAGTTCCTGTAAGAAATACTATCGAAGACAAAACAGTTGGTTCCAATAAAACAAAACAACTTCATCAACAGATGTACCGCATGTCACAAAACAAATGACTAAAACAGTTTGCACGAGATGTTTTGCCTCTGAGCTTACAGTAACGTTAGAAGTATTCTATGCATTGTCATAATTACTGCAGTATGATACTGCAATGAATACTTACCACTACGACTACTGAAGCGCCTGAAAACAACTCAATGCCAAAAATGAGGAAAAATCTAATACGATGGCCAAAAGTGCCAATAAACGGTCATCATATGCTGATGACAGTACATTTGACATGTTAGATGATTAACTGGAATACACTCCACAAATTCTGAATTCAGCAGTGGTATAATATAGAGAAAAGAAGGTTATTTGCAACATGTATAGAAACCAAAAAGTAGTTATAAGCGTCGAAGGCGTAAAAGGAAAGCAATGATGGGAAAGGAAATAAGACGTGGTTGTTACCTATGCCCAATGACATTCAAATTGGTATACTGACCAAGCTCCGAGAGAATGAACTCTCAGAATGGGACCTGGAAGAGAAATTGAACAAACTAAACGGTGTCTCGAAAAAACCGTATAAGATGAACAATAACAAGAGCAAAACAAGGGTAATGGAATGCTGCTAAGAAAATCAGGCGATGATGTAGGAATTAGATAACGAAATAATAATTATGAAGTCAGCAGGGGTAAAAATAGGCAACTGAAGGTTATTTACAACTTGTACATAAGCCAAATAGTACTTCTTAGAGTTGAAGGGTATGAAAGGGATACAGTCGTTGTGAAGAGAGCAAGGTTTGTGGCCTTTCTCCAATGTTATTCAGTTTGTACATTGAGCAAGCTGTGAAGAAAAGCAAGGAGGAATTTTGAGATGGAATTAGAGTTCAGGGTGAAAAATAAAAAAAAAAAAAACATTGCGTTTTGTAATTCTGTTAGAGAGAGAGCAAAGGACCTGGAAGGGTAATGGAATGCCGTCTTAGAAAATAAAGCGATGCTGGACGAATTATATTAGGTAACGAAACAATAGAAAGTGCTACACGAGTTTTATTACTTGGGAAGTAAAATAACATATGATAGTCGCAGTGCAAATGATTTCAAGTGCAAAATGGTTATGGGTAGATAAGTGTTTCTAACAAAGAGAAATTTGTTAACATCGAATGTTAATTGAAGTATTAGGAAGTCATTTCCGAAGACATTTATTTGGAGAGTTGCCTTATACGATAGTGAAACATACACGATAAATACTTCAGACAGGAAGAGGATATAATCATTGGAAATTTGATACTTCAGACGAATTCTGAAAATTAGGTGGCTAGATCGCGTAACTAATTAGGAGGTAATGAATAGAATTGGGGAGTAGAGGAATTTATGCCACATAGTTTCGTAGACCTTCAAGGCGTAATAGTTCTTTATACTTCCTTAGGATCTGGATGTTTAAGTCTGACCATTACATTTAAAACTTGTGAATATTATTAAGCGTGGGTAGTTTGACTGTAAGAAGACTCGACATTCTTGTATAATACTATTCTACGAATACTAAGAGATCGCACACAAAGAAATCCTACTTGCCTTTTATTTTTAATGTTGTTTGGATGTGTAGTTTCTTCCCGAATTCTGTAGTAAAGCAATTTTAATTCCTATTTTAAAACTAGGAGATGACTCTACAAGCCGCAGTGTCGCCCGCGTTAGCTGTGCTGGAAAAACTTGAGAGCGAATGGCCAGGCACCGTCTTCTTGGATGTTAGAATCCATGCGACTCCTTAGTCGCTTTCATTGTGGCTTCAGGAAATGTCCATAACCTTTGATAACCTGCCCTTCCTCGAGACAGCTGAATAATAGTCTTCACTGCCACAGCATCTCCTTTTGGGTTTATTTTTTTGAGACTGGCAAGGACTACAATACTACAAGAAGGAACCTTATCTTCAGTCAACTCCACGAGCGGGGATTTTGCAGTTATCTTGCAATTTTTATTTTCATTCTCCGCTCTGTTTAAGTAATCGATTTGGTTTCTCAGTCTTTTCATCTTCTTCCAGTCTTGCAACGGCAACAAGTCAACTGAAATTAGCTCTTCGAAGATTGTATGAATGGACAGTGAAGACTAGTTTTAAGTTTTTAACCGAGAAGTCTGTGTGTATTCATTTTATCCGCTCCCATTCCGTTTTAAACTTACTTGTCCTGAAGACGAGAGCTACTGTCCTAACTGTGAAAGACACCATGTGCCTCATATTTGACTCCAAACTGAGAAGACAGGACTTGGCTGCTATAGTAGAGCCTTCGTGCTGTCTCGGAGTGATTATGGGAGCACGGTGAATGGATCTGCACAACCATCTTATTTAAAAATATTAGGTGCACCATGAAGGCATTCGGTGGTCCACAAGAGCATTTGGAACAAGCCCAATACCGACTGCCTTTGATGAGGCTACTGAGGCACTACTCTACTTCAGGCGACATCTGCTGATGGCGGCCCAGGCGTTAGATCACTATCCCGCCCTATAAATTTGCGTCCCATAACTTTTCCCAATAATAATTGTAATAATAACAATAATTTCGTGAGGCTCATTGCTCTGGTGCAAGTCTTTCACTTGGACACCACTTCAGCGACTTGCGAGTCCCTAGCCTACCTAGTTATCCAACGGAGGGAAGGGAAACTACAGCTTAACGTGGAATCCGAACGAAAGGCTGTTGCGTAATAGGCCAAGAGCGTCGAGGACCATTACGATATGCGCGTAGGTCTGCCTTTTAGGAATTAGTGTGCCTGATTTTAACGTTTTTCGTAGAGGTTGGAGTAAATTTCAACCGTGGATCAGGCAGAGCCTCAGATCAATTTTAATTGATGGAGCTGATAACGCTACCAAGGACGCCAGTAGAGACCATGTAAGTCAGTGAGCTACACTCCTGGATATTAAAATTGCTACACCATGAAGATGGCGTGCTACAGATGCAAAATTTAACCGACAGAAAGAAGATGTTGTGATATGCAAATGAGTAGCTTTTCAGAGCATTCACACAAGGTTGGCGCCGGTGGCGATACCTACAACGTGCTGACATGAGGAAAGTTTCCAACCGATTTCTGATACACAAAAAGCAGTTGACCGGCATTGCCTGGGGAAACGTTGTGATGCCTCGTGTAAGAAGAAGAAATGCGTACCATCACGTTTCCGACTTTGATAAAGGCCGGATTGAAGCCTATCGCGATTGCTGTTTATCGTATCGCTACATCGCAGCTCCCTTTGGTCGCGATCCAATGACTGTTAGCAGAATATGGAATGGGTGAGCTCGGGAGGGCAATACGGAACGCTGTGCTGGATCCCAACGGCCTCGTATCACTAGCAGTCGAGATGACAGGCATCTTAGCCGCATGGCTGTAACGGATCGAGCACTCACGTCTCGATCCCTGAGTCAACAAATGGGGACGTTTTCAACACAACAATCATCTGTACGAACAGTTCGACGACGTTTGCACTAGCATGGACTATCAGCTCGGAGGCCAAGGCTGGGAGCGCCTGCGATGGTGTACGCAAAGACAAACCTGGGTGCACGAATGGCAAAACGTCATTTTTTGGGACGAATCCAGGTTCTGTTTACAGCATCATGATGGTCGCTTCCGTGTTTGGCGACATCGCGGTGAACGCACATTGGAAGCGTGTATTCGTTATCACCATACTGACGTATAACCCTGCGTGATAGTATGTCACCTCTTGTTCGCATCGACGGCCGTTTGAACAGTGGCCGTTACATTTCAGATGTGTTACGTGGGTCTACCCTTCATTCGATCCCTGGGAAACCCTACATTTCAGCAGGATAATGCACGACAGCCTGTTGCAGGACGTGTACGTGCCATTCTGGATACAGAAAATGTTCTACTGCTGCCCTGGCCAGCACATTCTCCAGATCTCTCAACAATTCAGAAGGTCTGGTCAATGGTGGCCGAGCAACTGGCTCGTCACAATACGCCAGTCGCTACTCTTGATGAACTGTGGTATCGTGTCGAAGCACCATGGACATCTGTATCTATACACGCCATCCAAGCTCTGTTTGACTCAATGCCCAGGCGCATCAAGGCCGTTATTACGGCCAGAGGTAGTTGTTCTGGGTACTGATTTCTTAGGATCTATACACCCAAATTGCGTGAAAACGCAATCACATGCCAGTTCTAGTATAATATATCTGTTTAATGAATACCCGTTTATCATCTGCATTTTTTCTTGGTATAGCAATTTTAATGTGCAGTAGTGTATTTCCTTGCATGACAACCTCTCTATGTTCCAGCAGAGAGTTGTACGGTTGTGGGAAGGTGAATGGTAGGCAGTGAAGGAGAATAAGCTGCGATCGGTGAAACCAACTTGTCGACCGCCGCGGTACTCTGGCCGCTCACCGCGGCAGGATGAAGTGCGTCTAACACTCCTCCGCATCGGACACTGCCACTTCAGGCATGTTTCTTTTTCTACGACGTGAGGATATTCCGATTTGTAGTGCTTGTGGCGTACATATAACTGTGCGTCACATTTCAAATGAATGTGTTTTATATCTTGTTGCCATGTCTGAAGCAAGTCTTTGTGGTAATCTGCACCTCCACTTAAGGGGAGGTGCCAGTTCTAGTATAATATATCTGTTTAATGAATACCCGTTTATCATCTGCATTTTTTCTTGGTATAGAAATTTTAATGTGCAGTAGTGTATTTCCTTGCATGACAACCTCTCTATGTTCCAGCAGAGAGTTGTAAAGTTGTGGGAAGGTGAATGAGAGAGTTGTAAAGTTGTGGGAAGGTGAATGGTAGGCAGTGAAGGAGAATAAGCTGCGATCGGTGAAACCAACTTGTCGACCGCCGCGGTACTCTGGCCGCTCACCGCGGCAGGATGAAGTGCGTCTAACACTCCTCCGCATCGGACACTGCCACTTCAGGCATGTTTCTTTTTCTACGACGTGAGGATATTCCGATTTGTAGTGCTTGTGGCGTACATATAACTGTGCGTCACATTTCAAATGAATGTGTTTTATATCTTGTTGCCATGTCTGAAGCAAGTCTTTGTGGTAATCTGCACCTCCACTTAAGGGGATACAGAATCGGATTTTGGGTTAAAACAATCGATTTTCATTTTACTAGCCTACTCTCTTCCGCCAAGTTTCCTCTTCAAAATGACGTATCATACGTAACTCTACTACAGTTATAACTATTTTATTCTTATAGATTTGCAAGATCGGGTATTGCGCTTTAGTTATACGCATCTCTAATGTCTAACCATAAACGTTTTGGCAGTGCATGTATGTGACATGAATTCAAATATCCCGCTTTCCAGCTACTCTTTATACACTATTTGTCCGAAAATGTTTCTCTCTGGTTTCATCACGTTACTACTTGTGACTTGGAATTGTTTGTAAATAGTGTGTTACATGAAAGGGAAAAACTAAATGATGGGAAAACCTTGGATGGCAATGGAAGATTGATTGATTCCGTGATAGTCCACATTCAAAATAGCTATGGCCTTGCAATCAGGCAATTTTGAAGAAATGAGGAAAGCTATGTGGGCTTTGTATTTCCACACCGCATCCACAGATGAATATCCAGATCATGGTTTGTGCCCCGAAGGTGAAAACAGCTGGTAAAAATACAATAGGGGATTAACAATTAGAGAGAAGTACATTCACCATCACAGACTACCATTCGTCATCATGGAAGAAATAAAGCCCACTTCCAGAGTTATGGCTAACATAGGTCTTCTCATGAAGTGTCTTCACGGGAAAGCCCAGAACCCCAACGAGTGCTTGAATAGTGTGAAATGGCATCGTCTCCCAAAAACAGTGTTTGTAAGAATCGATACACAGTATTTTGGTGTGTATGATGCTGTGGCAACCTTCAATCTTAGGAATGTAACTAAATGCCAGGTCCTTGAAAAGATGGGTTTCCGTGTTGGTTCCCGCAGTTATGCGCTATGTTGACTTAACATCAGCACAGACTACTGCATGCTGACAGTAAAATCAAGACATTAGTGAAAAAAGCAAGACAGGTGCAGAGGGGTGCCGAAAGACTTTAATATAATTATAAAGACTGTGAAGGAGTATTAGCTATGGATCAGGAATGTTTTAATATTCTTTCCTCGTTTCCCGTAAGTTTACTTTTTACTTCTTCTAGGAACACTAACTCAGGTACTGATGAACCTGGGCGTCTGAAATTTTTATGGCTTAGTCAAATGGGTTTCTTTTACATACTGAAACAATGATTTTTTAATTACTTGAGTTACAGAAAAGTTAGGGGGTGATAATCTAGTAAAAAGTGATGGGAAAAATGTACTTTAAAGTAAATTTGAAATGTCTCTGTAAGGAAAACACTTTGACAATAAACTGTTGTTTCAGTATTGTTATAAAACGTCAATGGTCGTACAGTAAAAATTTTATCCCTCTATCTCCAGTAGTTTGTGAGAAAATGTTCCGTGTAGTAGGCATATTTTAACATCGCGGGAATAGACGAATGCGTATCCCCTTAAGCTGATCATAGGGGAGTGTGATTTGTGTGGATTTTGTCCTTAAGGTTTAGGCTGGGCTGTTTTAACTCCTTATCCAACCTTACCTTTAGTAGACAATTCGCTCATTTTCTATTGCACTGTCTTATTTGTCAACCCTTTCGTGATTGATATGACATATATGTCTCCAGAATGAAACTTTCACTCTCCAGCGGAGTGTGCGCTGATATGAAACTTCCTGGATGATTAAAATTGTGCGCCGGATCCGGGACTCGAAACTGTGGCCTTTGCCTTTCGCGGGCAAGAGGTCTACCACTGAGCCCATCCCGACACGACTTACGTCCCGTCCTCACAAGATCAATTCTGCCAGTACGGCAAGAGGAAGGTCACTGGGTACATAAATGTTTGTGTGGTACACGACAGAGGGTACCTTGCAGAAAACTTTACCGACAGAGGGAAAGGTGGAAACGAACAGAGAAATGGGAGAGAAAGAGATGGATGCAGAGAGGGGGGGAAGGGGATGTGGACTACGAAAGTGTAGGATAAATAAACACCCGGGGAACGCCGGGTTTACAGCTAGATCGTAATAAAACTAGTGGGACACCACAACGGGCGGAATTGACCGATTTGATTAGCAACGTGAAAGACATAGCATAGGCAGACGATCTATAAAATGGTGGCAGCGACTACTTTATTTTTTGTTGATCTGGCTATTATCAACTTTACATATTGTTTCAAACACAACGGTAGAAGACAGATCAATTCACCTTTCGCCTCAGATTGTCAATACATCTGATTAATGAGTATTCTTCCAAGAAAAAGAGAGGTGCGGTGCTCACTTTCATTCCAGAAAAGAGAGGAGTGTCTAGTGTGCCGGATGATGTCCGCCTCATGGACGTAGGTAAACATGTAACTAAAGACAGTGACACTAGGAAACGGTGCAGATTCTGCAGCGCAAACTCTAAAGAGAATAGAACGAAAGTGGTCTGCACTGCTTGTGGTGTACCACTTTCCGTCACACCACGTTTCTCCAAGTTTCATGGCATGTAAGGTCATGTAATTTTTGACAATCTTTTATGAAAAATGAAATGTAATGAATATTTCTTACACTGTCAGTAGACAAATAAAGGATTAAAGACATGTATAATTAGTAATTAATTTTTTCCTTGGTAAAGCCCGTTTATGTCTATAAAAAGAAAATTAGGAAATCACTCAGTCATCAGAAAAGGTATTCCGCGTAGGTTCGTGAGACATATGTGTTCCATTCCTATTGTGAAAAAAAGGAGACTTTAAAAAATATTTTGGCAGTGAATATAATAATGGGATTGGAAAAAAAACCATTAAGACCTTAATATTTTGAAAATCTGAAAAAATGATTTTTATCCATGAAATGTTTAGTAATAGACAATAATAATTATTGTTTTGTGATTTGCTTCAGCTTCACGAATATCTTTCAATATTCCACTTCTTTTAATTCCCTTTCCTTCACACTCCTATCATCTTACATTCGGTCGGGCACTACAGGCATCGTTGTCGCGCTTCAAAACCGCTGTATCCATCCACCGTCCATTCCCAAGTGAAATGAAACTGTGAGGTATGCATTCACTTCGTAGTCAGAAAGTAAAGTTAACTCCGAGCGTACTGCACAAATTTTTACGACGCAGTCATAGATCTTTGCTCAACCACAGTGGCGCATTGAGCTGCCCATCTAAACGTTGTTTCTTTCCCTTTTTTTCTATGTGGCCGCGTTATTAACATTTTTTAGAAATTTCTAAAAACTAAAAGGCCATTTTGCGGCTCCTCAGGGGCTTAGCATGAATTTGCTGAGTACGGGCTTGGCGAACCCGGGGTCCTGAGCTGTGGGCTGTGTCGCGCCAACAGTCCGCTACACCGTAAGCAATGTGCGTGCTTCAACGACCATCGTTCGGCGCGACGGTGGAACGTTGTACGTTTCAGAGCCCGGGGATCTTGGCTTAATCGCCCGGGTCGCGAGGACGATAAACCTCAATCTCAAGGTGTGCTACGTGCCGAGGAGATGCATGGCTCTTGAGGATGAACAGTCGTTAGCGAGCAACCTCTGAGGAACCTGCCGCACCTCAGTTGTATAAGGCTTACCCAGGCAAGCGGGGCTCTGCCTGGGTGGACCTTATTTCCCTAGCTGCTCGTGGGACGGAAATGAAACAAGCCATAAATAGCGTGGGCGGTCGCAAAAACGCCGTCTCTATGAGAGGAAGAAACGAATGGTGCACGGTATGACCCCCGATTCAACAACATCTGCTGTGATTTTAAGTATAGTTGATTATTAGTTCCACCTCTATTGTGGTTCACTTCTTCTTTTTATGTTGTAATTATGGCCAACACTGTCTTCCTGTACGTCTTCTGTACTGGCTGCAGAGTGCATATTTTTAACCATACATGAAATCCTGTGATCTCTTAGCTGGGAACAGGGGACTGATGACCCGGCAGTTTTGTCCCCTTTAAACACCCAACACCAACCAACCATTTTGCGGGTAACATAACAGAACAGCAACAGAAATATACAAATGGAGAAATTTCCACTCCCACAAAGGAAAAATAACCCAAATACTTTCGGGGGAAATTCCGTTTCACTATCAAGTAAAATAAATATATTTACATTAGTGGAATCATAAGTGAAAACCAAAGAAATGGAAAGAAAGAAAGATTAAAGTTACGTCACACTATTGAATACTCCTTCTTTGTAGCATTCTGTAAGTGACAAGAAGAAGGAAACTCAAAGCGACCTATTCCGATGTGTCTTAAAGAGAAAGGAAGATGCAATTCCTGTAACATGAAAAGAAAATAAAAAAATCAAAGAATAGCATTTATGGTGATTTGTTTATTTCCCAGTATTCCAATCAATGACACAGTCGCAATTCACTGACGTAGTACTCATTGGTGGCCATGGATAAGCGCCACCGCGTGGAAGTTGGCGTAGTGTTAGTCATAAGAGCGGAGCGATTTCGTCTGTTGGTGGACACTCCACAGATAGGCCATTTACGCCACACTGTTCCCGAGGTGGAGGGCGATTATTGCAAAAGGCAGAGTACCCCAGTTAGCCACAGAGTGGAATTATGCCTGGTGCGAGGGAGCAGCTGTGTGTCCAGCATGGTGAACCACTTCACAGTCACACTCATGGAATGGTTTCGTTAATGACGGCTACCATGCCTAGGCATATCTTCCATACCGGTGACATACGGAGACACTGGAGCCAATGTTCACAGGTGTCAGGAACATTGCACAGGGCACAGATTGGCGAGGCCATAAAATGTATGTCGGCGAGTCGCTGATTTGTCTTTATGCCATTATTAAACAGGCAATCCCATAATCCCACGGACCTCTGTCAGTAGGAGGGGGGCTAAATATGTTCTCCCATATTCGCCGCCAGTCGCCTGTCGGGTGTCTGATCTCCAGTTTGTGGACTGGTGGGCGTCCCCGAAGTTTTTCATATACCAGTCTCGCTATGCGGTTCCGATCGGTTAATGTCCGCAGGATAGAACTCCTATTGAGGTAGTAGTGCCGCATAAACGACAGTTTGAAGGGGACACCAGTGAGCAATATCGGTGCCCTTTCAGATTGATCTCGGTAGTGCGCTAATATCGCCGCAATCGAGCCCTGTGGGCGGGTGGTTTGCGAGGCAGCCGTACGGTGGATGAGTTACGCTGCACATTTGCGCGGCTGGAGCTATGCGGCATTTAGAATATGGTCCGCCATTGAAAGTTACGAAATGGTTGTCTTTTCAAGTTTAGCTGCGTGGTGCTGTGGGGTTGATATGAAATACCACATACGTCACATGATACTTCTCTGATTGTATACATATTTCCCTATATAGTCTTACTTTACAACGATGTACAACTCATTTTGATTTTTGCTTATTATAGACTCGCCGCTCACGAATAAAAGACCATGTTTGAGGTAAAACTTGATTTTTTTTCCTGGAGAATACAAATCTATATAAGTTACTTAAGCTATTTAGCGGCCACCCACGAGTAGGTAGGGGGTCAGGGGATCTAGTTCAGTATCATTCGAGTTCACCCTTCGAGACTAACTCATTGTAACTGCTACAAAATGTATCTATTTGAGTTTTCAAAATATGTATATGTTTTGATGTAAATGAGGGAATGTGTGGACAAATACAATCACTGTTCTGCAGTGGAAGAAAGCGCCTCAGACCGGTGTCTGTCACTTGTGAACCTTGGTCTGGTTTTCAAAGCTTTAAGTATTTGTCTTGGCGACAAAGTCAGATCTTCGACAACCGCTCTGTCCTAGTGCTTTTGTTTCTGACTTTTCACTTCTTTCAGTTCTGTTGATGATAAAAATTCGAGTAGCGACGTGGTTAAGAAATTACGTTAAACTGTTTGTCCCGCTATAACTTAATGGGTAAATCAGATCGAAGGCCGGAGGGAGCTTATGGCATACCACCTCCTAACAGGACCACGCCTAATAGCGCACTGTGTCGTTCAAATGAATCTTTAGATTGTTTACCGCTCTACCTATGAAGGCTGAGAAGTGCTGTTTGCAGAACTTTGTAGAAGAAAACATGTACATCATAGCTATCGCTTTTGGATGTAGTCTAGAATACGGAGGATGTTTCAGGGGGAATACTAAATATGTTTGGGGGAGGTAGGTTAGTAAAATTGGAATTAAAATATACACACAGCCTGTGTTCAATTTGTACTGGGTGCAGACAGAGCTGTTAAATGTAACGTAAACAAATATAAAGTGAACGCAAGTGAGGACATTTTTCACTGAATCTGCCGTCAGTTAGTGGACTCATACTGAATTAATAACGCATGTTTCTGTGCCTTCTGCATTTTCTTTTAGTTTAGTTAACCGGTGTCTCCTTACAAGGCTATTTTCAGATTTTTAAGTCTTGTAAGCCGAAATTCGGTTAAGTAAATAAACTTGTAGAAAGTAAACAAAATTTTGCTTTTAATATTCAATATGATGATGTTCTACCAGCAACCGACGGAGGAATCACTGAAACAGTTCTCTTTTGTCTTTCCTTCAAGTGTGTTTAGGTTACATACTAACATCTGTAGCCCTGAAATGAAATAAATGGTCTCATGTTGGTATGGCATTTTTATTGCAATTCATCTATATCACCATTTACTATTGCATCTGAAACACCCTGCATATTCCATGGAAGGTAGGAACAAAAAACTGCCACTCGCCATTCGAAACTTCTGCAGTCATAGGACCTATTGCATATATATTAATTGTAACCACACATCTAAGATAGAGGTCTGATTTCAACCACACATGACGACATGTAAATATCAATAAACGGTGAAAGTTCCACCGTATCGTAGTATTTTTTACGAATGTTACGCGTTAATTCTCGAAACACTAATCAGACATGCAGATCGTTATTAATTAGAATTTTGTCACATTCAGAAAATGCGTGAAATTGCGGTTCGGGAAAAATTTTCCACAGGTTTAATTTAATTTGTAAAATTTGAATTCTCGGAACCATAAGACAATTTATTTACCAAACTTTTTCACTGAATGCGACGTTACTGCAGCGATAAAGTTGTTTGAATAGATGAAAGCCTGACCGTTCGCACGCGAACGGCCCACACGTTCGCAGTCCGTGCACAGAGAGGGGGAACTGTTTGATATGAGCAAATCTGCTCTACAGTACAGGATGGTCATAATTAAACTGATGGTATTCTGAAAGCTACAGTGCTACCTCGAACTATCGCAAGAAGTAGAATCTTTGTGGGTATGTAAATAATCGGTGCGCTCACGGAATATTATGAAAAAAATTATTATAGGAGGGTTATCACTTAAATAGTGGTAACACTGCTGTGGAGACACTATGCAATGGAATCTACTGTTGTTGCTAACAACATACGTTGTTGACATACGAACCTTACCTCCGAGCAAATAGACAAGCCCGTCCCACGACATCGACGTGCGCACAATCGAGGAAAACACAGTCACTTGTGAGCGAACGCTCGAAGGTAACGGTGTCACTCACTACGTTTACATGCAACACATCTCTCGGAAGACAAATACCAAATTAGGTAAACCGTTTTTCGCTGTCGTGTTTACATGGCATAGCCTTAAGCGGATTTCCTAGCCCACTTAATATGGCGGCTTAAAAACAGCTGATTCAGTTCCTAATTTAGTCAACACAATCGCTATTTTTCTTTATTTAAATACACAGATTTATGCTCACTCTAATATTTGTACTTTTATTTCACGGTATAAATTGTCACTCTGTCCATGTGTGTCGAAAATTCTTAACAAGAAAACACAATCTGACAAGTCGAGAACGCTTCAAAAACGGTTGCGTTTACGTGGGCACGAAAATAGATTGTGGAACTGGAAAACCGCTTTGCATAAGTGGATTTCCCGAATCGATTTTGGAGTGTTTACATAACCAACCAAAAGCGGATTTGGGAAACCGGTTTACTAAATCCGGTTTTGGGAGCCCATGTAAACGTGGTGACTATGTTTTCGAAACAGGAACAACGTAGTTGGATCAAGACTGAATGTGCTAGAGGTCGTAAAACACGACAATGTCATCAAGGCCTTTAAGAGACGTGCCGGGAACCGGCATTGTCGTACACAACAGTGGCACGTTGGGTAAAAGCCTTCAATGAAGGTCGGAACACTGTGGTAGACATCATCGGGCAATTCGTCCTAGCGTCTCTGAAGAAGAAGTCCATACTGTTGGCGTGTTAGTAGATAGTAATCGAAGCCAGACGATTCGTGAGTTCGCCCACGAAACCGGATCAGGGCATACGACTGTGCTTCGCATCCTGAAGGAACGCCTCGACTGGTGAAAAATTGCATCAGGATGGGTGCCGCATGAATTGACGCATTACGACGCTGCTCAGACACACTTGGAGCGCTACGAGCGCGAAGGAGAGGCTTTTTGCGCCATATCGTAACACTGGATGAGACGTGAGCCACATCGTACTAGCCAAAACTGAAGCACCAATTCAACGAATGGCGTCAATAGGGGTCGCCGCGAAAGTCGAAAGAGCGTCGGAGCCCCAGTATGGTCAAACTCAATTATGATTCTCTTGTGCGTCTGTGATGGTATTATCCTAAAGCATTACGTCCCTCCACGGCAGACCGTGAGTGAACATAATCACTGTTCGTATTTGGAGCATCATCTGTGAACAGCTCTGCGAAAAAATCGACAACACTTGCGCAACCCATCCATCAATTCGCACGACACTGCGACACTGCGCTATGGCTGTTCTGTTAGGTCGATTGGACTGGGAAGTACTCTACCATCCACTATACTCCCCGGACTTAAGTCCTCGTGACTTTGATTTGATTCCGAAGAAGAAACCACTTCCTGAAATTCGCTTCAGGAATCTTCCAGAGATTGGACAGGCGGTAGACTTTTCCATTCACGCCATCAACACAACAGGCTCTGCTAACATTATACTACGCATTCCTGGATACCACAAAGAGTCACACCTCCTTCCAAGTAGCCTGTCCATAGTAATACCTCAGCTGTTAACTAAAACGCAACTCGAGTTGTTCACAACGCTGGTGACTACTTTGACCTTTAATGTTTGCTAAGCTAAAGGGACTTAACTGCGCGGTCATCAGTCCCTAAACTTACAAACTACTTATGAAGTACCTTATACTAAAGACGACACAATCATCCATGGCCGAGGGGGGATTCAAACCCCCGACGGGGAGCGGCCTCGCGCATTGTAGCATAGCGCGCTTGGCCCATTCCGCCGCGGCCTACTTTGATAAACACTAACAGGTGCAAACATGTAACGCTTTTGTATCGGTTGAGAATAAATAGTTGCCACTATTTAAGTTTCAGTCCTCGTATCTAAGGAACACATTATAATCTCAGTGTTTGCCACCAGCTGATAAAGTGGCCCTGTAAAAGAATGAGAAATGTTTCCTCGTTTGACTTCAGTATGCCGTTGGTTTATTGATGACACTTGTTGATGTCGTTTGTCAACTGATTATTGGTGTAAAGGGTAAAGAAGCTTGAAGTTTTCCCTACGAACTGTAATGACTATCGAGAAGATAGACCATGCACTGCTGGTAAGGTTGTTTTATCAGAACGGCGTCTACAGCATTCTGCAGTGCAGGAATGTCGCCGACAGAATAAGCTGCGAACATGGCTCAATGTCAATAAATAAAGTATAGGGTACAGCGAGGCTATAAGAATAATTTCAACTTACGTCAAATTTTCCCAGAAAATTGTTAACTTAATCAATTTTTGTTTTAAGCGTTTACTATGAATTTTATGGGTACACTTATGCTATTGATGAAAGGCGGTAGTACACTATTGTCAGATATTTACGTTATGCTGTTATTCGATTTACCCACAAGACTCTACGAACGTGCATTTCAGTGGGGCTATTCGGATACTGACCGAGGCTATTTGAATAAGGTAAATTATGGACAAATACACAATTAAATTAAATGAAAGGTTAGCTGAAAATTCGCTAATTACTATGTAATACTCATTACCTGTAATAATACATAATAATTATAATAAAATTTTCACTTTAATGTAATGTAGTCTTTGTGAAGTGTTTCTGCTAGCTTTAATTACCTGCATCGTCAACTGTTTACGATGTCTCGCACCGACACAGTATTCATGATAGCAGGTGGTAAAGTTTGGCAACCTGAATCAGTGACTCCAACTTTTCTTTCGAGCTTATTTTTTTTAACTGTCTTCTTGAATAGGGCAACGTTAGCTCTCTTACTGCTACTGCTACTTCTTTCACCGCTACCATTAGGTACGCAAAACATTCTTTCTGTAGCACTCTATATCAGTAAACCAAACCCTTTTTTTCCTCACTACAGCAATGATCTCTGTATATGATGAACGATGAGAGTATGGTACTGTTTTGGAGATTTTTAGGAGGTAGGATGTGCAGAGTGGAGTCTTCTGCGGAAGATGTTCACACATTACCGATTGCTGCATCATTTACTGTGATGCTTTCCGCGTTTGCTCTTAGTACTTCAGAAGAAGCAAACCGCCAATCATCAACTGAAGCTGGATTAAAATGGTGTATGCCCGCACAGGAAAATCCACTGACAGCTAAGCCAACTGATGTTAAATATCCCAACTAAATGAGCTTTGCCCAATTTGGTGTTAGGATTTCATATGCCATTTGGCAGCCATCTCAAAGTATTGTGTTTAGATGGTGTTGAAAACACATTTTTGCAAGAGTTGTAGGCTATGGACAGTGTGCGGAAGTAGACAGAAAATTTCTATTTCATTCTCCTAGCAGAATTCCAGTGCTGATATTGAAGAATTTTTGAGTCCACCCTAGGGCATGTGTGTCTTGTCTTTAGGTTACTATAATTTAGTGTTAGTAGTTTGCAAGTCTAGAGACTAATAATAAAAGCAGTTAAGTCCCAAAAATTTACAAACATATTGATGTGAAGTGAAGAATGTGACAGATGTCGATCCAAAATAAGAAGTACTTTTCTTGGAATTTTTTCATGAAAAAGTTTGACCCATTTCAGAAACAGTTTCATCCACTTTCACTCATTACTGAAATGGACCCATTGGGATAATTAAATGTTAGCTGTATATACAGGATTGTCACTCAACAACAAAACTACGGTGGTCACCACAGTGAAAGGCGTCCTTTCTTTAACCGCCACTGATAGAGGTGATAACGTTTTGGTTACTGCTGCTTGTTGTAACGCAGCAGGTACTTATTTACCACCACTTGTAGTCTTCAACGGCCAAAGATACAGATCGGAGCTAACAGTTAATTTGTCCAATGGTTCCATTTCAGTACTATTGAAAGTGGGTGGAACCGTTTCTTAATGGGTCAAACTTTTTCATGAAAACAACACCCACCCACCCACTTACACCCACCCACCCACACACACACACACATACACACACACACACACACACACACACACACACACACACACACACACACACACATGTGTGTGGGGGGGGGGTGGGGGGGGGTGTTGGTCATGCAGAGAATGATCTGTGAAAAGTTCATTCAAAAGTTCGATGTGCTGTTCTTGCTTTCCAGATACGCTCTGTTTTACTTAAGGAAAGATGGTTTCAAAATGTTCAAATGTTTGTAGAACTTATGGGACTTAACTACGGGGTTATCAGTCCCTAAGCTTACAAACTACTTATGAACTAGCTGTGACTAAGGACGGCACAAATGTCCATGCCCGAGGGGGGATACGAACCCCCGACCGTAGTGGCCGTGCAGACCATGACTGGAGCGCCTCAGTCCCCTCGGCCACCGCGGCCGGCAAAGATGGTTTCTTTTGCAGAATGAAACATAGCAGTCCTTTCAAGACGTGTATTTCCAGAGGTGTTTTACGTTATTCTTGAAAGCAAGTTTGAAGGCTGAAATACGCACACCTTTCTGTGTCAGTCAAAATATATTTTCCTTTGGGAAAAGGGGTTTCCAAAAACTGAGAAAATATGTGTGGATGTCCACCCAGATTACCACATGCATAGTTAGTTGATAGAAGATTGCTGTTACGTCTCACTTTATATTTTTCTTTTTGATAACGTCGGTACTAACAGATGGCAAGACAATTCACCAATGTGGCGTATGTAGAACTCACTATCATGCCTCAACTTATTTCATGGTTACCATTTCTTAGAAACTGTAGGAAATTTCTAGCAAATATCATATCAGATTTACAAACCGTGCCATGACCAGATGTGTGTGTGTCACTTATCTTCTACACTTTAAATACATTTTGCGTCAATACTGAAATCGGAAAACGAAATAGACGTGTTCATTGGATACACAAAACCCCCAACAACAAGAAGCACTCACATAATGGCGTCTCCACTTGGCTGTTGTTTGCGGCGCATGCGTAAACGCTTAGAATTATTCATATAGCCCCTCTATCAAATTAACCAAAAAATTGAATTAGGTAGTGGAGCAGGGAGGGGAAGGCGTAAAATTCTCATAGTGATTATTGATGAAGTTGCTGCAGATGTAATCGACGGTGCAGAACATGGTTCACGTTCTACAGCCAGTATTAAAGCTATGGCACGACAATTTTCTCTATCGCTGCATATGCGGCGCATATTACAATAGTATCCCTATAAGATTCATAACGTACTTATGTAAGGATTCTTCCGTCACTTCTTGATAGAACAATAACACCTCCAAGGTTACAACAACTAAACTGTTTAGTTGTCTTAGCCCGAAACGTTCATAATGTGCATGGAACCAGCCCCAGGATAGACTACAACACCGAGACCTTGTATTTAATTCTTTGGTACGCATGGAAATGGTTGCCATGTGCCCAGAGATTGTAATTTGGACGGGCGAGGCACATTTTACTTTGCATGGTGCCGAGAATGCACAGAACTATCGGATAGGGGATTCTAGTCCCACACACATTGTGCAGGAACATCCATTGCACTTATCTGACTGTGTGGTGTGGTTCCACAATGAACAGATTGTTTGAATTGGTTTAAACTTGTGCTGCAAATCAGTGTGTGAGCAAACATTCCATTGCAAAATATAAATAAACTGAAACTGATTTAATTAATCACGGCCCTTACGTTAAAAGTTCTTTCCCCTTTAATATAATTTAAAAAAACTGATAAGGCAAAACTACATCTGTGAAACGGAATAACATTACTGCTCACTGCAAAACAGTCAGTTACCAAGTGGTGTACGTAATTATATTCCTCAACAACACTATTTTGGTTCAAGTATTAACTTTTGTTATTTGCAGCAAACAAATTAAGAGAAAATGTTGGATATGAAAATGAACAATAAGTACCAGGAGAATGAGCCAACAGATGGCTGATTCAGGTACAACCAGAAAAGTACAACTTATTGTTTCATTTCAAAATGCCTTTTACACAAATAATATTTCAGATTAAATTATTCTAACTTTTACAAAATTTATTCCCTTCCAAAGAAAGTGAACTGAAATCTAGAAATTCTCCTACACTGCTTTAACATCGAGGATAAGGTTGAATGACTACCAAACTATATTCTATTAATCAACTATATTTACCTTCAGGCTTCAGCAACACATTTCAAATAAAACAAAATCCACTGATTTTTAACAAAATACTCGCTTCCAAATAAATCACGTAATTCAGGTTGCAAAACATGCCCATAGCAAGAATCAGACTAACTAGTACTTTACACATATGTCATATCATTTGTTTGCCAACACGGCAGAAACAAGGACAGCAAGAGACTAACTGAAGAACAAGACTACGCGAACCGGGACCTTTAGATAAACGTTATCTTTGGTAGTGACAGATTTAAGTCAAAGAGGCTCACAGGAAATACAATGTACAGTACATCAACTGTAGGTGGAAATGAAATTAAAATATCGGGAATAGACTCTTCACAATACTTATGGTAAACTCATTGGCGTTCTATTTTTGCTACTTTAGATATTAGCTCTTCAATATCAGAGAATGCTCAACTGTATTTCTATGTGATTGTGAATCGTAACAGACCGTGTCCTCTTAATATGTTATTTAGTGCATCAGCAGTATTGACGCTCGTCTCTGTATCAGCTACTGTGGACGATACCATCCACTGCTTTCACTACAATGAAAACATTGTAATGGATTTAACCCTAAGGAACCCATTGTCTTGGGTAATGAAGTATTCGATACCATTTATCTCTATGTATCAAAAAGTAGAAGGTCCACTAATGTATAGATACTATTTTTATCCATGGGCTGCAGGTACTAAAATACTATAATTTTGTGTGTACCATAATTACTGAGAGAATTCGTTATCCGTCAGTACTTCATTTTCATTCTAAATTTGCCGCAAATATACATAGTAATACAGTAATTAAAGGTAAAGCAGTGAACAATCCGAAGATTAGTTTGAACACCACAGTGCTTTACTAGGCATGGTCCTATATGGAGGTGGTATACCGTTGCCTTCCTCCGCCCTTCGAACTGACTTACCCAGCCATTTATAGGGGGACTTACAGTTTAATGTGGGAGCCGAACCACGGTGCTTCTCGATATTTTTCACATCAGCAACATTGTCAGAGGTGAAAGAAGTGGAAACACAGTAATTAACCGGATTAATTTTCTCAAGGCTAGTGGAGTAAGCATTTCGAAACCCAATTTACAGAACTAACAGTCCTCCGACACTGCGTAATTATATTGTAATGCAAATAATGTTATAAAAGTACTTTGTCCCACATTCAACTTTGTTGTCTTTCTCATTCTCTGTATAATTACTTTAATTAAATTTATAAATTTTCTGTAATCATGAAAACATTCTTCTCTGGTAACATAATGTAATTAGTAGTATATAATTTGTACTATTTCCTGAAGTAATGTAATATCTCATAAAGAGTTTGTCTCTCTCTCTCGTTTTTTTTTTTTTTTTTTTTTTTTTTTTTTTTTTTTTTTTTTTTTTTCCTACTTGGCCTTCTTTTGAAATAAAGTCAAGGATTGTGCTAAATTATATTTGTAAGCAATATATTATACATGTTGTGGAAAATAACGATAAAATGTTTCGATGTACTATAAATTAGTTGGGTACCTTTTAGAAGATATAGGTTATTAACATGTTTTGGCCCTTACAAATATTTTCAACAACGTTCAAATGTTTGTAAATCTATGAGACTTAACTGTTACGGTTATCATTCTCTAGGCTTACAAGCTAGTTAAACTAACCTGCATATGCTTTCACATAATTCATTTAACTTTAGGCTCTTGCTATGTTATTCTATTACTTAGGTTCATATATAACCATGTTGACTGCCTATATAAACTATTACTGCCTTTGTACAACTGAGTGTAGTGCTTAAATTCAGCATGTTCTGTTACACTGGGACATATAACCTTACTGGATTTAATACTCCTTCTCCCCCCACCATGCAGCAGCATGGGGTTCTCGCCTTAGTCTCAGGACGTGCGCTAGCCGCGCGTTTAAGGTATTTCAAGCGTCAACTTCGCGTCGCAATATCTCGGGATGTAATTGGATTATTGCGATGGAATCAACGCCATTGTTTGTGATTAGTCAGGCTATGGATTGCTGAAGAAAGAATATAGGGTGTCCATTAAAAAAAACATAAGTTTGTTTTAAAAAACACATTATTTGTTTTGTTTTAGAATGTTTCCAAATATGTACATTCATGGGCCCCAGGCATACATTGATACCTGTGAAAGTCATTTTCCAAAACCTGTTATTGTTCCAGAGATATATATCCTGTATATACAGGGTGTTTCACTAAGTGTGTTTGCCTCAACTTCCCACCGCCATAACATCTATCACCCACCACACAGCCATGTATTATGTACAGCGTGTGGTATCTACCCCTGAATGTTTGAAGGGTTGTAGCTCCCAAACTAACAGTGATAGGAATGTAGTTTCAAATGTTCAAATGTTTGTAAAGCTTATGGGACTTAACTACGGGGCCATCAGTCCCTAAACTTACAAATTACTTATGAACTACTTACGAACTAGGACGGCACAAATATCCATGCCCCAGGGGGGATTCGAACCCCCGACCGTAGTGGCGGTGCAGACCGTGACTGAAGCGCCTCAGTCCCCTCGGCCACCGCGGCCGGCGGAATGTAGTTTAAATTGATTTGGACGCAGCTGGTTTCAACGAGTCCAATGCACGATAGAAATAACTATTGTTCCATTAAAAAATTATATCTTTGTGCTGTAACTCTTTGGAAAATGGTACAATAAACTATGTTCATAGCTCCGCAGAAAGTGTAACATTTCTTGTGTTGACCTACCGCATTAAAATTTCCCGTCACCTATTATTTTATACGTTACAGAGGCAAACACACTTAGTGATACACGCTTAGTGCCGATGGTGGGAAATGATCCTTTTTTCAGTGCGAACACACTCTTAGGCTGTTGCTCTTACGGGGAATATTTTACAATAACTACGAGATTGAGTTCTATTGGGCAGGCTAAAGTTGAGAATTTGTATTTGACTGGAGGCGTACTTGAGTAATTCTGTGCAAATGTGGTGATCGCTGTGTCCCCAGTGGTGTAGAGGCCAGCGCAATTACCAAAAAAGGAGACCCGGGTTCGAGTCCCAGCTGGGTGCACTTTTTCAACTTTACTCATTCGCCATTAATATCATACATTCCGTGAATATCTCTTACGTTACTTAGGTTCAGCTTAATATTACTTGTCACCCATTTTAACTAACAAAATATATTAACTCAAGAAATGAACTGGTATTTGCCCACAGATACAAATGTCAACTGAACAGAACGTGAGAAACAGAAACGTTTGGATGGCGAGTGGCGGATCGGACTATGCGACGTCAAAAGAGCCACGGCGTCGGTTTAACCTGTTTTTCCTGCATATGTTCAAATGTTTGTTAAGCGTATGGGACTTATCTATGGGGTCATCAGTTCCTAAACTTACAAACTACTTATTTACGACCTTATACTAAGGACGGCACAAATATCGATGCCCGAGGGGGGCTTCGAACCCCCGACCGTAGTGGCCGTGCTGACCGTGACTGGAGCGCCTCAGTCCCCTCGGCCACCTCGGCCGGCTTTCCTGCATACTGTGTGGATAACCTAGGGACCGGTTTAGAAATGTAGTCATGAGTTTACAGAACCTCGGAAACTCTAAATTCTTTAGGTAATATTGATGTGACATACGTCAAAATTATATGGCCGCCACAGTCAGAGCCACTTTTTTATAAATACACAAAGATTTACTTAATGACGTTTCAAGGTGTCTGCGACGCTCAATACGCATTTGCAATAGTTAATGTTGCTTTCTTTGGGAATCAGAACGATGGAACTACATTTACAGCATCAGATCTGTACTAAAAGGTAAAATATAACCAATAAAATATTCTAGAGGATGGCATGGACTATTGTCAAAACACCTTTTGCTTTTCTTGGAGATGAGCCGTACCATCTATCAGTTACATTGCTCACCCCCTTCCCCGCCAACAATTAAACTTTAGACAAAACTATTTTCAATGCTAGACACTAGAGTTCAAGGGAAAGCATCGGTTTCATATTTGGAATTCTGCATTCTAAATGGCTAATACTACACAAAATATCGAAAGAAAACGTCCAACTGCAGATTCCGCAGTGAAGGACGTCTGGGTACTGCAGAATACACTCATTGATATGGAAGCTTTGAAAGACATCCGTCAAAGGGAACTATGGGTAAAACTGAAGTACGTAAACAACGACAGACGACCGCCATCTGCAGCTTTACAACTCCGTCACAAATGTATGAAATGTACATCCAACAGAATCCTATTACATACACAAGTTTCAGGTAAACTCATAGACTTTTAAACACTAATGTCTACATTATCTGAATATTTATGAAAATTATGCTAGAACACAGATATTTCCTAATCTGTAGAATGGTTTTCCTTGCTAGTTACAATCCACAAACGATCTAGAATGGACCTGTCATGAGGTTCGTTCGGTTGTTGATTCCTCAAAGATAAAAGGAATTTTTCGAACCGCCGCGGAGTGGCCGAGCGCATTGAAGCGCTATGCTCCGATCAATGAACTTATTTTCCTCGAACTAGTTCAGATGTTTGTAGCACTTAAGGGACTTAACTACGGGGTCATCAGTCCCTAAGCGTACAAACTACTTATGAACTAGCTAAGACTAAGGACGGCACAAATATCCATGCCCGAGGGGGGATTCGAACCCCCGACCGTAGTGGCCGTGCAGACTGTGACTGGAGCGCCTCAGTCCCATCGGCCACCGCGGCCAGCTCGAACTAGTTCACACACATGCATATTTGTCTTATGGTCTTGCCAACATCGAAAATCCTCTGCGTAAGTTCGCGCACATCCTTAATCTGCTAACCATAAACAGTTCACTTCTTTGACACCAGAAGTAAAAATCCTGTGGATTTAAAACAGAACTTCGTGCTGGAAATCGACGTGGACCCCGAACTCCCGATCCATCGTCCTGTAAATAATCTAGCCAAAATCTGTGTTCTCTATGACCAATGTGCGGTGGGGCACCATCGTGGAGTAACCTCGTATAGAGAACGTAGAGTTATATTCAACTTGTACAAAAACAAGACAGCAGTTATTAGTGTAGAAGGGCATGAAAGGCACGCATTGGTTGGGAAGGAGGTGAGACAGGATTGTAGCCTTTACCCAGTGTTGCTGAATCTCTACGTTGAGTTAGCTGTGAAGAAATGAGAGGAGAAATTTGTAGAAGGAATAAAGTTCAGGTTGAATAAATAAAAGCTTGGCAGTTTACGGATAACTTTGAAAATTCTGTCAGTGACTGGAGAATATCTGGAAGAGGAAATGAACGGAATGGACAGTATTTTCAAAGGAGGATATAAGATGAATATTAACAAGGGTGAAACAAGGGTTCTGGAATGGAATGTTAGAAAATCAGCCGGTGGTGAAGATATTAGATTAGGTAATGATACAATAAAAGTAGCAGATGAGTTTTGTGATTTGGGTGGGAAAATAACTTCTGATGGCAGAAGTAAGGAGGATATAAAATACAGAATGGCTATGGGAAGGGACCTCTTCCTGAAGAATCGAAATTTGTTGACATCCAGTATTAGATTAAATGTTAGGAAGTCCTTCGTGAAAGTACTTGTCTGGTGTGTACCGTTGTACGGGAGTAAAACGTGGACAGTAAGGGGTTTAGACAGAAAGATGATACTAGGTTCCGAAATGTTGTGCTACAGACGAATGCTGAAGATTAGATATGTAGATCGCGAAGCTAATGAGGAGGTAATGAACATAATTGAGGAGAATTGAAATTTGTGGTGTATCTTGGCTAAAACAAGGAATAGACGGATGGTACAAATTGTGAAGAATTTTAAATTTAGCATTAGAAGCAACTATGTGAGGTAAAAATCTTAGAGGGAGACCGAGAGATGAATACAGTAAGGAGGTTCAAATGGATATAGGTTTTCTTATTCGGAGATGAATAGGCGTGCTCAGGATAGGATAGCATGAACAGCTGCATCAAACCAGTCTGCAGGCTGAAGGCCACAACAACAATGTGATTCAAGCTTCATATATGTAACCTTTCGAATTTTTGGTAATAAAAATGTTCAAATGTTTGTATAGTCTATGGGACTTAACTACGGGGTCATCAGTCCCTAAACTTACAAACTACTTACGAACTACATACGAACTAGGACGGCACAAATATCCATGCCCGAGGGGGGATTCGAACCCCCGACCGTAGTTGCCGTGCAGACCGTGACTGGAGCGCCTCAGTCTCCTCGGCCACCGCGGCCGGCTTTTGGTAATAACGTGTCCCCATTTAAATATTTTTATTATTTGAAATAAGACATGCATTAAAATATTTGGTACCTAAAACAGTGCGCGTATTCCAATTCAACGTTGTGTCAAAATTTGAAAGCATTCGGATACGAAATTTAGGAGAATTCTTATTTGGTTCGTCCAAATTTTGTACATAAGTACAAATGTAACAATTTTCAACAAACTAACAATTACATTATGATTAAATAACACTGAGATTAATATCCAATAAACAAAAATATTGTCTTGAATCGAATTTACTTCACGGATAATAGCTTCTGATAATCTGGGAGTGACTATGCCGGCCGCGGTGGCCGAGGAGACTGAGGCGCTTCAGTCACGGTCTGCACGGCTACTACGGTCGGGAGTTTGAATCCCCCTTCGGGCATGGATACTTGTGCCGCCTTTAGTATAAGGTAGTTCATAAGTAGTTTGTAAGTTTAGGGACTGATGACCCCGCAGTTAAGTCCCATAAGCTTAACAAACATTTGTAACATTTTTTTTTTTTTTTTTTGGAGTGACTATACGTGGAAACCTCAAGTTTTTCTCAGATTGTCATTCTTGGTACACAACGCACAACTTAAAAGTTTGTTCTCGCTGTTGATGCACTTCCATAGAACCTTTCTTTCGCCCACGATGGCTACCGCTCTTGCTTTCTACTGTCGATCATCCACGTCTTGTACTGAACTGCCTGGTGTTAATCGTGCAGATACATCTCGCTGGAGCTCTGGGTGGACTCGTCGGAGACATTTTAGTGCTGTAACTTCATTAGGAAGTGCTCCGCGGGGATCTGTGAGCCATTAGCTTCTGGGGCCGACAGCGGGGGACTTGCGAGCAGCATAAATATCCCCCCAGCGACAGCCGAGCAGGGCCACATTATCTAGGCCCCGCTCCGCTCCGACTTCAACACTAATCTCTTTCTTTATCTCTCAAGCTGTCTTCCAGCATGATCGTTTCAGTCAGAGGAATTGCTTCTTTTCCGTCCCGTTATTACCTCGTCTCTCCGCGTCACTGTGTGGACGAGGCATGTTTCTGTTTTCTGTTAAGGCAATAACAGTAATCTTTTATGTGATAAACCTCGTAGAATTGTCAAAGTAGTTTCATTTGTTCG
Organism: Locusta migratoria; assembly: GCA_026315105.1. Classification (NCBI taxonomy): domain Eukaryota; kingdom Metazoa; phylum Arthropoda; class Insecta; order Orthoptera; family Acrididae; genus Locusta; species Locusta migratoria. Next base: position 325,975,496 of record CM048748.1, read on the forward strand.
ATTATTTTGTTGTTATCGTTGCCGTACAGAATTAATACAATGACTTGTGTTTGTTTGATTGCGTCTCAAAGATTTATTTCGAAACATTATAGTACGTTTATCTTAGGTAGAACTCTGAAAATAATTGGTCAGATAAAGAAGATTACTATTATACAAGACCTGAATGATATCAGGACAAATTATTATTTTTCCTATGTAATTTTGACTTGAAAAACTCGTAGATGCAGATATAAGAAATATTTTCAATTTTTAAAAGTTTTCCGGCTGCGGTGGCCGAGCGGTCTGCGGCACGCCAGTCACAGTCTGCACAGCCGCCACGGACGGGGGTTCGAATCCCCTCTCGGGCATGGATGTTTGTGTCGTCTTTAGTATAAAGTAGTTCATAAGTAGTTTGTAAGTTTAGGCACTGATGACCCCTCAGTTAAGTTCCTTAAGCTTAACAAACATTTGAACATTTTGAAATACAAGTTTTATCGGTTAAATATAATCTGTACTCTGAGAACATAATAATGTATTTACAGTGAATCGGGTACGGACAAAATTTGCAAAGGTATTAAGCAACAGCTGAGGGGATTGCGGCGCGCCAGTCACGGTCTGCACGGCCACTACGGTCGGGGGTTCGAATTCCCCCTCGGGCATGGATATTTGTGCCGTCCCTAGTCTTAGCTAGTTCATAAGTAGTTTCGAAGTTTAGGGACTGATGACCCCGTAGTTAAGTCCTATAAGCTCTACAAACATTTGAACATTAAGCAACAGTGACCCAGCGGCCGGTGTACTTTAGGTATACCGGTTCCTGCGAGTACTCTACAGTTAAGCAGTGTCGAAGTTGACTAGTACTTGGATGGGCCCAGTTCGATTCGACTGAGCGCTTCTAGCTGTCGGGATGCATTCAGGTATTGTGACGGCTCTTAAGGTCTGCTTGACTGGGAAGTCGTAGTTATGGTCATGGAAATTGACAAAATGGCAGCGAGAGCGGTGAACTGACCAGGCGACTCCTTACTGCACCCGTCGACGCCTCTGCACTGAGGATGACAGGGCGGCAGATCGGTACAGATGCGCCTTCCAACCCACGTAGGATGGAAGAGGTAATATGGAGTATTAACGAACAGACTTTTTTATGGCACACAATGCACTGCCGCAACGGCTGTGCCATAACCAATAAATAGAGCAAAATAAAATTAATCATGTTATTCCGACCTCAGATTCGAGTTGCCAGTAAAATTACGAACTCCTGTATACAAATAACAGACCGGACGGATCCTTAATTAAAAAGTAGCAAAATTAAATCAAATAATGTAGGACGTTTTATTAAATTTCACCTACCAAGGAGCATCACAGAATGTTTGCTTACTTAGAGGACAATCGAATGGAAGGTACAGAGTAATTTCTACATTACCCGTTTGGTTAATGTAAACATTGCTCAAAATGGAGAATTCCCTGTAGCCGTTAAATTTAAAAGCAAGCGGAAGCCGCTCCGTGGCGAAGGCATACCAGCTTTGACCCGCATTCCAAATAGGGATACCAACATGAGTGTCCGAGACAGTGCCGCCCGCAAGAGCTAAGTTTCCCCCAAGGCTTGTCTCCCCTACCTGTAAGGTTGGCTAGAGGGACTACTGTCTAACATCGCAAGCACAAGCCCGGAGAACAGCCACGCACCGCCATTCGGTTGCAGAGTTTCAGTGTATCAGGGCGGAAGTTACCGCCGTATTACTAAAGTATGACTTTGAGGGCCGTCCGCGTCTGTTACAAAGATGGGCGAGGGGAAGCATACGGTCGACTTACCATTCAGATTATAGTAAGGTAAGCTTGGCCGTTTGGCCCCTGCTGTTGTTATAGTATTACGACTTCATGGCTAGCAACATTCTCTCTCTTTCAACCACTCTCCGCTGTCTCTAGGGACTGAAAATGTATATTTATAAAATTGGCTTGATTTTTGACTGTTGTTAGTAATTCCTTATCCTATAACAAGCTGGTTTTGTAGAAAAATAGTCTAATTTGTTACACAATATTAAACATGCAACCTTAATATCGTCATATCTTTATGAATACATAATAAGACGACGAAACACCTGTCAAGAGAAGAAGTTCGATGCCTTTACGGTCCAAGGACAGCAGATCAGCAGATTAGTGAAACTTCTTGTCGGAGAGGAAATGCGATAGGCAGCAACCTTCTTGCTTCATTTCGTTAGAAGAACTTCACCATTTAAAGACATAGTTCGCAACGAAGAGATGGTCATATTACGAATTGTTAGACGAATTAAAATTACGATTTGTAATATTTAATTCACGGTATGTGAAGCTTTGACCATTGGGAATGATATTTTTTAAATCTATTTCAATTTTCTATCCCAAAATATAGAGGAAATATCTTCATTACTTATTGCACTTAATGTCTTCATCAGTCACATCATTATTAGGATTCTTAGGATATCGAATAAATATATACATTTCCCTCAAGCTTCATAATATTCAATTCCATTCCGTAATTATTGTTAAACTATCATGGAAAAGTACAATTTGTCTGTCAGATAAATATTAAACGACAGTTGCTAATAAATCTTGATTTCTACAGCTGAATCCGTCTTATTGTTATTACGTATCACAGAATTTTCAAAATGTTCAAATGTTTGTAAAGTTATGGGACCTAACTGCAGTGGTCATCGGTCCCTAAACTTACAAACTACTTAAACGTTATGCTAATAACAACATACACTCCCATGACTGCTCCAGGTAATCGCCCACATACTCTGTAATTCAGGATTTTTCTTTTTGTTCGTCACAACTTAGCTGTAATTCATATACTACATAAAAAAGGAAACAAATCAAACGTAACAAATGAATAGAGGGATCTCTTTCCTATCGGTCACCTACAAAATTCTGTCAGCTTGTCTTTTGAATAGAATATAATTCCAGTTGGAACCCTGTTAGCAGAATGTCAAGCAGTATTCAAACAGAACGGGTCATTCCAGGAGCAAATTAGCAAGCTCGAAATGATACTCAAAGTATGAGGCGTCAGACAATAGCCTGTAATAAGCAGATTTGTATATTTCAAAAACGCATATTACGCAGTAGGCACTCTCTCACTATTCCAGGTATTGTAGGGACGGAATCCCAAAATGCAATGAATTATACAACAAACAATAATTCGCAATAAATTTAAAGTAAAATTTATTGGTGGAATCCCAAAAACCTTAGACCATCAATCCGATAGGAGAAATGTTAATAGATTTCTCCTATTCAGTTCAACATTATCTTACATAAATTTATATAAGAAGTAGAGAAGCAACTGAAGGTTTTGAAGTCAATCCTACTGAGATTTCCGAATGGCAACGTCTAAAAACCAAATCCGGCATTCGTTAACGACCTGTTGATAGTAACAGATGACGAGGAGACTCGTGTTAAACCGTTAGCGGTACTTAAATAATATTTATAAAGATCATGGCTACAAATTTTATATGATGAAAATGAATTAATTTGTTCAAAACTAGAAATACGCTAAAATCAACTGGCTAGATACTTTAAATTCCTGGGATAATTCATCATACTAGCAGGTCTTGAAACAAACTACCAAAAACATTACCTCCAAAATGTCAAAATAAGTATGTGAGTTGAACATTCCAATAATCAATTCACAAATTCAGTGGTATACTCATCAGAAACACCAGCCATAAAACAATATTAGCAAACGGGAAGATTATCAACTGCTTGGTACTAACTTTCATCTGTGAAGTTATAGCATTAGGGACTTGCATTACAGGCCACTCAGAACTATCAGAAGTTCTGCACAGTTCTTTGTTCCTTAATTTATCACTCACCTCGCTTATTTCCTCTTGTTACCTTTTTTTCTAGACATTACACCTATCAACAAAGTGTGCGTTTCATCATTTCCAGCTACAACCTCTTTTCTCACCTCCATGAAAACCTGCCATGTCTCTTGTCTACTTTTATGAAATAACTTCGTCGCTCTACCTCTCCTTTCTGTTCGACGGTACAAATTCCGGTAATCAGAATCTTTTCCACGGCCAAAATCTTCGAATTTATTTTCTCTAACTGATTATTTAATTCTCCGGTTACAGATTTAATTTCAGATTTTAAACTGCCCATCGAACTACCTCAATCAGCTTCAAATTCAGTTTTTAATAATCCCAGGGAACTATTCAGGTCAGCATTCATTTCCATTTTTAAGCACTCAATGGAACTATAGAAATACGTTTTTGCCGTAGAAGTATTCATTATGTAAACCAAACATTGTATTCATCAATAAACCACTCATTTCCCACATGGTTTGTTCCCTAGCTATTTCCTACCTTTATGTTTGAGGGTCACTTCCACCCTCTCTGAACGTAGGATCACTATGTGACTTCTTAATCTCGTATCTATACCAGTTCAACGATCCTACGGATTCATGGTTGTGGCATACTGTCCACTAGGTAATCAAGGGACTGTTGGTCGAAATTGTCCCACAGCAGCGATTCGGTATATACCTCTACGATTGATAGGTGGGTCGTCACGTCGATAGAACAGTAATTCTCAATGTATCCCAGGCATGTTCGATAGGGTTCATGGCTAGAGAACATGTTGGTCGTTCTAATCTTGCGATATCACTATCATGAAGGAACGCATCCACAAGATATTCGCGATGAGCGCGAGAATCGTCGTCCATTAAGACAAATCCCTCACCAAAATGCTGCCGAATAGCTTCGCTATACGTCGGAGGGTTTCATCCCTGTATCGTAGAGTCGTTTGATTCTTTTCTTTGACCACCAGTGGCATATAGTGCTGCCACTTAATGCCACCCCCAAAAGAACAGGTAACCTCCATATTGGACGGCGTGCCTAACACATTTAGGCTGACCATGCTGAATCCGAAAACTTCTACGGCGATTGTCTGGTTAAATGCAATTCAAATGTTCAAATGTTTGTGTAGCTTATGGGACTTAACTACGGGGTCATCAGTCCCTAAACTTACAAACTACTTATGAACTAGCTAATCCTAAGGACGGCACAAATATCCATGTCCGAGGGGGAATTCGAACCCCCAACCGCAGTGGCCGTGCAGACCGTGACTGGAGCGCCTCAGTCCCCTCGGCCATCGCTGCCGGCTTAAAGGCAATTGCGAGTGTCACTTGTGAATAGTACATGATGTCGATTTCGAAGACTCCATTCGGCATGCTGTTGAGCTCATACAAGGTGGCCCACAGACGCCGTCCTATTTTGACGTTAGGTAATCCTGGATACCACAGACGCCGAAAGGATTGCCTAACCAGATAAGTACAGGCGACTCCAAATCAACAGGGAGGAGAAATTTCTAAATACTGGCGCTTGGAAACACAATTTACAGCTATAATTTCTACTACAGTTCGTCAGCAGACAACTTGCTTGCTGTAGGAGTGGTGCTTCTTTATAAACAACACTAATTTATAACCAATATATGGCCGGCCGCGGTGGCCGTGGGGACTGAGGCGCTTCAGTCACAGTCTGCACGGCCACTACGGTCGGGGGTTCGAATCCCCCTTCGGGCATGGATATTTGTGCCGTCCTAGTTCGTAAGTAATTCATAAGTAGTTTGTAAGTTTAGGGACTGATGACCCCGTAGTTAAGTCCCATAGACTGTACAAACATTCGAACATTTTTAACCAATATATGATGCCACAATTCGTAAATCACAATGGGAAATATGAAATATGTGGTATTCTATCTTTAATTTGAATAAAGAGTAATGAATATAATGCATGATGTGATAATCCTATGCTATATACTCACACATTTTCATTATTACATTAGTCAAATGCATGTCCACCTTGTTGGATACACTGGTGTAAGCGCTGGAATTATCATGGACAGCTATTACTTAACATTTCTGCTGGTACTGAAGCGCAAATATGACGTATTAGTTCTTTCAACACATCTGGATTTTTGTCGTAAAGCCTGCATTTAATGTATCCCCATAAGAGCGTTAAATCAGTCGATCTTGGTGGCAATTGAATGAAACCAACACTACCTATCCACCGATCGGGGTACACATTGTTCAGATTTTGCCAAACGCCTCTGCAGTAATGTGGTGCACCATCGTGCTGAAATCAGGGCCTGACAGCTAACGGAAGTTTGATGTCTTCTAGCAGACAGCTCATTCTGTAGGATCTGTAAATACCACCGACCACTTAGTCTGGGAGGCAAATAAACTTGTCCAATGATATGGTCTCCCAGAATCCCGCACCATACGTTAACACTCCAGTGCGCTTGCATGTGATGTGGTCGTAACCAGTGAGGATTTGCAGGAGCCCAGTAATGTAGATTATGTCTATTGACAGTGGCGTCATTGGCGAAATAGTATTCACCTTCCCGTACAATCTGCCTGACGACGTTCGGATTTTTTATGTTGACTGCCACTAAAATATTTCATGGTCGACTAAAAATAGTATATATGCAGCAAATAATGTATATATAAACAATTATTTGTATTTGTGGACAATAAATGAATATATTTACATAAAAATCCATGATAAATTAAATATTAATTGTGTAACTATATTGCGACGGCGGCAGTATATTTGAACAGTGAGACGCTACCTGAGCAAAGAGCTTCAGCCTCAACCGTTTTTAGTATTGTTAAATATTTCTTTGTTTGTTAAATGTAAAGAACATTTGTACGGAGGTGATCAAAGCATTTAATTCTGAGTTATTCAAATGTATAATATTTCGTAAGGGAAATTATATTTTAAAGATGAGGCATTAGGATGCGCGGAAGGATAAAATTTTGGGAGCAGAGAGAGCACGCTTTCGAACGCTCGGGAAGGGACACGTAACTTGGACGTGGTGGTGAAAAGTTGTGACGCTGAGCGGTCTAAAGCCGCGTTACGAACTTGTGATTTGAAGAGATAGGCATGTGTGGACTCAGAAAATTTACGGGACTTTGACTGCAGAGCTTAGTATGTGGTGAAAAGTGGTAAACTATGCACGGTCGTACGGCTGCGGAACTGTGATAAATCGGCAATCGTGTACACGTGTGATGACAAACTGTGTTTTATAACAAATACTGTAATCGCGGATTAATTTGGAACTGCAATGTTCGATGGACTTCACTAATTTACGAGTGATAATTTGGAACTTTTACTCTCGAGTGCGTGTGATAGTTATAGTACCTCTCATGAACAATAATTGGGGAAATATTCAGTTATTTACCGATGTATAAAGTAGGATCACCTCCGTATTTTCATGTCCAGAAAGAGAAACAAACTATATTTATAAAGAATCGTTTCGTGAGTGAATCACGTCTTTATCTTAGAATCCATTTTGTTGGCTAGTCAGAGGTTTAATTTATGCTTGTTTAGACATATTTTCACGTCATCATATGCAGATTGATAGGCTGGCTAAACTACAGATTAATTATTGATCTTGTTTAAACAGATTGGGTAGCTGTTTAGGGCATAGAAACTGACATACATAGTCACCCTATGAACGGAGCCGTAAAATTTTTACTACCCAGAGTTATGTATTGCCCAATTATTATTGGTGAGTACAGATAGGAAACTTATTAAAAAACTAATATTTAGTTTTATTTTGAAACTAGCCAATTTGAAAAGAAAAGAAATGGACTGGTTGGAAACGATTGAATTTGACAGCAATACCAACCAGTTTCAGTGATCTCTTCCTCTCGTATTCATAAATCTTTCATTGCATCCTAGTTTACCATGATAATGTGCTTTGATTGCTTGGGCATTGAAAACCTTTTATATGATTTTTATAAAATATTGCGTAAAAAAGCACAGGTCTGGGATTGTATTCTGATCAATTTTATCACATCACATTCGAAAATATATAGTTACCGCAAAGCTATGGAAGTTCATCTGGCATCCAATAATACGTAGTTTTCCAATACGAAAAAAATTACTCCGAATACACATCCAAGTGGGCAATTCCAAATTAATATATGTAACTATTTTTCAAGCTGTATGGAAATAATACATTATGACCATATTAAGTCTTAATCCAAATCATTATTTACCTCTTGATATATGTATCAAAAGTGAAGCAAGAGATAATCTGCTGGACATCTCAATGCTAGTTGAAGCCTGTTATGTTACTACCACAACGCAAGATTCCAGCCGACACCTAAAGAAAAATTTAACTAGCCCTGTACGTATCGCCTATACGACAGTCACGAAGAAATTAGACGGCACAGGACACAACGGTAAAAAGTCAGCCAAATCGATGCAGCCATTCTCTAGTGATGTGCATCATATACATGGTGGGCCAAATATCTCACGAGACAAGCATCAAACGAAAAAACAAAGAACAATACTTTTCTAGCTTGAAGGGGGAAAACAGATGGCGCTACGGTTGGCCCGCTAAATGGCGCTGCCATAGGTTAAACGGATGTCAGCAGCATTTTTTAAAAATAGAGAATCCCATTTTCATTACATATTCGTCTAGTACGTAATAAATATGATTGCTTTATTTAGATCACTTTTTTCGCTTTGTGATAGATGGTCCTGTAATAGTCACAATAGTTTAAGTACGTGGTATCGCGTAACATTTCGCCAGTGCGGACGGTATTTGCATCGTTATACATTACTCGTGTTAAAATGAACCGTTTGCCAATTGCGGAAAACGTCGATATGGTACTTATGAATGACTATTGTGATCAAAATGCCCAACGGGCCTGTGCTATGTATGTTGATCGTTATCCTGGATGACATCAACCAAGTGTCCGGACCTTTCGTCGGATAGTTACATTATTTAAAGAGACAGGAAGTGTTCAGCCACAAGTGAAACGTCAATCACAACCTGCAACGAATGATGATGGCAAAGTAAGTGTTTTAGCTGCAGTTGCAGCTAATTCACTCATCAGTAGTAGAAATATTGAGCGAGAATCGGGAATCTCAAAAACTTCGGTTTTGGGAATTCTACATCAACCTAAATTTCACCCATACGATATTTCTATGCACCAGGACTTTCATGACAAAGATTTTTGAACGTCGTGTACAGTTTTCCTACTGGACACAAAAGAAATTACAGGATAATAACAGATATTTTTCACGCGTCCTGTTTAGCGACGAAGCGTTATTCACAAACATAGGTCACTTAAACTGGCATAATATGCACTATTGTGCAACGGAAAATCCACGATGGCTGCGCCAAGTGGAACATCAGTGACAATGAATGGTGCGGTATTATGGGAGGAAGGGTAATTGGCCCCTATTTTATCGATGCCAATCTAAGTGGTGCAATGTATGCTGATTTCTTACGTAATGTTCTACCGATTTTACTACAAGATGTTTCACTGCATGACAGGATGGCGATGTACTTTCAACATGATGGATGTCCGGCACATGGTTCGCGTGCAGTTTAAGCGGTCTTAAATGGATTATTTAATGACGATTGGTCGTAGAAGCACCATACCATGGTCCGCACGTTCGCCGGATCTTTCATCCCCGGATTTCTTTCTGTGGCGAAAATTGAAGTATATTTGCTATCGTGATCCACCGACAACGCCTGAAAACCTGCGTCAGCGCATTGTCAATGCATGCGATAATTACTGAAGGCGACATACTCGCTGTTGAGAGGAATTAAGTTACGCGTATTGCCAAATGCATTGAAGTTGAAGGACATCATTTTGAGCATTTATTGAAGTTATGAGGTAATGACAGGTAATCATGCAGTAAAAGTATACGTTCTCATAATGTATGATAATTCCACTCAAGTACATGTATCACATTGGAACAACCGAAATGGGACTGATGACCTAGATGTTTAGTACCCTCAAAAAACCACAACAACAACAAGCAAAATAAAGGTCAAACGTACGTACGTTCTGACTTTTAATTTAAAGAACCTACCTGTTACCCAGTGTTCGTCTAAAATTGCGAGCAGTGTGTTTCTGAATATTAGAGCGCCATCTATCACAAAGCGAAAAAAGTGTTCCCAATAAAACATTCATATTTATTTTAAAAATGCAGTTGCTATCCGTTTGACCTATGGCTGCGCCATATAGAGGGCCAACCACAGCGCCATCTGTTTTCCCGCTTCAAGCTAGAAAAGTTTTGTTCTTTGTAGTTTTTTCGTTTGATGCTTATTTCGTGAGATATTTGGCCCGGTCACTATCAATGGACCGCCCTGTAATGTGGCAGTTGGTTTTAATTTGTATCGAAGACTAACTGAAAACCTGGCGTTGCCCGGGTATGTATTTATTCCTTTCATAATAATCTACTTCTACCCCCTCTGTCCATCGCCTAGGTCCGACAGGCCATTTAACCAGTATCTGTAGCGAATTTAAGCCTGTAGTTTCCTTTTAATGTTGCTAAATCCCTTCTAAACAATGTAAGTTTTCACGGGCGTTGAGTGGAATGTTAGGAAACTGCAAATGAATTTTTTTGCGAATAGAGTTGACAGTGAATACGCTGTACATCAAAACATTTTTCCTTTAGTGAGCGGATTATAATGCTTCTCATTCATTATTACGTCATATCTCCTGAACAAAGTATCGTTGGTGGTACTTACCCCTAAATCAATTATTATCTCGCGGTAAGGAATATGGGCACCAAATATTATTGAAATCGTTCACGTGCCTTTGGAGGAGATGTGCAAGATAGTCGCGAAACAGGGGGGTCTAAATTTGACTCGCGCACTTTGATTTTGTGACGTCACCTGGCAGCAAGCGCCGAGCAATTGCCGTAGTACCCTTATGAAACGTGCAAGCAGGAAGTTGTGTTTTGCGCTCGCTCGTTTTGTGACCTGTTAAGTGTTCGGATAGAAAGTAGCTTTCTTGTATTAGGGAACAATTTTTCCATGTATTCTTTCTGTAATTATGAGTAAGAATACTTCGTGTTGCGCTGTTGCGGAGTGCAATAACAGCGGACGCAAGACGGAAGGCATTTTTTCCCATCGGTTTCCAGAAGACGAGAAACTTCCGCGCATGTGGATCTCTCGCTGTAAACGACAAGACTAGATAAATGTCAAAAATGCCTGAATTTGTTTCCGAAAATTTTTGTGAAGCCGATTACAAAAGAGACTTGCAGAATGAATTGTAAGGATTCAGAACATCGATATTTTATTGATAAAATTGTATGTATGAAAGTAGTATGCAGTTCAATGTTCATAGTAATTAAATGAGTAAAACAAATGCATTAACGCGAAAATCGGCTGTTAAGTTTGCGTTTAACAAAGGATTTCTTTATCTAATATATATGAAAATGAAGGCCTCTGTTTGTCCGTATGCTATGCCTGTCAATGTCATTCACTTGACTGCGATAAAACTTCGTCAAGTTATTGCATGAACTAGCATCACGGTTATAGGCATAGTAAAATTTCGAAATTCGCACTCTAAGCGGGTGTAATCATGGTGTTATATAAAACAGCACATTTTCTCACAGTCTGTCTCTCCTATAACTACTGAACGTATCGTGATGAGGTTTCTTTTAAATTGTAGCTCTCACAAAGGTCAAAAAAAAAAAAAAAAAGAAGAAAAGAAAAGTCCGGGAGAGCAGATGTCTAACTTTTACGAGTGAAGCATATGTACCATTTTTCTCTCCTAAGGCGCTGGCGCCGGATGGCTTCAGACTACATAAATAGTTATTGTGGGAAATCTATAAAAGTTAGACATGTGCTCTCTGGGACTTTCTTTTAGATCATTGTGAGCTCTCCAATTTTTTGAAGCCTCATCACGATACGTTTTGTGTCCCAGCCTCGTCGTTTTGTGTCTCGTTTCCGTCGTAGGTGTCGGTGGCCGAGTAGAATGAGACCGACACAGGAATAAAGGATGCACGCTTGTGCGGTATGGAGGTGACCAGCCAGTGGGACAGCAGAAACTAGAAACACTATAGTTAATTAGAACGAAATATATATTGCACAGAATTTATACAATACTTAACTTTTACATAGTTCTGTATTGCAGAATGCTGATACATAGTTGAGTTAGAGTCCTGCGTAGTGCCTATCCGATAGCCAAGTCTTCACTGGTGCCTATCTGATTCCGAAGTGTTAACTGGGTCCTATCTCAGTCCCAAGTGAACGATGTCGTTCAGTGGTGGCCACGAGCGGAGTTGTAGCAGAGGGCGTTCGTGGCTGACGTCGTAAGAATGCCGCGCCGTGCGTGCATGGCGGCACGCGGCGAAAGTAGGTGGCTCGCATTTTGGACTTATGCGACACCACAATACGTTCAGTGGTTCTCGAGTTAAGAACGTTTAAATATTACCCGTACCAAGTCGCGGGGCGGGACGGGTTAGCTAGTTGTTAATAATGTTTGAAGCTTTTCTGTTTCAGTCCTTTGTATGCTAGTATACATATATATTAATCACAAGCGTGCTCCACCGCTTAAAAGCAATGTTTGTTTGTCGAATGATAAAAGAAAAGACGGAGAAAATGTGTTCACGGCGGCCTTATAATACAGCGGCTTGCTGCCGAGTGACGTAATATAGCGCTAACCAATGACAGACGTACCTTGGTCGCGTGATGCAGCAGTATTTCGGGCTCACCTTGACTGTCCGATACCACCCGTCAGCTTTGACCAACTGAGTCATGTATTACGTAATTTTGTCATAGATGTGTTCCTATTTAAATAACACTAGTCGCTGATTATGTTGTAAATGTGTCAGATGTAGTATTTATTAGAATGCAATTATTTATTTACGAGTTTCGTGTTGACCAATTTTAGAGAATGCATTTATGTCTTCACGTGCATCATTTTTGTTTAATAAAATATTGTGTCAGAGGTAATATTTATTAGAATGCATCTATTTATTTACCTACGTGTTTTGGGCTGAACAATTACTACAACGATAGGAAATACTTTAAAATATCTAATAACGACCCGAGTTATACTTATAAGGGCTAAAGTCCAGTTTAGGAGTCCGCTAGTGGTGTTTCATGTGTAGACGTTGGCAATGGCGCCGCATCATTCTTAATAAAGTTACAGTTTGTGTCTGTGAGCGTATTAAGCATCGATCTGTCTGCATCACGCGAGGGTTTTTTTCCTTGTTTTTCTTTAATTTCGCACAGCACATTAATTTTGGCACTCCTGTGACTGCAATAAAAAATCTTTCTGCATCCCCTGAGATTTTTTTATTTTTTATTTTACTTTACACAGGACATTAATATGGGCATTCCTGTGACTGCAGAAAAAGATAAATCTGTCTGCATCCCGTGAGATTATTATTATTTTATTAATAAACTGAAACATTAAGATTCATGAAACTTTGTAGCAGATAAAAATCGTGTGCCGAACCGGGATTCAAACCCGGAAACTTTGCCTTTAGCGGGCAAGCGCTCTACCGACTGAGCTACCCCGTACGCTTCACGGTCCGTCCTCACAACTTTACTTCTGCCAGTACATTACCTCGCCTCCTACTTTCCAAACTTCACAAAAGTTCTCCTGTGAAGTTTTCAGGGATAGCTCTCCTGGAAGAAAATTTGGAATGTAGGAGTCGAGGTACTGGCAGAAGTAAAGTTGAGAGGACGGACAGTGAAACATGCCGGGTAGCTCAGTCGGTAGAGCGCTTACCCGCGATAGGCTAAGGTACCATGTTCGAATCCCGGTTCGGTATACAATTTTAATGTGCCAGGATGTTTCATATCAGCGCACACTCCGCTGCAAGTGGAAGTTTCATTATGAGTAAGATTCACGTCTCACTTAAAGACACGCGCTTCTAGTGGTGGGACGCTGTCTTAAGAGTAATATTTGTTTATAATCATTTTTAACGTTATTAAGTAAGTAGTTACTGTAATTTTTGTGTTTCAAGCATTAATAAATTATCTAAAGACCTAAATAATCGTGAAGTAAATTTAAAAACAATCACAATTCACTTACTGAGTGGTATAAACAAGAACTTATGCCTGAGGAAATACTTATGAATATGTATATATTTGTGGCTTACTCTGCCAAAAGTAATAGAATATAAACGTTCGAAAGACATAAAATCCTGTTACGGTCCGTTCTTATACGACACACAATTTCTTTAACGTGTAACATTTCGGTATGAAGTCTTAATGATTTCAAACGTCTTTGGTCTTCACTCGTCTTTCTTATAAACGAATATACTTTTAAGTGTTATTACTTTCCCATACAAAGAGAATGTTTTGACGATTCTTACCGTTTGTGGCTCAGATGCAGCAACAATTGTGGGAATAGTTTCTGCTTTGTTGGGTAAAGGTTTTATTGTTTTTAACGTTCTATTACCACATATGTGCGGTATTTCCTTCAGCCACAACTGTGATAACTGATTTTCTACATTAAATAATGTAGTTATTGCGTTCCACATAACTTTGTTACGATACACACTCAATTACTTAAACGGAATTTTTGTGAATAAACCTGAACGCTTCTGAGTAGAAAACAGACGTCTTTCTGCAAAAGATCGGTAGTTTTTTTTATTATTTTTTTTACTAATTAATTTTTGTTCTTATTATAAAATGAAATTCTTCAGTAAAATCTGTAGATCAGCAGAGAATAGTATATTAACTATCTTGCAATGTACCGTTCCATACCTTCCCAGGGTCCTTAGGAGATCTAATAAAAAAAAATGTAGAATTATTTTGTAGTTACTATCAATTTTTATGCACTACATACGTCCACTATTGTAAAAATACGTTAACATCAATATAAACGAAACTATTGACAAACATCGGCTATCATACTGTCGGGGAGTATTACAAAAATCTGTGGGAGTGTCGCGACTGTATATGTGCTACCACTCTCAGGTAAATAATTAGATGAATGACAAGATAGAAACGGTTAGCTTTTTCTCCGCTAGAAGCGCTACTATTAGTTTCAGACATAAACCTAATGCGGTAATAAATTTCTTAATACTATCGTTACCAAATTTGAGATGATCACCCACTAGGCAAGAAGATTTCATCAAAATTGTTCCATCCGATGTGGAGTACATAGGAAACATACATACTCGTATCAATTTGTATAAAATGACTGCCGCGGCGGAAGAGCCGCGTGTGCTGTAGCGCCGTGTTGCAGTGCGCGCGGCAGACCGCCGTCGGAGGTTCGAATCCCCCCTCGGGCATGGATATTTGTATCGTCTTTAGTATAAGATAGTTCATAAGTAGTTTGTAAGTTTAGTGACTGATAACCCCGCAGTTAAATCCCGTAAGCGTTACTAATATTTGAACATTTTATAAACTGACTAACTTAAACCCCGCTACATCGCTCGCGCAGACTGTATGGTCTGCATTGGTTGCTTCTACTTCTAGATATAAATTTTCATAGATTTATCTTTTAAAATGCTTGCCTAATCAATTATTTTGATACAACTTGAGATCCCAGATTGCACAATTGATGGCAGAATTCAAAACATCTTCTTTTAAATTCAATCCATGATTCCAAATAAAAATTTTCGTATTTCTAGCATCAAAATAGTCTTACTAACACCATTAAATGATTTTCTCTTATTTCACCCGCTGAATGGCTGAATATCCAAAAATATCTAAACACGCGTTTTTAAAATTCCAATTAAACAACCAAATCAGAAGGTTTGTATTTCTTCTTTCAACATTGTCTTAATAGCAACGTATTTTCAAAAAATCGTTCTTCCCCTGTTTCACCGCTTTGTGTTGTTGTGATCTTCAGTCCGGAGACTGGTTTGATGCAGCTCTCCACAATACCCTATCCTAAGCAAGCCTCTTCATCTCCACATAAGAACGGCAACATACATCTGTCTGAATCTGCTTACTGTATCCATCTCTTGGTCTTCCTCTGCGCTTTTTACCCCACACACTTCCCTCCAATGCTAAATTCACAATTCCTTGACGTCTAAAAATGTGCCCTACCAATCTATCCCTTCTTTTAGTCAAGGTATGCCATAAATTCCTTTTCTCCCCAATTCTGTTCAGTACCTCCTCATTAGTTACGCGATCCACCCACCTATTCTTCAGCATTCTTCTGTAGCACCACATTTCAAAAGCCTCAATCCTCTTCCTGTCCGCACTGTTTATCGTCCATGTTTCACTCCCATACAAGGCAACACTCCATAAAAATGCCTTCAGAAAGGACTTCCTTAGGCTTAAATCAATATTCGATGTTAACAAATTTGTCTTTTTCAAGAACGCTTTTCTACCCATTGCCATTCTGCATTTTATATCCTCTGTACTGCGACCATTATTTGTTATTTTACTGCCCAAGTAACAAAACTCACTTACCTCCTTTATTGCTTCTTAATCTAATCTAATTCTTTCAGCATCTCCTGATTTTCTTAGACTGCACTCCATTACCCTAGTTTTGATTTGTTAATGTTCATCTTATATGCACCTTTCAGCACACTGTCCAATCCGTTCAATTGCTCTTCCAGGTCCTTTGCTGTATATGACTGAATTACTATGTCGTCGGCAAAACGCAATGTTTTTAATTCTTCCCCCTGAACTTTAATTCCCTCACCAAATTTCTCGTTGCTTTCCTTTATAGCTTGCTCAATGTACAAATTGAGAAACATTGGAGAAATGCTACGACCTTGTCTTACTCCCTTTCCAACCACTGCATCCCTTTCATGCCCTTCAACTCTAAGAACCGCTGTCTGGGGATAGGCATATCGATAAATAGCTGATGTCTATAGTGTAAGATAAACAACGTCTACAAATTCCAAGTGTCTATCGTCTGCAGATTCACTTTTCAGCGCCGTTTTCTGTCTTTTAGTAAAAAATCGAGAACGCGAAATTTCTTTCTTACGCTTTGGCATCTTCACCTTTCAAACTGCAACATGCACTTATTTTTCTTTAATCGTACGCTTTTTGCAGAACAACAACTGAAGAATGTGCATCACGTTTCGCTGTATATAACCTCTTTGCTATTATACTGTCAATAGTCATGGCTGGTCTTCTGTCCGAATTTTATATAAGCAGACGTCTTTCAAGCACTATATCTTCCACCCTCTTATAGCTATCGATGTGATGGCGTACAACGGGACACTTTGAACTACAACAACAAAGAGACATCGTTCGTCTCCATTGTGCAGTTTTTGCTGCAGAGCAAAATATTGACACCCACACGTAGAATTTTATAGAAGTGGGTAACTTCCAACTCCCATATCTTCCGTATCCTTATCGTTATCAACCCTATACCACCATAGTGCACGATGGGAGACTGATACCTACTACCACATACTAACACTATTCGTTTGTGATGTGTAGTTCTGGCTGCAGAGTGAAATATAGGCACAAACACCTGAATTTTTATACATATACAGGGCGTTACAAAAAGATACGGCTAAACTTTCAGGAAACATTTCTCACACACAAAGAAAGAAAATATGTTATGTGGGCATGTGTCCAGAAATGCTTAATTTCCATGTTAGAGCTCATTTTATTACTTCTCTTCAAATCATATTAATCATGGAATGGAAACGCACAGCAACAGAACGTATCAGCTTGACTTCAAAAACTTTATTACAGAAAATGTTCAAATGTCCTCCATTAGCGAAGGTACATGCATCCACCCTCCGTCGCATGGAATCCCTGATGCGCTGATGCAGCCCTGGAGAATGGCGTCCAGCCGTCCACAATACGAGCACGAAGAGTCTCTACATTTGGTACCGGGGTTACGTAGACAAGAGCTTACACCCATAAATGAAAGTCAAGAGGGTTGAGGTCAGGAGAGCTTGGAGGCCATGGAATTGGTCCGCCTCAACGAATCCATAGGTCAGCGAATCTGTTGTTGAGAAGCGTACGAATACTTCGACTGAAATGTGCAGGAGCTCCATCGTGCATGAACCACATGTTGTGTCGTACTTGTAAAGGGACATGTTATAGCAGCACAGGTAGAGTGTCCCGTATGAAATCATAATAACGTGCTCCAGTGAGCGTAGGTGGAAGAACATTAGGTCCAATCAGACATCACCAACAATTTCTGCCCAAACGTTCACAGAAAATCTGTGTTGCTGACATGATTGCACAATTGCGTGCGGATTCTCGTCAGACCACACAATGTTAAATGTGAAAATTTACAATTTGATCACGTTGAAATGAAGCCTCATCCGTAAATAGAAACCCCCTGGATATATATATATATATATATATATATATATATATATATATATATATATATATATATATATCACTGTGTTTGCCTCTGTAACTTATAAAATAATAGGTGACGGGACATTTTAATGCAGTAGACCAACACAAGAAATGTTACACTTTCTGCGGAGCTATGAACATAATTTATTGTATTATTTTCCAAAGAATTACACCACAAAAATATAATTTTTTAAATGGAACAATAGTTTTATTGTATCGTGTACTGGATTCATTTAAACCAGCTGCGTCCAAATTAATTTAAACTACATTCCTATCACTGTTCGCTTGGGAGCTACAACCCTTCAAAGTTCCGGGGGCGGAGGCTGCGATAGCGTAACTGACTTGCCGAGTGGCTATTCCCTGGGGCACGGCCCACTGTCTCATGACCACTAGCCAGTCAGCTAAGCAGTCGTAGCCTCCGCCCACTAAACTTTGAAGCGTTGTAGCTCCCAAACTAACCGTGATAGGAATGTAGTTTAAATTGATTTGGACGCAGCTGGTTTCAACGAATCCAATGCACGATAGAAAAAACTATTGTTCCATTTAAAAAATTATATCTTTTTGCTGTAACTCTTTGGAAAATTATACAATAAACTATGTTCATAGCTTCGCAGAAAGTGTAACATTTCTTGTGTTGACCTACCGCATTAAAATTCCCCGTCACCTATTATTTTATAAGTTACAGAGGCAAACACACATAGTGAAACACCCTGTATGACGAACACACAACACCGTGATTCCAATACAACCACTGTTTATTTCAGAGAATAATAATACATCACAGAATACATAACATAAATCATGGAACATAAATATATATATATATATATATATAAAGATTTACAAATATATCAAAAGTTAACCCGCAACACCTCCCCACCCTGGTCAATTTCAAGAGGAATGACCAGCTGAATGGGCCGTGAGATTATGGTTCCATCTGAAGTTCGTAACGTGACAGTTCGTATCTTCCCATCTCTTCCCTCATGAAGATCTTCTATCCGCGCCTTCTTCCACATGAAGTACAACATCACCCAAATGTAGTCTCCCAGAACCTGTCCTAGGTTGATGAGTTTCATGGAAGTTTTTGAGCAGGATCAGGTATTTTTTCTTCCATCTGTTCCAGAAATGCTCTACCATGTGTTGCTGCCGTTGAAACTTCTTGGACAAATCCTTCCTGACTATCGGTTCTGGACCTGTGGGCAACGTTGTCAGTCGCTCACCTACAAGAAAATGTGCAACTGTCAGTGGCTCAGTTTCTTCTCCTCCTTGTGTAATTGGTCTTGAATTTAGTGCTGCTTCTATGCTGACCAGGATTGTGTTGAGCCTTCTTCATCTATCTGTGACTGTCCTAAAACCTTTGTCAGGCAACGTTTGACTGAACCCACCATTCGTCCCCAAAATCCTCCCCACCAAGGCGCGTGTGGGGTAATGAATCTCCATGTTATAGATTGCTGAGCAAGGTACTTGTATGTTTTGCTGGCCATGAGAGCCTGCCAGAGCTCCTTTAGTTCTGTGTGGGTGGAATGGAAGGTAGTAGCATTATCAGTGTAAATTTTACTAGGCACACCTCTTCTTCCCACAAATCTTTTTAGAGCTTGAAGAAATTTATCAGTTGACATATCTGAGCATAATTCCAAATGAAAGGCACGTGTAGTTGCACAAGTGAACAGAGCAATATATGCTTTCTTTATTATATGTCCTTGTTTGACGTATAAAGGACCAGCAAAATCAATGCCTGTGACTTCAAATGGTTTCAATGCTGAGACCCGTTCAGCGGGTAGTGGAGCCTCTATTTCTTAAACAGAATGAGCTTTCACCATCTTGCAAGGTAGGCAACAGTGTAGAACACGTTTTATTGTCTGACGAGCTCTAAGAATCCAGAATTCTGTCCTCAGCTCAGATAACACTATGTTTACCCCAAGGTGATGCAGACGAATGTGAGTCTGCCGGATTAGTAAATGAGTGAAATGATGCTGTCCATCAAGAAGTATTCGGTGAATTTGTTTTGTTCATTTTGCAAACTGTAGACGTCCACCAATACGAATAAGGCCATGATCCAGGAATGGATTAAAACGAGCTATTTTAGAATTTTGTGGCAGAGGCAAGTTGTTATGCAGAGCATGCAGTTCAACTGCAAAATGTTGTTGTTGGACAATACGAATCCAATAAGTACGTGCTTCTTGTAATTCTGTTGCTGTTAATTCTCCTAATGTCTTATTTTGTTTCATTAACTGTCGTTTAAAACGAAGAATCCATCCTGTAACTCGTAACAATTTGTAATAGTTACTACACCTTGTAGCTCTTAAAATCGGGGGTCTTGTTTTTACCATGAAGACTTGGTTTGTTTGTTTCTTTCTCTCTGGCAAGGAATAATCTAAGTTTTTCTGCCTAAGTCTTGGCCAATGCATTCTGTTCTTTGTTAACCAAGCAGGCCCGTGGAACCATGTAATGGAATTTTGAAGTTTGTCTGCTGTGGTACCTCTGGAGAGTAGATAAGCTGGGTTTTGATCACTGGGGCAATGTCTCCACTGTGATGGATTTGTTAATTTTTCTATTTCTGTAACTCTTGACCAAATTTCCTGGAAAATTATTTTTGCCGTGAGAGAGACAGGTGGCAACAGACCCAGTGGGTCATAGAATCTTGCAGTGCTTTTAAGAACTTCTCGCTTAGTGGCAGGACGATCTCTAATATAGTTTATGACATTAATGTGAATAATACTGAACATATCAGTCGATGTATCCCAGTGAATTCCTAGAACCTCTGTATCTGTAACGTTTATGACACCTTCTGATTGCCAAATTTCAATCAGTTGTTTTGAGTTTGTGGCCTATTTTGCCATTGGTAGGCTAATGATACCCATAAGTGAGGTAAGTTCATAATATAAGGAAGTCACAGCATTCTCATCTTCAGCACATGCTACAAAGTCATCCATATACATGTTATTTTCAACAAGAAAAGCAGCTTGAGGAAAATTCCTTTTGTGCATTGTAGCAAGTTCTTTTAGTGTGGTTGCGAGTAGAAAGGGGCTACAAGTTAGTCCAAAAGGTAGTCGGGTGAAGCGGTATGTAATCGTTTCATTTGTTGTAATGTAGTTTCCTTGTTGATCCATGATTACTTAATCCCCAAAAAACCTTGTTAAGTCTCGGTCTTTTCTATGTAGAACTAACTGTAGAAAAGCTTGTTTAATATCAGCAATTAAAGCAACTGGATATAAGCGGAATCTTAATAATATTGAAAGAATATCTGGAAGTAAATTAGGGCCAATTTACAAAGAGTCATTCAGTGAATGTACAGCATTTTCGTGGGAAGAACCATCAAATACAATCCTCCATTTGATAACACCTAACCTTTCTTTCTTTACTGCATGATGTGGCAAATAAAACATGTCATTTGATGTTTGTTCAGGAGGGGCAACCTCTACATGTCCCTTTCTTATGTGGTCTATCATTTGCATTTCATAAATGTATTTTAAGTTAGTGTCCTTTGTAATCTTTTTCTCCAGTGAAATAAATCTATTCTCTGCTAGTGAGAGATTATTAGGCACAATAATGTTGGGTTTCCTAGGTAAAGAAACCACTCTCCTATCGTTTTCAATGCAGTAATATTTTGAGAAATCGTGCAATAAAGCTAGTTCTTTCGGATTTGGAGTCTTTGTTTGGTCCTCTGTGATTCCCATTGTTTCTAAATCCCAGAAGCATCTTAAAATATTGTCTGTTGATGTCATTGAATCGAAACTAACATAGTTTGTTATCACAGGGTTTACCATGGTGTTTGACTTACGCCCACTAAGAATCAAACCCATAGTTGAAGGTATCAGTACAATGGATGGTGTTAAGCGAATAGGAGGGGAATCTTTAATGATTTTCCAATAGTGATCTGCTCCAATAAGGATCTCAATAGGAAGATCTTCTGTGTCGTCCTTTGGGTCTGCTAACTGAAGTTTTCGATCATACACTTGTTTTGTTATTTCAGGTGGGACAGTTGGGTGAGCAGCAAATGAGTATGTGCTTTCAAATGCAGTCAGAGAAATTGTGGAATTTTTAAATATACCTTTCAGAGTGAATTCTACAACTCTACGACACATTGAAGTTACACATGGTATTTCAAAGGCATTGACAGATATGTCACGATGTTCTCAAGTTTTTACATCTAGTTCATCAATGAGAAACTTTGAAATGAAACTCGACTGACTGCCACTATCTAGAACACAGCGGGAGAGTCTGCTTAATCCTGTTGGTCCAGTGACCCAAACTCGAGCTGTCTGAAGATATGTAAAATCTGCTGAATTTACATCGATTTTCCCTACAGAAGTAGTGGTAACTTGCTGAGAAGGTGAATTAGAAATAGTAGTGTCAGTACAAATCGCTTTATGGTGACGTTTCTTGCACTTAGAACACGAAACCTTCCCCTTCTTACTGCAGGTTTTAGCATTATGACCTCGTTTTAGGCATATAAAACAACGATTATCTTGCTTTAATTTGTCAATACGTTGTTGGATGTCTGTTACTATATTGCAGTCTTGAGCCCAATGAGTGCGAGCGTCACAAAATATACAATATGGTTGTACATCTTGTTTAATTTTCCGAGAGGTTTTAGCTTGTTTTGAATTTATGTGAAATGTCGCAGCAGTGGGCGTGTAGTTGGAAGATAGTTGCTGTTATCCGCGAATTTTTTGTGCAGTAAGAGCACCCTGAACTTCTTCCTCCAAAAAATTAAGTAATTTCAGTACATCTCCTTCCGATATTTCGGTTCTTTTCGCATGAATAACCCATTTTTGACACATTTAGGCAGGAAATGCTCGTAAAATCTTCGGTGTGAGAACTTTGCCGTAAGCTACAACATCTTCCCCCAGGGCACGCAGCGCTTGAATACGGCGGTTACACTCTAGGAATGTACAGTTCAGCGTTTCAGGTGTCTCTGACTGTACTGGCTTTAGCGCATCCAAATAATCGAGGTGCGCCTGTATAATACGGTTGTTATCTCCGTACCGATGCAGTAAAATTTTCTTTGTGTCTTCGTATGTGCTAGCTGTAATAGGTATTCCATCTACTAACAACTTCGGTTCTCCTGACAGATACCCTCGAAGGAAAATATGTTTATTAACTGTAGAAAGCGACGGGTCTTTATCAATAGTTGATTCAAATTGCTCCCAGAAGCGGGACCACATTTCGATATCTCCACAAAATGGTTCAAGCTTAATGGCAGGTAGCTTGACTGAATGTATGTCTGCAGTGGAGTGTATGGAAACTTTAGGTGACGTGATATTCATTTGTGATGTTACGGCTGAAACCTTGCAATTGATTGCTTTTGTAGCCTTATGTATTGCGTGTTTAATTTTGTCTATATATTCCTCACAGATAGATACGTCTGCGTCATATTCATCATCACTTAAGAGGTCGTGAATAATGTCATCTAAGGAAGTGAGCTTCTATAAAGTATCTTGAAGACGTTCTATGTAGTGTTCAAAATCGTCCATTGGACTTTCTGTCGTAAGTTCATCGACAGCCGTACAAAACCGCGTAGCATTCGTCCTCTCCCTAGTTCTTTTTCTTTTAAAGTTTGTTAGCTGTTTCCCGGTATCTATCTCGTCTGGCATTATTACGGAACTGCTTTTGTGCTGGCGTAAGCGTAATTGAATCTTTTCCTATCAATTAGGTATTCAAACCGAAAGATTTCACACTTTTGATATAAGCAAAGTTCGTGAATTATGCCGTTACTGCTAACATTCTTTTGAGGCAAGGAGTTCATAAAATCGTATTATATTGGAATAGACGTATCTTGTGATGTGGTCCGACGTCGTATCCCGCTTCCAGCAGCGTGAAGTAAGCTTTTTATCGTCAAAATTACGTAAAAAATCGTAATTTTTTCACAAGTTTCGGCACCAAATATGACGAACACACAACACCGTGATTCCAATACTTAACAACCACTGTTTATTTCAGAGAATAATAATACATCACAGAATACATAACATAAATCATGGAACATAAATATATATAAAAAGATTTACAAATATATCAAAAGTTAACCCGCAACACTGTATATATATATATATATATACATACATATATATATATATATATATATATATATATATATATATATATATATATATATATATATATATATATATGATGGATAGATTGAGGTATGTTGAGTAGTTCGGTTTAGTGAGAACAGTAGCTACGTTGCTGCATACGTCAGTGAACTGACGCACACACTCCGATCCCATCGCAGGCGTTATCTTAAACGTGTGTTATGTCTCACTTGTCTATCGCGTCTGGTGCATCGGGCTCCGTCGCCTGCGTCTGCCGGGCTACTCGCCCGCTCGCACTGGCTGTTCCGCTGCCCCCGGTCCCGCCTGGGCCCTAACAAGCCCTGCCCGGGGCCCCGGCGCCCTAATTACTGGAGCTGACACCCCGTAATTGTCCTGCGGCGCGTGCCATTGCTCCCCTTATGTACCTACCGCCTCCCCCTCCCGCCATCCCGTCTCGCCCGACCTCGCCTCTTCTCCTGAAGTTCCTACGGAGCCGTAAAGTTCGCAAAGTCTACGCACCAGATACCCCTCCACGATGGCTTGCTGAAGCGCACTGCATATCAAAGACGTTAACTAACAGCGTGGCGAACGCCTCAGATACAGGCTCGAGTAGTGACGAAAAGTGGGAATATCTCTTTACTTCATACCGTTAACAGTTGCGGGTATAATGCATCGGCAGATTTTGTACATCTTACGCCAAACTAATTTATTCCTACTGGTGATTTACATTTATGAAGCGAGAATAACAAAGCTAGCAGGTCACATAACCTCCCTTGAAATTTCGCTCAGAAGAAATTCAGTTTCAAATTGCCTTTCTACATGTGATCTACATCGTATTAAAGAGAAACATTAAGGTATGTCCAAATGAGCAGACCCCAATCATGAATCAGCAGCTTTACCATGTATGAAAGGATAAACATCACTTACGTACACACACACACACACACGCACGCATGCATGCATGCATGGCGAGGGCAGTCCAGGATCCTTTCTTCAGTGCGGATATGCAATAGGTCGCAATTCTAAATTAAAGGGGATAGGGCGCAAATGAGCCTACTTGGAGCAGGAGAGACACTACAGGATATTTTAAATTCCACCGTCTCTACTTTTACCATTCCATTCGTAAGACTCTTGTTATCATGACCAAGAAGGAATCAGGATTTTAATTTTTTATATGTGAAATTTCACCTTCTTTCACTTACTATTGCCTACATTTGATGCTCTAGGTACACTTTTCTTCATACGCAAGAGAGATTCTTCGATGAACTCTGCACGGCATTCAAACCGTAATTAAGGGCGTAACAAATTCTATAACTTTCCAAATCTATTACAAAGTAGCGTAAAATTAAGATAATTAACTGTAAAATCTGAGTTTTTCTAAACATTAAGTTTGAAATGTAACAACTCATTCATTTTTCATAAATTAAATAGATTCTAAAGTTTCAAACACCTGTAACTATATATTCCTAATTGATGCAACCGTACAACTGTTAGTCAATTTGTATCATAAAATAACACATAATTTGTCAATAAGATAACACTTTAGTCGTCACATGTATTGAGACCACATTGTCCCATTTTCAAGTGCTTATAAATTAAAATAACCATTCTGCCAATTAGCAACGTCAAACTCTAAGACGTACCTAAGTTTCATGCATTTGCGTCATAACATGTCGTGACGACTAAAGTTTTATCATATTGACAACTGGTGCGTGATTTTATGATACAACCTGTAAGTATAGTTTGTATGCTGTGCAAAATTCATTGAAGAATCTCTCTTCCTTATGAAGAAAGGTGTACCTATAGCAACAAATGCAGCCAATGGTGAGTGACAAAATGATGAAATTTCATACGTTAAATTATTTCTTGTTCTGTGGTGCCTTTCCAGATCCAAGTCGGCCTGCTTGACGACCGACCCCGTAGGCGAAATTTCTCAGGAGGAGCTATGTAAGTAGAACAGTTTACGGTTAATTTGCGTGTGATGAGAGGTGTGCAAGGATACCTCGATTGGCCGTGTCCATAGTAGTTTAGCAGTCAACATGAAAGCCTAGTCAACAGGAGACCCCGATTCGAAACTCGGCTGGGCGCAAATTTTCAATTTTTCTTATTAAATTATTTCAATGTCCACGGGCACCCAACGTCGTTATTTCCTTTTTATGTTGATACATTATACTTTGAGACATCGCACAATAGCTCCTTGATTTGGTCCTGATCGGAAAAAATGGGACCAGCAGACTGCCGTATCATTCTTTGTCAATGGAATCATCACTCTCCTGGTTACGACGTATGCCTTGCTGTCTGAGCCGCCACTTCTCACTCCAGTAGTTCCTCAGCTGGTATCACCATTTCGATTGCATGCTCTTCCAGTCCTCTCACAGCTGCATTGCATTGTTGGTATTAAAGGGATGTAAACCCCTATTGTTCTTATACCAGTCAGATAAATAGCCACTGAGACACGGAGGTCGATGTACGTAAGATTACAACTCATTTTACGAGGTTTGTTCAACAAAGAAAGATCATAATTTTTTGACAACATACCTTTACTCATCCTCATAATTTTGTTGGTCCTTCTCAAAATAGTCTCCCATGAATGCGATGTACTTGTCCCAGCGTTTTTGCCAGACTTCAAATACATGCTGGAAAACATTTTTGAGAGGTCCTTCAAACTCGCCTCCTCAGGCTTCACCACTACATCTGATGATGGATAATGCGACCTGTGAAGGCTTTACTTCCAATATTAAAAAAAAAAGAGTAAAGTAGTCAACAATCAGTGGATTGGTTTGAACACCACAGTGCTTTACTAGGCATGTTCCTGTTTAGATGTGGTATGCCGTAGCATTTCTCCGACCTCCGAACTGACTTATCTCCGTTAAAGGGAGACCTACAGTTAGACGTAGGAGTCGAACCACTGTGTTACTCGACATTTCCACATCAGCAACATTGCTAGATGTGAAAGAAGTGAAAAGCGACAGATGATATTCCTAGGACATGGCAGGGATCGAACTCGTTACCTTTGGATTCATAGTCCATCACTCTACGACTGTGCAACAGAGCTACACAATTCTTCAAATTAGGGAATAGAGATAAGTCTCTAGGGGGGGGGGTAGGTAAATCTGGAGCATAGGAACGATGAGGGATGCACTGCACATTGATTTTTGCAAAATATTCAGCAGAACCATTGGCAATACGCGGACACGCATCGTGGTGAGGCAACCAGCCAGCTTCTACGAAGTGTGGTCTTTCGCGCCTGTTATGGACTGGCAATGTATTCCCCCTCGGTTAGCCGTGTGGTCTAATGCACCACTTTGCGGTATGGCAAGGCGTGCCGGCCCCGGTTCGAATCCGCCCAGTGGATTAACGAGAAGGGTCGGAGTGCCGGCCAGCCTGAATGTGGTTTTTAGGCGAAGAAAGAAAAGAAAGAATGGACTGGCAATGTATCCAGGACATCCCTGTAGTATTGTCCATTTACTGATATGTGTGTGTGGAAGTATGGCATGCTGAATAAAAAAATGAGATGACCATATCTTTCATAGCAGAAGAAACCACTTTATCTGATTTGTAGGTTGGTGGTGAGGGGGATTTCCACACTACGTTTTGCTGTTTGTTTTCAGGATTAAAATGATACAGCCAAGTTGTAATAGCAGTGATTGTATGGAATAGAAACTGCGGATCTTCCTGTAACAGCAACTGTAAATGCTTACAGATCTGCACGCCAATATCTTTTTGTTTGGGAATCAACAGTGTCACTACCCATCGCTCACAAATACGTCTGCTGTTTAATGGTTCTGTCACCAACATATGGGTAGAATCCAATGAACAGTTCAGTATTTCAGAAAGTGATCTTAGAGTTTTTTTTTTTTTTTTTACTGGCGCATGTCTGAACTGGACTGCTTTCTCTGGCGGGAACCGGGGTTTCAACAATGAAAATACTACTGCGTAATTGTTTCCCATTAAGCTAATAGAATACCACAAGATTAAATTTTAGAGTAGGAAATTATTTCCGTAAAAAATTATGATCATTTTTTACTGAACAGCCCTCGTATTTCATTAACGGTTAACACAGCAACTGCAGCTGGGTCACTCGTGACTCGTTATTCAGTATCAGTTGTCTCTATATCGTATTGTTCTTTGTATTTGGGTATCGGTCTATTTTATTATTAGTTTTATTTATGATGGGAAACTGTTTGAAAAAAAGGTTCGTTAGACTTAAGATACGTATCACAAACTGTCGAAACCGTTTCAAATTGTTTCCACTGAGCATAGGCGCACAAACTGTACCAGTGAGAAAATCAGTGAACCACTTTTCCAGGTCAAAGATGGATTGATATTATTTCTCATTTCAGACAGGGGCTCCGAACTAGACGGGGCCCCGCCATGATCGCCTTCGAAATTTGTATTTAAAGAAGTCTTGTTTCCTAGTAAAAGGAAAGAAATTCACACTAATCCGGCCGTCGAGAGCACCTTTATTGTTGTCTTTACTTTTCCTTTAACGCGACAGTAGTGATGAATACTACAGCAGTCTTACTTCACGTGACCAGCGACAGTACACATTTCGATTTATGCCCACTCGGCAGCCGATTTGTGTGGAAACACCAGAAATTTCTGATGTCGCCCACAGGCGCAGTTCGCCTTTTTGCGTACAACGTGGTGCTTTAGGGCCACAACAGTGGGTAGTGTCTGCAGAGGCTGCCCTCAGCCGGTGCAACGTCTGCACTAATCTGCAGTTCCCTCCGTTTCTACGAATAATTTGTAAGTAAACTTTCGTTATTAGATGAAAAAGTCTGCATATTCGCATTTGCCGTGAAATTATTATCTACTTATAGGAACACTACATTAGTCATTACGATACCGGATATTGTAACAATGAATTTTTATTTCGTCAGCCAGAGGGGACCTTAGAAATATGCGTAAAATATTATACCAGATGTTAGGAAGGCCTTTCTTAAAAATTGGGAAAAATATTTACCAGTGAACTATAAAACCATAATAAGGTAAATATAGAATAGTTTCAGTGTCACTGTAATATTAAAAACACCTAATACATTGTAACATTCCTATTTCTCCAGTTTTAGGTACAAGTTGGTAGTTTTTAAGCTCACATTGGTATATTTTGTTGAATATTTTTCTTGTTTTAGCTTAAATCTCCCGTATTTTGTGCATATTTGTACACATACATTTCAATTGGCAAAGGCAATTGTTGAACTATCCGGGCGGTAGTACCGTCGTGACTAAATGCAGGAGAAAGATAAACGAAGGTGTAATTAATCTACGGTATTCTGAAAAGTACAGCATAACTTGTTATACGGCATTTAAACAATCATTTTACACTGGAAGGATCGCGAGGCCGAATTGACCCCTTTAGCAATTTTTCCCATGTGTCCTGATCAAACCGTTAAATGAAATGAGTTGACATCTGTGATTTGTTCATCTTTTATATAAAGTATTGTGCACCCTCTTTTAGAGTGTTCTACTTCAGATTCCTAAATATTAAGATTACTACCTAGAAGAACCGCAGGGCTAATTTAGCCCCTCATAGATTTTCTCTATATTTCTGCATGTTTCCTTGTAATGCTGTGTATGAAATAAAACCAGCATTCCAATCTGGACCTTCCATTGTTCAAAATCAATAAAAGTACATATGATGATTATATCTAATTATATTTCAGAATCTGGCCGTAGAAGCAACAGAACTACATGAGACCAATTTGGCCCTAGGGGTTCTTATACGTAGTAAGTTGCATGCGAACCTCCTAGTATTAAATGCCAAGCCATACCGCTTAGGGGTTCGTTCTCAAGTCATACCGTTGGCGCAGCAGTTTAACGTTACTTCTGGCGTGGCTTGAAAATGATTTCGTGGATCAGCATTCGGTGTAATGTAGTGATAGATTTCTTTTCACAAACTTCCTGCGAAGCTAAGATTTTCATGAGTGTACAGTACGCATTGAGGCGCTATGCTACGATGCGCGAGGCCGCTTCCCGTCGGGGGTTAGAATCCCCCTTCGGGCATGGATGTTTGTGCCGTCTTTAGTATAAGGTAGTTCATAAGTAGTTTGTATGTTTAAGGACTGATGACCCCGCAGTTAAGTCCCTTAAGCTTAACAAACATCTGTGTACAGCAATTCCGCCTTACCTGGCGCAGCGTCTGCCAGAAGTACGAACAAGTGGTCAGTTAAGCTAAACTAGGGATTACTGTGGCCCAGAGCCGTAGTCGGCGGGGCAGAGGGGGAAGAAGGGAATCAATTCCCCCCCCCCACACACACACACACACTATTCACCTAATTCCTGATAAAGAAATTCAAAAGTATGCTGAAGTTGCTCCTTCGAGATTTGTATTAATACAGTTTAATATTGTCTCTATTGAAATACATCTGCTTCTTTAGTTCAACTTATGTTGTAAAGCTTCACGAGGTAGAATATACGTCATAATTGGCTAATCCCCCCTCCCCTCCGAAACCAAATTATGACTACGGGCCTGCTGTGACCATTGTAAGTAAAGTCTCAATTTTAAGTAAAATAATTTTATAAATTTATAAATAAGAAAAAAATAATCTTACAAGGAAAGATCGAGGGCACAAGACCAAGAGGAAGAGCAGCGAGCAGATGGATAGATCAAATCAAGAAGATCTCCGGCTACCTTTTCAGCAGGCACTGAGAGAAGCTCGCAACCGTTCGGCATGGAGATGCTTGGTTCATGGGGTCACGACGCGCAGCAATGAGCACAACGACTTATGATGACGATGATGATGAATTTTATAAATGGAGCTTACCGTATCAATTTTATACCGTGTTATACCAAGTTAAAGTACATTCTAAAAGAGCATGATTAAGATATAAACTTGCAATTACAAACTTCTGCACACAACAGTAAGAAAAGAAAGAGGGGAGGGCCCGTCTCTGATTTTGGCTCCAGGGCCCACAGTCGAATGTGGGGGCAATGCTGGGACACCCCGAAGGGCAGGTTTAGCCGCCTTATTGGAAAGGTCTTCTGTATCCTCCGTGCTCGCAGGCACCATTCCTTCGCGAAGTGTGAGAACTGTGTGCAGAAATGTCTGTGTTAAGTGTAGCTGACTGTAATGAGTTCGTGTGTAGTGTAGTGTAGTGTCGTGTTCGTGATGAAGATGGTGGGAGAAGGAGATGGTGAAACCCCACATAGCCTACTCCTCTCGAAAAGCACCCAGGGAGCCGCCTAGCTTAACGTCACCATCAACAGTGACCCATGCCCTAACGGGGACGGTTACCCATCCAAGAACTGACCATTCCCGACGGTGTTTAACATCGGTGATCTGGCGGGAACCGGTATACCCACCGAGTCACGGCTGTTGACAATACGAGGTGCATTAAAGTTCTAAGGCATCCTTTTTTTTCTCCGGACTGAAAAGAGATAGAAACATGCGCATTGTTTTAAAATGAGGCCGTGTTCATTGTCAATACGTCCCAGAGATGGCAGCACCGTAAGGCAGATGGAATTTTACCGCCAGCGGCGAGAATGAGAACTGTTTTAGATACTTAAAATTGCGACGTTTTCCTTACTTGAACAGCGTGCAATCATTCGTTTTCTGAATTTGCGTGGTGTGACACCAATTGAAATTCATCGACAGTTGAAGGAGACATGTGGTGATGGAGTTACGGATGTGTCGAAAGTGCGTTCGTGGGTGCGACACTTTAATGGAGGCAGAACATCGTGTGACAACAAACCGAAACAACCTCAGGTCTGACAAGACGGTCTGACGACATAACCTAGAAAGTGGAGAGAATTGTTTTGGGGGATCGCCGATTGACTGTTGAACAGATCGCCTCCAGAGTTTGCATTTCTGTGGGTTATGTACACAGAATTCTGCATGACGACCTGAAAATTCGAAAAGTGTCATCCAGGTGGGTGCCACGAATGCTGACGGACGACCACAAGGCTGCCCGTGTGGCATGTTGCCACGCAATGTTGACGCGCAACGACAGCATGAATGGGACTTTCTTTTTGTCGGTTGTGACAATGGATGAGACGTGGATGCCATTTTTCAATCCAGAAACAAAGCGTCAGTCAGCTCAATGGAAGCACACAGATTCACCGTCACCAAAAAAATTTCGGGTAACCGCCAGTGCTGAAAAAATGATGGTGTCCATATTCTGGGACAGCGAGGGCGTAATCCTTACCCATTGCGTTCCATAGGGCACTACGGTAACAGGTGCATCCTACGAAAATGTTCAAAATGTTCAAATGTTTGTAGAGTCTATGGGACTTAACTACGGGGTTATCAGTCCCTAAACTTACAAACTACTTATGAACTAACTAAGAATAAGGACGGCACAAATATCCATGCCCGAGGGGGGATTCGAACCCCCGACCGTAGTGGCCGTGCAGACCGTGACTGGAGCGCCTCAGTCCCCTCGGCCACCGCGGCCGGCCTACGAAAATGTTTTGAAAAACAAATTCCTTCCTGCACTGCAACAAAAACGTCCGGGAAGGACTGCGCATGTGCTGTTTCACCAAGGCAACGCACCCGAACATATAGCTAACGTTACGCAACAGTTTCTTCGTGATAACAACTTTGAAGTGATTCCTCATGCTCCCTACTCACCTGACCTGGCTCCTAGTGACTTTTGTCTTTTTCCATCAATGACACTCTCCGTGGCCGCACATTCACCAGCCGTGCTGCTATTGCCTCAGCGATTTTCCAGCGGTCAAAACAGACTCCTAAAGAAGCCTTCGCTGCTGCCATAGAATCATGGCGTCAGTGTTGTGAAAAATGTGTACGTCTGCAGGGCGATTACGTCGAGAAGTAACGCCAGTTTCATCGATTTCGGGTGAGTAGTTAATTAGAAAAAAAAAGGGAGGTCTTAGAACTTGAATGCACCTCGTAAGAAGAGTCATTTGTTAGTTTGATTTGCCAACCTTTCATAATACTGACCAGTTACAAGTTTCATAATTACATAGACAAAACCGAGAGTGTAATTACTATTAGCAGGCTATGAAAATTACGCTGCTTACTCAATGAATACAATTCGCTTATTTTGGTCTATTGTGTGTTAAAATCAATAGACGAGTCTAACAGTAACACCAAAATAGGTTTGCCGCTGATTGCTGCTTATTACCACGCAATAGCGGTAAGATCGTTTTATTGTTTACAATTGCTTCATTTTCTCTACATGTTTGTGTGCTCTCTTTTGGTTTTTTCTTGGCCTAGATTAGTGTAGTGTGGGATCTGCGTCAGTCCGCCCTCGTAATTAACCTC
The DNA here is from genome assembly GCA_026315105.1 of Locusta migratoria. Taxonomy (NCBI): domain Eukaryota; kingdom Metazoa; phylum Arthropoda; class Insecta; order Orthoptera; family Acrididae; genus Locusta; species Locusta migratoria. Next base: position 326,008,772 of record CM048748.1, read on the forward strand.
TCGTTAATTAATTTCCGTAATTAAACAATTATCCAAATTTTGTTCGCTCGTTCAGTGAGTGTGGTGACCGTAAAGCATGTTATTTTGCTAAATTCTGTTAGTTACACCTGTTTGTTCCAAATTTTTGCAACTGTAACCTCTTACAAAACATTTTGTTTCCAAATTTTTCCCCACCAAATTTGAAATTGTTGTCGTACATAGAGACGCTGTGGCAACGATCAGTTTATATCCTCCATTACATTTATCGGTGTTACATTTTGGACAATTGCTTTTCCAGCTGATTAGCGATTTTGGCGCACGGTATACTTGATTGCTGATTGAAAGGATTGATAGGTTATAAGTGGAATTCCAGACATATTTTTAAAGATAAATAATTATTTGAGGTTGATGTTTCTACAGGAATGACTGCGCGCTGAAATTTTCTTACTGTATTGAGAAAGGAACTTTTCTTAATATCAGGACGAGTGCGGTTAGAGTAGTTTATGACAAAAGGACATCCCTTTACTTCCAACAATAGGTACTTAGAGGTTCATTTGTAGGACAACAAAAATTATTATTCAGTGTCACATAAGCTTTCCCTTTTATGCACATTAACTGAAGTATTAAGATGAGTGTAAAACTGGTGTCGTTACACATTTTCGAGTATAGAAGGAATAATTTATTCTGCAAAACTGATTATCCTCATAACTGAAATTTGGGACATATACACTAAATTTCATCTCAACTTCAAGAACAAATTCTTTGCCCACATTAGTACAAGGCATAAAATTAGATAATATTACTTCTAATTCCTATTCGCACGAGTCCAGGAACCAGTTTGAGACGGACTATTTTACGCTAGTCAACATGATTTTTCTTGCCACTATGTGGTTCACTAGGCCAATTAACTCCCCTTTAACTATCTGGTATGCTGCAGTCATGCCATTTAGTCGCTTTGCAGTGCAATTGTGAACGGATGAACAGCGGCAGACAAATTAAACTCCACATACACAGCCACCGGCGCATTCCCAGCTCTGACTCCTTTAATGGAAAGGCTAACCGACGGTAATTAGGAGTGACCGAATTGGCGTAGCTGACTGCAAAAGAATTTAATTGCGTTCTTTAGGATACAAGTGAACTCAATAAATGAATAAGGAATATGTCCAATATCTTTTTCCTTACTTACAAGTGTTCTGCGTACTCAGAGGAAAGCTTTCCGTATTCCATAATTCCGCCACAGTATTGTGAACTAACTTCAGAACATGTCGTGGTTCCTTAATAACAGCAGCTCAAATTTGAGTTATTTAATACTATTTCAGTATTGCAAAAACTTTCTTCACCACCAAGCTAGTGTCATCGGCAAACTGTGTAATTAAGAAACAACAGCGGCTCCTGAACAGAACCATGGGGCATCCCTCTCCCCCTCCGCCCCCCCCCCCCACCCCCCAGGTTCCACAAAAGCTTTGCCCCGTTGTAAGTGCATATCATGGTCATTTTCAAAACTGCAATTAATTACCTTTTGCTGTCTGTTATTAACGTTAACCAGTTATTCGCTACTCCCCTTGTTACATAATGTCCCAACATTTGCTACGAACACAGCCAAACAACCTTTTATTAAATCCATCCAGTGGCTAACAGAGAAAAGAGAATACAGTATTTGCCGTTGTTAAACCTCTTATAAAACCGGATTGTACAATTGGTAGAAAATTACGTAAACAGAAATGATCAATTAACCTTGAATATACAGCCTTTCCAGTGACTTTAGCAAATACCGTTGACTCTAAAGTTTCCTACATTTCCCCTTTAACATATTTATAAAGTGGTTTTAATACTAAAGTCGGTCAGGGAAGTGACTATTGCAAAAGGAAAAATCACAAATTCGGCCAATCCTGGGTTAAGAGAAGCAGAACTATACTAAGTGTTCTGCTAGAAACCCCATCATATCTATAAGTCCTAAGTCATTAGTGATTTAACTATAGATTTAATCATCCCCTTCTCAGTATCGTAGAAGAATATTTTAGATAATAATCTCAGAACGGTATTTCTGAGAGAATTGTATTATTACTTGTAGGATCTCGGGTTATTTTTACTTCATCTGATATATTCCGAATGTGTTGTTATATACTGTGCATTCATCTGACATATCAGTATCAGAAAGATAATTATATCTCACTCTCACTTTATATTATCAATTTTTTTACTGCTGACACTATAATTCTTTCATGACAGGCCATATAGTATTTCATTCATCCCGAGAATCAGCAAATATTTTTGGATACAGTATAATTTGTGTCTTCATCATGAAATTATTCATAACCTTGCAGTAATGTCTGTAATTGGCTCTGCAGCCCAATTGTGACTATTTCTATCTTTCTGATATAATTCCCCCATAATTGGGACGCGAAGCTACTTTCAAAGAGTATGACAAATGTGTATGTAAATGTAGATGCTTTCATACTCTGTTTGTTGTACCTCTCTTTAATAACAACTCCGTCGATGAGGTATGAATTTTTAATTTTCCTCCTACGTCATTTCTATTCTCCAACATCTCATCCTTCTGAGAGAGAATTTGCTGCGATTCTTTGAAAGTTATCAAAATCGTGTAACGTGGTTTCTGCACCTGTGTGTATGTGTGAATGAATGACTGTTTACGTGAAAAAAATTATAGCTATAAATATACGATGTTTTGCTAATACCATTAAATGCCACTACACTGCTGACTGTTTGTGTTGACGTGATGGAAGCGTGTGTATCGTACTTCTGTAATTACACATAACCAGAATAAGATGACTGATTTCAAATCTAACTTCTGCAACACATTTCACTGAACCTTTATTTACTGAAAAGATGAAATTAATTTAAATCACACTGGCGTGGCCCTGATAATGAATGGCTTCTATAGACAATACAAATTTACTTTTACAATCGCAACACTAGATAGTTAGGTTCGTTTGTTAATCTGATTTCAATTCAGCAAAAATGAATAATTTGACGAAATGCTATACATAACTCCAAATGGCGACACTTCTCTCGTACCCAATGGTGTAAGCTGCAAATAATTTGCGCTACTACTTTCTACTTTGAACTATAATGTAAATTTTTTCAGCCATTGGATTTAGCGATAAATTTACGCGATCAGGTGGAAATGATGGAGTCAACACGTTGTTTACGTTTTGCTGATATTTTCTGAGATGAAGGGCTGACAAAAAATAACGATCACATTTATCCTTACATAAGTTATATTCAGATTCCAATATAAAACTTACAATCGGAACTATGACTGTTTATTAAATTCGAAGCACACAGAAAATGATTGTGAGGCATAACAGTAATTCCACTTACAAGTTAATTATCTCAGCCTGAGAAAAATCCTGCTGGACCACGTCAGTGGTTAAACAACAGCCGTGCGAGAAAAAACCTACAGGCGCCATAATATTAAAGTAATAATAATATCCTTACCTCATTGTGTACATGTCATCTATTTCTGTAAGCCAAATATGAAGACATTCTCTTCCGCATATCTGGTTTCCCAAATTGATTCATCCTGCGCCATATCATTTCAAACACAGTACTAGCGATCATATTAATGGCTTTAATGCCTCGCATAACTGGGCCCAAAGACCTTGTAAAAATAACTAGACTCCCTAACGACGCTAGTATCGCGTGATAATTTGAACTTTCTCTCGGCCGCCATTGTAGTGGCAAGCGTCAGATAAATACGACTGTTGTTATTAGGTAAATGGTGTATTAAATAGCTACTGCAAGATATATACCCAATTGATAGTTACGTCTATATTGTTTGACTATTGCAGTGTACATGAGGCACGATGGTGAAGAGCTGCTCAGCGTTTAAATGCATAAATCAATTTAAGAAAGGAATAAAAAGATCGAATACTGTCGTTCCATTTATATTTCTCAGGTCTACAAGTAGTCCTACTTCTTGTATTCAGAGAGTAAATAACAGGCTTTTACAATACTGGTAGCTCATAAAAAGGAGTTACTTTAGGCAGTACTGGTGGACAGGAACTTCAAAAAATTTTATTTTATGATTGTGTAAAATAATTATTCGGGTCACGAAATTAGTTGCATACTGCAGTTCGAATTATTGTTTATTAAATTAATATTAGCAGCTTGTAACGCAGAATTTAAAGGTAATCTGCTTTACATATAGGTATAACAACTGAAAGGGGTTTGCAGAACTGTGTATAGTTCCATATATGACACATAGCCACACTGGATGCACTTTGTGAAGTTGAAACGTATGACAATAGTTGCTGACTTTTGAGCAGTTCACGCTACTGTAAGGTACTTGGTTTACAGCATAAAGAATGCTTATGTTCTTGCTAGACACCCTAATGTTGTTGTTGTTATTGTTGTTGTTGTTGGGTTTTGGAAGGAACTAAACAGCGACGGTTATCAGTCCCACACCCTAATGCTAATGTTAGATGCATTATTTAAGAAAAAGTACTTCGTGTTCTTAAAAGCATTTCATAGTATCTGGTTTCTGTATTCACACGGTAAGAAGCTATTTTTCAGTTATGTATCTGATGGCAGATTTCACTTTCACAGTCGATTTTTAACATTAACTGTTTTAGGCAGCCCTGTTTGATTTTTTGATGCTTTGAAATATCTATATATTGGAGAATCCAGCTCTAAAGGAAAGACGTAAAGTGTGAAACTCTTCCGAAATTAATGTTTGTACTAAAGTTTCACAATCGTAGAATATACTGAAAAAGTGCCAAAAAATCCTGTCTGACGATAAATTACGTTCATATGCTGCACTTAGCACGCTAGAAATCTACTTGTTATATTTCATTACGTTAGGAACAGAAAATGCTGTTGACCAATTTCTACACCGTACGTGTAATAAATTTACACACAACCGATAGTTGCTCACATTCAAGGAGTCTGAAGCTGTTTTGTAGTTATATATTTCAGTGAGACATAGTTTTGACGACTTAACTCAAATAAATACTCTCTCTAATCAAAAGAATCTTACGCACATTTAAAGTTCGCGTGTAAGTTTGCCACTACAATGGCCGCCGAGGCGCTCTTCAATTAGTCCGCTGTTCGCAGTCGGCCGCTTACGCTTGGCTGGGCCACACCAGCGATACTCGAAAGAACCAAAGAATCTCTCAGACATAATTTCCAGTAGTATTCCATTCATATCGTGCTCCTAACAGATATTTAACATCGTCTCCAGATAAGCGGCGGACACGTGGCATATTAATCTACACTAACTGGAGTCCGAATACACGTTTCCAGGCAGTGTAAACAGAAAATGAGTATCTTCGATGGGTGGTGACGTTAGTTGGGTATTCAATGAAAATGTAACTCTCGTTTACTGTTTAGATAAATATAAATACAGAATCCTGTTGAGAACAAGTACTTGCTGACATGTAGATATTGCAGATCAGCAGAGATTGCTGTCTGCGCAGTTTGAGTCGCCGCAGACTTGGGGGCAGCCTGAGGCAGCGGTGGCAAACTAGCAGCCGGAGTGGCCACATTCTGCGCCGGCACGCGCTGCGGAAACCATTTCCTCAAGAGCCCGCCACTCCGTCACAGGAGGCCGACGAACTGCCTCTGCCTGCCTGGAATATCTCCGACAAAACCATCGTCTGGGAACCGGAGGACCTGAGACAGTAATTCTCTGCAAGATTGTGGAGGCGTATCTTGTTAGATTGTTTCAGCAAAGATACTGCAGTTGGTACACAGTTCCCATTAGTTTTGCATAGCCACTACAGCTGTGAGCAAGAGAGCCTAGACAATATCAGTGACTTTTAGTAGTCAAACAACTACCACTTTTTAGTGTTCACTGATTCTTCCGTCGCTTCTTGGTAGACTTATTCATTATGAAGATTAAAATACACAATTTCGTGTTTGTTCTACGGTTTTGTTTATTTTGTGAATCGGTTTCCTTTCTTTCAGTACTATTAATTTACAGATTTTATTCAGATATTTATTTACACTCTAACTGCTCCACCAAAGAAGTTAATTAACTAATCTGTATGTAACATGTCTTCTTTTTAACTGACAACACAGGATCTTTGACTGAACTTCAGTAAATGTATGATCATAGCTTAATAAGCCGAGAATCGATTTACAAAATAAAGAAAACCGTAGAACGTCTTCTTCGTCTTACTTTACTTTCTCGTGTCCGGATTTCAAATTCAGAACTACATTATTTCAGCCCAGTAGTGGGCCACGGTGATTGCATTTTCTCTTGCGAGGCATATATCTTCGGAGCGGCATGTAAACGGACAATCAGAGCAATTTGTTATGTGCTCCATCGTCTGCGTCTCTCCACATTCTCAGGATACGTCTAGACTGTTAATGAATCCCCATTTCGCTGATTTGACTTGACGGGTACTACACCAGTTCTAATTCTGTTCAGCGACCTACAGATTTTTAAATCCCGGGTCATTTCACTTAGTGGTTCTTGTTGGAGAGGAAAATTTTCCTGCGTATCAATTCTCAGTGCGTTCAGAAAGCTTCATCTGGATTTAAGTCGACTGGCTGGAGATTCTGCTCCAAAAATCGGATGTCAGTCATCGAAATTTAGTTTGAACTTTACAAGTTCACATCGCCGTATTGCGATAACCTACTGCTTTATAAAGTTTTTTTAGGAGGGCGGGTTTCATGCAGCCTATTAATAATTCCGCAGGTTTCGTTTTGAGCAGCGTCAAGTTGTTTGGCATGGATTGATCTGCACCGCACAGGGGCTGCAAGTTCTCCGGTGGAGAAACAGAGGGCTTCTGCTGTAGTTCTCAACGTTTTGAGGCTTGCTCCCCATTTGCTCCCGCATAATTTCCTCAGGAGGAGATTTCTGGTAGTAAATTTCGGCCTGGTTTTGTGACAGTGATATTTGTAAGTTCGTGATCTGTCCAAGATAACGCCCAGATACTATGGCTTTCATGCTGTGGAACCTTACCCTTCCACACAACATGCAGCTGTCTTCTTGCTTTCTTAGTGCGTGGGCGAAAATCACATACTTCAGTTTCTAGTGGATTTGGCTTAAGAAAATTTTCTTTATAGTGTTTTGACATACATTCAAGATCTTAGTTCCACACATTCAAAGCTGTTTCCTTGAACAGTTACCGCTAGGTCATCAGCATAGAGGAAATGTTCAGAGTGCTCTAGTGTCGGCTGATCATTTGTGTATATGTTTAACATCATAGTTGCGATTGCACTTTCCTGTGGGAGACCGTTTCTCTGTCTGATTCTCCTGCTTTTCTTTCCATCAAGAGTATCATTGAAGCTGCGATTTTGTAGTGTGTGCTCTATGACCTTTGTCAGCAGGTATTGCTCGCATTGCCTGATTACATGTCATTTAGTTATCGTGTGTCTGCAGTACCAGCAAAATACGATTGTGTTATTCCTAGCCTCGAATAAAATGCCATTGGCAACGTAGATAACCTCACTTTAGTCTCTTCGATATGAATAATTATTAGCTAATTCTTATTCGCACTATCCCTTGATGAATGAACTAGATGATAAAAGTCTCGATGAAAGGTATTTATTTGGCTAGTTTTAGGTTACATCAGCTACGGAATAGTATGTTTATAATTAGGCTCTCATTACCGGTGTTACGAATGTCGTTCCAAAACCAATGTGCAGCGTTAAAATTTTGTGCCCGACCGGGATTCGAGCCCGGGATCTCCTGCTTACTAGGCAGACGCGTTGACCACTTTTTTTTTTTTTTTTTTGTCCTTGGGTAGTTCTCTTCGTTGCGGCCGCTAATCATTTTTGTTCGTTCTTGTTCGGTGTTTTTTTATTACAGAGGGCGTTCAGCCCTCTGACCGGGCGCGCTGAGCCACGGCGCCCGGCGACCACTCCGCCAACGAGGACACAGTGACCAACCCGACTGCAAATCTCCATTCGCCATGTTGTCTCTTTCTAATTACAGGATTAAGAGATTGTGGTAACAAGAAAGAGACAGTGTTGACTGGAATACACTCTTTGAAATTCTGAAGGTAGCTGGGATAAAAATATAGAGAGCGAATAGTTATATTCTACTTGGACAAAAAGCAGACAGCAATTATTACAGTCGAAGGTCATGAAAGGGTCGCAGTGGTTGGGAGGGGAGTAAGACAGGTTTGTAGCCTTTGCCCAATGTTGCTCAATTTGTACATTGAGCAGGCAGCGATGCTAGGAGAAATTTGGAGAGGGAATTAAAGTCCAAGGAGAAGGAATAAAAACCTTGCGGTTTGCTGATAACATTGCAATTCTCACAGACAGTAAAGGACCTGGAAGAGAAATTGAACTTAACGGCCAAGGTCTTGAAAGGTGGATATAAAATGAACAGTAACAAGAGTAAAACGTGGGTAAAGTAATGTAGTGTCTGAAAATCAATCGACGCAGAAGGAATTAGATCACGTAATGACACAGTAAAATTAGTAGAAGATTCCTGATATTTAAGTAGCAAAATAACTTGAGATGGCCGAATTAAAGCAGATATAAAATGCAGTATGGCTATGGGAAGAAAAGCTTTTCTGAAGAAGCGAAATTTGTTGATATCCAATATAGATTTAAATCCTATGAAGTCCTTTTTGAAAGCGTTTGTATGGGAGTGAAACTTGGACGATAAGGAGCTCAGACAAAAAAAGATAGAAGGTTTTGAAATGTGGTGCTACAGACGAATGATGAACGTTGATCTACCCAACTAATTTTCATCACTCGTCTCTAGCACCACATTTCAAAATCTTCTATCATCTTTTTGTCTGAACTCTTTATCGTCAAAGTTTCACTGCCCTACACTACTACACTCTGAGTTACGACATGGACGAACAGCGCGAGTTGGGTTTCACACGAAACCCATGCGGATTCCTACAGAGCAGATTTCGTCTCCAGAAAATATACTCGGACATTATACGTGGTCCAAAATTGTACAACTTGTGGTATCGCGCAAGTATGAAGTGCGCGCCACGTACTTTCGCCGCGCGCCGCCATGCACGCACGGCGCGGCGTTCGTATGTCAGCCACGAGCGCCCTCTGCTGCAACTCCGCTCGTGGCTACGACTGTTGCATCGGCCACTTGGGACTGAGATAGGAACCAATTAACACTAGGGAATCAGATAGGCACCAGTTAAGACTTGGCTATCGGATAGGCACTAGGAATCATCAGTAGGCAGGCCTCTAGATAATCTATGTATCAGCATTCTGCAGTCAAGAACTATGTAAAAGTTAAGTATTACCAAGACTCCACGAAATATATATCTTGTTCTAATTTAGCCTAGTGTTCTAGTTTCTGCTGTCCCACTGGCTGGTCACCTCCGTACCTGCACAAGCGTGCATCCTTTATTCCTGTGTCGATCTCTCTTTACTCGGCCACCGACACCTACGACAACCGATGAGGACGAGACACAAAAGTGGCGACGAGGCTGGGACACAAAAGTGGCGACGAGGATGGGAAACAAAACAACAGATCGACGTTAGAGACATAGGCCTATAGTTCTGCACATCCCTTTGATGTCCCTTCTTGAAAACGGCGATGAACTGCGCCATTTTCCAATATTTAGGAACGCTACGTTCTTCTAGAGACCTACGGTACACCACTGCAAGAAGGGGGGGAAGTTCCTTCGCGTACTCTGTGTAAAATTGAACTGGTATTCCATCAGGTCCTGCGGCCTTTCATCTTTTGTGAGACTGTAATTGTTTTTTCTATCCCTCGGTTATTTATTTCGATATGGGGCACTTTGTCATCTGTGTGACAATTCAAGAAAGGAATACAGTGCGGTCTTCCTCTGTGAAACAGCTTTGGAAAAAGACATTTTGTATTTCAGCCTTAAGAGTGTAATCAAATCAAATGTTCAAATGTTTGTTAAGCTTATGGGACTTAACTACGGGGTCATCAGTCCCTAAACTTACAAACTACTTATTAACTAGCTAATACTAAGGACGGCACAAATATCCATGCCCGAAGGGGCATTAAAACCCACGACCCTAGTGGCAGTGCAGACCATGACTTGCGCGCCGCAGAGCGCTCGGCCACCGCGGGCGGCTATATATTTGGACGCTGATTTCTCATCAGGGAAAATCGTTCGACTGTACCTCAAGCACCACTAGGTTTCACCTAGCCATGTCAGGCGCGGAACTGCTGCTAACTACAGCAGGTGAACAGCGCCGTGTTGTGCGCGACTGTTAGGCACAAGCCGCTGACCTCGCGCATCCAAGGCGATTGATGCCGGACACTGGAGCATTAATCTCGTGCAACCCAACGCGACACTCCCATGATTGATACTGCTGTCTGCTGTACACGGTGTCGCGGCCACTGTCGTACCTGCGAGGGGGGAAGGGGAGGGGGACGGGCCTTGATCACTAACGTGTCCTCTGTACGTGGCATTTACTGGCTCGGTAGTCAATCACCCTGTTCCACACCATTAAGGAAATGATCGCCGTCCCTCGGGTCTAAAATTACCTGACTGTAGACGACGATCAATTTGACTTTAGAAAAGGTAAAGGAACCAGATTCATAGTCCTGACAAGCGCTACATAATGGAAGCAAGACTGAAGAAACATGAATAAACTTTCATAGAATGTACCGTCAGAAGGGGTGAAGTCGATCAGGTGGGGGGAAGTCGACCGGCAATACAGCATTATAATTTACACTACTTCCGCCTGGCGGTACATCCGGAAACTTCATGCTGTACATACTTGTTGGAAGCCAATTAGTTGCAGAGTAGTGTTTCCCTGTAGAATTCTCTCTCTGAGTATCCGTTCAGCGGGTTTGTGGGATATAAACAAATGCATTTTAGTGGCCTGTGAATGAAGCAAGACTAAACCTGTCATAATATGACCTTATAGTCATATGATTCTGCTGCTTTCGGAGTGTTGGTCGGTAACTGAACTCATTGTTATTTAATTTATGTATTTGCAAAAGCAGAAGTTTGTTGTATGGACGAGTAGTGATCTAAAAATTGAATTGTCGTATTGTTTAGGGTGAAGTCGATCATGCCGCGAACATACTTGAAGAAGGTGGGAAGAGAGGAAAAAAGGAACTACAATCCAGCATATCTGGAAAATGCCGTTCAGGAAGTGAAGAAAGGGAAGTTGAGTATTCGTAAAGCATCTGAGTGTTACGGTGTGCCCTATACAACGTTAAATGAGTGGGTGAAGGGCAAACATAAATATGGTGGGCAGCCTGTTCTTAGTTGAGAAGACGAAGAATGTTCAGTTCATGTATTGATCAAGTGTATATCTAGATGTTCCTGATGTACAAAGCCTCCCTTCACACAAATTGCAACAAAAATTAAGCCTAAGGGCATTGGTCGTGGAAGCTACAGTTTGCAGTATTTTGACATTTCAAACATTGAGTGAAAATTCTTTATGATGCAAGATAATTTTATGTACAGTGCTTCTTTTTTTTAAGGAAAATACAATGTTCTAACCATAAAATGGTATATTTGTTAATTTTAATTGTCCCTGAGAAAGACCCTGTACTATTTTAAAACTTCATATAAACATAGCCTACCATACCTTGGGAGATATTTCAATGTAAAAGACGATCAGTTTCACCCAATTGCCTGGGTGAAGCCGTTATAGGTCTTCAAAAATTGAGTGATCGGCTTCACCCCACTGGGTGGGGTGAAGCCGATCAACCTTTAACTTAAAAGAATTTCAAAAGCACAATAGGCTATTTCTATATTCAACATTAGATATAATGTCGAAATCCTAAGGATTACATGTAATATTTTTGAAACGAATTCTTCCAGAGGTTCCCTCGAAAACAACAGAAAAACTTAATTTTGTGATCGACTTCACCCCTTCTGACGGTATCGAAAGCGTCCGTTTGTGATACGGTGTATGATGTGCGATTTCTAAGAATGATGGGTATACTTTGTACGAAAAGACGAATAACATATAATAAGTACAAAACCTACATTTAATAACACGATTGAAACGTCATGAAAGAAGGTTTAAGATTAAAAAGGGTGTCAGACAGGGAGGCATTCCTTCACCTTTACTGCTCAGTGTACAGAGGAAACCTCAAAAAGTCAGAAGTAATGAGAAGTAGCAGAAATGACAATATGCGATCATGATGTCGACGAAGTTAAGGAATTCTGCTACCTCGGAAGCAATATGTACCGCGACGAATGAAGCGAGTAAGACATAAAAAGTAAATTAGGACAAGGAAAGAGGACATTCATGAGCAAACATTCGGTTGAAGACAAGGAAGAAATTTTAGAGACTGTAAGTATAGAGCACGCCTATATATGGAAGTTAAACTCGGACAATGGTAAAAAACGGAGGAGAAGAAAGTAGAAACATTTGAGATGTAGGCTTACAGAATAGTGCTGAAAATTAGGTGATCTGATAACTAATAAGGTCGTTCTCTGTAGAATCTGTGTAATAGGAAAAGTCATTCATTTTGACGACAATAAACGTTAATAAAATATATTACAATATTTACTCGCGAAACTCTTGTAAAGGGGAAACTCATAACTGATTGATAAGTTACTTAGTACGCATTTATACACGATTTACAAACGATTTCTTTGTCGATTATTCACTTTTTAGGAATAATTTGCAATGTAATTCACGTGAATGTTAGTCATCCATCACGCTCTCTTTGCAAACTTAACGTGCGTCTTGAATATCTAAAAGTAGTAAAGTACGCGAAACTAAATATTGTCAGCGAAATTACCGGCCAAAAGAAGATGATTGTGTTTTCTTCAATTCCTTGAATAGCCACCCAATCCCATCAGAGCGATTTGTATAGAGGAACACACTGGAATCGCATTCGAAAGAATGGTGTTTAAAACCTGCATCCCGATTTAAGATTCCCGTGATTTCACTAAATCACACAAATAACGGAATGGTTCCTTTCCATGTCGATTCTTGAAATGGTAACTAGTCTGGCAGTCTTTTGTTGTTAGTTCAGTTTTAGATTTCATCATTTCAAACGGTAAAAGCGGAAACCTATCGGGATCGATTTTATCTTCGCCTGTCGGGGTGCTTGTAGGACTCTCTATCTCTTAGAAGAATATAGAGGTATAAATTAGATATACACTATGCAGTGTAAGAATGAACTAACAACAAAAAATCGCCAGACTAGTTACAATTGGAAAAAGCGACAGTGCACTCTAATTGTCACAATACCATTGTATAAAAAAGTGATATGGTGCATGAACAGCGGTTTATCAGTCTGTCAGGCAGTACTTGAAATCTGAGCAGGGACAAGGCGTTATGTATTCGAAAGTTGTAAATTAGCCAGGAATGTAAAGTAACATTAATAGTTATTAGTTATTAATAAAACTTTATCTATGCTACACCTTACGCTAAGGTGCGATCAGATCCTTCGTTTACCCCCCCCCCCCCCCCGCCAAAACAAAAGAACAGTAACATTATTACAAAGCTTATACCCATCCTCACGGGTCTCTTAACTGTGCGTCTAGGACACTTAGTCTCTCCTCCCCCTTCGTCATCCCATCCCAGTTACATCCGAGAATGAGTAAAATACTCTGAAAGTAGACAATTTTTTTTTTTAATTCATAGTCCCCACCAACTCAGTTCACAGTGCCTATCAATTACAACAGCAAATAAACTATGGCACAATAAAACTTAGGAACCAACATTAACAATGCTGGCATGAAACTACAAGAACTGGAAAATATGTACTGCACAGTTGGGACTGACGGAAGACATTGAGAAGATTCAGAGAAGGGCAGCTCGTTTTGTTTTATCACGTTACGGGGGGAAAGCGTCACGGAAATGTTGCACGAATTTGGGTGGATATCATTAAAAGAAAGACGTTATTCATTGCGGCGTGATCTGTTTGCGAAGTTTCAATCACCGACTTTTACTTCTGAATGTGAAAATATTTTGCTAGCACCCACCTACTTAGGGAGACATGACCATCCCAATAAAATAAGAGAAATCAGATCGAAAACAGAACGATTTAGGTGTTCTTTCTTCCCGCGCGCTATTAGAGAATGGAACGGTAGAGAAAAGTTATGAAAGTGGTTAATGAACCCTCTGCCAGGCACTTAAATGTGATTTGCAGAGTATCTATGTAGATGTAGATGTAGAATGAAACATATAAAGGACGGGAACTAGCTTCTCGATTTAATCTTTACATATTCGCTTTTTTCTTTTAGTGAAATGTAATTTCCCATTGCAGTGAGCTCTCGTGCAAGTACTGTGTGGACATTGTCCCTGTCTTCCCCGAACACATAATCGCCTCTAGAATAAATACGACAGTTGACCTGAAAACAGTGCACCCCATTTTCTCCCTCAATAATCACTTACTGCACATCATGGGTATAACTCACCTGAAAGAATGATGCTTCATCTACATGCGATATTTTTCCACGTATTGTCCTTATCGCTGTATGGTCTTCCTCTAGAGGGAAACGAAGGCGTGTATCCTCTCTGTACCAATCTTTCTTATGTTCACAAAGGCATTCGTTAACTGTGCGAATTACCTGATCAAAGTCCTAAAAATTTCTTACACAAATGGCATACATGATGCTGCAAACAATTGGAAGTCAGTGGGGGCTAGGTCACAGGGCTGCAGCTTGTCCGCTGCGACAGCCGCTTAAAATGTTTGGAGGAGTGTCTCAAATGACAATGGAATGCAAACCGTCAACCTGCCTAAAAATGTGGGACTGGCTGGTATTTTGTGTGTTGAAATGTCAAGTGGCTGCATGCAGCTTCTACTTCCATGCGAAGTTCGGTGACTGTCGAGAGGTAAAGTTCTGGGATCACGTTTGGAACTTCATTAGGTGGATAGCACTTGGAAACAAGCGCACACTGGGCTAACGTCATATTGTTGAGAGTCTTCCGAGGGAACGCGTGGTTCAGTGTTTAGCATCGCAAATCGCTGTGATTCCGGTCCCCAGTTTAACTACCGCCACTTTGTATCTATAATGTTCTACGTTTTTCTTCTGTTTGATGCATTTGTAATTTCCAGAAAATTCTTTCTATGTATAAATACTGGAACACTCAAAGCGGAAGGCAAAGAGTGTATGCTTTTGTTAGAAATAAACGTGTTCAGAGTGTAAAGTGTTGTGCTCTATTGATGACCAACCGTAGAATTCCGGACCACCTGCAGTTTTCAACGTGACAATATCTTCAGTACCACGCAAGATTTGAAAACAGGAGTGTAATAACGGAAATATATTTTAATGTTTCCTCTATTTTATACTACGCATACTTGTACTGACTTACTAACGATTTCATAATTTACAGAATCTGATGTGCTAGTTACTTCAACTTACTGAAAAATCGCGTACAAAATGAAAAATCCTTATTGACGTGAAGTAATAACTTCAGACACATCCCTACGATACAACCCACAGTCACTGACAAAATGTGGATCTACACACCTGATAAAATAGTGCCTGGACTGCCCGGTGACTCTGCTGACGTGCTTGGAAGTATTGCTGTAGAAATTTCAGTGAACGCGTTCACATTCGTAGATGGAGTAACCGTTTGTATTACTACATTTCGGCCATTGTCTTCGGATTCATAACTACGTATTCATTATTTATACTCTCACAAAAACTCTATTACTTCGTTAGATGCATTTTGATATGCGAGATAACTAAAATTCAATTATATTCGTACAACGAGTGTGCATCAGAGATTTATCTAAAGTCACTGTGAGATCTGTCCTTCGGAACTAGGCATTTTCAACCATACTGACAGAAACGATTATGTTTACATATCATACAACCTTATCGCAGCAGTGTAGGATGTAGTTTACAGATCTAATGAATCTGCGACGGCGTTAATGCTTCCTCTGTTGCATTTTGGATCAAGGCTGTCGAAGAGAGGCGACGATAAATAGTGTTACAAATTAGCTATAAGAAAGTGATACACTCATCAAAACACGCGTTGAATAACGTTCCCAGATCTCCTGATCATTGTCGTCGAATGTGCAAACTGAATCAAGAATACAGTTTCTAACATCAGAGATGTTTGTAAATCCGTACAAAGATGTAAGAAACCCCGCATGAGTAGTAGCAATGCGACGGAGTGGGTAAGAAGGCCGATCACTTGCAGTTATATTAGTAGGATGGAATTACAGATCTTGTGGTGACTGTAATTATGCCATGCGTAGAAGGTCAGTTCCGAAGTCTAATCGTATCTGTATTATTACTTTGGAGGAAATCTCATCAATTGAACTTTCCAGACGTATCTTATGAATTGTCGATGTCTTGATTCGCTCTCGCCGCCTAAGTGCTACTACAGAACCTGATGACCGCTACTAATAACTTGGAGGAACCCTGAGAGATCCGCTAGGTATTGAATAATATTTTCCGTGCAGCCACAGAATGTCATTATTCGATACACACTATAAGTAATAAGCTGCCTGAAATGCAACTCCATTCCCGATGTCCTGCGAGGTCCAGCTTTGACACCGACACAACGTCCAGCTCCATTCAAATCGGCCCAACAGCATGCTGAATCGGCTCGTTACAACTACACTACCAGTCAAAAGTTTTCGATCACCTTTCAGAACTATGAATTTGAGCTTAAAACAGAGATGTAGTTTTAAATAATCTGCCACAGCCCTGTTCTGATACTAAAACCAGCATAAACATGTGAAGACGGAACGAGTCTGTTGTGTATTTGGCAGGTTCTCCGTTTGGTGGAGCGCTGATGAGTAACAAAAATAACACTTACGTGTCTTTATCCAAGACGTGTCCACTCGAATAGGCCTCGTTCCTTCAGCTGTCTGTGATGCAAGCAGTTCACATTAGTTTTCAGTACATTGTGTTGAGCTAGCAGTGTGTTCGTGTATCTGATCAGTTGCATACCATATTATTTCCAAATGGGACGAAAGAAGGATACTGGAATTGAAATGTGCTGTTATTGCAGCTCTGCATCACGATGGCTATTCTAGTAGGACAATAGCAACAAAAGTTGGCTTAGCCCAATGTAGAGTGGTGCATACTTTGCAGTGGTTCAAGCGAACCTCTACCAATGCAAGCTTTTCGCGATCTGGAAGAAGCCGTGTAACAACATTCATATGTGTACAGAGTCAACGTCAGAGAACTCGTAAGGCAACTGAAATTCACGAGGAAGGTAATAATATGCGAGCTGCTCCAATCTCTGTTTTAACAGTGCAACGTCGTCTTCGTGAACGAGGTTTGAAAGGTGCATAGTGGCCAAAATACCTTTATTACGGACACAGAATAAGGTGAAAAGGATGAAGTGGGCACATCAACATAAAAACTGTAGCGTGCAGCAATGATCCAAGGTGTTATTGATGGATGAATCTAAGTATGAGGTATCTGGGAGCCATCGTCGAATGTTTGTTCGTCGACTTCCTGGAGGACGTGTGAAGAGTCAGTGTGTGACACCTACTGTGCAGCATGGTGGAAGGTCGGTTATGGTATGGGGATACTTTTCGGGTGATAAAGTCGGTGATCTCGTGCGAATTAATGGAACATTAAAGAAAGAAGGATACCATAGGATACTAATCAACAATGCAATACCATCCGGCAAGAGGATTATTGGTTGAAGGGTTGATCTACAACAGGACAATGACCCCAAACATTCTTCTAAATTCTGTATGGGGTATGTCAATAGAAAAGAGAAATATGGGGAACTGAAAAATATGATTTGGCCAAGACAGTAACCAGACTTAAATCCCAATGAACAGTTATGGGATTAACTTGACATGGAGGTCTGAAAACTGAGCTCGACTAATGTTGAAGAGCTATGGAATAATATACAGAGCTGTTGGACTGCAATATCTGCACAAACATTACAAAATCTTATTTCCACAATGCCAAGAGTTTGTGAAACTGTTCGGAGGGCAAAGTTTGGATACTCTCACGATGCCAAAATATAAACCAAATGATATTGTACTTAATGAAAATGTATTTTTTGTTGGGGTATTCAGTTTGCACGATGTGTTTGTACATTGAAATAAAGTATCTAATTTCGAGCATAGCTGGTCGAAAAATTTTGACCAGTAGTATAGTTTCAAGTGCTATTCACACATCAGACTCACATCTGCCTTCAAATAGACAACTGTCGGAGACGTTTTTGAGGCAGCCTTGTCAATCTCGATGCCCTTGACACATCGTCCAGCGTGTGCAAAAGGTGATGGTTCCCAGATGTTTTGGCATGGCATTTTGTGGGGACACTGTACGATACTGGTGATCGTATAAGGCAATCAAAAGGTCACACGCTGCAGGGATGACATCCTTTGACGTATAGTACTTTCATATTGGCAGCATTTCGGTTAAGGATTCTTCTTGATGGAAACTTCTCGGCCTCTTTATGCAAATCTTATGAATGTCTCCCTTAATGATCACGACATCACAGGATTAGAATAGCCAACATGTTCTCCAGACATGGATCTTATCGAACGTGACTGATACAGGTACATGGGAAAGGTGCTGTTGTTGTACAAGAGAAGCCACCAACCAAATCAAATGTTTGTAGAGCTTATGGGACTTAACTACGGGGTCATCAGTCCCTAAACTTACAAACTACTTAGGAACTAGCTAATACTAAGGATGGCACAAATATCCATGCCCGAGGGGGGATTCGAACCCCCGACCGTAGTGGCAGTGCAGACCGTGACTGGCGCGCCTCAGTCCCCTCGGTCACCGCGGCCGGAACCACCAACCAGTGGATACCAATTCAGAATTAGCTCCACAGGGACTGGGCGAGGTGGTTACGTGACTAACGTCCTCAACTCGCTTTCATGAGATCCGAGACCAGCTTTCCGGAGGGCCGTAAAGATGTAACCCAGACAACATCAATCATATGCCCCTGCTCTAGTAAGATTTCCGAACAAAACACACATCTAATAAAATTACCTCTGGACGAGACGTAAAACAAGAAACTTCCATACTACCTTCTTGTCGTATGTGGAAATTAAACCAGTAAATTCTTTTCGTTGGATTGTATCGCCGAAACTACAACTCATAAATTACAACCTGATTTGTAGTCCCGTAGTGCAGTTTTTGAAGTACACTTCTAACCGCCTACTGGGTTAAGACATTAATAATTTTAAAGATAAAGAAACAGGATATTTCAACTCTTTCTTCTATCCATACTCTCTTAATTTCCGACGTGTGACAACCCTGACGCTTTCGATAATTCATAACTCTCGATTTCTGTTCACGGCACATTGCTACCGTTCTCGATGTGCACATCAGTTCTGAACCACTATTTTAGGGAAATTAACAAACTCCACAAGCTCCATTGTCTGGAAGAAGATCTCGTGTTATTTTAGGCATAATGTCGAGCAACATAGCTGTAAAGCTACATGGACGAACTCACCGGTCCCAGAGCTGTCTGCTACACCCTCAGTCCGCACTTGAAGGCACCCTCGAGACGTCCTTTGCCATTTGCGACCATGTTGGGGTCCAACAGTCGACCAGAGGTAACGACAGTTGGTCCTTGCTACTACATCTCGTCCCATAGGCCAATTTATGGTGGAATACAGTTTGACTGATTCCATTATATGTCAATCGGACAAAAACCTGTTCCAAATGCAACCGAGCCCACAGTGATGAAATCCCAACCTTTGTTCTGCTTGCTACTACTGCCCTCGCAAGACCAATCGACCAAGGAAGAGGCAGCAATCAGCGACAATGTTATAGAGAGCAAGAAGAAGCATTATACTCGTTTACTGCAGGAATTGAATAGCACAGAGTTTTTGATGCCTACTGAATTTGTAGATCAGATAAAACATAGGTCTCCGAGCGCACTTGTAATGGAATGAAAGATTCATATATTGTTGCTTAAATTGTGAAAAAGCTTATATAAATATATTCTAAGGAATCAATGAGGCGAACTGCACTCGTTTGTAGCATGAATGGAAGACCAATGTTCTCTAAGCAGTACTAGTTTTCCTTGAAAACAAACTGAAGGCAAGGAGTAATTTTTTTGTTCTTTACGTTTGTGGGACAGGAGATGAAGATGGTAAAAGAGTTGCTCAAGAGGGGATAAGTTAGAAAGCTCACTCCTTAACCATTTCCCTCCCAGTGTTGCCGTAAGATTTTAAACAACACCGTAGGACTTTACAAAATTCATTGTGACTAGGCCGTGTACCACTACTTCGAGGAAACAGAGAGCATTATTCTGCAGTGCATTAATAAAATATGAGTTGTTGCGTCATGTCTAAGTTAGAGTACATGCAGCAATACTTCAAATTATATCACGGGAAATGAAACAGGGAAATTTGGAAATTTCGTTAGTCAATCACCAGTAAATTAGTAGTAAACAGTTTGAAAATGGTATTAGTTTCGATAAAGGAAACGTATCCTGATTAAAGACGCCATATGAAATCCCAAATGTCCCTCAAAAAATTCCAACAAAAGTACATTATTCACATCATTATGTATCCAAATAAGCAATAATTAATAATTAATAAAATTAGCATTGGTGGGTCGACTTTATGCTTCTTTAGGTGTGTACAGATGCGTTGGGAGAAAGACGAAGCGAATGGATGGATGAAGGTAGGTGTAACTGGACATATTCTTGCGTGACAGGAAAATTTGAACAAGTAAATGCGTAAATTTATGAAATTTGAAATTGTACTTTGTCGCTTACAATATCATAAAGGAAATGGGTATATACTTTAAAAACGCATATTTATAATTGCTTGTGTTTCCTTATTTGTATTAAGTACTTCGTTGTCTAAGCACTGGAAGCGAGATATTGAATAGAGATGCTGGAGTATTCATATTTGCAGGGGCAGGAAGGTAATGAAACTGAGGAAAATCAAGCTTTGCCAAATTATCGGTAAGACTGTATGGTGGAGGATGATTACACAACAGTTATGAATATGTGAGACTGCAGGTTTTTGCCATTTAGACGGTAGAATGTTTTCAATTGACAGGGTTTAATGTGGTCTAGTACAGCAAGTTCCTTTTGAAAACTCTCATGCATTTTTGAAGTGCATTCCATACAAAATTTAAATAATTCTTTTGTTTTCGAAATATTTTCTGAAGAAAGTATTTGCACCACAAGCTCGTTATTAAGCACTGTAACCTGTCAACCTACTTTTCACATTCGAAATTTAAGAGAATGACGTACCATTTTGAATTTTTGTAGTAAAATTTAATAAAATTGCTACGCTTGTACGTGACTTACTGGTAACCTAGAGAAAACCACGAGAATGCGTGTTAGTTGTCGAATTCGAGTACTGTTTTGGTGAAATTCTGAAGTTGTGTTGATCAAGTAAAAGGTGCCAAGAACGTGAGAGACAGTACAATAATCAAACGAATCATTGCCCTCTTTCCTTTCCCTACAGAAAACAGTTTTAATACACAATATAAATTAATACGTTCATTTGTGCGTGAGAGAACACCTGCAACCCATAGGGACACAAACAGAAAGTATTTTCTTTCGTGAATCACTACATTACATGTTGCATGCACACGTTTAGAGCCATAATTAATTAGTTGTAGTCACACTAAGGGTGGACAAAATGTCATGAGCACTGGTGAAAATAATTAGGTGATCAGTTGAGATATCTAGAAGTATTTTCTTTCGTGAATCACTACATTACATGTTGCATGCACACGTTTAGAGCCGTAATTAATTAGTTGTAATTATACTAAGTGTGGACAAAATGTCATGAGCGCTGGTGAAAATAATTAGGTGATCAGTTGAGATATCAGAAGTGTTGTCATAGGCAGAATGAACTAAAATGGTTCGCCGTATTTCTCTCGGTTCTTCGGAGTGGAGACACCATTACGTCAACCTAATTAATATTAATAACGGAATGTTACTGCAGAGGGCGTTGTTCTTGACTTTTGTTTACTTTACCAAACGAATTACACCCTCAGTTTTGTATAGACAGTGTTGTGAGTCGCTAGTGCAATGAAACAACAACGTCTCATCCCCGAAGCTATCGCATGGAAAGCCATTGAAAGACTGCAAGCGGGACAGACTCAGAGAGAGGTAGCTGCAACTATTGGAGCATTCCAAAGTGTAATTTCCAGGATCTGGGCGCAATTTCAGACAACTTTTTAAACAAAGGCAAGATCAAAGGCGTCCACGGGTGACATCAGCAAGAGATGAACGTTGTCTCCGGTTAACAGCACGTCGAGGCAGGAGGCTGAATACAACTCAGTTATAACGCATATCCAGGCAGCAACAGCACGTGCAACATCAACACAATATGAAACTTCGTGGCAGATTAAAATTGTGTGCCGAAACCGGGGACTCGAACCTGGAACCTTTGCCTTTCGCGGGCAAGCGCTCTACCGACTGAGCTATCCCGACACGACTCACGATGCCGTCCCACAACTTTACTTCCGCCAGTACCTCGCCTCCTACTTTCCAAACTTCACATTCGCCTTCCCGTATGTGGCCTCTACGTTCGGAGGCCTACAGTGTGTGTCTCTTTAAAACAAATGTTCAAATGTTCAAATGTTTGTACAACTTATGGGACTTAACTACGGGGTCATCAGTCCCTAAGCTTACAAACTACTTATGAACTAGCTAAGACTACAGACGGCACAAATATCCATGCCCGAGGGGGGATTCGAACCCCCGACCGTAGTGGCCGTGCTGACCGTGACTGAAGCGCCTTAGTCACCTCGGCCACCGCGGCCGGCTCTCTTTAAAACCACGACACCAATTAGGCCACAGAAACTGGGCGTACGAACATCAGCATTGGAGTCGTAACGAATGGTGTCGGCTTCTGTTCACGCACGAAGCAAGATTTTGTGTTCAGCCGAATAATCGTCGTTCCATCATCTGGAGAGAATGTAAAATTCGGAATAATCCAGCGCATGCGCAGGAAAGATCACCATATCATAGGTGGATGAATGGTGTGGACAAGAGTCAGTATTTGCTGACCTCCATGGACCTTGGCGCTTTGACTACTCAGAGGTATAGAGACGCAATCGTTCAACCTTTTGTTATGTCATACGCTGCTTCCATATGAGACGGGTTCTTTCTGTTGGACTATGACGCTCGTCCCCACATTGGTCGACAATGTGCTTTAAGCTGACGGAATTGAACGAATGGAGTGGCTAGCTTGCTCATCGAACTAAAACCCGACTGAGCATTATTGGGATTCTCTTGGCAGAAGCATTCCAGCCAAACCAGCATCTCCCACAATGGTAGCAGACCTGGATATTTCAGTCCTGGAAGAATGGCCATGCATCTCTCAAGTGCTGATTGCCTCATACTGTTCATGCCACACAGGTGTGGATCTGTACTGGCCATCCGAGGTGATCACGCACCATATTACTTATGAACTACTTATGAACTATCTTATACTAAATACAACACAAACATCCATGCGCGAGGGGGGATTAGACCTCCGACGGGGATCGGCCTCGCACATTGTAGAAAAGCGCCTCAATGCGCTTGGCCACTCCGCCGCGGATGTGTGGAATACCTTACTATGCGTACAGGTTGAGCCATAAATAAGGAAAAATATTTCGTGTGAGTTGTGACACACTGAACTACAAACATAAATTCGTTTTCTGCATATTCCTATGTCAATAAATGATAACGAAATTAAATGGTAAAAATCTGGAAATATGTGGACTTTTAGGTGTTACTGTGCCCTGACATTGGCCAAGGGGACAGTTCGGAAATAGGGCAACCGGGCATAAGTTCCTTTCCATATTCAAACTACCTACGATACATATTATCGGCGAACGAAAAAGGTGAAAAATAGATGTGAGCACTGTCATTGCTTGCAGTGTCACGCAAATCATCGCTTGAAGCCACATGCCTCGCCTTCTTGAGAGTGGCTAGACTACCTACAACACTCGTGTGTTGTGCCCTGTTGCCGATCTGCCCCCTTGGCCAATGTCGGTGCACAGTAACACCGAAAAGTCCACTTCATATTTCCAGATTTTTACGATTTAATTGCGTTCTCAATTATTGTCATAGGAACATGCGGAACACTAATTTGTGTTTTTGGATTAGTATATGACAATTTGCACGAATTATATTTCATCATTTATGATTCACCCTGTATATTGTGTATGATATTGCACTCGATCCCCTAATTGTTTTGAGCAGTGTATTCAGTTCTTGTAAAATTATACTGCAATACTTTCTAAAGTTTTATTCCTGGAAGCAGCAGGTGGAGAACATGTTACGGTAAAGCTGCTTTCTTCTTGCAGCTCGCCTTTTTTGCATACTAGCTTCAGAAACTTCCGAAATTTAGTTTCTAGACGAGCACCCTTCGCGTATTTTATAAAGAAGAAAAAAAAAAAACATTCTATAATCCACTCGAGAACCTCACGCTTATCCTTGAATTGCATGTCTCAAAACTATGCAACGGGACCAAAATCTGCAGATTACGAGATGGCCGTCCTATCAATGAAAGGATCGCCATAGGCGGAGCCGCAAACGGAGCGAAGTTGAAGGGACATACGTAATGGAAAAGTAAGCCGTAAAAGGACAGCGTGCGGCTGGCGGGCCCGCCTTTTATGGCGGGCAATTTTCTTTATCCGTCCCAGCGGCGCAGTAGCCGGACGATTGTCTCCGCGGCCCACGCCGTAATATGCAAACCGTAGGGGGTGGAAGGGGGGTGGGAGGGGCGGAAGCGGGGGAGGGAGGGAGGGGAGGGGGAGGGGCCAGTGTTGTCCGCTGGGGTAGCCCTCCTGAAGGCGGAGCGCAATTTTACATCTGCCCAGCCTTGCCTCGCTGCGCAAGCGAACTACATCACCAACTCGTTTTCGCGGAGCTATAACATGTAGGACCAAGTAACTTATATAGTAGGATGTACAGAGTGCTCCCACATTTAGGTCTATGTGTTACATATCTCTGGTACGAAAGCGATTCAGAGAGGGAGTTCCGGTTTTGTACTTTACTGGACACTGGTATTGTAGCAGCGTTGTACAACTCCGAATTTTTTAAAAAATTAATTGATTTTCCTTTAGGAACTTATACCATTAAATATGACCAACTACTTTTGGCCATACAACGTCCCGTTGCCCCGCACCGCGCCGAAAACCGGCGCCGGCCTCGTGATGAGCTCTGGGGGTTTGCATTCGTCCTGCAACTCCCTCGCGGACAGCTCAGCTCAGCCCGTTATACCTGCTGCAGCTGCGAGTCCGGGCCTGACGGTGGCACCCCGTAACACGCTCGCCGCTGACGTCACAGGGGGTTGCAGGCTTCCTGCAGATCCCCTGACCAGAAGCAGTTTTCAACGCTCCCCTGAATGCCGGGCAGTTGCCACGCCGAACATTTGCAACGGGCAGGGTTTGCTGGACATTTGCCACACCTGACCCCTCGCTAGGTAGTTTGAATAGCGCTCGCCCCTCCTCCCCCCAAGCCAGGGACGCCCTTCCAAATATTCCTGCTCTCCGCTTTCAAACTGCCGTCTCCATATCTTACTCGATACAGCCACTACCTAAGAAAATTTCTTCTTCCATATCTTGCCGAAATGTACAGCAATATCCCAATATCGAAATGTTTGTAACTTTTGGGAAACAACGGCTGTTTGTTTAAAATGTTTGTATAGCTTATGGGACTTAACTAAGTGGTCATCAGTTCCTAAATTTACAAACTACTTATCGACTACCTTATACTAAGGACGGCACAAATATCCATGCCCGAGGGGGGGATTCGAACCCCCGACCGTAGTGGCCGTGCAGACCGTAACTGGAGCGCCTCAGTCCCTTCGGCCACCGCGGCCGGCGGATACAACGTCATCCATGGCACTGTGTAATTAGTTTTGCCAAACACAAACATAGGTCCCTCTCCCTCCGTCTGTACCGTAGCTAACTTCCACACTTACTGATTGTAATAGAAACAATCCATTGCTAAGGGAGGAACACGAAACGAACGATGTAAAAAGAATGCGAATGTTCACTAATTATTTAATTTTTATCGCTGCATTTGTACCTATTTTAATAACCACAACCGCTGACAAATGAAAAAATAAAAATAAATAAACAAAAAGAAAAAGCAATGAGGAAAGAAGAATAACACTGAGCCGTCCCGGCTCCTGTTTCTTCGATTGACCCTGTCCTTGATTTAATTACTGGCGTAAGTACCATCGATCTCTCTGTGCGTCCACCGCTCGTAGCGTTGTTTCATCTATAACGCGTCGATTCTCTTCTGAATGATGTTTTCCTTGCCGCCTGTGGCGCTAAGGTTTCGCCCCCCCTCCCCCCCCCCCCCTCCCTTCACCACAGGCAAGGGACTCCGTTCAACTGCTGACCACTTTCAAACCGTCCTCTCCACATCTTATCGATACAGCACTACCTAAGAAAGTTTTTTCTTAGACATCTTGCCGAAATGTACAGCAATATTTCGAAATCGAAATATTTATAACTTTGGGAAACGGAAGCAACGGCGTCATCTATGTCAGTGTGTGATTAGTTCTGCCAAACACAAACATGGATCCATTCTCCTTCCATCTGCACCGTTGCTTCCTTCCACACTTACTGATAGCAATAGAAACAATCCATTGCTAAGGGAGGAACACGAAAGAAACGATGTAAAAGAAATACGAATGTTCACTAATTATTTAGTTTTGATCACTGCATTGGTACCTATTTTAATAACTACAACTGCAGACAAATAAAAAGATAAATGAACAAAAAGAAAAAAGCAATGAGAAAAGCAGAACGACACTGAGCCGTCCTGGCTCCTGATCCTTCGATTGACCCTGTCCTTGATTTAATTACTGGCGTAACTACGATCGATCTCTCTGTGCCTCCAGCGCTGGTGGCGCTGTTTGATCTATCGCTTGTCGATTCTCTTCTGACGTGTTTTCCGTGCCGCGTATGGCGCTACGGTGGCGTGCCGAGGCAGTGGGAGAGCGGATAGGGTATCAGGCAGTTAGTTTGAAAGTGGTTCGTTAAGTTTTCTAAGTAAAACCTCGGGCAGTAATCTGCAAATGCAAGTTAAAACGCTCACTGCTGCTCTAAATTACCTTACGTGTGGCCACAGTACTTGAGCAACGGAAATTTATCTAACTCTTCACTCCTTAATGGAGCAGCGAACGTTTTAACAAACACAAAATTAATGTTAAAAAACGATTAGATTATTAAACATGGGACGGTTAGCATGAAATTATAAAGCGGAGGTCTGATACTTTAAATCATTCTCTATTCACTAAAATAAACAAGCAAATAAATGTGGGAAGACCATATGAAGCACAATAAAGCACTCAACTTGTACAAAAGTGAATGAAATCATAAAGTTACTGCCCTTAATAAAATTATTACTGCCCTTTATGAATATGGAGGTAACGTGGGAGGAAATTTGCAAATACACAGTGCGTAAAGTAAAGCACATTCAATCACTCATAGACACACATAATGCTTGCGACACATTAATCATGCGGCAACACTTGATAGCAGCGGCGAATCTAAGCGTCGGCGGCGTTTTGACGAGATGGCTGGTGTCTTAAAGCACTAATTAAAAACACACTATGCACCAAACGAACGAGTTAGCAAGTAAAGCACACGCGAGAATTCATATAGAAGAAAGCTAGTATTAGTGAAAGCATGGCTGAAGGCCGATGTAAAGACCGTTACGAAAGCACATGGTGCATTCTGTCATACCAAGACGGGAATGACGGAATCAAACCAGAAAATCTGAGTAATATTTATCATACTCGCGGATACAGACACAACGCGAAAACGTTAAAAAAACATAATAAGTTTACACAAAGGCTGAAGGCCACTCACGTGTATTCTGCCTTGACAAAAACTGTACACAAAATCATCACTGGAATGAGAATGCAAATAAAAAAATTTAAACCGAATTATTCGAGTTCTGTGAATGAAGAAACACTTCGCTTTGCGCGGAGAAAGAATTGTTCAAGAAAACTATCACTGATAAACGGAGACTGCCTGATCACAAGAACATGATTCAACGATGTACTTATTTCGACGGTCACGGAAAGAGTGAGACCCAAGGCCACACCAAAAGCCTTCCCCACCACACACCGAACGTAGAGCGTGCTAAAAGCCGACCAGAGCGCCTTCAAAAAATGTTCAAATGTTTGTAGAACTTATGGGACTTAACTACGGGGTCATCAGTCCCTAAGCTTACAAACTACTTATGAACTAGCTAATCCTAACGACGGCACAAATATCCATGCCCGAGGGAGGATTCGAACCCCCGACCGCGCGTTCAGAGCACTGCGTCTACCAACCCCTTTCTGCATGAAGAACATAATACCCTCTTCTAGAGCTCCAGAAAGGCTCTTTTGTCACCTCTTTCGACCATGATTATGTTGGTACTACACTAAAAACAGGCCATCTCGCCATCTTGCCAAACAAGCTTTGGCCACCCAGCAGACGCCAGTACATACGACTTGCGGAGCCAAGCGTTCTTAACTAAAGTAAACGAGGCCTCAAACGCAAGGCGGCGACTGTAAGCCATTGCGCGGCAGTCAGTCAATATTAAAAGCAACCTTCCACATTCACATGAACACACAAGGTCCATCACACGGGTGGAAACATATATAAACATGGGGCATTGATCAATAATAAAAGGAAAAAAATGATATACGAATAGACAATATTAATGGTGGAGAAACACTTAAGAGTTATGAATAACTCAAAATGGAACACGACCACACATTCAGTGGACGTGTTTCAAGTTTGATACGATGCATGGCATCGCCATGATCGAGTTATTTTGATTAAGGGGTCGTTTGTGGCCGGGCCCGGCGTGTGCATCAAAGTTGTTCGGGGTGGCACTCTGTCTGTCCATGGGGAGCCATGCATGACATGAGCTGAAGAGGTTGGTCCGGAGAGGCCTGTTTCTCAAGTTATAACCACCTCGCCGCGGGCTGCTTACCTCGTCTCCCGGCTATGTGGTCGCGTTCCTAGCGGCCATGCGACACCGCGTCCGTCCCTCGCCAAGCCTCGGAGCCGCCAACAACTGGTAATCCGCACAAAGCCAATTCTGCTCCTCGCGTCGTTCCAGCCACTTTTCATCTGCGATGTATGAAATGTTTCCTTGCGTTGGTTGACACCCTCCTCCTACACCATCGCGAGGGTGCCTGCACTTGTCGTGGAGTAGGAAATAAATAAGTGACTGATACAATCCTGTTCCGTAAATCTGTGTGTCCGAATTTGTCAGGATCGGTGGTAGTTCCCCAAGGGCCGCCGTTGCCTGTGTCTACGTCGTTAGTTGTTTATTCATGTGTTATACAGCACTTTTAGTTCGGTTCAATTAAATTATTCTTTTCTCTTTGTTCTGAGCAGCAAGTACTCTAGATACATTAACTGGGTTAACGTAACTGGCGAATTTATCTGGTTTGTGCCCCTGTTCTGGCTCGCACCTACACGGGCGGTAGTTGTATAGCTTTGTTCTTCTTTTTTCTTTTATCCCCTCGTTGCAGAAATTTTTCCCTCTTTGAAGTATCGCCAACCCGCGGTTGTAATTTAGCATTCTATCCGTCTGTGTAAGCCCCCTCGTGTCAGGGCTGTAGTTCAAAAATGTTCAAATGTTTGTATAGCTTATGGGACTTAACTACGGGGTCATCAGACCCTAAACTTACAGACTACTTACGAACTAGTTAACACTAAGGACAGCACAAATATCCATGCTCGAGGGGGGGATTCGAACCCCCGACCGTAGT
Organism: Locusta migratoria; assembly: GCA_026315105.1. Classification (NCBI taxonomy): domain Eukaryota; kingdom Metazoa; phylum Arthropoda; class Insecta; order Orthoptera; family Acrididae; genus Locusta; species Locusta migratoria. The sequence continues at coordinate 326,038,251 of CM048748.1, forward strand.
GGCCGTGCAGACCTTGCCTGGAGCGCCTCAGTCCCCTCGGCCACCGCGGCCGGTGGCTGTAGTTCTTCTTGACCGTTGGGCACCTTATTCCTATACTTCCTGTCTCCAATCAGCTCATCTGTTTAACCTGTGTGGGTGTATTAAATTAACGAGTAGCCAGCTCCCCATCTCAGTACGATTTTGATAAGTAAGCTGAGTTGTTTTTATTTAAATTGTCGGTCTCAATGGTAAATCATATTGTGTGTTGTTTCATTAGCCTTCTGCCTATCGATACCACTGAGCACAGTTTCCTGCCTCTATAATAAAACTCAAACGTTACTTAAATTTTTGAGCTCGTCTTTAGTGTATTTGGTAATTGTATTTTCAAAGGGCTCTTTTCACTTAAATTTTGGAGCCCTACTTCAGTGTGATTTTGATAATTAAGCTGAGCTTTTTTCATTTAAATGCCAGGGGTCATTTTCTTGCTCTTCATTTAAAATGTTCCACTCTCGCTTAAATAGCTTGGCTCATTGTGTTTCTATTGTACTTTAAAGAGTTGCTTTTACTAAATTGCTTCTCTCAACTTGGCCTTCCGCCTTGCATCTCTTATCTGAACTGTCTTGTCGAGCCTTCAGCCTCTGATATATATATATATATATATATATATATATATATATATATATATATATATATATATATATATAAAAGAAATGGAACCTGAACTGACTATGCTTGCTTAACTTCACCCACCAACTACCCACCGCTCCCACAACCTAGCCTCTCAGACACACTCCATATTAATTTACTCTCTAAAATCCGACATCCCTTGCAGCGAAACATAATAAAGTGTATTGGGACAATCTTCAAAACTGTTACAGGAAACACGTTCACAAAATAGAGGTAAAAGTATCTATGTTTGATAGGTCACCTAAAGTCGACATATAATTTTAAAATGTTTGAAATAAGGAAATGAGGTAATATAGAATCCTATGCTCGTCACGTACATTATAGTTCTATATTATTTAAATTTAGTATCTACAGATTCAAGGAAAAGCATAATAGTTTTTAAGGATATCAGCCACAATTGCTATGATCTGCATTACAACAGAAACATGAAGCAGAATTTAAGGAAATCGTAATGTAACGTGTGTACTAGCTCATAGGCGAAACTGAAGTAAATAGTTCCTGTGAATTAGTATGAGCAGAGGTTATACTCGACAACCGGAATAAATTAGTAACTGGCTCCGTTAAACTACTCCACGACTCAATTGATGCAGCCGCTGACCAGTTGAAGAAATAGATACCGTACATTATTCATACAATTATAGTTAGCAGTCACTTAAATCTACCATTCGTATGTTGACAAAAATACTCCTTCAGATACGGTGCATTTTTTAAAATTATTTTGAACAGTTATTTCACGAGCCCAATCTAATTTTCAATGGTTTCGAAAAGACACTTGAGCTCTTAGTCACAAATGCTCCTGAGCACCACGACGGGTGCACGGATTAGTGAACACGAAATTGTAACAAGGCTCAATTCTGTAACAAAGATATCTACCAAAACTAAACGCTAAATATAACTATTAAAAAATAAATTTTAAAGAACCCTAAAAAATGGGTGGTCATCTTCCTAGGAGTCTCCATTTCCTCTAAATTAACTATGTAAGTGAAGTATGTGGCTTACATTCAAAGAAAAAGTATCAACAGCACTCGAGGGATTTATACCAAATAAATTGGAAAAGAGGCTGAAATAATCAAACATGTTATACAAAACAGGGCAGAAAACTTTTGCAGGAAATTTAGACGAACACAAAATTCCCTACATTAGCAAAGTTTTATTGAAGTTCGAAATTTAGAGCGGACTTCAGTGCGAAATTCATTTAATAGTTTTCACAACGAAACTCTTTGTAGAAGTATGTTGGAAAAGCGAAAGAGATTCTAGTCGTATGTTATCTACAGCAGCGGAAAAAGTCAGCATTTACTGCGCAATTTCGACGGTAATTTTACTGATGACAGTGCTGCTAAAGCGGAGTTACTAAATGCAGTTTTCCGAAATTCTATCACCAAAGAAGAAGAATTAAATATTTCACAGATCAGAACTGCTGCAGATTAACATATAAGTAGATATCCTTGGTGCTGCAAGGCAAATGACCTTATGAAATGAGTGATGTTGCAGATATCCCTGAACTGCCAGTGCATACGAAATGATCAAATATAGTATAAATTACGTCTAATTCATTTATGTTATTCTTTTGTGACAAATATTTTTGAATAGTAGCCTTCTCGACTACTTTCAATAGCTTTCAATGGCCTGTTTAAGGAAAGTCAACAATTTGTCAAGAAATTTTAAAGACTATATTTAAATGTACTTACTGAGATCTAAGTCTACTGAGAAAGTTATTGCTATCCTTATCTAATTTTGTAGATATGGGGATTATTTCAACACTGTAACTGCCGATACTGTCAACTTCAGGAGCGCGTCTTTTCTTCGGATGTCTATGTTAGGTGCAATTCAAACGTTCAGATTTTTTAAACGTAAAGCGTACCCTACCAGTTCAACAAAAAATGACATTTTTAGGTGGTGGTTGCAACTCTGAAGTTAGAAGATATAATTTTAGAACTCCGAATGTTCAAATGTTTGTAAATGTAAGGGCCTTAAATACGTTGGTCATCAGTCCCTTAGCTTTCAAACTACTTACACTAACATAAAGTAACTTTTGTTAAGGACAACAGAAACCCCCATGCCCGAGGGAGGACTGAAACCCTGTCGGTGAACAGCCGCACGCACCGCAGCAGGGCGCCTTAGTGCGCACGGCTATTCTGCCACAGCCCAAATGTTTTAAAGTATGGTCATAATATTACAAGACAGAAAAGAATTCTGTTAACATGTCAGCTATAGGTGCTTTTACCTAAAACGGAAGTTGTAAATTGAAAGGCAGTACATGTGTCTAAAAAATCCGATTGCAGTAGGATAATTTAAGTGATCTTTAATGTTTTTGCTTCGTTCAGTCATTATTCACTACGAATTGATTAAACGCTATTGAACCGAACCGGAAGCAGCTAGTTTCATCATTAAGCTATTTAGGGATACTGAGGCCTGATACACTATTTTTATTTATACAACTAATAAAGGTCGCATCATCAGGTGGTCCTCACAGACAGTGGCGTAGCGTGGATTTCTGCCACCCGGTCCCGGCCCTCATTTTGCCTCCCTCCCCCCCCCCCTTCCCTCCGACCCTCACCCCTCCCACCGTAATTTCGGAACTGAACAACAACAAAAATTCAGACTTTGGTCATAAGTATCAATACTGCTTCAGTGTTTATCAAAATAAAATAGGGACGCTGTAATTTATTTTCCCTAAATAATTTTTGTTTCTTCTATTTTTACTTTAAGCTGAACGAATCCTACTGGAAGATTATTTATCCGACTTATACGTCTGAGATGTCTGTAACAGCAAACAAAAGCTTCATAAATTTAAAAGAGTTTTAATTGAAAATTCAGCGCAACGTTCCTAGCGATTGGAAAAAAACGCAGTTGTCTCCCCTTTATAACAAAGGAAAGAGAACTGACCCACACAATTACAGGCCAATATCGTTGACATCAGTTTCATGTAGAATTTTAGAGCATATTCTCATTTCGAATACAGTAAATTTCCTTGAAACGGAAAATGACTCAGCACTGGTTTAGGAAACATCGTTCACGTGATACTCAGCTTGCCCTTTTCTCACATGACATCTTGCGAGCCATGGACGAAGGGCAACAAGCGGATTGTGTTTTTCTCGACTTCAAAAAGGCGTTCGACGCGGTGCCACACTGCAGACTGCTAACGAAGATACGAGCTTATGGAATAGGTTCACACATTTGTGACTGGCTGGAAGACTTCCTAAGTAATAGAACGCAGTACGTTGTTCTCGACGGCGAGTGTTCATCAGAGACGAGTGTATCGTCAGGCGTGCCCCAGGGGAGTGTGATAGGACCGCTATTATTTTCTATCTATATAAATGATCTGATGGACAGAGTAAGTTGTAATTTGCGGCTGTTTGCTGATAATGCTGTGGTGCATGGGAGGGTGTCGTCTGTAACTGACTGTAATAGCATACAGGATGACTTAGACAAAGTTTCTAGTCGGTGCGAAGAATGGCAGCTAGCTCTCAATGTAGAAAAATGTAAGGTGCTGCGCATGAGTAGGAAAAACAATCCCATAATGTTCGAATACAGCATTAGTAGTGAACTTCTTGATGCAGTCGCATCGTTCAAATATCTAGGCGTAACATTACAGAACGATATGAAATGAAGCGAACATCTAAGGACAGTTGTGAGTAAGCCGGACAGCGGACTTCGGTTTATTGGGAGAATTTTGGGAAGATGTACTTCACCTGTAAAGGAGACCGGTATAAAACGCTTGTATGACCACGTCTTGAGTATTGCTCAAGTGTTTGGGACCCGCAGCAGATCAATTTTAAGGAAGACATAGAGGCGGTTCAGAGACTAGCAGCTAGATTTGTTACCGGTAGGTTCGACCAATGCGCGAGTGTCACGGAAATGCTCCGGCAACTCAATTGGGGATCGCTGGAGGAAAGACAAAGTTATTTTCGTGAATTTCTGTTGAGTAAATTTAGAGGGCCGGAATTTGAAGCTGAGTGTAGTACGATCTTTCTGCCACCTACTTCATTTCGCGTAAAGATCACAAAGACAAGATAAGAGAAATTAGCGCTCGTACGGAGGCATATAGGTATTCTTATTTTCCTCGTTCTATTTGGGAGTGGAATAGGAAAGGAAATTCCTAGTAGTGGTACAGTGTACCCTCCGCCACGCACCTTACGGTGAATTTCGGAGTATGTATGTAGATGTAGATATAGAAGTCTTGCACTGAGTTATAAATAATTTGTAACATAAAATTTATGAGCCTACATAGCTTTCATAGCATAGCAGCATGGTATTCTGAATAAAGTCGGGTGAATACTTTCACATGAATTAGGCGGATAAAACGTTGCTGTCAGGACGACTTCAGTGCCCGTTACATGAATCTTCGTGTGGACAACCACACTCAATTTTGTAGGCTTACATATTTTAGCCCCGTTTCAAATAAACTAAATTAAGTTCTACAATATACCAGTTGACAACACAGTTAATTTTTCTGGGTTGACAATAGATCTTTCGCGGGTATCCATGTGTTAGTTGGTAGAGCTAAAGATTTGAAGGCTTTTCGCTGAGAGAAATAGATTTCTCTATAGCTAGGGCAAAGAGGCGAAGTAGTTGTGACGAAATATACTTGTCTACAGAATTAGGGCGAACCCTTAAGTATTTATAGAGCCACCAATGAAAACTGAATTAAAGGTTCCTTTACCGATAGTGATGTAGCGAAGATTACGTAACGAAGCAGAATGTGTCTCACTTCACCTGGAGCGCAGGGACGTGGACATTGGACGGTCTCACGGATGTCGCGAAAACATGGGAAGGAGCTTCACAACTTCACTACGAACTAATCCTCGATGTTGGCGAATTACAGTGATTGAAAAAATTTATATGGAAAGTTTACTCGCAATATAGAATATACAGCTCCTGTATTAGGTATAGATGTTTTACCCAATAGAGACATACGAAACTTTGTGCCTAGCTGCGACTCGAACCTGGATTTCCCACTTTTCGAGGTCGGTCGCCTTGTATCTTTCGGTTATATGAGCACGTTTCTAGGACCGACCGAAATTTTTGGGTACCACAATGACCATACATAAGACAGTCACTACGTTTCCCTAAGTTGACTAATACGAGCAATATATGGAAGGATATTTATTTTGTTTGAAATTATTTTATTCCGAACTAGGTTACAACATATATTGACATACGTGCAAAATATGGAAGGATATTTATTTGTTTTTAAATGATTTTATTCCGAACTAGGTTACATTACAAAATATATTGACATAAAATGTGTTGTGTACATTTTTTCCATCTGTATTTGCGAAATAAAATTCTAGAAACTTCTTATTTGTTTTTGTAACCGAACTTAGTAAATTACTGATATCACCTAGGTGAAGACTCCCTGAAAATATATTCCTATTTACAGATTAATTTTGCCTAGGAATGAATATTAAAGCGAACTGATTTCAATTGGATCGACTTATTTAGAAGTACTAAGTATTTGTCATATCACAATTAAATATGTAATAGTTTAAATTATTATTTTTAAACAAACAGAATATGTATTGTACTTGCTAAGAACACTGTTGCATTCCTTCAGTATTCACCTGTCTGCGTAAAAAGTTTGTAATTTTTTTCCCATCGTAAGAGTTTCAGATGACAATCTAACTGAGGCGACCGCCGTTTGAGTAACGACGCATTTATCGGACCAACCCCGTTTCTACACTCATCCAAGATGGCTGCTGTGGATTCACTCCTATACGCTGATGTAGGCGGTATAGCCCCTCTAGGTTATTCTATGCTCGCTGAATCCACCTCATCTGTGTCTTATAAAATCTTTGAAAAATTACATTTTTTTTCGAATTTATGATAATAAATCAGTTAGACAGCCGTTGAGGTACACCACAATACTAATAAGCTACAACGTAAAAACGTCTCTTATTTTAAATGACGAACGAATTTCATTACGACTAGAAATGTAGCTCATTACGTGACGACTATTGGTAAATTGTAGCATGGACTCTGCCTCGGTTATTATTTTATCAGTGATATATCTGTAACTTTTCACAGTATTGTAAGTTGAATTAAAAAATTTGAATTTTATTACGTTCATACACAAAGAATTCTACGAGTGTTTATTCCATAACAGATTGCAAGAGGGCAAGTGCTGAAATGAAGAATGTTTCCTCATAAGCGTCTCATATAAAAAATGCAACACTGAAACTTGGGTGCAACATCCAGCTTCAAGTTTCACTGGCCGCCACTCTCATACGAATAAAGCTTTCTCCCCCATAAATCCAGATTTTTTTCTTTAAATATTAGTGGTACGGGCTTTTTCATGTTTCAGTCCCTCAATAACATAGAAAAAATTGTTGCTGTCACGTGAATATGCAAATCAAGAGCCTCAGGTTGTATTAGTAGCAAATAACTTTGATGAGCCAAAGAAACAGGTGTAAGCATGCATATGCAAACAGATATCTAAGCACTGTGAGGACGCCGCTGCAGTCAGCAACGCCTATGTAAGACAACAGGAGTCTAACGCCAGAGTTAGATCAGTTAGTGCTACTACAGGGTCGGCGTTACAAGCGGCGCACGAGAGATGAGACACCGCATCTACAAGATAGCGATTTTCCCGTACTACCATTTCAAGAGCGTACCGAGAATATCGGAAATTTGGTAAAGCTTAAAAATAATTTTAAAAAAAACTGGAAAGAAATTTAGAACCCGAGAACAACAATGCGGTTTCACAGCTGGTAGATCATGTGTAGAGCATATTTTCACATTAGGACAGATTTCGGAGAAACATAGGGAAACATCGAAAAATGTAGAATTTATTTTTATATATCTAGAAAAAGCATATGATACTGTTCCAAGGAAACTACTATGGAGAGCACTACATATGGCAAACATAAATATTTCTTTAATTAAAATAATACAACAAATGTTTAAAGATAACATTTGCCAAGTCAAAATTGGTAATACACTTTCACAGAAATTTAGAACAAGCAAAGGTCTGTTGCAAGGCTGTCCCATGTCACCAACATTATTCAAAATCTATATAGATATTTGTCTTAGAAAGTGGTCACAGAAATGTAATAGTATGGGGTCAGAAATTAGAGATGGAGTTTATCTACATCATTGTTGTCATAGCACAAGACGGGGAGGATGCAAATAACATGTGTAATCAACTAGCAATAGTATACAAAATTGGGGTCTGAAGATTACTTATCGAAAAACAGAAAACTTGATCAATGATCCACATGAACTATACATAGAGGGGAAAAATCAGAAAACTTAACACTTTCGGTTATTTGGTGTCCATTTTAGAAACTGAGGGAAAACCCGACTCAGAAATTAATAAAATAATTAGCAGTGGACGAAAGGTCATTAGGATGCTCAACTCAGTCCTATGGAGCAGAAAGGTAATTAACAGAACAAAAAAAATCATATATAAATCTATATTTGAGAGTGTAGTTCTGTACGGAGCGGAAACCTGGACCATTAACCTGAAGCACACTCAGAAACTACACGCTTTAGAGATGGATTTCTGGAGAAGATCGGCCAGAATTTCCAGGAAAGAGGAAAGAAGAAACGCCGAAGTAATGAAGAGGATGGAAATAAAATAAAGAATAGATGAAGTAATGAACAGAAAGAAATTACGGTGGTACGGGCACGTACGAATAATTGAGGACACCAGAATACAGAAACTGGTACTGGAATGGCAACCTGAGGGGAGAAGACCACCTGGATCCAAAATGAACAGCTTACAATTAGAAGACTGGACGCAGAAGAAGAGGATAGACAAGATCGAGCCACCTGGAGGAATATACTGATTAATTAGTGTAAAACCTTATGTACTGGGTGTACTCATTTCTGAGCGAATTATTATGTTGGAGGTAAACCTCTGTAATGAGGAAAATAAATAATAAAATCTCGGACAACGCTGCGGCCGCAAGAAAGATCCTGCAGATAGCTGCGGATTTCAATGCTGGGCCATCAAAAAGTGTCAGCGTGCCATTCAACGAAACGTTACCGATACGACGTTTCGAAACCGAAGGCTCACTTTCGTATCATTGCAGACTGCACGACGCAATGCTTTTATGCGTCGCCTGTGTCCGTCGCCACCGACATTGGATGTCTGGAAACATGTTGCCTGCTCCTACGAGCCTTGTTTACAATTGTATCGAGCAAGTGGACGTGTACAATAATGCAGAGAAACTCACGAATCAGTGGACCATGAATGGCATCAGAGAACTGTTCAAGCTGGAGGAAGTTCTGTAACCTGTAACTGTGTGGGGCGTGTGCATTTGGAGTGATATGAGCTGCCTAAAGCGCCTACATACGACCACAGTGTAACTTATACAGTCACGACACTCCCGTAGATTTTTGTTATACACCACGACTGCAGCGCTCCAACCGGCCGACAAGCTACGTTTCTGAATACGATATGGGATGCGTGCGAATACTATCGTTTACGTTGATTTTTACAGACTTTTCTCTCTAGGGAAAGAACGTAAAGCCATAAAAATAGGTAGTAATTTAAAATTAGCTCCATCTTTGTCTTTATTAGATTTACTGAGATCCCTGATGAAGTACGACACGGTACATTGCAGGACAGTTTATTTACAATTATCTTGTAACCTACAGGCTTTTGCTAAATAATATCATTTTCTATTAAAAATAAGGAAATGACTAAGAAACACCGGAAGACCTGCCTTTGCCAAACAGTCGTCGCTTTTCTACTCAGGAACGTTATGGTTTCTTCTTTACAATGCCAGTAAAATCGACGAGAGTGGAACGTAGGAAACGTATATAGAATACAATAACTACACTATTTAACGTACCAAAGCAAACACCACAGCTCTAGCTCATGAAAAAACGTCAAAGACCTGACAAAAAAACGGAAAAGGCAATCAAACTGTTTTCAACAAAGAAGAACCCAATTCCACAGTTGTTGCTACAATTGAACCACAAAATGTATGAATCTTAAAGACATTGTCTTCTTAAGCTAAAGTAATGACACTCAAACGAATACGCGCGTATCAGAAAGACGAGTGAAGCCTAAAAATGTTCGAATCATTAGGCTACACACCGATTTGATACGCCGTCAAAAAAACTCTTATCATAGTAAGAAGAAACTTTTGTTTCTATTATGTTTATATTCTACTTACTTTCAGCGGAATAAGCTGCAAAACAACACATATTTGGAAGTATTAGTTAATGACGAAGTTGTTCATTACACCTCTGAATCAGTTAAATTCGGCTGTTTTTACATCAATGTCCATGTTATGTAGACTTCTTCATATTTTACTAATGGTTGCAACGCAAAAATTATACCAACTATTTCATTAATTACGCACACAAATAATTAAAAACAAACATCACTCCTACGGCGGCTTGTTCACCGCTAGGAGCACTAGTGTCGTTGCAACTGTCGGATGGTAACAACTTTCACAGCAGTGAGTGTCGCGACTGTATATGTTCGACTGTGATACGACTCTGACAAGTGCCACGTACGTGCGCATCCTGGCTGACCACTGCTTCCAGTCATGTGCGTTGTGCGTTCAGAATGACGGGCAATTCCAGCAGAAAAATGCGACGCCCCATACGTTCATACAGACTGGCTCCAGAAACTCTTGAGTTTAAACATCTCCGCTGGCCACCACACCACCGAACTCGCCAAACGTAACATTATTGAAGTATCTTGGACGCCTTGCAACTTGCTGCTCCGTAGAGATATCTAGTCCCACGTACAAATACGCATTTATGGACAGTCCTGCGGGATGCGTGATATCAGCTTCCTTCAGAAGTACTTCAAACATTAGTCCAGTCAATATCAAGTCGCACTGCTGCATTTCCGCGTTTTCTCGGGGTCCCTACACGATTTTAGGAATATGTACTGTAATTATACGTTTTCTTTTTGGCTGGTGGTGTCGTCAGGATTAATGTTAAGTATCGTTATTGAAATTTAACAAACTGTGATATATTGCAATGAATATTAATTTTGAAAAGATAGAGACATTGAGAAAAACATGAAAGGCCCCGTCATCAGTATTTTGCGGTAATAGTGGTTAGAATAAAGACAACACAACAAAGAAAAAATGTTCAAATGTCTGTAAATCTATCGGACCAAACTGCGTGGTCATCAGTCCGTAGCTTACAAACTACTTAAACCTAGGTAAACTAACCTAAGGACCATCACACACACGCATGCCCCAGGGAAGACTCGAACCTCCACGGCGAACAACCGCACGCTCCGCAGCGAGACGCTTTAGACCGCTCGGCTACTCCACCGCGGTACAACACCTCAAAGCATCATTACAAAAGAAAGTGGCGGAATCCGTTCTTTTACCTGGCAGGAGAATTCAGATTGGATCGGAGACATCACACTGGGGTCGAACCTGTATGGAATAATACATTTCTTCTTTACCGTAAGCTGATGCTTGGTTGCATAAGCTTCGAATACTAAAGTTTCATGCCCGTTTTTAATTCCAATTACTATTAGTGTTTAAAATTCCAAAATTACAGGACTTCGTTTAAACAAGACAGAACAGTTACTGCAGGCATAGAAACAAAATTCAACACAATAAGAGTGTAAGTGAAATTCGCGTCTTGAATGTTCTTCCGCAATAGCGAAGCAATTTACAACAACGGCCGAGCATCATTTTACGAATTATGCTGGAAACAAAAATTTAAAAAAATATATTGAGATAAGGGGAAAGAAATTTTTATACTAAATATTTATTTCAGTTGAACTATGGTATTTATTACAACTAACAAATTAGATGCTCATACTTAGACAGTCAATATGGAAAGACCAAAAGAGAGACGTCCGATCTGTTCAACACCAAGAAGACGAAAGACGACGAGTGATTCCGTTTTCTCTCCAGATCGTTCAAAAAAAAAAATTAAAGTTTCTTATGAAAGAAAATAATCAGAGATTTACCGGCAGAGAGAACGAATGCTAGCGACAAGCGTCGCACATATAATTTTAGTAAAAAATGTATTAAATGTAATGCTATAGTAGCAGTTTCTTTGGCTCTTCACTGTATAGCACACTTATGCGCGGTAGTGGCTTCGTTGGTACAATACCGATACTGGTTTATGTGCTAGACAGAAAGGTCCTTTGGATCGCCGATCCCTTTTAACCCCGTGAAGGACCAATGATAAGTCTCTTCACTCGCTTTAAAATAAGTAACGAACATAACAAATCATTCACAACTCGTAACTACACAAGGCATTCAATGACGACCTCAGCGAAGGGGGTCACTGAGATTAGCATTGTCGTAGACATGTTATTTCAGACTCGAAAATATTTTGCGGTTGGTGAAGGGGTCCTTAGTTCTAAAACAGACACATTTCAAGATTGCTGTCGAAAAAATTACAGAAGTAGAATATCAGTACTAAAATCTATAATCTACAATTTAGAAGTGCGTAGTGGGCTGCAGTGTGGGATTTGTAGTAAGTATTTTCATGGGGGGGAGTGCAGTGGGGAAGACAGTGGGCATTGTGGTGAGGTTCTCTCCTGGAACTGTAGGATTTGCAGCAGGAATAAGTTGATAGGGGAGCAGGAGCGTTTGATCTGCGCCCTTCAGGTGCAGTTGGAAAACGCTGAAGAGGAACTAGGTAGGTTGAGGAGGGGAAGGGGGGCTGGGGAATGGGAACTGGCAGTTGGCAAGAAGGTAGCTAGGAGAAGGTACTCAGATAGCTTTACATTGCAAGTTGCAAATAGGTTTGACCAACTGTCAGAGTTGAGTGGAGATGAACCTCCTGTAGCTGTAGGTGTAAGAAGTACGCAGCAGACCTCAGCTTTTGGTAAGCCGAAATCTGTAGAGAGGTCTCTTAGGAAGAAGAAGGTTCTGCTGCTAGGTAGTTCTCATGGCAGAGGTGTTGGCCAACAGTTGCAGGAAGTACTTGGGAGTGAGTACCAGGTCACCAGCATAGTGAAGCCTAGTGCAGGGTTAGATCAGGTCACTTGTAACATAGGGGACTTATGTAGGAATTTTTCAAAAGAGGATCAGGTAGTTATAGTGGGTGGGGCCGGGAACAGTCTTGATAGGGACGGGGAATATGATATAGGTGGTGATCTGGAAAGGATAGCAACTGAAACTGGTGGCACGAATGTGCATTTCGTGCAGCTGTTTCAGCGTCATGATAGGCCTTGTCTTAATACGGCTGTCAGCCGTCTTAACATGGGGCTTGAGAAGGCGCTGATGACGGAGGGCATGGATCACATTGCAGTGGTGCCAGTTGAAACTATCCAAAGGTCGGATTTTACTAGGCACGGTCTGCACCTCAATAGGTATGGGAAGGGGAGGTTGGCAAAGCTCATAGGTGACAGTGTAGTAGGGGGTGGGGGTTTCACTCATGGAAAAATTCCTGTAGTAGTTGGTGTTAGGGCTGCACCTTTTTTAGACTGAAGACAGCTGATAGGTATTCCTGCTTAAAGGAAGTCCCTCTAAGAAATGAACCACCTTTGACAAAGTCTAAGAATATAAGTAATAAGGGAATTACTGTTTTTCATCAAAATATACAGGGTATCAGAGATAAAGTTAATGAAATGCTTATTGATACTGATTCTGACATTATTGGAATTTCAGAGCACTTTTTAAGTGGTGTGACAATTAAGAGACTTCCTTTGCCAGGATACAGGTTAGCTGCCTTCTACTCTAGGAGTTCTTTACAGTGTGGGGGAGTGGCCATGTATGTAAAAAACGATTTTTCATCGGAGTCAATCGATTTTTCTAAACACTGCACAGAACAGATATTTGAATGTTGTGCAGGAGTTGTTAATGTTAATGGAACTAAACTAGTAATAGTTGTTATTTATAGATCCCCTGACTCAGATTTTAAAATGTTTCTGCCCAAGCTGGAATTGGTTCTGGGTTCACTGTATAGGAAGTATAAAAATTTAATTGTGTGTGGAGATTTCAACATTAATTGTGTAGGTGATAGCTCAAGGAAAAGTCAGCTGTTAGATCTATTTAATTCCTATAACATGATGCAAACAGTATTTTTTCCAACGAGAGTGCAAGGAAATAGCAGTTCTACCATTGACAATATTTTTGTTCATTCTTCATTATTAGAGGGGCACTCTGTCAGCAGAATAGTTAATGGCCTATCAGACCACGATGCCCAACTTTTAAATCTAAAAAGTATTTGTTCTCAAACAAATGTTAAACATAAATATCAACTACTCAGGAAAGTTAATCCAGTTGCAATTGAGACCTTTTTAAGCCTTATTAAGGAACAAGAATGGCAGGATGTTTATAGTGCTGATAATGCAGATGATAAATATAATGCTTTTCTGAACACATTTATTATGCTGTTTGAAAGTTGCTTTCCGCTAGAACGCTCAAAACAGGGTACTTCCAGTAACAGACAGCCAGGGTGGATGACAAAGGGGATAAGAGTATCATGTAGAACTAAGCGGGAGTTGTATCAAAATGTTAGAAGCAGTCAGAATGAAGATGCAGTAGCTCATTACAAACAGTACTGTAAGGTTCTGAAAAGTGTCATTAAGAATGCAAAAAGTATGTGGTACGCAAAAAGAATAGCAAACTCTCGGGATAAAATTAAAACTATCTGGTCAGTCGTGAAGGAAGTGTCTGGTCAGGAGCAGCAGGTAGAAGATATAACGTCAGTGCGTAGTAGGAATGTTTCTGTTACTGACAAGTTAGATATATGTGCAATATTCAATAATCACTTTCTGAATATAGTAGAGGAACTAAACAAAACTCTAGTTTCTACAGGTAATCATATAACGTTTTTAGAAAATGCGTTTCCGAGGCTGTTGCCTGAAATGATCCTTCACGATACTTCCATAGGTGAGATTGAGTCAATAATTAAATCACTAAAGACTAAGGACTCTTGTGGATATGATGGGGTATCTAGCAGAATTCTAAAGTACTGTTCTCCATATGTTAGCCCAGTACTAAGCCATATTTGTAATTTTTCCTTTCAGAATGGTCAGTTTCCTAACAGATTAAAGTACTCAGTAGTGAAGCCGCTTTATAAAAAAGGAGAAAGGGATAATGTAGACAACTATAGACCTATTTCTATGCTATCGGTTTTTTCCAAAGTTATTGAAAAGGCTGTATATTCAAGATTAATTGATCATTTCAGTTCACATAATTTCCTGTCAAACGTACAGTTTGGTTTTAGAAGTGGTTTAACGACCGAAAACGCTATATTTTCGTTTCTCTGTGAGGCACTCGATGGGTTAAATAAGAGGCTACGGACATTAGGCGTCTTCTTTGATTTAACAAAAGCGTTTGATTGTGTTGATCACAAAATATTGTTGCAGAAGTTGGAACATTATGGAATACGGGGAGTAGCCCACAACTGGTTCACCTCTTACTTTAATAATAGACAACAGAAGGTAATTCTCCGTAGTGTAGAAAATGGCTATGACGTGCAATCCCAATGGGGCACAATTAAGTATGGGGTGCCCCAGGGGTCTGTTTTGGGACCATTGCTGTTTCTTATTTATATAAATGATATGCCTTCGAGTATAACAGGTGATTGTAAAATATTTTTGTTTGCTGATGATACCAGCTTGATAGTGAAGGATGTTGCTCGTAATATTGACACAGTATCAAATAATGCAGTTCAAGAAATAAGTTCATGGCTAATAGAAAACAAGTTGATGTTAAATCACAGTAAAACTCAGTTTTTACAATTTATAACACATAATTTGACGAAATCTGACATTATGATTACACATAATGGGCATGTGATAAGTGAGACTGAACAGTTCAAATTTCTAGGTGTTCATATAGACAGTAAGCTGTCATGGAAAGCCCATGTTCAGGATCTTGTTCCAAAACTAAATTCTGCTAAATTTACCATTAGAACAATATCTGAGATAAGTGATTTTTCAACACGAAAAGTAGTCTATTTCGCTTACTTTCACTCACTTATGACGTACGGCATTGTTTTTTGGGGTAACTCGCCTGATGCAGAAAGGATATTTCTGGCTCAAAGTTCGCGAACGTCATGTCGACCCCTTTTCAGTAGTCTGGGAATTTTGACTCCGGCGTCACAATACGTTTTTTCTTTAATGTCGTTTGTTGTTAATAATATCAGCTTATTCCCACGAGTTAGTAGCTTTCACTCGGTGAATACTAGACAGATGTCTAATCTACATTTGCACCACACCACCTTAACACTTGTGCAGAAAGGGGTGCAGTATTCTGCGGCATCCATTTTCAATAAGCTGCCACAAGAACTTAAGAATCTTAGCACTAATCCACATGCTTTCAAATCTAAATTGAAGAGTTACCTCGTGGCTCACTCCTTTTATTCTGTCGAGGAACTCCTAGAAAAGTTAAACAATTAAGCTAATTTATTTTTTCTTTATTGATTCTTTTCACTTGTCTTAAGATTGTCGTGTGCAAAGGACTACTTAAAATTTTTCTATTACCATTATTGTGTAACAATTAATGTATTGACTTGTTCCATGACCATGGAGTCTTACTCCTGAAGTGGGTCCTATGGAACAGAACAAACAAATAAATAAAAAATAAATAAAATAAGGACCCATGAGAAAACATTACGTTTCGGGCATGAAGGGAAAAAAATTATCAAGATGAATTTCGTGCAAACCTCTTTACAGAGTTAGCTAAGGTTGCAGTCTCTTTGTTAGTTCCGCCATAGTGTAATGTTAAGGTCGAAAGGGGTTTTGGCATGATGAACACCATGAAAGCTAAACTACGTAATATAATGTGTCTATTTTAACAACAGTAGGGTCACAGGCTTCGTTCAAGTTAGTGACCTAGTGGCGACGCACTAAGCACCACACAACGTACTTCATCCAAGAAACCGACTCTGGTGATCCTGAAAAAGTACTGCTCTGCATATAAATCAGGTAACCATAGTAATGACATTTTCTTATCACTATAAAGATAAATGTGCTACAGTTATTTAATATGTAACATTAATTAGTTTTGCCTAAGGAATTGTTAAATAATAATCTAAATAGGTGAGTTGTTGCTTTCTTTATAGATTTTTTTATTAGCTTCATTTTGTTTATTTCGGACGATGGACTAGCTTATACCATCAAACTCAAGTTGGCAACAATGGTTGAGTATTCAAATCTTCAAATGTTGGCGAAGCTAAGGAAGCAAAGTCCTGCGCTCATTGGTCTCTACACTTACAAACTATTTTAAGATATAGTAACAAAAACACAGACACATATGCCCGAGGGAATACTCCAAACTGTAACGAGGTGCACCCGAAGCAAGGTACTTTACACCGCATGACCATATCCGCGCGACCGGGGCAGTATAACTTGGGGCAGTATACCTGTCAGGTTGTTTTCGGGCGTTTTTCTCATCAGTACAGGTGTGTAAAATAGTGTAGTTATGTACAAAACACGTATATAATGGCGTTTAGTAACAACATTTATGTGAAATACAATGGATTACTCTTTTACGGAAGCTGATTTCTCACTTTCTCGAACGTTCTTGTGTAAATCTTTTTGGCTCGGATGTCAACCTGGCTTGGAGGGCCAATGATACCTTTGTAGTTGTAACTGACGATCGACAGTGTTTACACACTGTGTAAGAAGTTTCTTTATAAGTTTTTAAAATTATTTTTTGCTTTTATGTTGTTGGAATAATCTCTTAGTTGTTGAAAGAAGATTATTTATTTTAAATACACTACATGATTCGGGTTTAGCCCATCATCTGGTCACCTTTCAGTAATATACATATACAACCAATAATTATATTTGCAACTTATAATTAAAATACAAAGAATTATATTTTACATATCGGTATAATATACTGAGCACTGAGGCATTTAAATTTGTCATTTAATAATACTTTATCAAGATTTTCAGTCTAAATTATGTTTATTACTATCATTATTCCAGTGTGCACTAGATGAGGAATTTATCGTCTGCACAGGTGCACTGTTGGAAGGCACTGAAAAAAAATGAAAGAAAAAAAAAAGTAAGTAGAACACAGTTTTCAAAAGCCCTGAGCATGCACCTCCGGAACGATGTTGCTACAGTTTCAAATTTCAACTGTTCACTTATAAACACCTTTAGACGATTTACTTCATGGAATAGTTCTCTGTAATGCTAGAGATTCTATTTCTCAAAGAGACTACAACATTCTCAAATTTTCCCAATAAGATTTTTATTAAACTTTAACCCATGAAACACAGATGATTTGCCTATTGCCTCATCCATTTATTAATGTCACCACTACAAAAAGAAAATGAAGATTGAACATTTTTGTGAATACAATAAGAAGCAGGTCTTTGTCACATTTGGAGACTATACGTCTTTATATTAGGGGATCGAAATTATTCTTAGACGTCACTTTTCACACCCGGGATAGATATCACTTTGACTAGAGTATTATTTCACCTCCAGATGGAAAAACGAGTTTCTAAACAAAT
Source organism: Locusta migratoria (assembly GCA_026315105.1). Lineage (NCBI taxonomy): Eukaryota > Metazoa > Arthropoda > Insecta > Orthoptera > Acrididae > Locusta > Locusta migratoria. The sequence goes on from CM048748.1 coordinate 326,056,284, forward strand.
TCAAAATGGGTAGGTGTCAGCAGTCGTAGAGGATCTCGACAAGTGTGATGTACGTTGAGCAATCTGGTTTCTTTGGGCAAACGAATAACATCGACAGTAGTCTGTCATGAGTTTATCCAAGTGTTTAGGAACGTTATGAGTAACATTGTTCTTCCTCGCTGTTGTAGTGCATTAACGTCCATGATAAAGAATAAATTGCCTGATCGTATGTTGTGAATAATGAACTTGTAGCGAAGATGGATTAAGTGGTTGGGCAAAGAGCCGTTTCACTCTATTTGAACTCTAATAGAATTTTCCACAGATCGGTCAGACTACCCTGTACGAATGGTGATACAAACTTTACAGAATTGGAATGTCGGTGGTCGTTAAGTGCTCTAACTTTTTTGTAAAAACCAATAGAACACCCAGATGCTAAAAGCATTGATGTTTCTTTGGAGATACCAGAAATAAAGTGAAACGTTTCACGACACGATTGTCACTGGAGATGAGTGTAGTACTCGATATGGGGTTTCATCTGCATCTACGCAAATTCTGCGCTAATCACATTTAAGTGCATGGCAGAGGGTTTATCGAATCGCTAATATGAAATTTGTATAATGTTCCATTCTCTAACAGCAGGCGGGAAAAAGAAACACCTAAGTGATTCCGTCTTCTACCTGTCTTGTCTTATTTTATTAGAATTTTCATGTCTTCTTATGTAGGCGCGTGCTAACAAAATATATTCGCTTTCGTAAGAGAAAGTTAGTGTTAGGAATTTTTAAATGGATCTCGCTGCAACGATTAACGCCTTTCTTTTAATGATTTCTATCCCAACTCGTGCATATTTTGTGATATTCTCTCCACTATATTGCGATAATACAAAGAGAGCTGTCCTTCTGTGAAGTTTCTCCATATCATCCGTTAGTCCCATTTGGTGGAGATCCAACAATGGCCGGCCGCGGTGGCCGAGGAGACTGAGGCGCTCCAGTCATGGTCTTCACGGCCACTACGGTCGGGGGTTCGAATCCCCCCTCGGGCATGGATATTTGTGCCGTCCTAGTTCGTAAGTAGTTCATAAGTAGTTTGTAAGTTTAGGGACTAATGGCCCCGTAGCTAAGTCCCATAGGCTATACAAACATTTGAACATTTGAATCCAACAATGTGCAGCAATGTTCGGAATTAGGAAATACAAGTGCAGTGAAGGTAGTTGCTTTTGTGGAACTGTAGCATCTTTTAGGTGTTATATTAATAAAAACGTAGCCATTGGTTCGCCATCCCTACAATATTGTCTATGTGTTCTGTACAACTTAAGGTTGTCACAAATGTTTGTAGAGCTTAAGTAACTTAAGTGCGGGGTCATCAGTCCCAAAACTTACAAACTACTAATTAACTACCTTATACTAAATGCTGCACAAACATCCATGCCCGAAGGGGGATTCGAACGCCCGACGGGGAACGGCCTCGAGTATCATAGCATAGCGCCTCAATGCGCTCGTCCGCTCCGCCACGGCCCAACTTAAGGGGTTCATAATTGTAATTCCTAGGTATTTTGTTGACTTTATGACCTTTAGATTTGACTGACCTCTCGTGTAAATTAAGTTTAAAGGATTTCTTTTAATGTTCATATCGATGTCTTCACACTTTTCATTGTTTAGGGTAAATTGCCAATTCTTCCATCACGCAGATATCTTATCTTAATCTTTTTGCAGCTGCTTTTGATCTTCTGATGTCTTTACTATTCGATAAATGACAGATTCATCCGACAGTCTAAGAGAGGAGCTCAAATTGTTTTCTAAATATTCTTTTTCTTTACGCATAAAGCAGAGTGTCAGTTTGTTTGCATACAGTTTTGTTCCAATCTTTATGAAATGTTACACACGTAAGCTTCAATCTATGATAACGGTCTCCGTATGTGTAAGGATCACATAAAGCGTGTAGTTTATGAGATATGGCGTCATACACAATGAGATGCGAGAAAAACTGCTACATCACGCGACAATGTTGCACATTTCCTCCGAAACCACTGGACCGATTTCAACTAAATTTGGTACACATATTCCTTACCGTGATGTACCGGTAACGGCAAGAACCACATACGGACATTTAACTTCATAAACAATGGGAATCACAAAAAATGCCACGTAATGCGACGAGACTTTATTCCTACACTGTATGAGAATGAAAGTACTTAAAGACTTGCAAAAAACTTAAAAGATTATTTCAAACCTTTATTATATTTTTCTCGCTTTCAAACACAGTAAAATGATGAAAGGAAAAATGTTTCTCGCTTATTACTTTCCGCTGCTCATGGTTTAAAACAACGGACTTCGGTATGACATTACAGTTTATATTTCTACACTACAAATTGTAGCCACAGGAAATTTTACTGATAGTATACACACATATAGCTGAATGTACCTTCGAAATTGTATCACAGTACGGCTCGTAGTTCATGAGATATGAGTACAACAACAGTAACCTTCATGGAAAACAACCAAATTACGCACCAAGTTTTAATCTACTTCTTCTTTACTACTGTGTGTAATCGCTACAGATTTTACAGACATACAGCTCTTATATAAATGATTACATTCATGAAAAATTATATAACTGTACTACGTATAACTCAATAAATATGAGATCGTACGAATTTTATATATCATTTGTTTTTTGATTTCTATCTTTCTTTGTTTGGATACTGAACTTTAGTCGATGGCCTTCCGTTAGTTACTACGTACTGTGTCCTTTCTGACAGGACACACCTGAACAAAGGCCTGTAACACGGTAACGAAAACCAATAAAACATGTTGACAGGGCTTGTTCTGTTTGTTGTCCGGTGCTCTACCAGATCCCGGAACTATCCCACATACAAGGTTATTCAAAAAGAAAGAAATGATTTGAAACAATTATTTCTGCAAAAGATAGAAACATGATTCCAACATGAATGGAAAGAGAAACGTTTACAGGTTATTATTAGAAATTATGGTACGTATTCAATATGAACACCTTGTGTTACACGACAAATGTCAAAACGGTGACTCATTTCTTCCCACACACGAATCAGCTGATCTCTAGTTATCGAATTAGTTTCTACAATTCCATGTCGTAGACCTTCAAGAGTGTCAGGCATAGGAGGCATAAAATCACAGTTTTTTATGTAACCCCAAAGATAAAAATCACACGGAGTGAGACCTGGAGACCTCCTCTTCCAATCCAACGTCCTGGAGTGGTGTTATTCAAGTAACGTCGAATATTTTTAGAAATATGAGGCGGGGCATCATCTTGCATGAAGATTAAGTCATGTAATCATCTTAATGTTGGAGACATAACCCGTTTTGAAGCATGACTAGACAGGTTATTCCTGTCATAGTTTCCTCCATGAACAGGAAAGCCTATTGACTTTGGTTACAGATATCGCACAGAAGACGTTCATGTTTGGTAAATCTCTTTCGTGTTGAATCCTGCCATAGGATTTTCAGTTGCCCAAATTCTATCGTTATGCCGATTATCTTTACGATAAAGATGAAAAGTGGATTCATCGGAAAAAAAGATCGTTGAGCAAAATTGCCTTCTTCCATATTATCACATGCTGATGCACAATTCGTACTTTTGGTTGGGTCGTTAGGATGCAATTCTTGCAATAACTGCAGTTTGTATGGCTTCGTGTACAGCGATGTTTTAGAACTCGCCACACCATTATTGCGCAATGTTAAATTCTTTGCTTGCTCGTGAAGTGAATTTCTTTGGGCTCCTTCCGTAAATTGTACGAATACGCTCTAAATTCTCGTTCGATGTGCGTGGACGTCCCGTGCTTTTCCCTTTACAGATGCAACCATCTACGAATTTTCGATGCCCCTCGTAAATTTGCTTACGACGCGGAGGTTGTTTATTAAATTGACGGCGAAATGCTCGCTGAACTGCAACAATGGACTCTAGTTTTGCCAACTGCAGCACACAAAAGACTTCTCCTGTTGTGACGCCGCCATTTCACTACAGACAACCAACAGCAGACAGGAACGCCAATGCGGCTGTGATTGTAACTTCTACGCGGGCTGTTTAAATTGTAAACTTTTCTCCAAATAAGTCAGTGTATCAGTGTATGTAGTCCTAAAGGGACGTGCTCCGAGGAACCCCACAGTCAGGATTAACGGCGCGTTAATCATCCGCCGTAAACTGGCTCGGTACCTCGGCATAATCATTGCCGAGAAATGGTTCTTCACGGACCACGAGGTAGCAGTTGCTGAAAGAGCCCTGATAGCAATACACAATCTGGTGGGGATCAGGCATCGGAGGTTCAACCTTCCAACTGACCTCATAGGTATGACAACAGCACACTTGCGTCCATCGTGGGCTGTGGATCTCCAGTCTGGGCCCACAGCCTGACGAGGGTGGCGAACGCTGTGCCTTGTCAGACGGGTGCAGCATAACAGCCTGCTCCACTGTGTTGTAGGGGCTTACCGGACGACACACGGAGGAACACTCCTGGTCTCGATGGGGCTATGTCCTCTCGACTTCAAGATAAGGGTACAAACTGCCTGTCAATGGGCAACAAATGGGAGCCAAGACAGAGTGAAGGCCATAAAAGGATGCAGAACTCAGAGTATATCTGCCATTAGACGGAGAGGGCAAGACCTCTGGCAAGAACTGTGGGACACTGACGACACCGGAAGGAGAACCCACCAGTTTCTACCGAGCATACAACAAAGGATCACCCTGAGATACTTCCAACCTACAAAAGGGTTACTGCTCCTTCTGACGGGACGTAGGTCCTGCCCAACATACCTTTGTCGGTTGGGGTACAGGCGTCAACCGCGTGCGAATGTGGAGCCGGGGAACGCCATCCGCAGCGTGTTGTCTTCGAGTGTCCCATCTTTGACGACGTAGCGCAAGAATTGCGAAGTCAACTGCCCAGAAACGTCATACATGACCTGATAAGAGCAGAAGACACCTTCAATGTCCTCAATCAACTTGCGGAAGCAATTTCTAACAAATTAAGACACAATTACACATCACACCTAGATCGGGCAAAACGTATTATGTCCTAGACGTAGTTTAGAGAGTAGATTACTAGTAATTTCTTTGCATAACAAAATGGGGGACTGCAGCGACGATGATCAGTCTGGACCGCCCAGTGCCATGGGCATGCTCATCAGTGTTAGCTCTGTGAGCCGGCCGTAAATACCTAGTATTGTAACCACTGACACACCTGTAACGTTGCAGAGCAGTTTTTAAGCTTGCTTTCTTTCGCATATAAACAAAGTAATGACAAATGGATTACATAACATTGTAAGGTCACAGATTGTACCCTTCCATCTGTGGGTTGAGTACAGAGATATGTAATCGTATTATACTTGTAAAAGTTTTGTATATTTTGTGAATGTTATATATGTTATCTGTTTAATTTGTAATGTGAACTGAATATTTTAACTGTAGATATGTAAACTATTCTGTCACAGATATTATGTATGATTGTAAGCAGCGCGCTCTACTGCGCCACTATATTGTTGATGCTGAGGCAGTCGGTGAGAGACGGAGTCTGAGTGTGGGTCCCGAGTCGTGCGGATGCTGTCCGCGTATGTACCACTAAGTTCGGTTCGTCGCGTGCAATCGCCAGTACCAAAACCGCGGAACATTCATTCATGTATATTGGAAGAAGAAGTGTTCACAGTGGGAGTTTATTTTGAAAAGTTCGGCAGTGCCATTTATAGAAACAGTGTCTGCAAGTGTCAGACTCGGTGATCGCGTCGTACGTATTCAATCGCATCGCGCTTTTTAAAACGGAACGTGTCTCCGTCGTGAGACGATTCGTGTATCGCGGAACTGACCAACTCACGTGAATGAACGTGTAATGAATTTATGTGAAAATAAGTTTTGCCTCGCAGCATCATCATTGTCAACTAGACCACTGTATGGATGTATATATCATTGCTGGTGGATTCTTATGTGAAGAAACGAATGCTACAGATGAGTACTATTTTGTAACTTTTATGTTAGAATATAAGAGTGAATTAAATTTAACAAAGACTTTTTATATTCATTCCTAACAGACCTTATAAGAACTAATTTGGACTAATAATTGATATGTCATTAGAAAATTTGATAGGAGTGCGAAAGTTTAACTGACGAGGACATATCACCTTCATTCCCTCAATAACGGTTGAGTTTGAACTGAGAAAATTAAATATTGTGTGCACTAGAAATAGAGATCAGTGATTATAGTTTGAATTTTGATAAAACCATAATAAACAATATCATATTAACAATCAAGCAGTTAGCCATTTTTGACAATAATGCGAGAGAAAATTAGTAAAAATCATTAACAGACAATTTTTTATAACAGTTAACGTCAATAATTTATCTGATTACGTAAATGTACTTGTACACAGCTACTGTTTCAGTATAACAGGACCCACAGCCAAGATCAAAGAATCAGACATTATCAAAAGAAAAATCATAATGGCATTTTATATTACGACAAGCAGAGAGCATACAGAAATTTTTTAAACTTTTTTTTCAAAATGACTATAGCTATTCCAGTTAGCAGCATGTATATCCTCTGGATATTCATTCAGTTAATTAAGAAGCCAATTAATTTTATTAATAGTGACAGGCCCTAAATCAGACAAGTAAACTGTATGTTGTGTGTATAGATCTGACTAACTGTTACTAACTTTTACCAGTGTGTTTGGAGCCAAAATCATTAACGTACCATTTTATTCTCATTTTCCAATCAAAAATACTTATCCACCAACACACCCCACCTTATAACATATTTGAATTGTATAAAGCTGTGTTTTTCTAGTAGCTTGTTAAGACTCTTTATAAACATAAGTTATCTGATTGTATAGTAGAATAATAAAATAAAGAATTTTTCTTTTTATTAAAAAATCTTTTGTTAATCCATTAACTTCAGAATCATGTAATCATGTTTCTATCTTTTGTAGTTTGGAAGAAACAGACGTTTGAAATCTGTTCTTTCTTTTGGAATAAGCCTGTATTTAGATACACCGTGCACTACTGATGATTGTATATGATAAACCGCCTGTGTAAATCCGGAACAGTACAGATCCCAGTTCGCTTCCTTGCCGTCCGTCAGCAAAGCAGCTTCGGGCGTATACCGTAACGCGCGAAACTGCCCCAAACAACTCAGAGTGAGAGAAGTTTCGCAGACGTCGGCGTACAGCTGTCGGCAGCTGACGTGCGAACAAGGCAGCAAATTAACGGCCAGCAATCCACGTGGAGGCCCAACCCGCGCCTACTGCGCTCCACTGTGCCACCGTGCGCCCTCAGGCTGACGTCATCATCATCATCATGGTGGCCGCCATTACCATCAGCCACGCGCGCTCTAGACGGCACTGATCGGTAGCGTAGATCCGGCCGGGGACAGGCGGCCGGCCGCGCGCGCTCGCTATTAATACATCTGTTTCTGTCGTGCGCGGATTTCATTCATCACGTTACGCACGCTGTCGGCTCAGCTGATTAATAGTTAGTTACCAGCTCGGCCAGGCCGCACAATTTATTGCGGCATGAATATTTATAAATGCGGGTCGCGTCAAGGGACGCGCGGCGTCGCGCTGTTGGCGCCTGCGCCTAACAGAACAGGGCCCGGCGCGACCGCAGCGCTCGCGGCGGCGGCGGCCGTGGACTAAAAGGCCTGTGATTAAAGGCCGGCCCTTTGTGGGCACTTGTTTATAAACAACGGGTCGCCGGCGCGCCAGTGCGAATTTGATTGATGGAGTTTAAAATTCCGGCCGCTGGGCGCAGGATGTAGCCGGCGCGCGCGCTCTGATTAATTGCGAACACTGGCGCCCGGCGCAGGCGGCGGCCATATTTCAGCTTCGCTTCCGGAAGCTCTTCATTAAAAATGCAACAGGGCGCCGCAAGGCGGCAGCACTGCGGGGGGCGGTGCCTGCGAGGCGGCGGCGGCGGTAACTTGATTAACTGCGCCGCTGGCCGACTTGACACACGCGGCGACGACGCTAGCCGACCGACTGTATCGCGCGTGAGGCTCGATTTCGCCTGTTCTTTGTCTGTGGTAATCGCGATCAGCCTACACTGCTGTCGAGAGAAAGTGTAGCACCCTGAAGGAAGCGTACTAAGCAGCAGAAGTTAGCAGTGTGAGTTAGTGTCGACGAGACAGCCACACGATTAGTATTTCCGCGCACACGTACATTAGGCGTCCGCGCGGGAATGCCAGTGCTGTCTGCATCTACAAGAATACTGAAGTCCATTGTAGAAGGTTCACCTGACCGCTTTTACGATATGTCTCTTGAGTTCCATTCTCTAATAGCTCGCAGGAGAAAGGAAAACCTAAATCTTTCACTCTTAAGTCTTCTCTCTCCTATTTTTTTAAAGAAAAAAAATCACTGACGTATTTTACGACCCATGTTAGATTTGCTTGTAGTTTTATGATTTTTGTAAACATTTGCACAAAATTATAAAAATGTAAATAATAAAAAAATATGGGCGATACGATCAGGACTCTACTATTCTGATAATATCTGTGCACTCAATACGTAAAATTTTGATGGTGGCGGGTTTCGAACGACCAAGCACGTGTATGGTGTTTACAGTCTAACGTGCTGCCCACTACACTATGGCAAACAAACCAAGAAACAGTTACTTATTTCCCTTATTATTGATTATTAACATATGCTAATATGGAATTTTTAGTTACCAGATTATCATTTATCGTACGAAGAACGACGTGTTTTTTTTTTTATTTTTTTTTTTATTAATTCTTCAGTGCGCCATTGCTTTTAAATGACAAGGCGTAACTTATAGTAAGAAAAACATAAAATACAGGAAGCAAAATGGTTAGCGTTACCTTACGTCCTCTTTTCCCGTATATGTCCTCTTTTTGAGGCAAGAAAATGTGTCCGGCTGGAATTTATAAAATTCTACAAATTGTAGAATTTGTTTTTGGGTTCCGAGAAAGAAAATTTATTGTTTGTTATTGGTGACAACATGTTCATTCGCAATGCAGTTCCAAACTGTTCGCAACTATTACGCGCATACACAGAGTGAAATTGCCGTTCACACTTGCAGAGCAAAAGTGACGAAAAATTTGAGGAGCATTCATAACTGGAGGGTGTGGACGACTCGGCGAGAGTCCGTCTAGGTAGGACTTGGCTCGCCGCTGATGAAGCGAGAAGACATGCAGGCAGCTGCCGCCTTGGCGGACGCAACATTTGTGACTGACACCTCCGCTCGGGGTTCCTTCGTTCATATCTCTGTCGTGTCCACGCCCAATCTAATCGGCCCTCAGAGATTATTTATTTTTTAATATTCAATAAATAAAACTAAATTTCTTGTGATAATTCTTGGTGTAATCCCTTCTGTTATCAAATCAATACCTTGAATGAAATTTCCATGAAAGCCTACCTACACAATTTTATAATTGTAATTACATGCAGTATGGGAGTTATTCAGGGAAAGGTTTCATTTACTGCAATATCAATGTCAATTGATATAGCTAAAAAATGACCTTTATATGGTTGATTTCAAGATGCCGCTGTAGGTTTAAACATACCGATGAGATGAACCATTTCAACCATACGATACTGGAATACTCAGGTTTCCAGATTTTGAAGCATTGCGACTTTTGAGTCATTCTGTATAATTGGGAAACAGATGGCCTGTGGATGTACTGAAACATTCCTTTCGCGTGGGTATTTTTGCACATCTGCAGAGCCGGGGAGCGCCGATTCAACGCCTTACGGCCATGTCACGTCAATGTTGGTGAGGTAGGAAATTACCTCCCATGCTCCATTCATATCTGAGTCGTGTCCACGCCCAATCTAATTGGCCCTGAGAGATTAATTATTTGCAAATTTTGTAATAAATAAAACTAAATTTCTTTTGGTAATTCACTGTGCAATCCCTTCTGTCATCAAATAAATACCTTGAAGGAAATTTCCATCAAAGCCTAACTCCATAATTTTATTATTTTAATTTACATGCAGTATGGGGGTTATTCAGAGAGAGGTTTCATTTACTGCAATATCAATGTCAATTGATATAGCTATAAAATGACCTTTATATGGTTGATTCTAAGATTCCACTGTAGTTTTAAACATACCATAAAAGATAGACCATCTCAACCATACCGTACTGGAATATTCAGGTTTCCAGATATCTGAAGCTTTGCGACTTTTCACTCATTCTGTATAATTGGGAAACAGATGGCCTGTGGATGTACTGAAACTTTCTTTTCGTGTGGGTATTTTACGTAATCAGGTCCAGCGCTCCTTGTAGGATACAGCAAGGCTTCAATTAAGTAAGGCCTGTAGACAGCGGCGCAAACGCTTATGTTGGCAGGTATGTTTTGCGCATGGCAGAGATCGATCGCCCTGCCACTTACCAACCACATCGCAACTGATTCAGGGTGCAGCGCAACAGGCATTGTCCGCGTGTCGCATTCGATGTCTAGTGCAGCAGAGCAGACTCCCCGCATGGCAACACCTCGGTCTTTTCCTACCTGTTTGTTTCCTTGCCCATGTGCAGGATTCTGTGTTTATATGCTTCTGTAGTGGAGTAAAATTCTTGTCAGTGGACTTGCTTTGATGCCTCCACTGTGTCCTTAGCCGACTTGTATTTTATAAATCCCTCGATTTTGATACCATATACATGTGCAGTCCTCCATTTGGGTCGATATGACTTTATATACTTATCAACTTTAATGTACCGGTTTTGATCACCATTTCTAATTGCTTTTGTACGTTTTATAGTTCAGTTATGGATATTTTCTTTTCTTACTTTATTTAAAAAAATAAAAATATAAATTTGTAACATAACTGTGCCACAGAGCACCATTTTGTGTACTATTCATTTACACTATTCCAATGCTTGTAATGCACCCATTTAACTCTGTATTACAACTGCCACAGAGCACCATAATGTGAATTATTGATTTATACTATTCCAAAGCTTGTTATGCACCCGTTTAACCTTGTAACATAAATGTACCCCAGAGCACCATTATGTCAACTATTCACATATAGAATGAAACTTTTCACTCTGCAGCGGAGTATGCGCTGATATGAAACTTCCTGGCAGATTAAAATTGTGTGTCGGAGCCGGGACTCGAACCTGGGTACTTTGCCTTTCGCAGGCAGGCGCTCTACCGACTGAGCTATCCCGACACGACTCACGATGCAGCCTCACAACTTTACTTCCGCCAGTACTTTGCCTCCTGCTTTCCAAACTTCACAGAAGCTCTCCTGCGAAACATGCAAGACTAGCACTCCTGGAAGAAAGGATATAGTGGAGACATGGCTTAGCCATAGCCTAAGGGATGTTTCCAGAATGAAACTTTTCACTCTGCGAGGGAACGTCCTCCAGGTAAAATCTCCACGTCCACGACCTGCGGCCCAAATGAGGATATAGACGGTGACGTCGGTGGCGACGTAGGCGTCGGATGCTGCATGCCATGCTGGTCCACATCTAGGGGAATGTACAGTGGTGGCGGAGGCGGCGAAGGCTCTGTCTCCATGAAGTCGGACCGCGGTGCCATGGAGATCTGCTGCAGGGGCTGCCGCCGAGGTCGCGCGGATGGCGGGGGCCACACGGTCTGCATGTAGCGCAAAATCTGCTGAGAGAAACGCAGGAGGATCACAGGGTACACAACAAGGACGAATTTGATTGCGCTGTCTGGGTACCACGTCGTCAGGTCCTGAAATTTCAAAGCTCCGAAACATTTGATGATCTCGCCCCGCTCCTACCGACTGTGAATGCTGAAAACTCTGTAAAAGAATGGATTACACGGAGTGAAACGATACTTGCGTGTCGTCGGCTGCGGCTCCAGATGGCGCGATGGATGGAGCAAATGGAGCAGGGTGTAGTAGCGGCAGCTGTGCAGAAGTTCGGCTGGCGATGATCCTTCTTAGGAATGCGAGCGGTAGGAGGGGAGGAACAGTTGCAAAGCTGCCTGCTGTGAGTGCTCCGAACGAAGTTTCGACACCTGTTGTTTAAATGTCTGTATGAAGCGTTCCGCAGCGCCGTTTGTCTGCGGGTGCAGCGGTGCATTGGTGAAATGCATAATTCCATTGCGTTCACAAAAGGAGCGAAATTCTCGCGATGTGAACTGAGGCCGTTGTCAGAGACTATCAGTTCAGGGAGACCTTCCAGACATAAATTGAAGACAATGCCCTAATCCTGCCACTAGAAGTCGTAGAAGACATTGGCACTGCAAATGGATAACAACTAACAGCATCACATACAATAAGCCACTTAGCGTTCCAGAAAGGAACAGCACGCTCAATATGCACTCATTGCCATGGTGAATCTGCTTTGGACCATGCAAAAAATTTCTGAGGTGGGTCTGACTGGTGGGTAGCGCACACTGAACACTGTGAAGTCATCTATTCTATATGGGCGTCCATACCGTGAGGAGTACAGTGTCGTCATGCCAAATGCTTAGTGCGAACATTTTCCGAATATTCTTGGTAACGCAAGTCTGCAAACGTCATGGGGTCACCACACACGATTGTCAACTGTCATTTGAAACTATAATGACACCTCTATGGATCGAAAGTTCAATTCTTCTTGCAAAAATAGCGACGCGCCAGCGAATTTTTAATGTCAAGGTGTGGACGAGACCATTCTGTGCTAATGTTGCGCAGCAAAATTCGTAAATTCGGTTTTGTTTCTGTGGATCGAGCAATTTTCCGATAGTCTAATGGCAAGGATAGCAAGAAATTATCTACCTGTGTATCTATCTCACAACAAGATGGCTCAGAAGCGTCAAAGTCTTTATCAGGGCAAATCGGAAGACGGGACAGTGCGTCTCTATTTCTATGGCTATTTGTGGATCTTTAGATGGTCTGGTACTGATACTGCGATAAGAGCAATGCCCAGCGTTGCAGTTTGTTTGCCGTACGAGTAGGAATCGGCTTGGCTGGATGAAACAATGACTCCAAAGGCTTGTGATCAGTGACTAAATAAAATTTTCTTCCATGCACATAGTGATGGAATATTGTGACACCATAAACTATTGATAAAGCTTCCTTCTCAATATGAGAATAACGGCACTGTGGTCTGTCAAATGTTTGGACGCAAGCGCTATCGGACAGTCCGTATCCTCAGGTCTAAGTGACAACACTGCACCTAGACCATACGATGATGAGTCAACTTGCAAGAAGACTGGTTTTTCTGGATTGAAGTGCACGAAATATCGATCACTGATCAATATTTCTTTTGAATGTTGAAATGCGAGTGCGCATTCTTCTGTCCAAACAAACCGAACATTTTTTCGGTGTAGCCGATGAAAAGGGGCTGCAATTTGTGCTGCGTTGGGAATAAAACCAATATAGCAAATTAACTTTCCCAAGACGGACTGTAATTCTTTCACATCTTTTGGTGCTGGCAGGTCGCGAATGGCAAGCACATGTGAGTGACTGGGGTGCACACCTTGACTGTTTATCACGTGTCCTAGATACTGCAGTTCCGGTTTCAAAAGGTCACATTTATCTAAGCGACACTTGAGAGATGCATCGGACAAAACGTGAAATAATTTTCTCAAATTTGCAATGTGTTCATCTGGTGTATGGCCTGACACAACTATGTCGTTCACGTAGTTTGAACAACAAGGCACCCTGCTGTAAACTGTTCCAAATGTCTTTGAAAAATTACGGTTGTGAATGCACTGCCAAACGGTATACGCAAATATTTAAACAGTATTGATGAGTATTGACAACACAAATTTCCTGTTATTCTTCGTCGTGTGGCAGCTGAAGGTAGACATTGAGCAAATCTATTTTCGAGAAATATTTTCGTGCATCTAATCTGTCCATTAAATCTTCTGGTTTGGGTAAAGGATAACTGTATACTATTGTTTGTGGATTCACTGTGGCCTTGAAATCAACACAAATGCGGGTGCTACCTGACGGCTTTGGCGAAATAACAAGCGGACTCGCTCACTGGCTAGCTTATATTGTTTAAGTTACACCAATTTCTTGCAATGTGCGAATTTCTTGTTCTACTTTGTGTCGTAAAGCAAGCGGTTAATCAAGAGCTTTGCAAAATTTTGGTTTGGCATTTTTCTTGAGAGTAATGTGTGCAGAAAAATTCTTAGCTTTTCCTTGTCCTGCCTTTAGCATCAAAAGTGTTCACAAGTAAAACATTGCCTTGCACAGTAAAACCAAAAAGATCAAAAGAATCTAAACCAAAAATATTCTCTCCTTCATAAGACTGAAGCACATGAAATGTCACTGTGCACATTTGTGAACGGTAATCTGCAGGTAGTGAACACTGTCCTAGTATAGGAATGTCATTGCCATTCTATGACGTCAACCTTGTTTTAGCACGAGAATGGCTTGGAAATCCTTTATGTTCATAAGTTTTGCGACTGAGCAATGTGACTGATGCACCTGAGCCTAGTTGAAATTTTAGAGAAATGTCATTCACACGCAAACTGACATACATTGTTCTGGCGTACAACTTGTGCTACTTGCTTGTCCGTGATGTTATGAGGGGCAGCCACGGGTTTATGGAATAGGTAATATCTTGTTGCTGTTTGGCCCAGGAAGACAAATTCCTGTTGTTTTGCTGCAAGTAGACCATTTGTATATGACCTTTCTTACCGCATGCATAGCATTTCACTGACCGGGACGGGGAGTTATACCTTTTGTGCTGAGAGAAACATTTCGGTCAAGACGTAACTTCCTTATTAGGCAAGGCTCAGTGTCAATTAACTTGTTTACACTTAGCGTGCACAGGCGGAAATTCACGGCGTCTGACCTCGCGCTCGCCGGCGCGTGACGTCAGTACAGTACACAGGGAATAGAATCAAAGTTTTTGCTGCCTCGGTACCTGAATCGTACCGTTCCAATATCTGTTCAACTTTATGGAAAGACGGATCTGACATTTTTAGAATCTGCTCTCTAAGACAGACATTAGTAAAGTTTTAGACAATAGTGTCACATAACATCACATTTGAATACAAAGCTCCACATGACCACTGAAACTTACACTTTGTAGTAAGACCTTGAAGATCTGTTATGATTTTTTTTCACTTTTCCTACACCGTAAGAACTGATACCTAGCAGCCACTACATTGATTTGTTGTTCATAATGTGATGTGAGGGTCCTATCACTGAATCATAAGAAAGTTCAGAAGGCTTCACAGTGGGAAACAGATTTTTGATAAGACGGAACGCTGGGGGTCCTAAACATGACAGGATAAAGTTTAATTTGACAGTACCTTGTATCCTGTGAACTGTGGCGTAGGCTTCAAACTGTTGCAACCATTCTGTCCATTCCTCTTGTGCTTCGTCATACTGGCGGAATAGAGGAATTACTGAAGATGGTAGCTGCTGCATTGGTATTTGCGTACTTTGACAGGTGCGGCCAGAAGTTGTTGCACTGTTGACAGTAGAGAAGCAATTTATTGACTCTGAAACAGAAACATCTGTATCAATTGCTGTGCATCGAGCGCAGGTAGCTGCTGCGCAGCTGCAGTTGCAGTTTTAGTGGGCTCAGATATATTGCAAAAACAAACAGAAAAAACAACGCAAAAATATAGAAATTGATGCGTAACTCTGCAAGAGAAATTCACAAAAGATTATATGCTGCAATCTTGGATCCCTGTAAGAAACAAGCAAAATAATGGCGCAGCATAATATCAGAAATTTAACATCTCGTTGCAATGTGGGTCGTCGTTCTCCTCGTCTTCATTTGTTTTGTCGCCCTGGTCAGCCTCTGTTTAGTTCTTTCCAGCCTGTCTTTCAGGAAAGGTTCTATCAGGACGCTTGGTATGCGTTGCCATGTAAAACAGCTATACAGATTAGTTATACAAGCTTTATTTACAAGTATGAACAAAGTTACTCAACTTATAATCTGTCTCTTCTCTTCCATTCTCACGGCCTCGTCTTCTGTACCATCGTAGTTGCGCTGAGTCCTAGTGACTGCCTATTTTGGAGCCGAGTTCAGATCTGGCCGTCCAGAGGCATGTCGGCCTACATGTAACCATTGTAGAGTGCGTGTTTCTCCGGTTACTCCGTCCAGGATGCGCCGCTGCCTCCTTCACGGTTGTTCTCGAGCGTCTGGCGTGTGGAGCTGAATTTTCGCCACGACAGCTTTCGTTTAAATTGTGGGACGAATTTCTTTTTCCCCAAACTGAAATACATTGTCCTATTTTTATACGATTTCCGACAGAAAAATATATTTTTCTTGAGTGTTTTGCATTTGACGCACGACTCAGAAGCGAAATATGCATGTTAAGAAAGATCACACCACATAGAGAATTTGTAAAGTAGTTGTCTTTTTTCGAATTTTTCAGAATTAGTTATTTTACCATGTTCTTCTACCTATCGAAAACAGTTTTCAGGCTTCACGTTTATTCATCATTGACACACTGTATTATAAAACAGTCTATGATCTATTCGATTCATAATTAATGTTACACAAGGAACTCCGTAATCTTAACTTTAAATACATTTCACTGAGACATACATTTTTGTATTACGGAACCATTAGTTATTTCATTGTGCAAATGCTTCCTCCTGAAACGGCGTCCACAGAGCAAGACTTTGCTACCCCCCCTTCCCACACACACACACACACACACACACACACACACACACACACTCCCGGGGTATCGGGATATCGCAGTCCACGGGTTGAGAAACACTGCTATAGATCTCATATAATGCTACAGTTCTTACTATTTTGGCCTATAAATAGTGCAAAAATCAACTATAGGCCACAAAGCTGGGCTTCATACTGGTGGTACTGGAATGCAGCAGCCCCTCGTACACAGTGCCGCCATACTAATCTGCCCTCTCATTCCTATGGGACTTATGAACGCAGTCAATGTAACAGCACAATGTGCGGGAAAATATCGCTCGCAGTGACCCAGACACCTTCGTCGCCCTTCGGGTTGCATTGCTGCCTTGCCCTCCCAGTTTTCCCAAATTCTCACTCACCGAAAATGTCGAAGATTGCAGAACATCTGTCCAGGGATGCGCAACCCGCTACTACACCAGATCAATTTCGCCAGTATGTGGACGGAATCCATGATACACATAACATTACATGTAGATCCTACTTGATTCATTACCGAGTTGTTTAGCAGGTGTTAAAGTCAGCAATAATGGCAGCACTGAGATGTGATTTATCCATGGTGGTGAAAGGAGGGGAGATGTCACTACGAGAGTCTGCCGTTCTTCTGTTTAAAGCCGGTATACGTACTCCGCATCCATGTTTGTTTGTTCAAAAGACTCCACAGGTTTGCTCGTTCTTATATTTAACATCGTGTCCACGAAAAAATTCGGCTTTTCATACTGTCTTTTGTTTCTAAAACCCTTATTTGTACCAGAAATACAACGCTTTTTGTGTCATCAGAAAATAAGTGTTTGATTTGATTACAGACTTCAAATAATTTTAAAAAATTAGTGCACATAGCAATAAGTTCTTTCGAATGTAAATATCTCTTATATATTTAGTCTAGCACAGAAGGACAGCTTCAAACAAGAGTTTAATTGTAGGCCTAAGTGAACTACCTCCAAACAGGATAAGTTGAAATGTACTACCATATATGTGAAAAATGGTGAAAATACCGTTATAAGCATTTACACCAACGTAATCCATAAAGGATTAATTTAATTAATTAATGGATCGCAACACCAATGAAATTTTAATTAAGATGTCCTTACATTCCGGTATAGTACCTGAATTCACATGGCCAGCCTTTGTCAAGTGAGGTGGAAAAGCAGGAAAAATAGATGATACAGTATTTTCCCTTATGCAAACAGTCGAGATTGAATTTCGACCAATATCTTCTTACGGAAAATGCTGTGAACATATTTTTCTCAATTTTTTCGGTTTCCAGTCCATTCTTCTCACAGCATCAACCAAGAAAGCTCTGCGACTTTCATTGAACGGAAATCTGAAAAGAAAAAAGCAAGTAGAAACAACTACTCGAAATAAACACAACCACAAATTGTAGGGATGTGAAAGATAAAATTACATGAACAGGGCTCACTTACGGACGAAACTTGATTCCCTTTTACTTATTGGTCCTGTCAAAACGATTAGTACAACCATAAAAGACTCACACAGGCAAATCTTCGACAACTCTACACAGCAGTTCAGTTTCAGTCAGCTTCATTTCTGTGACGTCATGTCCTCTCCCGACCTTTTACCTCCATGAACTCATTATCCTTTTCACTTCACATGAGCCTATAATTCCAATCATGTGATCTGTATCCGTTACGTTACAGTTAATTCTTTGATGTTTCCGGTCCTTGTTGATGTTACAATTTCGACAACCGACAATGCATTTGAAATTAAATAATGACCCGCCCGTATGGCAAACGGACTAGTGACGAAGTTTCTTTCTGCTTCGAGTGAGTAAGTAATTCAACAAAAGTTGAGTAGAATATGAAAACCGGAAGGAAACTGACATAAAACGAAATTAATTGTAATGATTTTGTTGGAATAGCGTTTTATCTAAACAAATAGTTGCCTTAGCTAGGTTTAAGGTATGCACTTTAGCAGCGTAACAAAGGGTTTATGAAACTAATAAAAAAATTTTCTTTGTTGCCACCTGAAAACTAATAGAGATAGTTCCCACATTAAACGTTATTTATGATTGGAACTTTAATGTTAATTCAGCGTTTTGTTATTACTGCAACATTAATTCTGTGCTCTCCATTACGTACGTTTAAGCGTTGCATTTTTTGAGCTATCTAATTTGTCACCTTGCCGCACAAACTCTCTGCGTTTTCTTTCTGAAATAATGGGCAATATTCAAGACAGATAAGTGTCAATAATATTTATCTTTAATCAATGTTTAATCATTTATCAAAATAATAGACTAAACTGCTCTGTTCATCATTCGTTAAACTTAGAACTTACTTAAACTAACGTACGATAAGGACAATACACACACACACACTCCAGAGAGAGGATTAGAACTTCCGGCGGCAACGGCTGCCATGCGGCGTTTCAGCGCGGCTATCAGAAATAGTTCACTGGAAGATCACACATCAGTGACACGTTTCAACTTACGTGAATGACCATACTTTGAGTTACATCAACTTCCGAAAAAAATGAATTACAGTACGTCTCCACCTATTACGTACTTACGTTCAGCCATACTACACATTCGCCTTTTATAACTGACACTGACAAGGAATTTTCTTCACCCACAGTATTAATCAAGCAAATTCCATAGTCCCGCTACGTACCATTCAGGTGATTATGTCCTTCTCACAGTCTACAAACAAAAGTAAGATTCACTAATGTGAAACTAGTACGATACTGTGAGGAGCAAGAAATCCAGTCAGAAAAATTTTCAAAAAATTTCAAACGTTTGTCAGCCTAAGGCACCAAACTGTCATCTACACCAGGATTTGCAAAATATTTAAACTAACTTAAGGAGAAGATACACGAACACCTATGCCAGAGGGAGGACTCGACTCTCCGTCGGAAGCGTCCGTGACAGGTCGTGTCAGACCACACAACCATTCCCGCACGATACAAAGATGACTGCTTTGTTTGAAAGTGCATTACAGTAAATTCTAAAATGTCCTGATGTGTAAATAGTATTTTGTAACGTTCATAAAGATACGTTCCACATAAGCAATAAACAAACGCAATATAAGTATGCCATTATCAGTGCATTCACACATACTTGACCTCGTTATAAAATTCCTCGTCTTCCTGCAACATAGCGACTGGAATATTTCATTGTAAGGTTTGTCAACTTCTCATGCAACAGGAAACTGAACATCAAGCGAACGCGAAAAATCGCGTCAAAATCCAGACACAGTGATTGGATAGTTCATTACGTATTGGTTAATTGTAGGGAAAACAAACAAATTTTCAAAAGTTTGGAAATCAAAAGGACTTACTACTGCGGTTAGCCGTGCCTAAACTTCGAAACTACTTAAACTAACTTGGGCTAAGGACAACACATACACCCATACCCGAGGGAGGACTCGAACCTCCTACGGCGAGCAACCGCTCGCTCCGCAGCAAGTCGCCTTAGAACGCTCGGCCGCTCCACTGCGGCTGTTAACTTTAGGATCTAACTTAAATGCCCTTTACGAAAATTTTGCAGTGAACTAATTTCATCTATAAGTATTTTTTAGAAAAATGCGTCCAGGAAGAGCGGAAATGGTCGCATGGTCTAAAGCTTCACGACAGGGATTACACTGCCACTTCCGTCGGAGTTTCGAGTTCTCCCTTGGGCTTGGGAGTGAGTGTTGTCGTTAGCATAATTTAGTTCAAGTGGTTTGGTACCTTAGGATTAAAAGCCTTTGAACATGGAATACGCATTCTATCAGATAATATACAGTGCAACCCGTTTTTATATTACGTAATACATAATTTATCTACACTATATAATACACGACATCTCTCATATGCTTAAACATATAGTCTAAACGATCAAACGAGTTAAATAAAGGATATTTCCGATTATGACTAAGCTTTATGAATCCTAAAGGAAATAAATTAAAAAATAAATCAATTTGGTTTTAGCAGTACGACTTGTAATCGGTCACGATGCATTACGGATACTAAATGTTTACTAATCATAATAGTCAAATACGTGACATTCGATATATAATGTTCTGTAAAATCAAGTATAACTTCACTTGAAGTTGTACACCGTCATACATTCCATCTCTGGTTTGCAAATACGATCCAATAGTCGTCAAATAAAACAAACAGTGAAGTCAAAGGTTACGTATCACTTTTTGCGATCGTAAATGGCTGCAAAATATTAGGGATAATAAGGGAGTTTAACAACAAATAACTGACCAGAGAAAGCAATACTGCCAGCTACTGTTTGCGTTCCATCGAGTGTAACTCAATCGTTAAATCAGAAAATACATTCCCGCATAAAGTAAAGAACTAAATGAAACTACGTACTGAATCCTGGTCAAGGAATCCATGCACGACAAAGAGCGTTTATTAAGCTGAACCGAGGTAATTAGTAGCTGTATTGTCTGTAATACTGTTCGAATCATGTGGATAAATGCGGATTCCGAAAATAGCCTCGTAGATGTGTACCGAAATTTTAGAATTGCTGCAGGGATTCAATTTTTAAAGAGGATAAGTCAGAACAGTGCATGTATCATGCGGGCATTAAAAATTATCTGTAGTCATTGTTAATGATAAGACATAAACTTAAAGCACCAATACAAAATAAAATTCTCTGAATGTTACCTTTACATTCCGCATGAAGTCTATATCAATTGTAGACATTGTTTTGTGTTGAAACACTCGTGGATATTAACTTTCCGCCGTAAATCGATGCTTGGTTATTACACGCTTCGCTTAACAAAGTTTCACGACCCCGTTAAGTTACTCTCACAATAGGCGAATAAATTTACAGAATATCGGACTTCGCAATATAAAAATATTAATTACAGGTTCTGAAAATCAAATTAGTGGATGTAGGAAAAAGTCGAGTTTTGAACTAAACTTAATCGTAATAATAACTAGACATATTTTTACGATTGAACGCTGCAACTTGCTGAAAAAATGAACAAACATTAATGGGAATAGAAAAGGGCATTTTGAATTATAAAGTATTTGAAATCAAACTGGGGAAGGGTTCTTACAATAGAAAAAATAAAGCTCAAACTAACATACCCCTCGCAGAGAGTAACAAGAGGTGACGTCCGTTCTATATCGCGATTACAACATAATAGAGGACAAGCGTTGCGATTCTCTCTCCAAGCCGGTTGAAAAAAATTGACCATCAGAAACAAAAGTAATCTGAGCTATATATTGAAATGAGAACGGCTATGCAAGCGACAACCGTCGCAGGTATAATTTTAGTAAAAGCATCTAATGTAATGCTACAGGTGCTAACCTCAAGAAGACAAAGTTTGCGGGGAGATCACGCAGCGAGACCATCATGCGATGCATGTGTTGTGTGAGGCTCCTCACTTGATTCCAGCTTGGCCAGGTACTTCTTCTTTATTGAATCTCGCATAGATTGTATATTTTCGAATTTACTTCATTATTCTTCCGTAAGTTGCTAGCATTTCATGTTGAATATTTCACTGATTAAAAATGCGAAACAGCTGTAAACAGTAGTAATGTATTACAAGAAAACTTGTAAGGGGGCAGGAAATTTCACTACCGTACATGCTATGTTTGCGCATTACTAATTAAAATGACATTAATTTATAATGTATTTCTTTATATGCATTTGATTCGGATTCATGTAGCTGTTAAAATACACTACTGACCATTAAACTGCTTCACAAAGAAGATGATAAACGGGTATTACTTGGACAAATATATTATACTAGAACTGACATGTGATTACATTTTCAAGCAATTTGGGTACGTAAATACTGAGAAATCAGTACCCAAAACAACCACCTCTGGCCGTAATAACGGCCTTTATACGGCTGTGCATTGAGTCAAACAGAGCGTACAGGTACAGATGCCCATGCAGCTTCAACACAACACCACAGTTCATCAAGAGTAGTGACTGGCGTATTGTGACGAGCCAGTTGCTCGGCCACCATTGAACAGACGTTTTCAGTTGGTGAGAGGTGTGGAAAATGTGCTGGCCAGGGCAGCAGTCGAACATTTCCCGTATCCAGAAAGGCCCGTACGGACCTGCAACATGCGGTCGAGCATTATCCTACTGAATGTAGAGTTTCGCAGGGATCGAATGGAGGGTAGAACCACGGGCTGTAACACATCTGAAATGTAACGGCCACTGTTCAAAGTGCGGTCTATAAGAACAAGAGGTGACCGAGACGTGTAACCAATGGCACCCCATACCATCACGCCGGTTGATATGCCACTATGGTGATGACGAATACACGCTACCAATGTGCGTTCACCGTGATGTCGCCAAACACGGATGCGACCATCATGATGCTGTAAATAGAACCCGGATTCAACCGATAAAATGACATTTTGCTATTTGTGCAACTAGGTTCGTCGTTGCGTACACCATCGCAGGCGCTCCTGTTGGTGATGCAGCGTCAAGGGCAATCTCAGCCATGGCCACCGAGCTGATAGTCCATGCTGCTGGAAACGTGGTCGAACTGTTCGTGCAGATGGTTGTTGTCCTGCAAACGTCTCCAACTGTTTACTCAGGGATCGATCTGTTACAGGCATGCGGATAAGATGCCTGTCATCTCGACTGGTAGTGATACGAGGCCGTTGGGATCCAGCACGGCGTTCCGTATGGCTCTTCTGAACCCACCGATTCCATATTTCGCTAACAGACATTGGACATTGGACAGCAACGCGAGCAGCAATGTCGCTATACGATAAACAGCAATCGCGATAGGCTACAATCCGACCTTTATCAAACTCGGGAACGTGATAGTACGCATTTCTCCTCCTTACCCGAGGCATCACAACAACGTTTCACCAGGCAACGCCGGTAAATGCTATTTGTGTATATGAAATCGTGTGGAAACTTTCCACATGTCAGCACGTTGTAGGTGTCGCCACCGGCGCCAGCCTTCTGTAAATGCATACCACAGCATCTTCTTCCTGTCATGTTAAATTTCGCGTCTGTAGCATGTCATCTTCGTGGTGTAGCAACTTTAATGGCCAGGAGTGTAGGTAGAAAGAGAGTAAATGTTAATATGTCGACTAGGTTCAATGGGAAATCTAGTTGATGCTGAGAGGCAACATTTAACGTTATTAAATTTGCATGTGGTAGTATTGTGGTAGCTCGAAGCCAGAATGCAGCCATGTCAGTCAGAACGGCCAGAATCCGCCCATTGTAGATTTACGGGACTGCAGACGCAGCAGTTGTTGACCGCCCGGAGCAGGGTCACGGGTTACCGACCTTCCGAAACTACTAGGAGACGATGCGATTTGCGGTTGATTTCAAGCGTCAAACGTTCAAATGCATCTAGAATGTTCCAGAAGGTTCTAGAAGTTTCTTTCTGGCGGGAAAGATGCTCGGAAAGAAGAGTATGGTGGGGGCGAGATGTTTGATACTGGAGCCGTGTGCCTCTGATGAAAACGGTAGGAGAGACATGTGGCTTGCCACATAGTGAACAGCGGAATTCGGCTGGCTGCGCTCCTAGTAAGAGGAAGCAATGGGCAGCTGCTGGCAGTGTGTCCAGTGACTTACCTCAAAAATTGTTGAAAGTGCCGATTACAATGCCTTAAGATTTGTTCATCTGTGATCAGAGGAACAAATAATTACCTCGTTGCATTATATTTGCCTGTCGAAGTACTCATTTACGAGTGTACAATAGAACTTCTCTTCTGCTCCTGGCCAGTATTCCAAGCAGTATTCAAGAACCTCTTGTTCGTCTTCGCTACTTCAGTAACTTCAACGTAGGAGTTTTAGGACGAAATAATTCGTTGTAGTCATCATTTCGCACGTTCTTCGGAGCCATCTACGGTTACGTGTCGCCGTCCGTCTAACCAGAGCAGTACAACGAACTAATTGAAAATTGAAGAGTTACACACTTTGCATTTGGTATAGTACAGTTAAAGATAAATGTTCCGTTCCACTACTTGGCTGTGTTCATGAGCTATTTCTTGTCTTCTTTACCAAGTTGGATGGCATTTCAAATTTCTTATAAAAAACATTAACAAGTCCTCAGTATCAACAATTTTTATAATAGGTAGAGGTTATGCCATTCTTGATAGGGACAATCATTATTACTGTATCGACATTTCAGTCTTGAATTGTGCACCGTTCTTTTTTATAACTAAATATTCAAAATTGCATCCTTCGATTTCTTATTTATTAAGTTTAGGCATCGTAGCTGTTCCTAGTGATGAGGAATTTTCCTGATATTGTAATCAAGTGATTTTCATTTTTTGTGATATCCTAATACTAGTGAACAAAATGTTCAAATGTTTGTAGAACTTATGGGACTTAACTACGGGGACATCAGTCCCTAAGCTTACAAACTACTTATGAACTAGCTAAGACTGAGGACGGCACAAATATCCATGCCCGAGGGGGGATTCGAACCCCCGACCGTATTGGCCGTGCAGACCGTGACTGGAGCGCCTCAGTCCCCTCGGCCACCGCGGCCGGCTACTAGTGAACCACACGCAAAAATAGCGACAGGGCTATTACATAAATAGTACTCACGAGTTGCGACCTGTCACAAACTGTGTGTCTTTTTTAGGTCAATATCTACGAGGCTTGGTACAGAATCAGACATTAGTAGAGTAATACGAATTGTACTGTAGTCAACCCGCTCTTCTCTCAGTTTCGCCTCACGTGTTGTTTACATGATCAGTACGTAGTTCAATTTGCAACGACAATCCGTTCAGTGCACTCTGAGGGGATCTACTGTATTGTTAATTTCATGTGTCGAATCATTTATATTCCGTGATCCCGTGCTACAAAAACATTATCTCTTCAGTTTTCCTTCATCCATTTTTAAAGGCATATTGTGATCACACATTGTCTGAACTTTGGCTGTAACGACGTGCTCGTTTTACAGAAACATTATTGCAATGCATTTTTCCACCAAGTATCATACCTTCCAATGGACATGTATGTATGTAAGATGACTGTGCTGTAAAAATTATTTATTTATTTATCGTGTGGCATATACATGATCAGTACGCCTGTGGCATCGTCAGGATAAATTCACTTGTTTCTCCATTGATACCTCTCTGTGGGCAGTTTTGTGTGATGTGCTTCACTGTTCGCCTCTCAGCACCACAGTCGAAGCAGGCTGATGACTTTTTCCTCGATTTATACAGCAAATCTGCACACACACCATGATGAGTTGCTCCATAGGTTTCAACCAAAAATTACACTACACGTGCTCCTTGGATGGTTCTAAACAAGCAACAACGATCGCGCTGACATACTATCGTAGTGATCTCCTGGCTATTCTAAATGAAAACACTGTTGCAAAAATAATGAGCTGTGACGATGTATGTGATTTTGTATTGGACCGACATAATCACGAATCGATGTATCAATTATCTCTGGGATCTCACAGATTATAAGAGGAGTTTCTGAAGCAGATTCGTTCTTTCTGGAAATATAGAGATCATTTTTCGTGTCCACTTGTACTTCAGTTTCCGGTAGCTGTGCCTCTTATTTAATGTTGTAGTTGTAACGTAAGTAATTCGTTCCACCATAAAAAGTCGTGAGATTTTATGAGAAAGCAAGTTGGTTATTTTAGGTAATGCTCATGGAACCACCTATTCAACTCCTCGTCATAATTTTTTATCTGATTAGATATCTACGCCATCTGTAGCGACTATATCAAAATTATTCATCTTTATTTCTATAACAAATATTAATTACTTTATACATACGAATAAATATAATGATCTAGCAATTGCACATCGTCGTAATGACTAACAATGCATTTACAGTCCATTATGTAACCAAACCTCGTCACGTAGGAATGAAGAACACTCACATGTGTATAAAGTTTTTTAAATTTTATTTTATGTTGCCATGATAAGCCAAGTCAGTTATTTAAGTTACTGTTATAGAGCACTTATTTGTTATATAATTAGGAATAGCGACTATATTAGTATTATACATCTTGATTTTTATAATACATATAACGACTTCATAATCGCATCATACTATAATGACATCAGAATACATACAATGATCGGGCAATTACATTTCGACATGCAAAAGTAATTTACATTTCACTCTGTAATCAAAAGTTATCACGCTGGAATGAAAAAGCTACCTCACATTTGCATAATATATTTTAAATATTAGTTTATGTTGTCATGTGATTTCTAAGTCATATTTATTTATTAAAAAATAAACATTTATAATTTTAATGTAGTCACTATAGATGTTGATAGATATATAATCAGATAAAAATTACGACAAAGTGTTGAATAGGTGATTTCAAGAACACTGACTAAAATAGCCGACTTGGTTTCCCATGAGACCTCACGACTTTAATGGTAGAAGGAATTAGTCGCGAGACCTGCATTTTTCTACATTTTATATTTTTGACGGGATATAATTTCTTTTTGTAGGTAGTCTTTTTCTGTAAAATTTGTTGTACATCAAACACACATATTCTTAAGACACAGTCCCAGTTTCTTTTGTTTCGGTTTGTTTGGTTTTATGTAAAAGTATTTGGGAAGTCTGGAAAGTCGATTATATTGTTATTGTTCAATCCTTCCATCATACACACTACTGCAACCTGTGATGGATCACTATACAAATACCTACGAGCTATTGTGTTATTTCGCATCAGTTTGTGAACTTCATAACACACTTAATTTGTGGATAAGGTATATTTTCCTGTATAAGTTTAAGTATTAGTTATCATTTGCATGGTATTTATTGAATGATCAGTTTATTTCATACAACAGTTAGCAATAAAACTTAATTATTGTAGCCTTGTTTTACAGTGCACAAAATTGTATGCTATGAAAATGCTTACATATTGCATAGGTCTTGCTCCTACAACCAGTAGAGAGAGAGAGTTGAAGAATAAAAATAATTTCTTTCTTCAGAAAAAATCAAACCTGAGATGGTTAATAATAACTACTGAAATAAAAGAGGAATTTCTTCAATTATCATCAAATGTTCAAATGTCTGTAAATCTATCGGACCAAACTGCGTGTTCATCAGTCCGTAGCTTACAAACTACTTAAACCTAGGTAAACTCACCTATGGACAAGCTCACACACCCATGCCCTAGGGAGGACTCGAACCTCCACGGCGAGCGACCGCGCGCTCCGCAGCGAGGTGCTTAAGACCGCTCAGCTACTCCACCGCTGCTCAGTTTTCATCATGGTGGGCTGCAGATGGAAGTCCTTTTGGTCAACAATCTCAATATGGTATAATTGTTTAGCGAACTTGCACTATAGTGCACGCTGCATTAGTTCCGTATTTCATTCTCCACATTTTTCTGAGATTCAAATACTTAACTTCTGTTTCAGGAAGTTCTTTTTGTTTTTGGAGACAAATCCTCCTTTTCTTCTCGGATATCATTTTTTGTACGTCAGCAACGGATTTTCTTAAAGCCCACTACCTATCCTTTCTTTTTTCTCAGAGGCTGTGATGCAACAATTTTTCACGAGTGCTTGTGGGATAAGTGCTTATATGTCGATTGTCTTCAACTACTTAATCTAAAAGAATTTAGTGTAGCCTAAGGTGCCAAACCGAAAACGAAATAGCTGAATATAAATGTGCGTTCTAGTTTGTATACTATATCTTTTTCTAGTTCACGATAGAATTTTACTTACGGCGGTGGTGGCGTATTGTGCTGAAGTTGACAGCGATCAACGACACTTCGGAAAACCAGTCACGTTGAATGAATTGCATAGTCTTTCGTGTTGACCAAGAAGTAAATAACTAATTCCGTTCCTGCTCCATAGATGACAGGTTCTTGTTCGTACCCCTCATAAAGCGAACATTTCGTTGCCATCATTTCCTCATTATGCCACCGCAGTAACTAAAATTTAGTCATTATGTCAAAACTCTAATTGTAGCGAAATTATACCAGTTTATCCCTATTTTTACGACTGTTATATTTGTACACAAACAATTGTTGAAATGTTGTTAAAAGTGACAAGGAGACCAGTAATACTGTATTCGGCACTGCCTGTCTAGTAATGTATGTCAGTGGTTCTGTCTTGGATTGTTTAGTTTGGCACCCAAAACATTGATATTCTCGGAAGTCGATGTTTTCCTTTCAATGTTCATCGTACATGGATTTCTTTGAATTAATGTTAACATTAATGTTACCATCGATGTTTCCCTAATATCGATCACTCCTAAGGCAGTAGTTGGTATCACTTAAATTTTTGACGTTCACTTTTTATTACATGTTGACAATTTTAATCGTGGGCAGAGTTATAGATCTGAAAACATCTACTTCGTTTTAGCACTCTCAATGGCTATGTACACTCATAATTATTGTATTGTGCACATCTACAGCAAACCATAATTCGAAATATAGACGTTTCATTAGCCCCCTGATAAAATTATCGTAGAAAATCGGTACTTCAATTTTCAAGTTCGCGTATTTATATAATAATGTCTCGTGAAAATCCCAGTTTAATTTTTATAACAATAGAGAATCAGCACCTCCTAGAGAAGACAGAACGCAATACTCACTCCAGAGCGTTTCTGTTCTGTCTTACCCTTAGTATGTGCCATAAACTGCGCGTCTCTCGGATGAATGGCGTCTCCATATCTGTGACGTGTTGCAGCTTACAACCAATATCTAAATTTTCTTACTCCCGATCAAACGTTTTTGCCCCGCGTCATGTGACCTAATTTTCGACATTACGAGCAGCAGTTTTCTCATTTATAGCTGAAATCAACCTAGGATGTACGTGTCATTGGTACTGTTTCCATTTGCAGCAATTTAAGCTATATCTTACCAGTTATTCTTCATTCTCTAACCAGGTGGCATATGTCACTTCTAACGACACTTCACTTAATTGAAAAGTTACGACTACGTCATATATATATATATATATATATATATATATATATATATATATATATATATATATATAATAAAAGTGACATCACCAGGAGTAGAAACCCGGGATCTAACCGACGTGACCAGAAGACCATTACCACGACAATGATTGTAAAGCCAAGGTAGCACATATTATTTCGTCTAGCGGAGATGTGTTTGAGAACGTAATGCCATTTACAGATGTTTGAATTCTTCCTTCCATTAAACGCTAAACGCTATCTAAATACAAAATTGGACGTTTTTGTGTCTTCTAGAAGTACCTTAGAGTCAGTGAGTCAGTGGGTGACAGAATTAGCGATTTTCTACTGCTAATATTTCGTAAATTATAATTTGTAGAATAGTATAATTTTATAAAGTAGCTAGTTACAGTAGATACTTTTGGTGACCGAAAATTCAGGCTCCTAGATTTATCCATAACGGAGATACAGTGCCGTCAACTGCTTCGAGAAGTAACTTAGAGAAAGCATATCTCCAAAAATAATTATGTTCGAGAATATAGATTGCCTATTCTATATCGTTATATGTCTGATGTTTATTATGTCCCAGTTATACAAATAGATCATAACAGCAAGCTTTGAGCAAGGGTGTAAAAATAAAATTCGACAACATGGACATTCGTTCAATGCTTTCAGTTTACAGTATGTAAGATCATTGTGTCAGAAAAATAATTTGCAGTGACAGTCAACTGATTTCATATCAGTGTACATCTCGATGTTTTGATTGTCTGTCCACTGTCACATATTTTAAGGGCAGTTCTTTAAACAAATTCCTTACACATAGATATCATGTTTCGTGTTCACTTGTGTTTCAGTGTGCAGCACCAGTGTGGAACTTTCTCGGAAATTCCTCAACGGTGAAAAATTCCAGGTATGAAAGTACATTCACAGCTCACTGTAAATAATACTGAAAAGGAAGTATGTAAACTGGGAATGCCTGCATTCCTCTGGTGAATTGGCAGATTTGTTTGATCAACGCAGAGCGCAGAATGTATGAGATATGTCACTTTGATGACCGGCATTGGAACCAATCGTGATGTGTACAGAATTCCATTCTGTTACAAATAAATGAAACTGGTATTGATCCCTATGAATGCTTTACAACTCGAAACGTTAATGCAACATTTCTTTCGTTGGTTTATGAATAGCTGCATGTAACGAACCCGATTTCAAATGTAGTGTATAGCATATACTTACAATTAGTTCTTTATTGCCATACGGCTAGTAAAGTAATCATTGTCTTATTGAAGAGATAATAAAAACGATAGAAACAATCCCTTATTGTCTGAATATCAGCACTGAATTTGGATAGTGGGAGTAAAGCCTTAAATCATTTAAGCAACTTAACAGTTCCTTTTTTGTTTAAAAGTGAAACTACACTACGGGTGAAACGACTATATACGACGTATCAGGAAGGATATAACGACATATACATAGGGCTCGTATAAAACAACGATAAATAGAGGCATTTCTTACCTAAAAGTAATGGAAGTGTTAAATCAAATAATGAAATATTGTTTGATCTAAGTTTCTTTAAAAATTTCCTTGTTGAGGACTTTTTGATGGGATGGAAAGAAATCTTAATTCCATTGAAGATCGGTATTAACCCATCTTACAGTAAAAAATTTTCACGGCCGGTGTTATCTTCCGGTAAAACGTCCGGGCTGAGAGGTCGTGGCCAAGGAATAAAACTTCTCCCCGACGTTTTGCCTCTGTCTGCAGGAGACATCATCTGAGGTCTTTGGCGGTGTACTGGCTACTGCCACTGTGGTTCTAAGGGCTCTCACATTTATAAAGGGCACCAACAGTCATCACGTGATGATGACTTTGTGTCTATCTCCGGGTGCTGTCGTCCTTTAAAAGTAATCGATTTTCATTCTGCTATCGTAAAGTCGAAATCCATATTTTGGTTTCTATTAAAATTATTTTGGTGTTTGTGAATGTCTATTGCGTATCTATAAATGCACGCATGGTAATGAGATGTCCTTGATAAAAAGCTTATCGCACCAAATGTTACTTCATTGTTTCCATCACGAGAAACATGTTCTGCTACGATCGATTTTTTGGTGTTTCCCATACGTCAGTTTCTTTTGTGTTCGACTAAGCAGCTCTTGACACTTCTTTTAGTTGTTCCAATACATACTGCATCGAATTTTTTATACACCCGGAGTTTCTACGGCATTTAGTGAGTCTTTTACGTTATTAAATACGCTTTGACCTTGTTGGTAGGTCTTTAGGTTGTTTTAACCCCATGCATGACCAAAACGTTCACTAATGAACAGGAGGAAAAATTTCCCAGACATTCGCTGATGTTGCTCAGTGCCTCCGGATTCTTGTCTTCTTGGATGGAGTACTCGATCACTCTCTATGCTAGCATATCCGTATTTATTGAAGACAGACCGCAGGTTGGCCAACAGTCAGAGTTGAGTGGAGATGAACGTCCTGTAGCTGTAAGTGTAGGGAGTACGCAGCAGACCTCAATTGTTAGGAAGCCGAAATCTGTTAGGCAGTTCTCATGGCAGGGGTGTAGGGCAACAATTGCAGGAAGTACTTGGGAGTGAGTACCAGCTCACCAGCATAGTGAAGCTTACTGCAGGGTTAGCACAGGTCATTTGTAACATAGGGGACTTATGTAGGAATTTCTCAAAAGAGGATTGGGTAGTTATAGTGGGTGGGGAATAGTCTTGATAGGAACGGGGAATATGATATAGGTGGTGATCTAGAAAGATTAGCAACGCAAACTGTGGCACGAATGTGCATTTCGTGCAGCTGTTTCAGCGTCATGTTAGGCCTTGTCTTAATACAGCTGTCAGGCGTGTTAACATGGGGCTTGAGAAGGCGCTGATGATGGAGGGCATGGATCACATTGCAGTCATGCCAGTTGAGACTATCCAAAGGTCGGATTTTACTAGACACGGTCTGCACCTCAATAGGTATGGGAAGGGGAGGTTATGCAAAGCTCATAGGCGACAGTGGAGTAGGGGGTTGGGTTGTCACTCATGGAAAAATTCTGGTAGTAGTTGGTGTTAGGGCTGAATCTTTTTTAGACTGAAGGCAGCTGATAGGTATTCCTGCTTAAAGAAAGTCCCTCTAAGAAAGGAACCGCCTTTGACAAAGTCTAAGAATCTAAGTAATAAGGAAATTACTACTTTTCATCAAAATATACAGGGTATCAGAGATAAAGTTAATGAACTGCTTGTTGATACTGATTCTGACATTATTGGTATTTCAGAGAACTTTTTAAGTGATGTGACAATTCACAGGCTTCCTTCGCCAGGATACAAGATAGCTGCCTTCTACTCTAGGAGTTCCTTGCAGTGTGGGTGAGTGGACATGTACATGAAAAACAATTTTTCATCGGAGTCAGTCGATTTTTATAAACACTACACAGAAAAGATATTTGAATTTTGTGTAGGAGTTGGTAATGTTAATGGAACTAAACTAGTAATAGTTGTTATTTCTAGTTCCCCTGACTCAGATTTTAAAATGTTTCTGCCCAGGCTGTAATTGGTTCTGGGTTCACTGTGTAGGAAGTACAAAAAATTAATTGTGTGTGGAGATTTCAACATTAATTGTGTAGGTGATAGCTCCACAAAAAGTCAGCTGTTAGATCTATTTAATTCCTATAACATGATGCAAACAGTATTTTTCCAACGAGAGTGCAAGGAAATAGCAGTTCTACCATTGACTATATTTTTGTTTATTCTTCATTATTAGAGGGGCACTCTGTCAGCAGAATAGTAAATGGCCTATCAGATCACGATGCCCAAATTTTAATTCTAAAAGGTATTTGTTTTCAAACACATGTTAAACATAAATATCAACTACTCAGAAAAGTTAATCCAGTTGCAACGGGCGCTGATAACCTCGCTGTTGAGCGCCCTAAAACACCAATCATCATCATCATCATCCAGTTGCAATTGAGACCTTTTTAACCCTAATTAAGGAATACGACTGACAGGATGTTTATAGTGCTGATAATGCAAATGATAAATACAATGCTTTTCTGAAAACATTTCTTATGCTGTTTGAAAGTTGCTTTCCGCTAGAACGCTCAAAACAGGGTACTTCCAGTAACAGACAGCCAGGGTGGCTGACAAAGGGGATAAGAGTATCATATAGAACAAAGCGGGAATTGTATCAAAACGTCAGAAGCAGTCAGAATGAAGATGCAGTAGCTCATTACAAACAATACTGTAAGGTTCTGAAAAATGTCATTAAGAATGCAAAAAGTATGTGGTATGCAAAAAGAATAGCAAATTCTCTGGATACAGTTAAAACTATCTGGTCAGTCGTGAAGGAAATGTCTGGTCAGGAGCAGCAGGTAGAAGATATAACGTCAGTGCGTAGTAGAAATTTTTCTGTTACTGACAAGTTAAATATATGTACAATATTCAATAATCACTTTCTGAATATAGTAGGGGAACTAAACAGAACCCTAGTTTCTACACGTAATCACATAACATTTTTAGAAAATGCCTGTCCGAGGCTGTTACCTGAAATAGTCCTTCGTGATACTTCCATAGGGGAGATTGAGTCAATAATTGAATCACTAAAGACTAAGGACTATTATGGATATGATGGAGTATCTAGCAGAATTTTAAAGTACTGTTCTCCATATCTTAGCCCAGTACTAAGCCATATTTGTAATTTTTCGTTTCAGAATGGTCAGTTCCTGACAGATTAAAGTACTCAGTAGTGAAACCACTTCATAAAAAAGGAGAAAGGGATGATGTAGACAACTATAGACCTACTTCTATGCCTTCGATTTTTCTAAAGTTATTGAAAAGGCTGTATATTCAATATTAATTGATCATTTCAGTTCACATAATTTGTTGTGAAACGTACAGTTTGGTTTTAGAAGTTGTTTAACGTCTGAAAATGCTATATTTTCGTTTCTCTGGGAGGCACTTGATGGATTAAATAAGAGGCTACGGACATTAGGCGTC
The DNA here is from genome assembly GCA_026315105.1 of Locusta migratoria. Taxonomy (NCBI): domain Eukaryota; kingdom Metazoa; phylum Arthropoda; class Insecta; order Orthoptera; family Acrididae; genus Locusta; species Locusta migratoria. The sequence goes on from CM048748.1 coordinate 326,090,616, forward strand.
TTCTTTGATTTAACAAAAGCGTTTGATTTTGGTGATCACAAAATATTGTTCCAGAAGTTGGAACATTATGTAATACGGGGAGTAGCTCACAACTGGTTCACCTCTTTCTTTAATAATAGAAAACAGAATGTAATTCTCCGCAGTGTAGAAAAAGGCTATGACGTACAATTCCAATGGGGCACAATTTAGTGTGGGGTTCCCCAGGGGTCTGTTTTGGGGCCATTGCTGTTTCTTATTTATATAAACGATATGCCTTCGAGTGTAACAGGTGACTGTAAAATATTTTTGTTTGCTGATGATACCATCTTGGTAGTGAAGGATGTTGCTCGTAATATTGACACAGTATCAAATAATGCAGTTCAAGAGATAAGTTCATGGCTTTTAGAAAACAAGTTGATGTTAAATCACAGTAAAACTCAGTTTTTACAATTTCTAGCACGTAATTTGACGAAAGCTGACATTTTGATTTCACATAATGGGCATATGATAAGTGATACTGAACAGTTCAAATTTCTAGGTGTTCATATAGACAGTAAGCTGTCATGGAAAGCCCATGTTCAGGATCTGGTTCCAAAACTAAATTCTGCTATATTTACCATTAGAACAATATTTGAAATAAGTGATTTTTCCACACGAAAAGTAGTGTATTGCGCTTACTTTCACTCACTTATGACGTACGGCATTGTTTTTTGGGGTAACTCGCCTGATGAAAAAAGGATATTTCTGGCTCAAAAACGGGCGGTTCGTGCAATATCTGGTGTAAGTTCACGAACGTCATGTCGACCCCTTTTCAGTAGTCCGGGAATTTTTGACTCAGGCGTCACAATATGTTTTTTCTTTAATGTGGTTTGTTGTTAATAATACCATCTTATTCCCACGAGTTAGTAGCTTTCACTCGGTGAATACTAGACAGAAATCGAATCTACATTTGCATCACACCCTCTTGACACTTGTGCAGAAAGGTGTACAGTATTCTGCTTCATACATTACAATAAGCTGCCACAAGAACTAAATAATCTTAGCACTAATCCACACGCTTTCAAATGTAAATTGAAGAGTTACCTCATGGATTACTCCTATTATTCTGTCGAGGAACTCCTAGAAAAGTTAAACAATTAAGCTAATTCATTTTTTTCTTTATTTATTCTTTTCGCTTTGTCTTAAGATTGTCATGTGCAAGGGACTACTTAAAAATTTCCTATTACCATTATTATGTAACAATTAATGTATTGACTTGTTCCATGACCATGGAGTCTCACTCCTCAATTGGGTCATAGGGAACAGAAAAAAAGCAATAAAAAATAAAAATAGTAATTCATTTTATCCTGAAAATAAGCTGGTTCACAGATTTGGTTTCTAGGATGGTCGTTTGACTACTTGTGATCGACCAGTGTGTGTATCCCACCTGTTTAGTATCTCAGAGACATTTTTATTTTTACGACTGATTTCGGTATAATCATATACCATAATCTCACCTGCTAAGGCTATTTGTGATGCCATAGGAGCAGATTTGCCCGACGTATCACTTACCTACAAAATATTGTATATAATATTTAAGAAAATTTATTATCGTGATGTTGAAACTGAAAGAAAAAAAAAACTATTTTCCCATACTGTATCGAATTCGTTGTGAAGTCATGGGAAATGTTAACAAGTGATTGTAGAAACGCCAACAACAACGTCAGGGTATTTGTCAAACGAACTAATTCATAGATCGTGCAGAGTGGTTCAGAGGACACACCCATCGGATACTCTGCGGTATAGGGCCATAGGAAGAATGATATCAGGAAAGTCTCGTACAGATTTGGCCCAGTAGTTTAATGTGACTCGTTCGAATATGGCGAGTAGTTTATAGAGAACAAAACTATATCCCAATCACCAGGACAAGGGCCGAATACATGTAACATCAGAAAGGCAGGATCTTCATTTGGCTGTAAATGCACGTTGGTGGCGCCGTACCACCGATAGTAATTGACATCTGATCTCTCAGCATCCACCAGGAGAGTTGAATCTAAGCAAACAGTATAACTTTGGCAGAGTCGCCTTTATTGTTAGAAGCCAGCTGTATTCTTATCACTGAAGGGACTTCACAGAAGTGGACGTCTCGTGTGCAGTCGTCGACATGCCAAATGGACGTTCGAACAGAGGGCCATTGTCCTTTTCCAAGATGAGGCACGATTTTCTCTGAATATGATCCTCCGCATATTCGAATCTAGAGGAAACATTGATAAATATTGTAGAAAGACACCTATATCGATTAGGATCCCTAATTATTTGGGCAGGTATTATCATGATAGCTTCATGAAACTACGAGTGGATCAGCAAGGTTCAACCGCTGTCATGTATCGTGATAAGATCTTGAGACCTCATGTATGATTGTAGCGAGGTTCTATGGCCCCAGTGTTCGTATTGATGGACGGTAATGTTCGACTTCACACAATACACGTGATGATATTTTGTTGGACATGGAAGGCATTGCATTTATGGTGTGGTCAGCTCGCACTCCTGATGTGAGCCTCACAAAACATGTCTGCAATGCACCACGACGACAGTTAGCGGTCTCCTCAACATCCACCAATCACACCCCAATATTTGCGATCGGCTATGCAGGACAAATGGTCCCTGTTACCTCATCATAACGTAATTTCTGTATTCGTTTTAATCGAGCTTCTTAAGACTGACGAACAAAAAGCTTTTTAGGATGAGATTTATTCACATAGTTCTTTGTATAAGTTAACAGAACGCAAATCACGTCATTACTTCACAAGGTGACGAAGTAAAGATCATTAAATAAGACGTTTAAATTCCTGGCCGGCCGCGGTGGCCGAGGAGACTGAGGCGCTAGAGTCACGGTCTGCACGGCCACTACGGTCGGGGGTTCGAATCCCCCCTCGGGCATGGATATTTGTGCCGTCCTAGTTTGTAAGTAGTTCATAAGTAGTTTGTAAGTTTAGGGACTGATGACCCCGTAGTTAAGTCCCATAAACTATACAAACATTTGAAAACATTAAATTCCTGCTCGAGGCACAGAAAGTGTCTTAGCTCAACAGCTCCGGCCAATCAGCACCGAATGTGTGAATTTATCGAGGCAGCGCTCTGTGTGTAAGTGCTCTCTATAGCAGCCTGAACTGCCTGCAAGAAGTAATTCTTGTAGGCTTGTTTGTGCACGCGTCGGAGTGACCGAGCGGAGTGAGGCGCTATGCTCCGGTGCGCGAAGCCATTCCCCTTCGGGGGTTCGAATACCCCCTCGGGCATGGATGTTTGTGCTGTCTTTAGTATAAGCAAGTTCATAAGTAGTTAGTAAGTTTAGGGACTGATGACCCCGCAGTTAAGTCCCATAAGCTTCACAAATATTTGATTTGCTTGTTTGTGTTGATGTTTACTTCCAGCGAGATATATTTCAGGATTGCTAGGATACGGATGGGGCTTTCGGCTGTTGGTGCACCGCTGCGCTATGAGGATTGCCGGGCCACAGGGACAGCTCCGTGGCCCGTATAGCAGAGCATATTGGGCAGTATGAGATTGAAAAAATGTTTCCAGTGGCTGCGCATTAATGAAAGGACACCGGTAATAACTACCACCACGTTTGAATACATTATGTCTTACATCGTGTACATGATGAGGGCCTGTGCATGGTGCCAGTGGACTACCGAAACGAGTTGCTACAGTAATAAAAGATAAAGAAGCACAACTGCAGAAATTTTTTCAGTCTGATGCTATATATAGCTCTTGTCTTTTACCATTCAATATGGAGAGAATTAAGCGCATTGGTCAGTTGTTAGAATTGTCCTAACCAGTTAAGCTGAAGAAAAATAGATTTATATAAAACACACTTCAGCCAAGATCGCTAGTTTATTGGTTTTTTAACGATTTCAATGAACTATGTCATCATCTTCCGAAACAATTTTTATAACAATTTTCTCCTATTTTCATCAAAATAAAGTGTTACTTGTGAAAATTAAATATAAGAAAAAAACATTGTTAAACGATTAAAATTTGCATCAGAAAAGTGGATCGTCATCTGTATTGCACATTTAAAAGTTGTATGTTCTTGCCACAAGTAACAGGGAGACTCATTGTTACCTGTGGCAAGAACACACACAATTTTTAAATGTGCAATACAGATGACGATCCACTTTTCTGATGCAAATTTTAATCGTTTGACAATGTTCTTTTTCTTATATTTCATTTTCACAAGTAACTATTTTATTGAAAATAGGAGAAAATTGTTATAAAATTTGTTTTGAAGGTGATGACATAGTTCATCGAAACCGTTAAAAAGAAAACCACAAATAAACTAGCGATATTGGCTGAAGTAAGGGTGTTTTATATAAATTTTGATCGTTCTCCGTTCACTTAACTATAAAAATAAATTAAAACCTTGCAGTGTACCGTAATGCATTTTGCAGTTTATTCCCTTCTGTATTCATCAGCTGTTGCCGCAAGCACCTGATTACATTTTTTAGTAGCAAAATAAACGAAAAATTTCTGTTCATTGCTTTAGTTTCAGACAACATTACCTACAATAAAATTCACCATAAATGCCCTCTGATGTGGATGTGCGTAGACATCAGTACCATGTGTGTTGTGTATATTTTAAATGTGAGACAACAATTATTTTTTTTTTTGTTTTTTGTTTTTTTTTTTTTTTGTATTTCTTGACATTGAGCAATTTCAAGCACATCTATTCCTTTTGTTTAACAAATGTAACTGCCGATATTTACGTCATGTGTGACATTAACTGCGAATGGGTGCCGCGGCGAAACGGCCGAGCGCATTGAGGCGCCATACTGCGATGCGCGAGGCCGTTCCCCTTCGGGGGTTCGAATCCTCCTTCGGGCATGGATGTTTGTGTTGTCTTTAGTATAAGGTAGTTCATAAGTAGTTTGTAAGTTTAGGGACTGATGACCCCCCGCCCCCCCCCCAGTTAACTCCCATAAGCTTCACAAACATTTGAACATTTTTGAGCGAATGGGTAAAGTTGTAAATGTGTACCAGCCGTGACTCGAATCTGGGTCTCCTGCTTTCTACGCAGTTTCCCTGACTTCTACATCCATGTTAAAAAGAACATACGGCACATATATGCCACTTATAAAATTTGACGATGACGGGCAATGATCCTTACTTCAGTGCGGAGGCACTCCTATGCTTTTACTCTTACGGGAATTAGTTACCAATAACTACGATTTTCAGTTCTGGTGGGAATGGGTAAAGTTAAAAATTTGTATCTGACGGAAGGCGTACTTGAGAAATTTCGTGCAGGTGTAGTGATCGCTGTGTCCCCAGTAGTGTAGAGGTCAACGCAACTGCCAAGAAAGAGGAGACTCGGGTTCAAGTCCCGGCTGGGTACACATTTTCAACTTAACCCATTCGCAGTTAATGTCATACATTCCATGAATATCAGTATATAATAACTGCTAGTTCAAAAGTGACGTCTGTTGTTCCTGACATATTCGAAACAACAGTCGCCACATGTATATCTATATCTATAAATGTGAATGTCTGTTCGGTGTACGTTTGTCACGTCTGAACATCAAGACATAAAGAGCTAAAAAATTGTACAGTTACTAATGTCTACCCGGGGAAGGCTTTAGGCATGCTTTTAATGGCGATCGGATAGCTATTTGTATATATTAATGTGAATGTCTGTTCAGTGTATGCTTATCACGTCCGAACGACAAGACGCAGAGACTTAAATATATGTAAAGTTACTAATTTATACCTGAGGAAGGTTTTAGGCACGGTTTTATAGCGATCTGATAGATATATAGTAATTTGAAGAATATTACGCGAAATGTGGAACAATAATTACTCTTTGAAAATTATATTTACTCTTTGGAAATTATATTTACTCTTTGCACATGGTTTTATTGGTTGCATTGTTGCTTGAGGGTTTATAATGATAAAAGGGTGGAGTATATTGGGATGAAAAGTTATCAGTGTATATAAAATTCTAGGTGTGGGTGTGTTAATATTTCGCTCTGCAGCGAAACCCACAGAACGCAAACGAATGGTCTGTGTGTAATTGTTGTCCGAAGTCTCCCGTTGTACACCAGAGCAGTTCCATGTCGGTAGCTATATGGGGTGGAAGATATGGTGGTTGAAAGTCGTCAAATTATAAAAAAGTTGGACTAAAAGCCAGCGAAGACGTTTGGGAATCTATAGCAAGGAGGTTACATACAGCGAAACGTATTGCTACAGTCCATATCTTTGGTCTATGCGTGCTACAATGTCTTCAGCTCTTTCTCTGTAAGGATAAGCATACGAATAAGGAAATATAAGAATAAATAAATAAAGCAGTAAAAAAGAAATTTCTTTAAATACATCTCTTTAAAAAATCGATTAGGCGTTTTGCACATTACTTCAAGTGATCGATCTGTGATATTATTACAATCATTATTTTTTATTTGAGTGTTGATTACAAGTGTATGTTTCTAAAGAAAGTATTGTATTTCATTGCATCCTTCAAAACCAGTCTCATAGCATACTACTGAAAGATAGCTTATCTATCATAATCAACCAACACGCGAGCGGAGCAGCGGGTTTAAGCTAGTAACTTATAAATGTAACAGCCGTTGACTGTACACTTACACGGCTGATTACTGAATTACTTCTGCCAGCAGAACCCTTGCAAATGAGGGAGTAGTCCAGAGCTTAGTCACGCACCTGACCTATTAGATTTCGAGAGTGGTCCAGGGCTTCGTCACACGCCTAACCTATTGGATTTCACTGCTGAAGACAACTTCGGAAGCTTTACAGACACAAAACGCTCTCTCACAATACACTCAGCTCAGCAGTTCGTACTTTTTATGCGTATCCATGCATCCATTTCACATCCTAGCCATTTTAAACATTGTCCGACGTGAATTTATTTTTAATGTGGCAACTAATGCTATGAGAAAACCGATGGTATAAAGAATTTGGTGGATAACAGATTGACACTTTTCCGAATCTATTGTCCAATACCAAAGCAAACAGGTACGAATGATATTACCGTAGCTATAATTCCTGATAAGACAGTAATTATTTTTACCGTACTTTTGGAATGTGTCGAATATATGATAAACTGAATATACAAACAAAGGGCTTCCATAGAACTGGCTAAAACGTAATCACTGTCTCCTTTGCTGTAACTACGTTTTCCTGAAATGTGACCTGACAGTAACGACTAAAAGAATGACTGGCAGGAGGTATAATGAAAAGGGACAAACAAGATGAATGTGACGGTAATCACCATATACGAGAGCATGCAGCTGCAAAGCTAATACTGTATTAACAGAACTGTTGGCTTTGTAGCGTTACAGAGTGAGAAAATCACGAGTCACACTAGTTGCTAAAAGACCGCTAATGAACCTACCACCTCTCCCTCTCCCTCCCTTTCTTCCTCCTACACTCTCTCTCTCTCTCTCTCTCTCTCTCTCCCTCTCTCTCTCTCTCTCTCTCTCTCTCTCTCTCTCACACACACACACACACACAAACGTACTCGCGCACAGACAGATACTGAAGCATTTCTTCTGCATTATGAAACCTGGCCTCAATCGTAAGCCTTATTACCGGTATAGTACAAAACTTTTACATGATTATTACAATAAAATTGTATAATGTGCTGAGTTGGCTGTATTACATAGCTCATTATAAAATTTTATTTTAAAAATAACGCAAAATTGTTATATAATTAATATAGATTATAAATTGGATGTTGTAGCGATGAAAATACGCTTCAAATCGAGGCTAGGGTTGATATAGGACGGCTTAAATAACGAAAATAGTTAAAGAGCACTGATTTTGATAAAGTCAATTAAGAAGGCAATTGATGTATGTGAAGGAAATGTAAACCAAATTGCGGGTCCCCAGTCCAATATGTTGGAATTTAACAAGAATTTACTTTTTCCACATCTGCGTTTCTGATACTACACATTCACAACACAAGGAGATAAATTAATGTATTTCAAATGGTGGCGATGTTTCCACTTCTATCGTCACTTGTCAAGTTGTTATTGTCACACAACGCGATTAAATCACCAAGAAACAAGAATTTAACAACTTATAGTGAATAAAAGTTTGAATTTTTATATCTTGCGGCCGCAGATTTTTCTTGCAGACTCAATCCTCCAAACATGCATTTTCTTTCCCTTTGACCTGCAATGATGAAATTTAGTGAGAAGGTTTTCAGACTGGAAGGAAAGGAACAAAATACGAAAATTATTACTTGTTATTTATAATACGTTTTTTATACATGACTACGGCCCAGCAGCGGTTACAGTATAGAAAATTAATAAGCAGCGAACCACTTCTAACATTAGTTGTTTGCGGGAGTAGCCAAGCGGTCTGGAGCATCCTGTTGCGGATCGCGCGGCCCCCCGCGTCGGAGGTTCGAATCGTCCCTCCGGTATGGATGTTTGTGCTGTCTTTAGTATAAGTTAGTTCATAAGTAATTTGTAAGTTTAGCGACTGATGACCCCGCAGTTAAGTCCACATTCGAACGTTAGTTGTTTAACACACATGAACAAGGTTTCAACGGATATATATCTGCCTTCCTCACGAATACGTGTATGAAATAAATACAATGTGACAGCATAATTTACATATTCATGATCGTCTTATCCTACGCGTCATACAAAGCCTATTGTCTGAAACATTGCCGGCCGCAGTGGCAGAGGGGACTGAGGCGCGTCAGTCACGGTCTGCACGGCCACTACGGTCGGGGGTTCGAATCCCCCCTCGGGCATGGATATTTGTGCCGTCCTTAGTATATGGTAGATCATAAGTAGTTTGTAAGTTTAGGGACTGATGATCCAGTAGTTAAGTCCCATAAGCCATACAAACATTTGAACATTCTGAAACATCGTGAGATAAACACATAGATTTCGAAATTTTGTAGGTATTAGTCATAGCGTAGCACAACTATTTTGTATGCCTTTTTCATAAAATGTTATCGTCTGTGAAGTCAACCATGCGGTAACATGTTCTTTCAGCTCGTCATCATTTATTACGTAGGAAGTAGGATACCAACAGCCTTAAGTTTAACAGAAACATTTATTCCCTAATTATTAGTTTCGGCATCTCATTATGACATCTTCAGGCACCTATATTGGAGTATTATCTACATTACATAGGGATCAAAACTGGTTGCGTCAGTAACAACCAACAACAACAACAACAAAGTTGGTTCTTACTGACAAGGAAAGTACATGGGCTCGAAGAAACATATCTGTATGAACGTTTGGTTACAGGATCTCTTCGTACACCTCAATTTGCTGGTGGGTGTCGTTTTTCTGCAAAGCTCTGCAACCATGCCATAGATAGCACTGTAGATGTAATTGTAGACGTCGTACGTAATGCAGATATCTTAACTATAAGTTACGTAATAATCATCGTACATGTTCTCTCGCGAATTGTCATCAAAAGCCGTGATGATAGTTGCAACTTTAACCTTCTTCCCGAAAGACTGTTTGTATTCACTGCCACTGCTTCCGTCGCCTCTTCCCGCAGTTACCGTAGCACTACCGCTTGCAATGAGTTGTTCGTCATTATCATCCCTATTATCATTATTATGAGTTTGTAACAACAGTATCTAACTTATGCTAATATTTCTGCACCATAACAGATACGAGAAAGCATGCAAATGATTCATCTTCTACACTAATACCATCTTCACGAAGAAGGGTTCTTCGTAACTTCATCTCAACTAATCGCAATACATTAGCAGGATTGATTAGCAATCGCCGCCCTATCTGACGCTTCACCACACAAATAACATCACAAAGCGCCACTTCGGAGGCACACTGCATCGTCCCTACTGGCGAACCGACAGGTCAAAGTGCAATGTGGAAAGGCACACGCAGAGGCCTCTAACGGACGACTGCAGAGTTTTGCAGATGCGGGAGTATCACTAGTGCAATAAGGAATCTCTACATTATCTCTCATACGATTCTGGTGTATATGTGTTTGTTCGAGCCCAAGTACTTTCCTTGTGAGAGCTACAAATCCACGCAACCAGTTTCGATCCCTATTTAATGGATATAATACACGGATTAGGGGCCTGATGGCATAATGGAATGTCAAAACTGATAGTTAAGGAAAAATGTTTCTGTTACAAATACGGCTGTTGGTATCCTACTTCCTACATAATCTTGACCAGCCGCAGTCCCGACTCCAGCAGTAACGATGGATTTAAAAAAGAACGTAATCATTAATCTCTTACTAAATCAAGCAACATTTAGACTCCATCAGTAATGTGAAAAACTAAACTGCTCTCTGCCCATTCGTTTTTTTTTTATCAGTCGGAATTTTAGGTACGCAACGTGAGCAAACTTTTCGAAAATTCAGTTTTTCAGTAAAAGTTTCCTGAATTAGTGATCGTGATGTTTGCGGTACTTCTATAGCAAACTTACGGTTGTGCTTGATCATCTCTTTATTTGTGCGAATCAGTTCATCACTAACCACAGACGGGCGTCCACTTCGTTCTTAATCCAGCACCTGATCACCTCATCACATGTCTGACCGATCTTCTAACCGTTGAACCACTCATAGCATTTTGTCCGTAAACCTCGCAGATTTGCCGACAGATTTCCTTTGGTTTATCTTTCTTTGCACTTAGAATACGAATCACAGATCTGATTTAACACGCGGGAATTTTCAATTACTGCTGACATTATAAAGAAGCACTACAAAGTACACGTCGGCAGCAGCGATCTGTAAATGGCGCACATGTCTTTTCCTTGAGTCAGAGTAACTGCTGCGTATGCTCGGGACTGCGACGGTAGCGGTGCCTCGGCTAGAAATAGAAACGGAACTTACTTTGCTAGGCATTTTATGAATACGATTGCTTCCATTTTTCTTCTGTTTAATAAACCGTTTCTCCGCCTGTATATTGTATTTGTTAATGTTGTCTGTTAGTTTCCATTCTGTATATCATGCGTTGATCCTCTTTTACATCAATCTTATGCATCTGCTTTGAGAAATGCCTGACAGACAGTTCATCGAACCATATTCAAACTACTTCTCTATATTTTAACTCTATATCACTGGAAGCGAACACTTACGTTTTTATGTGAGATGAATTTTCGCATTCTAGAGAGATGGTGCTGATTGAAATTTCGGGATAAGCTCTCGCGGCAACAGAAAACACTACTTTATGTCAATGGTTGCCACCATAACTCTCTTATTATGTTACTCTTTCGTGATAGTATTAACGTGTTGCCCTACTTTGAAATTTATCAGTGTCGTTAATGAATTCAATTTGATCTTGACCTCTTAACGCGCTGCAGTATTCGAGATGATGGGTAACTGGCGTAGCGTTAGACTTAATGTATCTTGTAAAAGCTATACCAGTCTTGTGTTCACTTCAAACAAGACATTTAATTATAACAATTAAAGCTCTGCAACATTTTAAATATCTTGTCGGCATACTGTCCGCTGACAACATAAACAGGCAGAGGCGAGGCGGCGGAAAACGTGTATATTTCGGTACTTCACCTTCTACAGGATAAAAGCTTCCCTCAGACAGCACACTTATCAAAATATCCACGGGTGTACTGCCGGTCTATAGAGTCCAACGGACACACCCGTTGGACACTATAGACCGACAGTACACCCGTGGATATTTTGATTATCAAATACGCCGGGAGAAACTGAAGAATCACAGCACACTTATCGCTCTGTGAAAGCTGTTTCATTCACATCTTGAGGTATGGATAGAAGCAGAAACTGTAACGAGATACCTGCAGGATGCAAGCCACCGAGATGTGCTTCTTTCTGTCTAGTATCTACCACGAAAAAAAATCAGAAATGTGTCCGTCCGATTTTATCTGGCAATCCAAGAGGATACGCTTTATACACTGTAAAAATCCCGAATGCGACTAAGAACATGCTAGGAATGGAAGGTGGAAGGTAAAAGACTGAGGGATTAAAAAAAATAGAAAAGCAGGTAAGCAGCCTGGACAAAAACACCGAATGGTGACGACAACGCCGAAGTTAATGGAGGGGGGCTTGCTTGTTCCTACAACCAGCTCGTTGGAGTGGAGAAATGGTGATGATAATCATTAATGCAGAGGGCCTGTAACAGTTTCCTATTTAACACCATATATCGCTTTTTTTAGTCTATGACTCCGATAGTTACTTCCAACTGCTAAATACCGGACATGAAATCACGAAACCACTAGGGATCATTAAGATTACATCTACATGAATACTCAGAAATAAAAACTTAAGTGCGTTGCATAGGATACATCGAACCATTTTCAGATTATTTATCTATTGTTCTACACTCGAATAGCGCGTGTAAGAAGCAGACACGTAAGTCATTTCGTTCCAGCGTACGTCATAGATACGCCGTGTTGAACAGACTTTTAAGCCTTCTGGATATCTTTCGTATAAAAGCAAATATAGTTTCTTTTTCATGAACGATATATTATCCACCGTAGACCGTTTCTTCGAGGTAATTCATAACTGTCGAACATAATAATTATTGATGAAAAACAATGTGCACATTTACGTCTGAGTTCTGTAATTCTTGACATTACTTCTCCATTTCCTGTTTTGAGTATCTGAGTGATTTGTACCTAGCTTGCTCTCTTTTAGGTACGGAACTTTCTTCCTGCGGGCAGTTCTGTATTATTAATACGTATGGAGACTTTATATCTGCTGTAAGTCTAATAGAACAGTATTCGAATGCCTGCAGCATTAAAGTAGGCGCTGGTATTTGTTGCTTTCCGGCAGTTACGGTGAACGAAACGAGACGGGTTCCACATCATCTTTTCTTCTTTTTTTTTTTTTTTTCGGAACTGATTCCGCTTCACACCGAGGTGGAATAGCTTTGCTACGGAACTGGAATGCATTTTCCTTTTACGTTTTCCTTATTCATTTGCTGAAAATATCACGGAACCAGTAATTTACCTAACGAGAATTCGTGTTAAATTTGTTCCTTACCAAATGCATGCTATATGCTTTTCCCTTTTTTTGTCTTTGTAATGTACGCAGAATTTTCAATACACCGTCACCGGAAAATGGAAGGCGTGAATGGAAACTCCCTTTTTACCGACTCCCGAATCGTGATGAACGAATCTGAAAGATTGAAATGATTATGGATTGAATACGGATACATGAAAACGTGTAGATTTGAACTTCGAGATATTGGTCGCTATTTCTCTCGCGGACAATAATGCGAATCTGTCTGGAAATTTCGCACATTCGGGGTGAAAAAAATATATTTTATCACGTGAAAAGTGCTGTAAGTGAAACATTTGAAAAGATTGTTGTTTTTAATACGCAGTGAGAGATTTCTTTTTACTAGATCCTTCTGGGAAATATCCGCGGTCACCATAATTGAAATAAATTGTTGAAAATCGCACAATGGTTTCGAAAAAAAAAAAAATCGTCGTCTACTGTGTCGGTTTCCGCCGGTCTGGGCGAGCGGCACGAATATTTCAGAGCCACCCCCCGACAGCGGTCCCACGGAAACGAGAAAATACTGGCCCACGGTTAATTGGAAACCACGGTCGCGCGAGTAATTGGGATAATGAAATTTACACATGCTGGAACAGATATAATGGCATCGACCGCAGAGTGCTCGCTCTCCTTGAAAAACCGCCCACCGGCGCTGGACAGAACCCCCACAAAGCGGCCAGCGCTACGCCAGACCCTCCTGTCTGACTCTGTGGGCGTCCGAGGGAGAAACGTGTTTTTTTACGAGCCAGTTGCGACCTAAAATATAGAGTTCATTTGACACATTAAGCGACAACTCAAGTTCTGCGTCAGCCAGTCGTAAACTGAAATTTTATAAACGTCGAGTGAGACTTATTCCAACCCGCGGTCGCTCGCGTCCATTATTGTTACACGCTAACTTCCGTGTTAGCTTTTTCTAACAATAAGATCTTGCACCTTTTCATCTCTTTGTGCCAGACAAAGACACATTTATACAATAAATCATTTCTTTATTATTACCAAAGCATTAAAAATTAGTATAAACATGGTATGGAACATGTAATTTGACGAATTTGTGGATGTTTGCAAGAAGAGCTATAGTGCCGAAGCAATAACAACGATAGACGAGTTGTTAAAATCATTCCGTGGACCTTTCAAATTCAGGGAGTATATAGCAAACAAGCCTGCAAAATATGGCATCAAGGTATATGCGCTACTGGGCCGTATCAAGTGGCAATCGTTGCAGACCATGTGGTGTTACGATTGATTAGACCGACTGACCAAACAAGCAGAAACGTGACGATGGACAATTATTTCACATCTGTGCCTCTGGGTAACAAAATGTACGTCAATCATCGATTCACATTAGCAGATACTCTACGGAAAAATAAAAGAAAAATTTTACCGGAACTTCTGGACGTAAAATATAGGCAAGTAAATAGCAGCATTTGGAGAAAAACCAAGCACCAACTGCTGCATTTCCTCATACGTCTGAAAAAAAGAAACAGAAAATGAATGGTGTAATGTTTTCCACCATGCACAGCGACGATTCTGTAAACGCTGCCAGTGGCGAAGCGAACAAACTTGAAGTAATTACATTCTACAATCTCAAAAATGGAGGTGTATATGTTGTCGACCGTTCGAAATCAGAATATTTTGTTTCAAGAAGAAACCGCTGGCCCTTTACACTGTTTATCAGTTTTATATACTTCCATACGCGACAGAGATTGTCATCTACTCTGTATAAACAATTGCTCCATTCAATTCGTAAAATTCAATAAGAATATTTACTTTGCTCATAAAAGACGTAACATATGCTGAACACTTTCACGAAAAAAAAAAAAAAAAAAAAAAAAAAAAAAAAAAAAAAAAAAAAAAAAAACCGAACAAGTACAAGAAACAGACTACAAGTGAAGCAAAGCGGTTTTCCACGGAAGGAGAAGCAGTTGTTTAGAAAAAATCTAATACTGCACCACTTCAAATAATGCCACGACTAGCAAGCTATTGTTGAAATTTGACTGTTGAGTCATAGATTAATTGTATCAAGAGATACGACAGAATGCATTTCTAGACGGTCAGTTCATTACATTTGAAATGTGACGAAATATTCAACTAAAATCATAAATGTTAGATTTTTCTAACAAAGCGAGTGTTCGCGGGTTAATATCGCACGAGACTGCAATCAAAACAAAGAGTCGTGGTCGTTTTATGTATCTTCTGGGATGGTCAGCAACCCTTTTGTTAGACGTAAATAAATTTTGTTTGTTAATCTTAATATATATAAAAATTCAGGTGTTTGCCACCAGAATTGGCGATCCTACACAGAAGCTCGATATTTGGCGTGGTCTTCAATGCGAGATGCCTACAATACGTTTCACAACGAAACTATTTCTCGAAATTTGACCAAAAACCCAATGATATTATGGCCATAGATTAAATATACTAGGGACAAAACACTATACTATAATAATGGCAATGCTGCCGATGAGAGTGCTACTAAGAGTTACTAAACACAGCTTTTCGAAACTCATTCACCAAAGAAGACAAAACCAATATTTCAGATTTCGAATTACAAACAGAGACCACAATGAGTAACGTTGAAGTAGATATCCTTGAAGTAGTGAAGCAACTTAAATCCCTCAACAAGAACAAGTCTACTAGTCGGTACTGTATACACATTAGATTTCTATTTGATTATGCTGAAGCGATACCTCCTTACTTAACAGCCATACACAACTGTTCGCTCAAAGGAGGATCTGTACCAAAAGACTGGAAAGTAGCACAGGTCACAATTATATACACGAAAGGCGGTAGGAGTAACCCACTAAACTACAGGTCTATTTCATTGACGTAAATTCGCAGCAAATATTATGAATTATCTCGAACAGAATGATCTATTAACCCAAGGACAACTCGGATTTAGAAAATATCGTTCATGCGAAACACAACTAGCACTTTACTCACACGAAGTGATGAGTGGTATCGACAAGGGTTCTCAAATTGATTCTATATTTTTCGATTTCCAGAAGGCTTTTGACGCCGTACTTCACAAACGGCTTAAATTAATTAAATTGCGTGGGTTATGGTATATCGCCCCAAATTTGCGACTGGATAGGGGATTTACTGTCAGAGAGGATACAGTTTGTAGTGATCGATGGTAAGGCATCGACTAAAACAGAGAGGATATCGGGCGTTCCACAGGGTAGTGTTGTTGTTCTTCTGCTGTTCCTTATTTACATAAACGGTTTGGTAAAAAATCTAAGCAGCTCTCCTAGCTTGTTTGCAGATGACGCCGTTATTTACCGTCTAGTAAAATCATCTGAAGATCAACACCAACTGCAGAACGATCAAAATAAGATATCACTATGGTATAAAAATTGGCAATTAACTCTAAATAATGAAAAGTGTGAAGTCGTACACATGAGTACCAAATGAAATCCGTTAAACTTTGTTTACAAGATAAATAGCCAAAAGTGAAGGCCATAAACTCCACAAAATGCCAAGGAATTACTATTACTTCAGACTTAAATTGGAAAGAACACGTAGATAATGTCGTGGGGAAGGCAAACCAGAGACTGCGTTTTGTTGACAGAACCCTTAAAAGATGCAAGAGAACTACTAAAGAAACTGCATACACTACGGTTGTCCGTCCTTGTGTGAAGTATTGTTGCCAAAGTGTGGGATTCTTATAAGGTGTGTTTGATGAACATATAAAGAGTCCAAAGAAGGGCATCGCGTTTTGTATGGTCACTTGTTTTTGTCACGATACAGGGGAGACAGCGTCACAGAAATGATAGAGGCTGTGGAATGGAAATCATTACAACAACGGAGCATATCGCTGCGGCGTGGGCTACTTACGAAACTCCAATCGCCAACATTCTCCTCCGAATACGAAAATATATTGTTGATTCCCACTTACATAGGTAGAAATGATCATCAGAATAAAATACGAGAAATCAGAGCTCGAATGGAGAGATTCAGGTGTTCTTTGTTCCCGCGCGCTATTCCAAATGGAATGGGAGATAATATAAAGGTCGTTCGATAAATCCTCTGCCAGGCACTTAAATGTGAGTTTCAGATTGTTCCATGTAGATATTTGACTCTGCAGCCAAAACTAAACATCGCAAAATAATACAGTATGTATGTGGTAGTAGGTATCAATTCAAATGTTTGTAAATCTATCGGACCAAGTATCAGTCTTCCGTTGTGTGCTGTGGTGGTAGAGCGTTGATAACGATGCGTTGCAGTTATGGGAGTTGAAAGTTATCGACTTTTATAAAATTATACATTTGTGTCTCAATATTTTGCTCTTCAGTAAACAATGGAGACGAACGCTCTCTCTGTTTTGTAGTAGTGCAAAGTCCTCCGTTATACACCATAGCAGTTCCGTGTCGATACCTTTAAGAGGGTGGAAGATACAGTGGTTGAAATTCGCCAGTTTATACAGTATAAAATTCGGACTGAAGACCAGCGATGACTCTTGACACTATAAGAGTATAGAGGTTATATACAGCGAACCGTGATGCACACTCTTCATATGTTTTTCTGCAACAAGCGTTTTTAAAAACACGTGTTTCAATATTTTTGGAAATTCAACCCTTAAGCGGGTGAAACAAGAGAAAATCTTTCAAGGGTGCTACTAAGACTATTTTAATGCTAGAAATGCGAAAATTTTGATTTGGAACCATGGTTAGAATAAAAGAAAGTGTTTCCGGATGTTTTGAATTCTGCCATCAATGGGCCAATAGGGAGTGGCAATTTGTATCAATATACTTGATTCGGAAAGCATTGTTAAAGTTATATCTATGAAAATTTATATTTAGATGTAGAAACAACCAATGCAAACCATCAAGTCTATGCGTGCGAATCAACGAGAATAAAGTTAGTGTCTCATATAAATAATCACGCTAATTTTTAAACATGGAAACAGAAATATTATAACAGCTATCGAGGTATCTTAATATTTAGCGTCGTGGAGAAAATATTCGCAGGTATTGTAGAACAGAGGGTGAAAGTATTTGTTACTGACAATTTGGAAGAAAATCAGTGTGGATTTAGGCTTCTTAGAGACTGCCAGGACCAGATACGGCAAATATTGGAGACGTCCTATGAGTGGAACAGGAAATTGTATCTATGTTTCATAGATGTAGAAAAGGCAGCAGAACTTCTGTGAGGTTTGGATAGTAGGAGGCGAGGTACTGCCGGAAGTAAAGTTGTGAGGACGGGCCGTGAGTTGTGTCGGGATAGTTCAATGGTTGAGCGCTTCCCCGCTAAAGGCAAAGGTCCCAGGTTCGATTCCCGATTCAGGCACACAATTTTAATCTGCCAGAAAGTTTCATGGTCATTTATTATCTGTAGTCTAAATTGTAGAACTCATGACACCCGTCTTGCCTTCCCATTTTTATCTCCAAAGAACTTCAGTATGACTTAACAACATCTGCATATGATAGAGACAAACGAACTATGTGTTATTTAGACCAGCTAAACGTTACTACTGCAGGCTTTTAGTAGCTTAAGATTCACTTTTATAGAACACACAAAATTATTAGTATTATGTCTGATATTAAGTTGAAATAATTACATCCAAAACAATGGGCCGTATGAATAAAACAGAGCATTTATACTCTAAATTCCAGAGAGCATACTCAGGTTCGTGTGAATAAAGCGATTTGGAGAACATATTTCAACCGAGTATGTTCTCAGCGTTAGTAAAAGGGTGGGGGAAGTTTCTCACAACAGTGAACATTCTCCTATTTCGTATGAGAAAAGCTAGAGAAGTTTCTTATGACCAGAGAACATTCTCCGTTTTCTGAAGTGAGCTCTCTAGCATACTTCGTGCTGAGTAGTTTCTATTAAGGTTACTTTTTACTGTGGTTTGTAATAAAAATGACAAAATTTCTGTTGCTTGGAAGACAAAAAAGTTACTTCAGACTTCGGATAGTCTGAAGAAACACTAGAGGAACTAAAAAGTTTATGCAAATAAGAGAATTTTGCTGTCGATTTGCTTCCTTCACTATAATCATACGTGTAACTCTTCAAGTATGTTACACAGTGACTGACGAGAATGACTTCAGAGGAGTTTTGTTAGGAGTGTACTTTTACAGTTGAAAGCATCTAAATAGCAAAATAATATTGTATGTTTTTAAAGATTGCCAATTAATAATGCCTTAAGACGTTAAATCCAAATAAAGTTCATCCCAGGAATTTACAGTCAGTATCACAAAATAAATATTTCCGTAATACGAGGTACTGAAGTATTTTTATACTGCTCTTGTTCATTCTACCCAAATATTTTGCCCAATTTAAGATGTGTATTCTGCCTTCGTAATCGTAACTTCTGTTATGTTAGAAGTAAGTACAAACGATAGTAAAATTAATAACTGATTAATTACATGCCTAACAAACTGTTTCTTGTAAGAAAATTTGTAACATCGTCAGAAGAATGATTTTTCGTAAAAGTCCATATTTAGCCTTAATAATATGCTGCTGCACAACAAACTAATATGTAAACATAATACATTCGTTCCTGAAAACATAGATGCCTGCTCAATATTTATACAGTGAATAATTTGCTAGATTGGTCTAGTTTAAAGAAATACACGACTGAACAGCTGTTCCGTGTCGGACCTGACACACGCAGAAAATAGTCAAGAAGGAACGAAACTCGCAATAATGAACTTCCTGGTCAGAGCATATGCTTCGAAGTTTTCATTCATACGAAATTGAGAACTTACCCTTTTTCTCTGAGAATCTTCTGCGGATCATATGATCTTTCTTTTTCATAGGGCCCAATATTTTTACAAATAGACGTAAATATAAGAAAAGTAAAGTATATGGTGGACTTTTTGAATACTTATCTGCATTTGGTAAGCAAAAGAAATCAGTAATCTGGTAGAAACATTTTGCATAGCTTGTTATTTTGAATATAGTAGTGTTTGTTCACATAGGCCTACTACGTTTAGTGCATTGTCAAAATAGTTTACATCAAAATAACAGATTCTTTGTGTTTGTTTGTTGTTTGGATGTTTTAGGGGGAAGTCATCAGTCCCGATTCTTTGTGAATGTTCTTAAATTTGTACTAGTGAATAATATAGTTTAATCAGCTTTTATCAATTATCTATTTTGAAATAATCGCAATTTGCCATCAGTTATGGTTTCACTGTACAAGGTTTAGATAGAATACCAATGTGGGGCGAATGAAATTTTGTGCCCCGTGGGGATTCGAACCCGGGGTCTCTAATTTACTAGGCAGACGGGTTGACCACTCCGCCACCGAGGGCACAGTGACCAGCGTCACTGCAGAGGACTCTTTCCTGCACATCTCCCGCCACACCCAAATCTCCATTCGCCACGCTGCCTCTTTCCTATTAGCACAGCCTGTTTGTTCTGTGATGGTCGCAGCCAAAATACTGTATTCCCGGAGAACAGACCATGAGATATCGAAAGACAATTAATTGTCGTCATGAGCACAGCCTCGGTTTGCATACAATTATATATTTTTGACGACGTTACGTGTTCAGTGAATGACATAAATGGCAATTTGCGATCAGTTATGGCTTCACTGTACTAGAGCGCGCGCCACGTAACTTGGCGGGTGGACTGGCTCTTCTGCGCAGGTAGCTGTGTAGTGGTGGGGGGACCAGCTGTCGCAGCGTAGCCGGACTGTGCGTCAGCTGCGCTCCGCTCCATTCCGCAGTCAGCTGCTGACTGCCGCTTAGCTTTAAAGTTACGGCCGCATACAAGCGCAAGGAAATGTCAAGCTGCGAGTCTTGAACACATAGGGCTGTATAAACAGTGTAATGCAGAAAAACAACGCTCGTTTGATTGTTGGGAAAACTATGGCGCATTTACGAGTATTTATGAGTCTCTTTCTGTTGTACCTATCATGTTTACATGGCAGGGCATAATTTTCTGAGCGGCACAGAAATTCATTTCGTAGCTCAGTCGATTAACACTAAATATCTGTAAATTATATACACAGTTCTTCTAGGGAGATCACTCTATCCATTATCACTGAAGAACCATATTAGACGTTCACGACAGATTACGAATTCAAAGTAAATTTGTGAAAATAAAAAAGTTATAAATTAGAAATTGACAAATTTTAGATTTTTTCCTTAATTGTATCTCGGAATCTGGATTTTTCTAAGCAGTTATTAAAATAGTCTATCAATGTCTTAAGTGATATATCATATGAAATGACAGAATAATTATATATGTTTGACATTGTACAAGACAAGGAGACTATCTAAAAACGTTACAAGCGACATGTTCAGTCTTCGTACTGATGCCCATCAAGCAAGTGCTTACTGATCAAAGCAAGGTGTTTTACATTTCCTGATTTACTTTTTTGTAAAATTGATTCTGTACAGGTAAATGAAAAATACTGAAATCCATGCAATAAAGATCAGATGATGGCAACGAAGAACTGTCGAAATCGGCCATGAATAAAAGCTTTTGTAAAACATTTTTGTCTAGCGATTTTCGTACAATTTTTTCAAAAGTGAAAATAGATGTCCCACTAGCATAAATAAAACAAAGAGATATTTTACAGTGGAAAGTTCAAGTTGTAATAACAATAAAATAATGAGGATTGCTTGCTACACACCGCAAAGACGATCGTCGAGGCACAGTCAGGAAACATAATACTCAACGTTAATAGAGTACATAACAAAATGGTCAAAGCTGTTGAAGCCGGAAGACAAGCTTTAAACAAAATCCACAACGAAACAGCATAAGTTAGAACAAAAATCGTGTTACAATTCCTTTGCCAGGGAAGTACACATAGTATAAAGTTACACAATACAAGCTTAACTGCCACAAAATAATTTTTAATGTGGTAATAAGTAGAGGCTTTGTGATCAGCCGCTTCCGACTCCCGTCTAAAGAATTGATATACGCGAAACTATTTCTCTTGCCTGTTTGTGTAATACAGGTTGAGATTTGCTGTTGCTACTCATATCAACTGAATGCTCCGAAATAACTCGCAAAAAAACACAACGCAGAATGCCAAAAAGCAGTTGTCGCTCCGCACAGTACGACACGAACTCGAGCGCGCGCAACGGCTGACTGACGGCTATTGGCCAGCAGGTCACGTGGCGTGACGTAGGCCTACCCGTGCTTCTGCGCATCCAGACCTCACCCGCCAAGTTATGTGGCGCGCGCTCTAGATTTAGATAGAATACCAATGTGCGGCGAATGAAAATTTGTGCCTGGCCGGGATTCGAACCCGGGATCTCCTGCTTACTATGAAGACGCATTGACTACTCCGCCACCCAGGACACAGTGACCAGCCTCACTGCAGAGGGCTCTTTCCCGCACCTCTCCCGCCACACCCAAATCTCCATTCGCTACGCTGTCTCTTTCCCCTGCAGTGGGCTTGGTCACTGTGTCGTCGGTGGCGGAGTGGTCAACACGTCTGCCTAGTAAACAAGAGACCCCGGGTTCGAATCCCCACTGGGCACAAAATTTCATTTGCCTTACTTTGGTATTCCGTCTAAACCTAGTACAGTGAAGCCATAACTGATCGCTAATTGAGATTTATTTCATTCGTTGAACGCTGTAACGTCGTCAAAAATATATAATTGTATTATTTATTATGGTGACATGTAATTATTGCCGTATTTTACGTTTAGTTTTTAACTAATACCAGTACTGAGGGTTTGGAAATCTGTGAAAAACATCATAAACAACCACTTTAGATAAATTTGTGAACTTTGAAAACTAGGCTGACGTGAAATAAGATTTAGGTAACCGTTTGGGTAGATTATGCAATCGTATTCATTTTTCAACATTTATTCATAGAGAGATCTTTACGTGTTAGACTGCTTTTAAACATGGTATCGTATATTTCTGTAACTGTTTTCCTTGATACGTGCGTCACAACGTATACGCTGCGCATACGTCCGCCAAGATCGCCGTACTCTAAGGGCAGCAGTGGCAGATGGTACTGCTGACACGTCACAGATCAGAGCGATTGTGAGTCCACAAGTGTCAACAAGAACTGTTGGCAACAGATGATTTCCTGTGGGATTAGGAACAACTCTAGTCCGTCTTCCACGCAAGCTATGGCAGCAAAGGTCACGGCTCGTTCGGTGCCACCACTTGGAGAACGGAATGGCTAGCCATTTGCTTCAGCGATGAATGCAGATCCTGTGGTTGCGTGGTTGAGTAAGTGTAATCAGCGTATTCACCTGAAGATGGCAGCCAGTTGGTCTGCCGAAATATTTAGTTGACGATGGTATCCGGCTACAAACCCGAGATGAATATTATAATGAGGATCATGTCTGCACGAAAGTGATGGTCATTTGTGCGTGCGACGTAGACCTGACTAGCGCTGTCCCGCAGAATTCCTTCATCCAAGATGCGCTGGAGCGACCCTAACACCTGTTGGGTATTTGTAGAGGGAACGCTGCCATCCTTGCAACACGAAGCTAATGTGTTCCTCCAACTGACATGTGTGGCTTGTCATCCCAAAACTGTTGCAGAATAATTTGCAGTGGTCTAGTAGACGTTTAATAATGTATCCCATAACAGTATTCGCTAACTCTATGATCGAATGCGTGCCAGACTCAACGCCATCATACCCGTATGTGAAGGCTAGTCATATACTTATTTTGGATCGACTACTATTGTTTTAATACCACTTGAACTTTTTAGCTGTAAATGTACTCATTTAATATACACCATATGAACTGCTTCAACGAGAAATCGTAAGTGAATTGGAAAACTAGGTTGTACTAACTTTTATTTCTGGTTGCGTATTACAGGTGTGCCGTCTGCCGGAAGGCTTCGAAACTTCAGCGGCGCACAATGCAAACATCAAATGTGGAACACCGATTATGACTTTTGTTTATGTATATTAATGCCTGTATGTTATTTTATTGTATGACCCTCACAAATAAATAAAACCCAGTTGCCACCCCCTCAGGGGCTCAGCATTAATTTGCTGAGTACGGGCTTGGCGAACCCGGGGTCCTGAGCTGGGGACTGGTAAGCGCCGCTAGTCCTCTAGACACCATAACCTCTGGGCACGCTTCAGCGACCACCGCGTGGCGTGGCGGTGGAACGTTGTGTGTACTGGGGAATGGGGATCTTGGCTTGACCGCCCGGGTCGCGAGGATGGTACAAACCTCTATAAAAAACCCTTCAATCCCAAGGTGTGCTACGTGCTGATGGGATGCATGGCTGTTGAAGAGGAACAGTCGCTAGCGAGCAACCTCTGGGGATACTGCCGCACCTCAGTTGTATAAGGCTTACCTAGGCACGCGGGGCTCTGTCTAGGTGGACATGTACTTCCCTAGCTGCTCGTGGGACCGACATGAGCACTTCCAATTTGTCCCTTGAACCTTCCAGTGGGATGGGTGTACCACTGGGGGGTACCAACACCCAATCCAAAAAGAGGGCTAGGATATCCAGTCCTCCTGATTCGGGGAGTAAGAAAAAGTATTTTGGGAATAGTAACAGAACACAGGCTGTTGTACAGAATGTGTTTATTGTTGTGAAACGAAAGGACGGCTCGTTTGAGGGAGTGTCTCCCTTTTATATTCAAAAAGGCCTTGAGGGGATTGCTGGCAATTTAAAATCAGTGAAACGTTTGCGGAATGGGACATTACTGATCGAAACATCGAGTTCCCAGCAGGCAACCAACCTGCAGCAGGCGAAATTCCTGGGTGAATATGCCATAGAGGCGGAGTTGCATAACACGTTGAACTACAGTAAAGGTGTAGTGACCTGTAGAGATATAGTAAACATCCCTTTGGAAGAATTGAAATCTGAGTGGGCACAGGAGGGTATTTTGGATGTGCAAAATATTATGAAAAGGGTGGATGGTGAGTTGGTGAAATCGGACTCCTTCATCCTTACCTTCAATAATCCCCAACTTCCAGATAATGTCAAAGCAGGTTTTCTTCGTTTGAAAGTTCGACCTTACGTCCCCAACCCAATGCGCTGCTTCAAATGCCAGCGCTTTGGGCATACCACCCTGGGGTGCAAAGGTGAGGCCACCTGTGGCAAATGTGGCAAGGTGGCACATGACGGAGCAGAGTGTACACCACCTGCCACGTGTGTCAACTGCTCTGGGGATCACCCTGTCTGGAGTCGTAATTGTAAAGTCTTCCTTGAGAAAAAAAAGGTGCAGGAAATAAAGACCACGAAGCGCATCTCGTATGCTGAGGCCAAGAAAATCTTCCAGGCCATGCAACCACCAGCTTTTGCCGCTTCTTTCGCTTCTGTTGTCCAGAAGCCGATTGTCAAGTGGGATGCTGTTACGCAAACTGAGTCTGTCTGTGTTGGTACTAGCACCTGCACTTGTCAGTGCACCTGCCAGGCGGCTGCTGCAGTCGTAGACGATTCCAGTCCGGTTGGTCCCCAAACATCGGAAAAAGGAACTGATCCGCCTCCTGTGGAGATGATGCCCCCCCCCAGTAGTAGAGGTTGTGCAGAAATCAACCACAGCCACTACCTCTGCAACAGGCTCCCATCCGAAACCACCTAAGGCTAAAAAAGCAGTTGAAAAGTATCTGTCACAGGATAAAGTAGAAGTTGCTTTGTTTGAGCCTGTCCATGTACGTGTAACAGATGCTCCATCTGACTCTCTGTCCGAGCCAATGGACCTTGATGTGCGTTTGGGGCAGCCAAACCGCCCCAAGTCGGACCCTCTACCCCATAGCGTCTCGCCGCCTCGGCGGAGAGAGAAAGTGAGGGTGAAACCTCCGTAAGCGATGGCTCCCATACTACAATGGAATATGCAGGGCTTTAGGACCCATGTGGAGGAACTTCGTCTCTTATCTCAGGGTCGACCTCTGTGTATGTGTCTCCAGGAGACAAATTTTAAGCCTTCAGACTCCCCTGAGATACGTGATTACACGCTATGTAGGAAGGATGACGTAAGTGGGGCGAGAGCTAGGGGTGGAGTGGCTATTTTTGTTTGTACAGCCTACCACTCCGAGCCCCTCTGCCTCACCACAAGCCTCCAAGCAGTCGCAGTATCTGTATATGTGCGTCATCGACTGACTGTTTGCTCCCTCTATCTGCCCCCTCATGATCCGCTTAATGAAGAGGACCTCAAGGACCTTCTTACTCAACTTCCCCAGCCTTTTCTTCTGTGTGGAGACTTTAATGCACATAATGTGCTTTGGGGCTCTGTCACTACTTGCCCCAGGGGTAGGGCCATTGAGCGGCTCCTCTTGTCGTCGAACGCACATTTACTTAACACCGGTCAACCAACACACCTTTGTACTGCGACAGCGTCATTATCTGCCATAGACCTCACTCTTTGCTCTCCGTCCCTTGCCCACACTATACAATGGGACGTGGTCGATGATCTCCATGGCAGCGATCACTTTCCAATCTCCATTTCCCAACCGTATGGAATCGAACCTGAAAGACACCCGCCACGATGGATACTCAGTAGAGCGGATTGGGCACTTTATAGCCAACTTGCCCGCTTTGAACATCGTGACAATGTCACAGAATGGGTGCACCATATTACTGCCGTGATGCACTCCGCCGCTGATGCATCCATTCCACAGTCTTCGGGACGTCGAGAACGGCAGCCAGTCCCTTGGTGGAATGACGAATGCCGATCTGCCCTCAGGACCAGGCGGGCGGCTCTGCGTCGGTTCAAGTGTCGTCCGACTTCAGAGAACCTCGCTGCTTTCCGGGTTGCAAGGGCCAAGTGTCGTCAGGTTATTAGAGGGAGCAAACGGAGGTCATGGCAGCAGTTCCTGAGTTCCATTAACCGTTCTACAACCAGCACGAAAGTATGGGAGACCATCAGGAGGATTTCTGGAAGAGGAGGAAGGTGCCCCATAGCTGCTGTGATGTGTAACGGAACTTTACAAACACGACCAGCAGACATTGCCCAAGCCATGGCTACTTATTTCGCTTCCGTTACTGCCACTGCTAGTCAGGATCCAGAATTCCGGCGCCGCAGAGCGGCTGCTGAGAGGGACCCCATGGACTTCAGGTCCGCGATTACGGAGGAGTACAACCGCCCCTTCTCCCTGTGGGAATTAGATTCTGCATTGTGTGTAGCCCGAGACACTTCACCTGGTCACGATGGGATCCACTATGCTATGTTATGGCACCTTACAGATCGCAACAAAGTTATCCTCCTTAACCTTTTTAATGCCATTTGGATGTCAGGACACTTTCCCGACTTGTGGAGAGAGGCTATTTTAATTCCCCTTTTAAAACCCGGTAAAGATTCCACATGCCCCAGCAGTTACCGTAGTGTTGCCCTCACTAGCTGCATTGGAAAGACCCTGGAGCGGATGGTCAACCGCCGCCTTGTCTGGATGTTGGAATCCAGGCAGCTACTTAGTCGCTTCCAGTGTGGGTTCAGGCGATATCGTTCCACCTTCGATAACCTGGCCTCTCTGGAGGCGGCAATACAACAGGCTTTCCTGCGCCGTCATCACCTTCTGGGTGTATTTTTTGATATCGAGAAGGCCTACGACACTACTTGGAGGCATCTTATACTTAGGCAGCTTCACGAATGGGGATTTCGCGGTTGCCTTCCAATTTTTATCCGGTCATTCCTTTCTCCACGTTTTTTTAGATACCGAGTCGGTGGCGTGCTCTCTGACCGCTTTGAGCAGGAAAACGGTGTCCCTCAGGGTAGTGTTTTAAGTGTGACGTTGTTTGCTATAGCCATTAACAGTATTACGTGTGTTGTGAAAAGTCCTGTCCAGTGTTCACTATTTGTTGATGACTTCTCTGTCTTCTGTTCTTCTTCCAGTCTTGCAACGACAACTCGTCAGTTGCAGCTCACTCTCCGGCGGCTCGACGAATGGGCACAGAAGACCGGTTTCAAATTTTCAACAGAGAAGTCGGTGTGTGTTTGTTTTAACCGTTCTCGTTCTATTTTTAACTTACCTGAACTGCGGATGAGGGACACCGTTCTGAATTTTAAAGGCACTGTGCGTTTTCTGGGTGTGACATTTGACTCTAAACTTACCTGGTTGCCACATCTTAAGGATTTGAAGAGACGGTGCCTGAAGGCACTAAGTATTTTAAAGTGTCTTAGCCACACTTCATGGGGAGCCGACAGAACTTGTCTGCTACGATTTTATAGAGCATTTGTGTGTTCTCGCCTAGACTACGGGTGCACCGTGTATGGGTCAGCAAGACCCTCTTATTTAAAGATGCTGGACGTGGTGCATCATGAGGGGATTCGGCTCGCAACTGGGGCATTCCGCACGAGTCCCATACCAAGTATCTGCGCCGAGGCTGGTGAGCCCCCACTTCACATGCGGCTGCAGTTTCTCGTGGCACGCCAGGCATATACGACTTTGTCCTCGCCAAATACACCAGCCCATCCGGTCGTTGCCCACCCTCCTGCGGAACGGCTGTTTCGTAACAGGCTACGGGCAACGAGGCCTTTTGGGATACGTTCTCAAGATTGTCTTTTAGATATGGATGTGTCTGGTTTTAATGTTTTACAGCGAGGTTGGAGTAAACGTCCACCGTGGCTCCTCCAGCGGCCGAGACTACTTTTAGAGTTGACACATTTTCAGAAGCATTCTACTTCCGATTTTATATTTCAATCTCTGTTCTCTCACATTTTAGATCAGTATCGTGATTTTACCGTGGTGTACACGGATGGGTCCAAACAGGGGGACTCGATAGGCTGTTCCATAGTGTTCCCCAACACCACCATCAGGATTCGCCTCCCTCCTGCATACTCAGTTTTTTCAGCAGAACTCCATGCGATCCTGTGGGCGCTGGAACAAATGCAGCGGGTTCGTGGCACGAAGTTTCTCCTGTGCTCTGATTCTCTCAGTGCGCTGCAATCAATACGAAATTTGTATCCAGCTGAGAAGATAGTGCAGCTCATTCATGACAGACTGTCCACTCTCCAGCAGCGGGGAAAGCAAGTGACATTCTGTTGGGTACCAGGACATGTCGGTATTAGTGGTAACGAAACGGCTGATCGGGCTGCCAAGGAGGCTTGCGACAGTTCTGGTATTACTCATTGTGCCGTTCCCCTGCCGGACATCCTCTCTGTGGTGCGCCGGAAGTCCCTTCGTTTGTGGGAGGAGACGTGGCAGGCAGTGACGAACAATAAACTGCGGTTGATTAAGCCCACTGTCCGACCGTGGCGAACATCCTGTCATTCATTGAGGCAGCATGAGGTAGCCTTGACACGTCTTCGAATCGGGCATTGTCCTTTGACACATGGCTATTTACTCCGTCAGGAGGACCCTCCGATTTGCGATGCTTGTGGTGTGCAAGTCACTGTACGCCACATTTTACTGGAATGTATTTCCTACCGTGCTGCTAGGGCAGCGGTGGCTCTTTGTGGTCCCCTGCCCTCTGTTTTAGCTGATGACAAGGCGAGTGTGACGAAAGTATTCAATTTCTGTGAACTTTCCGGACTCTGGCCTAAGCTTTTAGGCTGGAGGTTTTAGGACGTTAACGAATGGTTAGCCCACCACTCCTCTGGCTTGGCATTTTGAGTACGTCTGTAAACCTTAGACGCTCACCAACTGTTCCTACCTTGCCATGTTTGGTTGGGTCTTTGCTTCGTTCCCCTTATCGTTTGGCTACTTTCTCTTCTGTTCCCTATTTGTCTTCATTTCATTTTAATCAGGTCACACGTATCGCCTAATTATCTTGTACGGGCGCTAAAGACCTAGTTGTCGTGCGCCCATAACATCATATCCATCCATCCATCCATCCAGTTGCCACATTTATGTAAGAGCTCGGGCGATTTGGCTGGCATTTTTCCTGTTGTGTTCGTAATTCCCAGAAGTATCTTATGAAAGAATGCTTTTGGAAAATCTTTCGGAGAATTGTAAAGTTGTAGAAAATCTTGAAGTGCGATTTTCGATGTGTGTTTGAATGAAATGACCATTTTAACTAAAGATTCAACGATTCGGATGATGGAGAGGGATTATTATTATTTTAATAATTGCAATGCAGTAAAGCGGCTGTGGTGGACGAAATTAAGGCGGAACTTGTCAAATAAAGTGGAATGACAGGCTTCATATTGTTACACAAGGTAATTGAGAAGGCGTGGGAATCAGGACAGGTTCCGTCATTGTGGACGAAAGCGGTAATCACGCCAATCTTCAAACATGGAAACAGAAATGATTGTTACAATTATCGAGGTACCTCTTTAATTAGCGTTATAGGCAAACTATTCTCAGGTATTGTTGAAAGGAGAGTGCGAGTATTATTTGAGGACAAGTTAGATGAAAATTAGTGTGGGGTTAGGCCTCTTAGAGGCTGTCAGCACTACATATTTAGCTTACGACAGATAATAGAGAAATGCTATAAGTGGAACAGGAAATTGTAGCCTGTTTATGTTTTATAGATCTAGAGCTTAGACTATCAGGCAGCAGTTAGAGCAGACGGCAAATCAAGCTCATGGTTCAGGGTAGTTTCAGGGGAAAGATAAGGCTGTAAGCTTTCACCAGTGTTATTCATACTATTCATGGATCATATGTTGAAAACAGTAGACTGGAAGGGTGGGATTAAATCAGAGGAAAACAAAATAAGCAGTCTCGCATATGCGGATGAGTTAGTTGTTACGGCAGATTCGAATTGAATGACTGCGAACTAATATTTCAGAGCTCGATCAGAGGTGTAAGGGTTATGATATCTCCAAAACAAAAGTAATGTCTGAAAGAGATTTCAACAGATTGAGTGCCAAATAGGAAGAACACAGAACAGGTAGATAGTTTCAAACACGTAAGATGTATTTTCTCACAGGATGGCAACATAGTGAAACAATTGGAATCGACGTGTAGCAAAGCTAATGCAGTGAGTGCTCAGCTAAGATCTATTCTATTCTACAAGAATAAGTAAGTACGAAGTCTAAATTAGCAGTCCACCGCTCTATTTTTCGACCAACTTTGTTGCAGGGGGAGTGATAGTTGGGTTGAGCCGGCCACGGTGGCCGAGGGGACTGAAGCGCTCCAGTCACGGTCTGCACGGCCACTACGGGGTTCGAATCCCCCCTCGGGCATGGATATTTGTGCCGTCCTAGTTCGTAAGTAGTTCATAAGTAGTTTGTCAGTTTAGGGACTGATGACCCCGTAGTTACGTCCCATAGACTATACAAACATTTGAACATTTTAGTTTGGTTGATGCAGGCTACCTTATTCATAAGGCAGAAGTTACATATTTTGTGTCTAGTTGTCGCCTGTTGTCCTAGGTGTCGGTGGCCGAGTGGAGAGAGACCGACACAGGGAAGTAGGATGCACGCGGGTACAGAGTCTGAGGTGACCTGCCAGTGGGAGAGCAGAAACTAGAAACACTAAGCTAGATTAGAACAAGATATATATTTCGTAGAGATAGTACAATACTTAGCTTTGTTAACTGAAGACTAGTGGAATGCAGATACATAGTTTAACTAGGTAGAGGCCTGCCTACTGTCCTAATCCCCATGTGACCGATGCAGTTCAGTGGTGACCACAAGAGGGGTTGCAGCAGAGGGCGCTCGTGGCCGACGTCATAACGCCGCGCCGTGCTTGCATGGTGGCGCGCGGCGAAAGTACGTGGCGCGCACTTCATACTTGTGCGACACCACAACAGATATGAAAGTAGCAAGAATGATTGCAGGTACTAATAGGTGGGATCAATGGCAGGAGGGTGTTCTTAATTAGAAAATCAAAGAAAAACTGGGAATGAATACCATAGGTGAAGCAGTTAGAGCGAACAGACTGATATGGTGGGGTCATGTTACACGCATGGGAGAAGCAACGTTACCCTAGAGACTCACGAGCTCTGCAGTGGAGGATAAGAGGAGTCGAGATACATCTACATGGGATACCAAGAAAAAAGTACTTAAATTCGGTGAAGAATGATTTTGAAGTAGAAGGCTTAACATCAGATGAGGCATCAGGGTTAGCATCGAATAGGGAATCATTGAGGTATTTTTTACTGACACTATGCACTAGACTGAACGCTGAAAGGCATAATCAGCCTCTAATTACGACGATTATGATGATGATGATGAATGTTACATAGATAGCGGGGAGGAGAAGATATAGAGAGGACAGCACATGTACAGGGGCAGGGTAAGGAAGAGATGGCCAGAGAAATAAGGGATGAGTAGGTTGATGGAGGATGGAGGAGTTGGACTTGAGGAAGACTTGGATAAATATATAAGAAATGTTACTGAGAATTTTGAAAATTCATTGGGAAAGTTGGAAATTTGGATGTTTTGGTACGGAAATCTTAATAAAGGGAGATGGACAGAGAGCGGAATAAGAGCTGTACAGGAAGTGGAATGAAGGTGATGGACAGAGATTTGGCGGAGGGGGGGGGGGGGCAGGAGGAAGAGAAGGAGGAATAGGAGATGGAGATTGGGAAGGGGAGGAAAGATGCAAAACTAGAGCGACTAAGATGAGCGGGATAGAGACAGCGGGAGAGAAGGCGCTTAGGTTGTATATTCTGTTCCCATAGTTATTAACAATTACAGAGCATTGGTGGATTCGGCAGTCTAATGATAAATCTCAGTACCATAGTGAAAGAAATCTGATGACACATGTTATCTCGTAAAAATGTGATGCATCCAAACAACTAGCAGAATTTCCAATATCTTACAACGGCAAATTGTTAATGGTTACTGTGGCGGAATATTTTCACAGTCAAACTTCAAATTACAAACTTTTAAATGGTTTGAATGATTTGAACAATTACTGTCTTGGATGACAGCATTGTACTGAAAGCTGTCTTCATGGAAGTTCATCATGTCTACATTTAATATGCATTTAGCTGTCGCGATTTTTATATCGTTTAGTGTGGAAATGTTTATGAGAACATCGTTTGTACAAATTAACTCTGGAACTAAACACAGCAGGACATGTTTCATAATTATGTTGTCGTACATGTGCAATTATTTACTGAATATTTCTTTATTTTGCCAATTATTTAACTTCGGTATTTTGTGTCTTATATAGTAAATGCCTCTATTATCACAATCAGAGAAGGAAAATTAAGATAAAAATAAGTTTAGTCGCAAATTTTTGTGTAGTGGTATGGACGATTGTCATGAACTATACACTAAACGTTCTCAACTTTGGGGTGTGAGCGTTGGTGTACGGGGCGTTTAAAGGTGCTGTTTTTAGTTTCTTTAGAATAACTTGAAAATCGTCGCTTCTAGCAAACATGTTTGCCAGAATACAATTGAAGTACGATAAATGCCCTATTCATTTTTTCTTCAGGATTGGTAGTTTTAGTGTCACGAGAAAGGTAAAAAACTCATTATTAAGCACAGGCTCTTAATAGTATGAAGTTAATATTTGATTTTCATTTAACTTTGAAATAAAATAAAATGTGTAGTCTTAGTTGTAAATTATTATCTCATATTGAATTAGAACATATTACAAATCAACCACTGCATCGTCATCATCGTCATCAACTTGTAAGTCGAATAACGGTGCACTATTGGAGTAAGTACCATGATATGAACCGCAAATCATTGAGGATGCAAAGCCTCATTTTCTGCATCAACATCCCCCACATCCGTAGTGCACAGAGGAAAGATGTAAATCAATATTGCTTTAGGTGCAAATAGGTCTTTAGTAGTTACTGGGAAGAGAGTTCCAAGTTCCCCTCGGTTCCATCCCCAATTTGTCGACAGTAAGGGATAATTTAACCACTGTTGTATGTGTAAGGAAGTAATTACACAACTGTAACAAAAATGGTATTGTAAAAAGCATAATATAAAAACAGATGATTAATGATATTAATTTACTTCTAAATTAACTGTAAAAGAGTGCTGTTGTTAGTTTCAGTCAATACGAACGCACCGTAACACAGTTTCTTGAGATCACTCTCCTGGTTCCTATATTTGCAGAATCATGTTTTTGCCAATCTGGGCGACCTTCTCTACTCGTGTCAAGGGTTCAGTAAAGCTGTCGCATACTGCCTCATTTGCCATGGTATCTTACTGAAAAGCTTAACAAACCCCATTTTGCTTCCTATTGTAAATGGCTAAAGGCATGGAGAAATATGGTATCAGGAAGTTTTTGCAGTCTGTTTGCCAAAACTATTTCGTTTCAGCTTGGCTCTTACTGGGCATAAAGAGGAATATGTGTCTGGCTGAGAAAAAAGTATTGAGTAATACAACAAAGTCGACATCCTACTCCGTTATTGTGACAGTGGGATGCAGAGCAGCTTTTTCTAACGCACATTTCACAATTGTACTGTCAGCATCGCCTGTATAACTACTGTCTCCTTCTCCATTACTGTCATTCTGTATTTCAGGATTGTTGTAAGCCGCGATATGTTCCTTTAGTTTGCGAGAAAGTGTTCCTCTTGAGCATGTGACATCCCATTAACTGCCACGATCCCCATTTGGTGACCGGATAGCTTCGTTTCGTCAATTGGCATTAGTGCCTTTATTGTAATGCTTAATGGCTTACCAGCTTTTGACGACATTGTAATTTAAGTGCTTTGGCTTTCTGGACTGAAGGTGAACAAAGTAAAATATGATGGTAAGTCATTTATATACAACCGTTACTCGAAAGTAACGAAAGAAATCACGGCAGCCTTAATGCTGACTACCGCTCGCAGCATATTTCAAAGCTGTGTACGCAGTACTGTAGTCATTTGGTGGCGAATTAATAAACCGTAGGAAAGTTATTGCCCTTCTTTCACAATTAATTGTGTTACTGACTGCTGGTACTTGTAGAGTTGACTGCGTGGGATGAATCCATTTAGCACACTCCCACAGCATATCTAGGATTGTGGGTGTTAATATGTCAGTTGAAATAAGTTTACTCATGTTCACAACATCTACATCTACATGGGACAATCTGCAAATCACATTTAAGTTCTTGTCAGAGGGTTCATCGAACCACCATAATACTATTGATCTCCCATCCATTCTCGAATACCGCGCGGGAAGAAAGAACACCTGAATCTCTCCGTTCGAGCTCTGATTTCTTGTATTTTATTCTGATGAACAGTTCTACCTATGTAAGTGGGGGTCAACAATATATTTTCGCATTCGGAAGAAAATGAAAGCGATTGGAGTTTCGTAAGTAGCCCACGGCGCAGCGATAAGCTCCGTTGTTGTAATGATTCCCATCCCAGATCCTGTATCGTTTCCGTAATTCTGTCTGTACCGAGACAATACATAACGAGCTGTCCTTCTCTGGACTCTTCCAATGTCCTCCGTGAAACCCACCTGATACGTATCCCGCACTGAACAGTAATACTCCAAAAATGGACGGACAAGCTTAGTGTATGCAGTTTCTTTTGTAGTTCTGTTGCATTTTTTAAGGGTTCTGCCAATAAAACACAGTCTCTGGTTTGCCTTTCAGACGACATTATCTACGTGTTCTTTCCAGTCTGAAGTAATAGTAAGTCCTAGGTATTTAGTGGAGTTTACGGCCTTCACTTTTGATGGATTTATTTTGTAAACAAAGTTTAACAGATTTCTTTTTTTTTTTCGTACTAATGTGGACGACTTCACACTTCTCATTATTTAGAGTCAATTGCCAGTTTTTACACAATAGTGATATCTTATTCAGATCGTTCTGCAGTTGGTCTTGATCTTCAGATGATTTTATTAGACGGTAAATGACGGCGTCATCTGCAAACTGCAAACATCCCAAGACAGCTACTTAGATTTTCTCCTAAATCGTTTATGTAAATAATGAACAGCAGAGAACCAATAACACTACTCTGTGGAACGCCCGATATAACCTCTGTTTAAATCGATGCCTTACCATCGATTACTACGAACTGTGTCCTCTCTGACAAGAAATCCCCTATCCAATTATTAAAATTTCTGTGTGTGTTCATTTGGCCATTTGTGTATTATGACGTCATTTTGTAATGAATGTAGAAGTCTTATCCTGAATATGTATGTCATGACTTACTTGAAGAGGCTCGTAATACCACTAGAAAACCATTTATATTGTTGTCCAGAAGCGCATGTTACGCATTTTAAAATTACATTACTGCCGAAAACCTGATAACCGATAGCCAAGGTAATTATTTTATTCTGATGTATCAGAGAGTACTTGTAATTACTACCTTCATTTATTCCTTCCTGCGAGGAAGTATGACAAAAGCTTGTGTATTTCACTTCTGTTTCTTACGCCAGTCTGAGCACAGGTCGATTTATTTTGCTCTGTTCATTATCACATTCTTTGTAGCCGATGTACCACTAGGATGTAAACTCAGGTAAATATGAAAATTATCTGCTTTTTGTTTCTTATTAATAAACCCCCAAGTCCATTTCAGTTCTACATTTGTTAAACTTATTTAACATTTACCATTTCCTCCTCCTATCCATGAAGCTGTTTTCAGTTGTGTCGAACTATTACGATGTTGAATGGTTCGGGATTTGCCTGTATTGAAATTGTGTATCTCGTGTAGCTTGCCATTCCATTTTTCCAAATTTTATTCCGTAATTTTCAACATTTTATTGACATAGAACCTGCATTGTTTTTGGTCACGTAAATTTTTCCGCAGTCCGGTTGTTTGTCAATATCCGTCTTTCTCTGCCATTCTTAAACAAATAATTGCACTTTTAATTAAAATTGCTACACGAGCCTTGACGTTAAATACACCGAACCACCATCCAATGTCGGCGAATAGTTACGCGGTTAACAAATAATTTTATTTTAGATTGTGATGATACTGGTGGCCCTCTCATCTCAATGTTAACGTACGATACCTTCTGCTTCGGATCCGAAATCGTGTGGTCTAATAGTGATATATTTTGCGTGTGAAGCTACAAACGAAATAGCAAGTCTAGGAATCAGTGTAGGACAGTGTGTCGGTGATACTGTGATTAGTTCACAAGTTATAGATTTCATTAATTAAGAGA
Organism: Locusta migratoria; assembly: GCA_026315105.1. Taxonomy (NCBI): domain Eukaryota; kingdom Metazoa; phylum Arthropoda; class Insecta; order Orthoptera; family Acrididae; genus Locusta; species Locusta migratoria. The sequence continues at coordinate 326,127,343 of CM048748.1, forward strand.
TTTGTATATGACTTTTCCAGACAGTTCTATAAACAATAGTTTCGTTATTGTACGTTATTTCAATAACTAAAGAGACGAACTGTAGAAACTTTTACAAAAGAAAAAGACATGAAAATAAATAGCATTGTATATATGTTAGGCTCATAAACAAGTTGTGTTAACCAGCTAATTGTGTTAATTAATGTCATAGTCGAAATTTAAATATTATTATTCGTTGTATATATTGACTGACGTGAGATTTTGAACCTAGTTTCGGAATGACCAAGATATTGGATAGTTCAATATATGTTAGGAACATGTATGATGTACTCATTAACTAATTAAGTGGCAAAAAAATGTTCAAATATTTGTTAAGCTTATGGGACTTAACTACGGGGTCATCAGTCCCTAAACTTACAAACTACTTATGAACTACTTACGGACTAGGACGGCACAAATATCCATACCCGAGGGGGGATTCGAACCCCCGACCGTAGTGGAATTAAGTGACATTTAACATTGCTGTTTGAGGTCAAACAGAAAGATCGGAGATTTCGACTTAAAAAGATATGTGCCACCTAAAATTATTGTATGTATAGTTTTTATTTTATATTGTTATTATTTTTGTGTACATGAAATGTTTTACTTGTGTATTTGGTAATTGTAAATTAGTATATTTAATTGTTATGAACAATACCTAATGTAATGTCATTATTGTCGATGTTATATATTTGCCTCACCGCCTTGCAAGGGCGAGTTCGAGTTTTAGCGTTGGAAAAGTGTTCTGGAAGCTATGTCACTCTGTGTTCTAAAATGGAAGTACTGTCAGCTAAGTTCTGTTGCACTGATTACTTTATGAACTTGTAATGTTTTGGTGGAGAAGCAGTTTGATTGGAAATTAAAGAAGTGAAAAATTGTACCTACGAGTATTTATTTCTACCACGACGCCCCAGGAGAATAATTTTGCAGCGATCAGGGCCCCCATACATCGTAATGTTGAAAAGCTGAGTATCGGTAGTATGAACTGTAATTACTTAAGAACCAAGTAAATGTTATAAGCTCAACTACGAGTTTTTCGACAAAGGTAACTATTCGTCGAAATTTGTGGGTTGCTTGTTCTGTAAAATATTTTACTTTCAATAGTTTGCCATTTCATGCATATTTGCGACCTACCATACCAAAATTTTCTTTAAAATATTCAGTACGGCATTTGTTTTCTCTCTCAAAACAGTCAGACAAGCAGTAACACTACAGTATTCCATTCATTTCTTTTTTAAAAGTAATGCAAATTCGGTGCGGCAGAACTGGGCATATCATATAGACAGAACGACAGAAGACAGACTACTGAGAGTGGCATTCAGTAGAACAATAGCTGGATCGAGAGGAAGAGGCAGACCCAGAAACAGGTGGCGAGATAACATTGGAGAAGACACAGCCAGGATAAGCCGCGGCCGGCCGCGGTGGCCGAGGGGACTGAGGCGCTCCAGTCACGGTCCGCACGGCCACTACGGTCGGGGGTTCGAATTCCTCCTGTGGCATGGATATTTGTGCCGTCCTTAGTGTCAGCTAGTTCATAAGTAGTTTGTAAGTTTAGGGACTGATGACCCCGTAGTTAAGTCCCATAAGCTGTACAAACATTTGGAATTTTTTTTTTTTTTTTTTTTATTTTTTTTTTTTATTTTTTTTTTTTTTTTTTGGTTACCCGCGACATCAACTGGACACACGGCGCACTCGACAGAAAGTTGTGGCAGAGGCTCATAGAGCAGGTGTACGGTCGATAAGGACTTTGCCACATATTGAATAAAAATGTTTTAAAGCAAAAAAACTAATGTGCTGCTTTAAGTGAAGTTATATGACAAAAAAACTTAGTGAACAATTGAGAAGCCGGGATCTGGCTTTGAAAGGAGTGAAATTGTGTATTTCATTGAGGGTTGGGTGATGGGTCCATAAGAGCCCAAGCAAGCACAAGGTCCGCCCTCCTGCCAGGGAGGACAGATAGCAAGTTTTCAAAAATCACCATCCTAATTTGCAGGAGGCCGTTCAGATAATTTATCAAATACACTGCATGAGGAGGTATTCTAGCCTGAGTGACATTATGAAATGTGAAATAATGGTTGGTTCCAGAATGAAACTTTCACTCTGCAGTGGAGTGTGCGCTGATATGAAACTTCCTGGCAGATTAAAATTGTGTGCCGGAACCGGGACTCGAACCTGGGACCTTTGCCGTTTGCGGGCAAGCGCACTACCGATTGCCCTATTCCGACACGACTCACGGTGCCGCCTCACAACTTTACTTCCGCCAGTACTGCGCCTCCTACTTTCCAAACTCCACAGAAGCTCTCCTGCGAACCATGCAAGACTAGCACTCCTGGAAAAAAGGATATGGTGGAGACGTGGCTTAGCCACAGCCTAAGGAATGTTTCCAGAATGAAATGTTTTAGAAAGAAGGAGGCGAGGTACTGGCAGAAGTAAGATTGTGAGGCGACATCGTGAGTCGTGTCGGGATAGCTGTGGTGACGCACAAGTATGAAGTGCGCGCCACGTACTTTAGCCGCGCGCCGCCATGAACGCACGGCGCGGCGTTCTTACGACGTCAGCCACGACCGCCCTCTGCTGCAACTCCGCTCATGGCCACGACTGCTGCATCGGCCACTTGGGAATCAGATAGGCACCAGTTAAGACTTGGCTACCGGATAGGTACTCGGAATCATCAGCCGGCAGGCCTCTATCTAAACTATGTATCAGCATTCTGCAGACAAGAACTATTTAAAAGTTAAGTATTACCAAGACTCTACATCTACATCTACATCTACATGGGATACTCTGCAAATCACATTTAAGTGCCTGGCAGAGGGTTCATCGAACCACAATTATACTATTTATCTCCCATTCCATTCTCGAATAGCGCGCGGGAAGAAAGAACACCTGAATCTCTCTGTTCGAGCTCTGATTTCTCTTATTTTATTCTGATGATCATTTCTACCTATGTAAGTGGGAGTCAACAATATATTTTCGCATTCGGAGGAGAATGTTGGCGATTGGAGTTTCGCAAGTAACCCACGCCTCAGCGATAAGCGCCGTTGTTGTAATGATTCCCATCCCAGATCCTGTATCATTTCCGTAACGCTGTCTCCCCTGTATCGTGACAATACGAAACGAGCTGCCCTTCTTTGGACACTTTCGATGTCCTCCGTCAAACCCACCTGATAAGGATCCCACACTGGGCTGCAATACTCCAAAAATGGACGGACAAGCGCAGTGTATGCAGTTTCTTTAGTAGTTCTGTTGCATCTTTTAAGGATTCTGCCAATAAAACGCAGTCTCTGGTTCGCCTTTCCCACGATATTATCTACGTGTTCTTTCCAGTTTAAGTCTGAAGTAATAGTGATTCCTAGGTATTTTGTGGAGTTTACGGCGTTCACATTTGATTGATTTATGTTGTAAACAAAGTTTAACGGATTTCTTTTCGTACTCATGTGGACGACTTCACACTTCTCATTATTTAGAGTCAATTGCCAATTTTTACACCATACTGATATCTTATTCAGATCGTTCTGCAGTTGGTTTTGATCTTCAGATGATTTTACTAGACGGTAAATGACGGCGTCATCTGCAAACAACCTAAGAGAGCTACTTAGATTTTCCCCTAAATCGTTTATGTAAATAAGGAATAGCAGAGGACCAATAACACTACCTTGTGGAACGCCAGATATCACCTCTGTTTTACTCCATGAAATATATATCTTGTTCTAATTTAGCCTAGTGTTTTAGTTTCTGCTGTCCCACTGGCTGCTCACCTCCGTACCTCCACAAGCGTGCATCCTTTATTCCTATGTCGGTCTCTTTTTCTACTCGGCCACCGACACCACCAAACCGGCGGAAACGAGACACAAAAGTGGCGACGAGGCTGGGACACAAAAATAGCACAATCGGTAGTGCGCTTGCCCGCGAAAGGCGAAGGTCCCAGGTTCGACTCCCGGTTCCGGCACACAATTTTAATCTGCCAGGAAGTTTCATGGTTGGTTTCCTATGAAATTAGAAAACCAATAATGAATCGCAGTTCAATAACAATTAAACTGTGAAGACTTCTACCGTCTCGGAAACCAATGTGGTGCATCCAATGAACCAGAAATATTTTCATTGCCTTGGAAACTACAAAAGTTAATATTTACCAGGACGAAATATTTTCATACCGAAACTTAAAATTTCCAATCAATAAATGAATCAACCCGTTTCCACAAACCATTTTTCATTGCGCTAGAAGTTATCTTCTTGAAAGGTACTCGTCAGTCTCTATGTTATTTATTGAGATACTACAATTCTCATAACTTTTATTATGCAAATATTTGTCTAAAAATAACAGAACAACCGAATGCAGTAATATATGCCTCAAATGTTGTCATACTTCTGTCATTAATCAATTAATATTTCACTATTTGGTCACTAACTTCATTATAATATTTTACTTTGTTGTGTGTGTTAATGTTCAAGAAATCTGACCTCTGTTGTTTTGAGAAATCATTTAGGTTTCATTCTTATAAATTATCTGGATGTGACTGAATGTTTATAAAAATAGTTCTTTTAGATAGTTTTGAAACATTAAAAGTTTCTTGCTTGTCCTTCTCTCTTAAAAAATTTACGTCTGTTGCCAAAGTTATGTGTTTTACCATATGATCTAAGAAATGTAACTGACTGACGCTACTTGACTGAAATCTAACTGAATTTGTTTGAACTGGTTTTACCTGAATGCCTTTTCACAACGTTATGTTAATCTGACTGCGTATTTTTAACTGTATTCAATGTGAATGTAAAGGTATTACTAAACCTCTCTGATTGCGTAATGTTTATTATAATGAGACACAAACTGCTAATTGTTTCTGTATGAAAATGTCGTAACAAAGTTAACTGTCTGAAAATTACTGATACTAAAAATCACTGTGTTAATAATTCTGACTCTACAACCTTGTTTCTTACTGAACTAACAATCTTTATCGGAATGTAATAAACACAATATTTATCAATGCAATCTGACTCAGTGCAAACACTTGTTAACATGAACTGACCACTGTACGAATTGTCCTACCCTGAAATCTGTAAATCAAACTGAACTGTAAGCATGTCAACAAAAACTGTTTCTTTCTCACTTTCACTTACTGCATAAATTTGCGCAACACCAAACGGCTTCCTGCTGGACTAACTACTGGAAAGCTAACTACAGAAAACATTTATGGCACTTTTGATAAAAATGAGAGGAGGGCTAAACTGGTAATCTGTTTAAGAAACGCAAATTAATTATTAAATATGAAATATCTGGTTATTTTCTAGCTGATGTAACTTCATGAAAATTAGTAACAATGTCATGTTTAGGATTTTAAAATCTTTCAGAGAAAAATGTAACTCAGATATTTAATCGACCTACGAAATTATTTTTAAACAAAGATAAACATTTCTTTACTGTTAATAAATTTCACCCGATTCACACAAACAATTTCCAACAGTATCATATTTCAAAAACACTACCCATGAAATTCCTATTTCATAAAAAACGCAATCTCAAAACTAAACTATTACAATAAATACTTTTCCTAACACAGAAAGGGTTCCCTAGCCTTAATCGTGAGACCACAAGCTAACATCAATGTCTTTCCCGACCGTTACTGTTACCATCAGTTCAGCCTAACAATGCGAAGTTGTGCCATAGAAACATGCTACGTATTTCATGAGAACCTTTACCTTATAAAAACTTCAAAAGATCATTTCTCCAACGTCATCTATTCCTTTCGTCTCCATATCTTAAACAAACAGCTTGGCTCAGTATTCAAGTCTCAAAATCTCATCTCCTCGCCTATCCCGCTGGAACTACAGCTGCACACAACCACGGTCCCCACGCTTCTGCAATCTCATCCTCGTGCCTAGCAAAGTCTGCATTCTAAATTATCACAACCCTACTTCCCGGCAACAATACTATCACAGTCTCCAAAGCGTGGGGACCGTGGTTGTGTGCAGTTGTCGTTCCGGCGGGATAGCCGAGAAGATGAGATTTTGAGACTTGAATGCTGAGCCAAGCTGTTTGTTTAAGATATAGAGACGAAATGAATAGATGACGTTGAAGAAACGATCCTTTTTTATAAGGCAAAGTTTTTCATGAAATACTTGGCATGTTTTTATGGCACAACGTCGCATTTCTAGGTAACAATAACGGTCGGGAAAGATCTTGCTGTTAGCTCGTGGTCTCACGATTAATGCTAGGGACCCCTTTCTGTGTTAGGTAAAGTATATATTGTAATTGTTTAGTTTTGAGATTGCGTTTTTTATGAAATAGGTTTACATGTTTAGTGTTCTTGAAATATGGTACTGTTGTACATTGTTTGTGTAAATCGAGTGAAATTTATTAACAGTAAAGAAATATTTATCTTTTTTTAAAAATAATTTCGTAGGCCGATTAAAGATCTGAGTTACATTTTTCTCTGAAAGATTTTAAAATTCTATACAAGACAGTATTAGTAATTTTCATGAAGTTACATCAGTTAGAAAATAAACCAGACATTTCATTTTTAATAATTAGTTCGCGATTCTTAAACAGATTACCAGTTCATCCCTCCTCACATTTTTATTAAAAGTGCCATAGATGTTTTCTGTAGTTAGCTTTAAATGTCTGTAAATCTATCGGACCAAACTGCGTGGTCATCAGTCCGTAGCTTAGAAACTACTTAAACCTAGGTAAACTAACCTACGGACAAACTCACACACCCATGCCCCAGGGAGGACTCGAACCTCCACGGCGAGCAACCGCGCACTCCGCAGCAAAGTGCTTTAGACCGCTCGGCTACTCCAACGCGGCGTAGTTAGCTTCCCAGCAGTTAGTACAGCAGGAAGCCGTTTGGTGTTGCGCAAATTTATGCAGTAAGTGAAAGTGAGAAAGAAACAGTTTTTGGTGACTTGCTTACAGTTCAGTTTGATTTACAGATTTCAGGGTAGGGCAATTCATACAGTGTTCAGTTCGTGTTAACAAATGTTTGCACTGAGCGAGAGTACATTCATAAATATTGTGTTTGATACATTCCGTTAAAGATTGTTAGTTCAGTCAGAAACAAGTTTGTAAAGCCAGAATTATTAATACAGTGATTTTTAGTATCAGTAATTTTCAGACAGTTAACTTTTTTACGACATTTTCATACAGAAACTATTAGCAGTTTGTGTCTCATTATAATAAACATTACGCAGTCAGATAGGTTTTGCAATACCTTTAAATTCACATAGAATACAGTTAAAAATACGCAGTCAGATTAGCATAACGTTGTACAAAGGCATTCAGGTAGAACACGTTCAAACACATTCAGTTACATTTCATTCAAGTAGCGTCAGTCAGTTACATTTCTTAGATCATATGTTAAAACACACAACTTTCGCAGCAGACGTAAATTTTGTAAGAAAGACAAGCAAGAAACTTTCAACATATTTTTATTACAGAAAACGTTGAAACATAAACACATAGATGCTTATAGAATGTAATAAATATCCACCTGTGGCGAAGATAGAGTTCGCGCATTTACAAGTAGCCACAGATGGAAAACTGCTGAAATAAAGAAGAACACTGACAGGTTCCTGTTGAAGTTGGAGGGAGCGGTGAATTTACTTTACGGCCAGAGACAGGAGAAAATCCTGACCTGAGGTGAATCTGGGATATTCGAGCGCGAGAGATGTAGACTCAGGGCGACGAACGGTCGCTTCTGTGCTTGACAATTTGTGAGGTCCTTATCTCCGGCGAGTGTTAAATGTGTCCCACTCAGAACTTCAAGTCTTTTCTTCTTGCCGCACAGAAATACAAATGGGCACCACGTGCGTTGCTACACTTTATCTGGGGAGTGTAGATGTATCATCACACCGAACTTGGTCGTATTATGAGCTGGCTATTATTTCCCGTTTTTGTGTCTAACTACATTTTCTGGCACCCTCGATAATTATTTACTTTTGGGATACTGTGAGCATTTTATTTCGGTCGTGCTTCAATTTATCTGAAAGTATTTGCCTCAACAAGTATTATTCAACTAAATTCTCTGTCCTCTCCTACATCATTTACAACGTTAAGTCTTTTTTTTACTATTCATTTCTGTTTGTATAATATTTTTATTATTGTAACATTTATCATTTGAAGCCAATGGTAAGAGTATTTGGCAGCAGATTGTTACGTACAAGTTATTATTTGCAGACGGTTTAGTTATTATACATAAAAGAAGAAGTGCGCAGTTCGATCCTATCAGATTGTTGAACTATACTCCTTAAACCAGAGTGAGAAATTTCAGTTCTGAATCTACCAGCCAGTCTAACAGTTTTCGTCACCATAACTGTGGTGTCGCACAAGTACAAAGTGCGCGCCACCTGCTTTCGCCGCGCGCCGCCATGCACGCACGGCGCGGCGTTCTTCCGACGACAGCCACGAGCGCCCTCTGCTGGAACCCCGCTCGTGGCCACCACGGAAATATATAGCACTTCGGACTGAGCTAGCAAACCGTTACGACCTTCGTAATCAGATAGGCACGATTGAAGACTTCGCTATTGTACAGGCACTAGGCAGGCCTCTAACAACTATGTATCAACATTCTGCAGTACTATGTAAAAGTTAAGTATTGTTACATTCTGTGCAATATATCTCTTTCTAATTTACTCGAGTGTTTATAGTTTCTGGCTGCTCCCCTCCGTACCTGCACCAGCGTGTCGGTCTCGTTTCACTCGGCTACCGACACCTACGACGAGGCTGGGACACAAAAGCGGCGACGAAGTCGGGACACAAAAGTGGCGACGAGGAGTGATAGAACCTTGGACCAGCCCGCTTGCAGCAGCCAGACAGCAGCAGTCGGAGCACGCAGAAATTGCTCCCGCCCACCCACCCTTAATATAAGAATTTTGGGGGAAGATATTTTGTTACGTGTTTTGTGGACTTTTTTGTTGCAGAGCGAGTCCTCTTTCGTATTGCATTTGTGTTTTGTTATAAGTTACTTGTATGCGCGGCGCCTAATCGGTCAGCATGGCCACTACCCCGAACCCAAACTTAATGGAAATTATTCAGTTACAGACGGCGCAAATCACCCAGTTGCTCCAGGCGGTGGCCGAGCTGACAGCGCGGGCAGCTAACCAACAACAGCCGCCGCTTCAGCAGCCCACACCTGCCGCCGCAACACTTCCTACGTTTCGCCAATACAACGAACGTGAGGAAGAATGGAGTGATTATCTGGCGCAGTTTCAAGAACTCGTCGCGGCTCATCAACTTACAGGTCAGACTGTTAAGCATCTTTTATTGTCTGTGGTGGGCCCCAAAACTTTCGTGTTACTGCAAAAACTATTCCCGCACGCATCTCCTCGTGATGTAGACTTTGAACAAATTGTAGATGCACTGAATGCTCATTATGAGAGAAAAGTTCTTGTAGCCGCTGCACGATACCGATTTTTCAGACTGAAAAAATTACCTGAACAGTCACACCAAGAGTGGATCACCGAATTGAAGGGCTTAACCCGCAAATGTAAATTTACTTGTTCTTGTGGACTTTCGTATAGTGATGTGATGTTGAGGGACGCAATTACGCAGAACATTCAGGACCCCAGAATTAGAGCAGCAATTCTGAAACAGTCTGACCCCTCCTTAGACAGTGTACTGCAGCTTATAGAAGCGCATGATACTTTTGACTTAGCTGATGTAGAAATGCAAAGCCATAGTGTAAATTCAGTGCGTCGTAACGGACGCTTTCCTAGCCGTAGTTCTCAGTATAGCACTAATGATTCTTATTTTTCTACCGGCCGTGCTGAACAGACAGTGAACAGTAGCCAGAGTAAAAGTGCGACGCAAAGGTCTTCCCGTCGTGTTAGAAACAGTGATTTGAATAACGGGCGCCAACGCTCATTTCAGAAAAATGTACGTAAATCTTGCCCCCAGTGTGTGTCTCGCCACAAGCGTGCTCATTGCCCTAGTCGCAACGCAACCTGTTATCAATGTGGCAAATTGGGACATGTGCAGTCTGTGTGTATGCAAATTAAAAACTCGAACAGTAACGTTAGAAACGGTGCTTCGCACAGTGCGAGAGCAGTGCATACAGTCAATGTTATACACGCTGAGGAATTGAACAGTGCTTTCCTTGGATCTCAATTGCAAGAAAGTAGTTCTGCGCCTATGGCAAAACTATATAGTGCACCACGTAGCAAGCGCCGACGAGCGCGTAAAACAGTGCAACGGAAAAGGGTTCGGGACAAGCAAAATGACTATGAACAGTGCATTCCTGTAGTGAAAATAGTGCCTTCTGCAACTGCTCCTTGTAATAGTGCCCAGTACTGTGTAGCTAGTGACAGTAGAATTGGTGTAGCTACTCAAAGTAATTTTAGTGCAGTAGCCTCGCATTGCGCGGACGCCGATCCGGCGGTAGTGTCATCTAGTGACAGTGTGGTTAATCCGCTGTGTGCCGAGTATGCGCCGCTTCCTACCGCACGCAACCCGCGCAAGCGCAGAAAACAATATGTATTAGACGTTGCCCACATTCGCGCACCGGTCGTGCGCCAGAAGCACAAGCTGTTTGTTACTCTCTCTATAGAAAATAAGACTGTGCAATTTCAGCTTGATACTGGTTCCGCTGTCACATTAATAAATAAAGATACTTATGAACTTCTGGGTTCGCCAAAATTGTCGCCGTCACAGCAAGTGTTAACAGCTTATACAGGTGAAAATATTCCCGTGCTAGGAACATGTAGCCTGCCCGCCTCTTTTCAAGGTGTAACAAAAACAGTTGCTTTTGTTGTTCTTCAGGCCAAATCTACGCAGAACATTTTTGGACTAGATGCTTTTGACTTGTTTGGTTTATCAATTCAAAGAGATGTGCTTCAAATTTCGTCATTAGTGCCTCAGGATAAAATCAATGCATTGTGTGACAAATATAGTGACTTGTTTTCGCCGGAACTAGGTTGTGCAAAAGACTTCGTGGCACATGTAACTTTAAAAGAATCTGCAGTTCCAAAATTTCGTAAAGCTAGACCAGTGCCTATCGCCTTGCGTGATACAGTTGCCGAAGAACTTAAACGTTGGCAAGATAGTGGGGTGATTTCTCCTGTTTCTGCGAGTCAGTGGGCATCGCCTATAGTAATTATACCCAAGCCGTCAGGAAAACTTCGTATCTGTGCGGACTTCAAATCAACAGTGAACAGTCAAACAATTGTAGACACTTACCCTCTGCCCAGACCTGAGGAACTGATGGACAAATTAGGACAGTCTCGCTTCTTTTCCAAGATTGATTTAGCAGAGGCATACTTACAGATTCCACTTGATGACGAGTCAAAAAAGTTTTTCGTCATTAATACTCACATGGGCCTTTTTCAATTCCAACGCCTACCCTTTGGCAGTTCTTCCGCTCCCGCTATTTTTCAGCGTTTTTTGGAACAGCTGACAGTTTCCGTACCGTATTGTTCGAACTATTTAGATGACATTGTGGTGTCCGGACGTACAGTTGAAGAACATTTAGCAAACCTGGAGTGCCTTTTCAAAGTTTTGACTGCGGCAGGTCTACGTTGTAATAAAGCAAAGTGTTCGTTTTTTCAACCTGAAATAGAGTACCTAGGCCATGTGATTAATGCCCAAGGAATTCATCCCTTACAGTCACATCTTAGAGCAATCAAAGACTTGCCTCCTCCTAAGAATGTGCACGAATTGCAAGCAGTAATGGGAAAGCTTAACTATTATTTCAGGTTTATTCCCAATGCCTCTCAGATTGCAGCTCCACTGCATCACTTACGTAGGAAGAATGTTCCTTTTGTATGGTCTAAAGATTGTCAGGTTGCCTTTGACAAACTAAAGTCTGCACTACTCAGTGATGCATGTTTGATTCCCTTTGACCCACAGAAGCCTGTAGTGTTAGCAGTTGACGCCTCGTCGTATGGTCTGGGTTGCGTTCTGTCGCATCGTATTGGATGTCACGATCGTCCTATTGCCTTTGCATCCAAGCTACTGACGCCGACGCAACAGAATTACAGTCAGATAGAAAAGGAGGCCTTAGCAATCATTTACGGCGTCACAAAGTTTCATCATTATCTCTATGGCAGAAAATTCTATTTGTTGACTGACCACAAGCCTCTCACGTCGTTGTTCTCACCCACAAAGCCGATTCCGCCACGTACGGCACAAAAGCTTCAGAGATGGTCCTTGATATTGTCTAATTATCAGTATGAGATTTTGTACCGACCTACCACTAAACACGCCAACGCGGACACACTTTCCCGACTTCCGGTTGGCCAGGATGTTTCGTTTGATTCTTCAGAAATGGCATGTTGTCAGATAGACTCCAGAGATGCTTCCGCTGTCGCAGACTTTCCTTTGAACTCTCGTCGGGTTGCACAGGAAACAGCTGCGGATGCAGACCTAAGTGTGGTAGCACGTTTTGTTCGCTCAGGGTGGCCTGCCAGAGCCAAAGACATTGATCGGCCTCTGGTTCGACGTTATTTTGCACAACGTCATGCATTATCTTTAAGTCAGGGTGTACTGTTGTTGCATACCGACAACGACCAAGCAAGAGTGATTGTTCCTCGTTCCCTGCAACGAGAAGTGTTACGCCTCCTGCATCAAGGACATTGGGGTATTGTTAGGACAAAGCAACTGGCCAGACGTCATTGTACCTGGGTTGGTATGGACGCTCAGATAGAGGACATGACGTCACAGTGTACTGTTTGTGCGGAGCATCAGGCGGCTCCACCGCAACGTTTCTCAGACTGGCCACGCCCCAAGGGACCATGGCAACGTTTACATATTGACTTTGCCGGACCTTTCTGGAATACGCGCTGGTTAATTGTTGTAGACGCGTACAGCAAGTTTCCTTTTGTGATTGCCATGAACTCAACGACGGCGTCTAGTACAATCAGTGCCTTAACATCAGTGTTTTGCATCGAAGGCTTGCCTGAAACTATCGTCAGTGACAATGGACCTCAGTTTGTTAGTGCGGAATTTCAACAGTTTTGTCGTGTGAATGGCATTCAGCATATTACCACTGCACCTTTTCACCCTCAGTCCAATGGTGAAGCAGAACGTTTCGTTCGAACATTCAAGTCTCACATGGAGAAGATGAAAGGTCAGCACTCCAGGCAGCAAGCTCTTCAAATTTTCCTGTCTACGTATCGGTGCATGCCACGTGACGGCCCGTCTCCTGCCGAGCTGCTACACGGCCGCCGTCACCGCACTCTCCTTCACCTGCTGCAGCCTCCCACGCACCGAGTCGGTTCGTATGGCGCTACGCGTTTTCAGGTTTCTACGCCGGTGCTGTACAGAGTGTTTGCTGGAAACAAGAAGACATGGTTGCCGGGCACCATTCACCGCGTGCTTGGGCGCCATATGTATGTTGTACGTTCTTCCACAGGGTCGGAGCTGCGGCGCCACGCAAACCAATTGCGCCTGCACAGACCGCGCGATCCTGTCTCCGGTTTCTTGATTCCAGACCCAGTTCACCGCCAGGGAGCACAACCACATCGTTCGTCCCCGGACTACGAGATCCCTATGGACGTCGACGTACATCCGACGCAGTCGTCGCCGCCGCTGTCGCTGCCGCAGATGACAGCGTCACCGAGAGGGACTCCGGGACCGTGCGGCCCCCCCCAGCCTGGGCCACGCACCTCAGAAGAAGATGACCTGCTCCCTCTGGGCGGGGGCGGGCGCCCTTCCCCAGGTTTCGGCGGGTTCCCTGGAGGATCGCAAGGCGGATGCCGGGGCGCGGACGGCGTCTCGATCCCGGCCTCAGCTACGACGCCCGTCCCACCAGTAACGCCCCCGCTCAGGCCCTCCTCCCAGTGCCGTCGCCGTGGCCCTCAGCCCTACGCCACGACGGCGCGGCGGTTTGGGGGGGAGGGGTGTGGTGTCGCACAAGTACAAAGTGCGCGCCACCTGCTTTCGCCGCGCGCCGCCATGCACGCACGGCGCGGCGTTCTTCCGACGACAGCCACGAGCGCCCTCTGCTGGAACCCCGCTCGTGGCCACCACGGAAATATATAGCACTTCGGACTGAGCTAGCAAACCGTTACGACCTTCGTAATCAGATAGGCACGATTGAAGACTTCGCTATTGTACAGGCACTAGGCAGGCCTCTAACAACTATGTATCAACATTCTGCAGTACTATGTAAAAGTTAAGTATTGTTACATTCTGTGCAATATATCTCTTTCTAATTTACTCGAGTGTTTATAGTTTCTGGCTGCTCCCCTCCGTACCTGCACCAGCGTGTCGGTCTCGTTTCACTCGGCTACCGACACCTACGACGAGGCTGGGACACAAAAGCGGCGACGAAGTCGGGACACAAAAATAACCCCATTGCCTGATATGAAATAATTCCCATATCTCGCCCTGCCACTGTTCGAACAATATCCTTACCATTATACCATACCAAATGGTGTAACAGTAACACGCATACCAGTACTATAGTCTAGTGGTCCCGCACATCGATTTGTGTAGCGTTGTCTCTCTGTTGGGAAGTACCACATAACAATGGCACCTTTAGGTCAAACTCAATAAGAGAAACCATTCACAGATATTACCAAGTAATCCTCCAGTATGTCTGTCTTCAGCCAAGTCCTGTACGCTGCTTTTAGTATTTAGTGTTCAAATGTTCAAATGTTTGTGAAGCTTATGGGACTTAACTACGGGGTCATCAGTCCCTAAACTTACCAACCTACTTATCAACTATCTTATACTGTGGAAGGCACAAATATCCATGCCCGACGCGGGATTTGAACCCCCCACCGTAGTGGCCGTGCAGACCGTGACTGGAGCGCCTCAGTCCCCTCGGCCACTGCGGCCGGCTAGTATTTAGTGCTTACTGTGATAATACGGTTATCGCGCCATTTATTCGGGGATGAATCAGCTGGCGAAGAGTAAAAATGTTTTATAGGATTAAATAAAAGACCTTACAATTTACCATGAGATATTCGAATGCGGGAACTGCAACAACTTTCAAGGCTTTTAAGAACCCACCACAAATAAAAAGACGAATCACGTGATCTCGCCTCACGCCATCCCAGACAGGTCTGCGATGCCCATATCTGGCAGCTTGGAAGCGTCAAAAATAAGTTAATTAATAGATGAAATAAAATAAATAAAAATTCGAGTAGAGTCTGCTAATCAGTTTGCTGGCTAACATTGCTTATAAAGAAACAGCCAAACCTCAAGTAGACAATAGCAGGAAAAGGCGCAGCCTTTACATAGCTAAGCACATGCGCGTGAAATCCCTGACAGCTGCTTGAACTAACCTAAAGTATATGGAGAAGGTACAGTAGCCTTGATGTCAAAACAAATCTGGCGTTCAATTACATCTGTTACTTGAACAAACACTGAGGAAGAATGATACTAAATTAAAAATACTGATACAACTACCAGGAAATGTAGGCTAGCCTTTTTTTATGTTTGTAGAGCTAATATGACTTAACTACCGGTCGTCAGTCGCTAAACTTACAAACTATTTACGAACTAGCTTATACTAAAGACGGCACAAACATCCATGCCCGAGGGGGGATTCGAATCCCCGACCGCAGCGGCCGTGCAGACCGTGACTAGCACGCCGCAGACCGCTCGGCCACTGCGGCTGACCCTGCCTTATTCATCAATATAATTACCGATTACCTCGTCCTGTACAGTTCTGAACCTAGCTCCAGTATTTACAGAAAATAAAGTTTATATATAAGTCCAGGTGGCCAGCTGCAAATATTTGGTCACCAATGGCGAGCTGACGACCGTAGATTTCGCACCCTGTCTTAAACGTTGCAGTGCAAAGACTAACATTAAGCACATTGTGCTTGACTGATTTAGTCTAGTCATGTCTACGTCGGTTCGAATACAGCCAAGTAAAGTTCTTCACCTGGATTTTGGTTTCAATAAGACTGGAATGTATTGTATTTGGAACAACGGCGGTCGACTTTAGGCTTGGTCTGTGCATCTACGTCACGCATCTCCAATAACTAATGAGCGTTCAGTATTGTTGTGAACACTCTTTGTTAATGTCGTAGACATTTCCAGAATGAAACTTGATTGTAGTGAGCAACGAAGCGGATTTTATTTTATTTGTTGCAAGTTATCATCGGTGATGATGTCATGCAACAACAGACATTATCTTTATAATATACGGTTTCCTGAAGCGCAAAGCACGCCTAAACGCGGACCGCAGTTGTAGTAGGCAACATAGACCAGTCAAATAGTAGCTATAACTTGCAAAAGATGGGGTAGAAGATTTTTTTTAACTCGTTAATATTGTTGGGAAGATTATAAAATTAAGTTTTGCCAACAAAATTTCTCTTGGGAAAACTTTCTGCAGTCAAAAAAATTCGAAATTTTCGGACTTTTTCAGTTCTTTTCAAAATATCTCCGTTATTTCTGCTCCTACCGCTTTTACGTCTAAGTTCAGTTTTAAAGAGCTCAAAATTCTCTGCAAATTTGATTCTTACAATTTCTTTCTAGTCCCAATGCCCAAGGCTCTACATTCCGTCAAATGTGTCGATTTTTCAAAATTTGCGCAAAGTGTCAAAATACCGAATTTTTTAACACTGTTATTTCAGCTTCTGTTTGTGTAATATAAATATATTATATATCATGTTGCAATTTACCATCTAATTTTCAGGTATTCAATTTTTCTGTATGCAACATGGTGATTTCTGGCCACTCATCTATTGTGATTCGTACATCAGTAGCCGAAGTTTACCATAGGTCTCCTCACCCTGGTATTTGTGAAACTATAAAATAAAAATACATAATTAAGAGATATAGGTACACACATATACATACACTCAAGCGAGAAAGGAAACTTAAATATTATTAGCTGCAACAGGCAACCTAATTAGGTAACTAATTTTCTTGTATATTAAAAAGCACATATTTAACATAAAAATCAAAATACATAATGAGTTACTAAGAAATATTGTCACTTCTGAGCCTGTAATAATCGCATGTACTTCAGCTTTATGGCACTGGAGAAGGATATGAGCATCACGTACGACGTATTGATGTGCCAGGTTCCTCTGTGTCACCAGAAATACATTGGGTTGCAGATTCAGGGTATGTTCAATGATTTGGTCCCAGGTTGACCTCTCTTTAAACAGCGAGTCATCCTCTTCAAGTTCATAGGTTTCGTCATCAGTTTCCTCGACATCCTCCACAACATCATCTTCACTGTCTTTATATAAAAATTGTGGCACGTTTTCACATTTGGCGCCAACACATTCCTTGCAAACTGAAGAACATTTCAAACCCGCTTTTCTGTAGGAGCACATTCCCACACGGCTCACCTTGCATATACAGGAAACAATGTGGAGAGGTGCTTCAGGTGCTGGGGCTTAGCTTATTGTAACGGGTATCGGACCGATGTCAGTTTGATTGCAGCCGAATTTCTCAGGCGGTTTCCAGTTTCCTGTACAAATTTGGACTTGGTGGTAAGTCCGTAACGAATGATGTTACGATTCCTCTTTTGTAGGTAGTAACCTTGCAAGATTTAATTTGCTTTTTTTTGTGGGACACTTGGCGAATATCTGGTAACGCAAATGATCTAGTGTGTGGAAAATACTGACACCTCCACTATACAGTGCGACAGTAACATGTTCTCCTGCTGTTATTATTTCTTCATGAGTAGCTAGTGGTTTAGTGAAGGTGCAAAGCGCTGAGTTAAGCTGTTCGTTTTTCTTTACTATGTTGCAGCACTTAATTTTTCCCTCACCGGAAAAACGTATGTTGTATCACATCCGCTAAAAGCGTGAGTGAATAGAATATACTCAGTGTCAGACTTGTCATATATTGATTTTACTGTTGGAATAGTTGAGAGGCTGTGTGAGCCACAGAGACGCACTCCAGGCTGAGAAATAGAGACCATTGCAGAAAGGACAGGGCTGAAACGTGGTTCGCTAGAGGACTCAGAGAGAGGGCAAGCGGCCAATATGAAATTGTTAACTGTCGGAAAGTGGGAAAAAGAGGTGCGCCCACACCGGCCGTTAAAACCCCCGGTTTTTGGATCAAGAGGGGAGTTCTCAGTCAGACGAGTCGGGCGCCAGCCCGTGACTGTTTCTCGCGGGGAGTGCGTCTGTCTAGGGGATGCTGCTAGGGAACGTAATTACTGGCTTCTGTTGTGACAAACGATTTATACTTTTTTTTAAATAACTAACCCCAGTGTAGTAGACTTAGTATGGGATGCAATAAATTCAATGCAAGGTACCTAGGAGTTCCATAAAGTTTCCTAAACAAGTATCCTCTCGAGTCCCGAAATCCGCATCTCTAGTAGATGCCTGTACTGTCTCTCCGCTCGGCATATGCAGACTGATCTTGCTACCTCTTCCCTCTTTCCTATGTAGGACACGACAGACTTTTAACATGGAATGGAAAACCACTTGTCTTCTCTACTTCCTCTACTCTGCAAATAAATAAATAAAGTAAAAGTTTTCCATGTCTTGTCCTAAAACGGTCATGAGCACAAGCAGGTCAAAATCTTCTTCCACAACGACAACACTTCCAAAATATTTAGTTCTTGAAATAGCAGTTGCTACATTCATAAGGTGGCCTGTAGTAAACTTCGGCTAGTGATGTACGAATCACAATAGATAAGTTGCCACAAATCACCAGCCGCGGCGGAGTGGCCAAGCGCATTGGGGCGCTATGCTACGATGCGCGAGGCTGCTTCACGTCGGCGGTTCGAATCCCCCCCTCGGGCATGGATGTTTGTGGTGTCTTTAGTATAAGGTAGTTCATAAGTAGTTTGTAACTTTAGGGACTGATCACCCGCAGTTAAGTCCCTTAAGCTTAATAAACATTTGAAGATTTTGAATAGAAATCACCATATTCCATACAGAAAAATTCAGTACCTGAAAATGTGATGGTAAATTGCAACATATAACATGATATGGAATATATTTATATTACACAAACAGAAACTGAAATAACAGTGTTCATAAACTAGGTATTTTGACACATTGCACAAATTTTGAAAAATCGATATTTTTTGACAGACTTTAGCACCTTAGATATTGGGAGTAGAAAGAAATTGTAGGTATCAAATTTGTAGATAATTTCGAGCTCCTTAAAAACGTACCGAGACGTAAAAGCGTTAGGAGCAGAAATAACGGAGATATTTTGAAGAATCTGAAAAAAAAGACAGAAATTTTCGAATTTTTTTGACCGCAGAAAGTTCTCCCATGAGAAATTTTGTTGGTACAACTTCGTCTTATAATCGTTCCATCCATATTAACGAGTTAAAAAAATTAAATTTTCTACCCCACCTTTTGCAAGAACAGGCTTTTGGCCCACTTTAGGTTACGCTAGTAACACTAAAAGTGGGCCTTTGCGATCGTCTTTTGAAAGCTCTAAATTGAAATGAAAATAACGGCTTAACTTTTCATGTGACACGAAAATTGAATAACCTAATTTTTAGAAGAGAAAACTGTCTACAACTTTGCTTTTTTATGTTTTTTCCATATCTCGTATCGTTTCAGAGATATTTGCAAAAATAACGGCGAATTTGGGATGTATGTCTGTCTGTCCGTAAGGTGATCCCAGTTTTTAAGACGACCCGTTTAACCGATCAGCACCAAATTTTACAGACGTAATTGTAGACCGCCAGAGACCAGAACCACCCTTTTTCAAATTTTTCGGACAAAAAATACGGTAGATATACCAAAAAAAGCCGTTTGTAACATAATCGTAATTGCAAACGAACCGTTCATCCGACACGAAAATTGAATAACCTAATTGTCAGAGGGGAAATTTCTCTACAACGTCGCTGTATAATTTTTTTTTTTTTTATATCTTGCATCGTTGGAGATATATTTGCAAAAATAATGGCGATTTGACAATGTCTGTCTGGCTGTAACGTGTTCCCACTTTTTAGGTCGAACCGTTCAACCTATCGGCACCAAATTTTACAGACATAATTGTTGGCTACCAGAGACCTGAACCTCACTTTTTTAAATATTTCGGACAAGAAATACGTTAGTAATCCCAAAAAATCCGTTTTAATGTAAATTTAATTGCAAATAAACCGTTAATCTGACGCGAAAATTGATTAAACGAGTTTATAGAGGAGAAAATTCTCTACAACTTTGTTCCCTTATGTTTTTTTCATATATCGTACGGTTTGAGAGATATTTGCAAAAATAACGGAGTTTTGACACCTTCCATTGAGTTAATCAAAACCAGCCGTTCGCAGATGTCACGTGACATTCCTCGCCCAGAACTCTCTCTGGCATACGCCATCTTGCGTTGCGTATTTGATGATTTTCTTATTGTAACTTAGACGTTGTCATTTCAAAGCAATGGCGCACTGAAGAATTAACAAAGTAACGTCGTTCTTAGTACGATAAATGATAATCTAGTGTTTACAAATGCCATATTAGCATCAGTTAAGAACGGCCATCAATAGTATTAAATTAAAGAATGCAACTTACACCTGTTATCTGTAGCGTAATAGGCATGTCAATTTCTACTGCATAATTTTTATATCAATAGATATTGTCAATTGTAAAAATCCAGAAAACTGTACATACCTGATGTAAATTTGTTTCAATTTATGTAATAAAAAAAAAATAATAGGCCATGCGTTGGACTGTGATGGTGAAGGTCAGTGGTTCGAAACCCGCCACCTTCTAAATTTTGTTTTTCCTAAAAGGGTTTAGACACTTTGATTAATTAATTTTTTATTATTTAGATTAATATTTTTGTCCAAAATGTTTGCAAAAACGTATAAAACTACAAATCTAAAGTGGGCCGTAAAACACGTCAGGGCGATTTTTTTTCTGACAGTTTGACTGGGCTAACAGTGGTTTCTACTTCTTTGTCTAGACAAGCGCGATCCTACATCTTTCGTGGTAGTGGACTGCAAGGTTGAGCGGGGGTGGCTACAGTCCCGTGCCTCTCGACCTGTGCCTCCAAATTTCGAAAGGTGTTTGTTTTTAGTAATACATCTATTTCATAGCGGACTGCGACCTCCTTTTATTTTGCCATCCGGGCCTCCGAAGGCCTTAGCCCGCCACTGGTTCGTGGGTCCAACTGTCCAACTATAGCAGGTGAGAGTATAACTGATACAGAGATAAGTTTCAATAGCAAGGTTTACTCTTGTTTTTGTGTATACAAATGTGGAATTCTGAAAAGGTTGGAAACAATTTAGGACAATTAGGGGAAATGGAGAAAAAGTTCAAAATTAATTACATATTTCTAAATACTTATCAGCTACCCATTCGTTACAGACTGATTGCCGCAGTGGAGTAGCCGAGCGGTCTAAGCACCTCGCTGCGGAGCGCGCGGTTGCTCGCTGTGGAAGTTCGAGTCCTCTATGGGGCATGGGTGTGTGTGTATTTCCGTAGATTAGTTTACCTAGGTTTAAGTAGTTTGTAAGCTAAGGACTGATGACGACGCAGTTTGGTCCGATAGATTTACAAACATTTGAACATATTTTTTGAACAGACTGATTGACTGACCTATTAGGACTATCCGCTACATAAATTGGCCCGCAGAGTCCATGGAGAACTGACAATGAGTGGCACTAGGCCGCTACAAATAGCCGGTGCGGGGAGGTACGACTATGGGTGTATTTCCACGCACGTTACTGGATAGTTCCGATATGACAGTCGCGAGTGTCCTAAGTCCAGTGACGCGACATCTTGTATCACATATGTGAGCGGCGTCTCTCCGCCCAGCGAACTGCTGTATATGAAAGTAATACTAATCCGCAAAAGTTGTTAATTTTAAAATTACCTGTTCTGAGCACTACCCAAGTTTAAAGACATGTGACTCACCATCAACTGACGCTTAACATATAATAAAATGGCTAACCTACACCTTTACTAAAATGATTCAGTGCAAAGAGAGTACACGTACTTAGTAAGTTTGTAAAACTGTTAAATGTAGAAAAAAATTAAAATAGTGAGTCCCTCCTACATGGAACAGTTTTACGCACTCACTAAGTACGTATACTCTTTTTGTACTGAATCATTTTAGTAAATATGTAGGGTAGCCATTTAATTACATGACAGACGTCACTATTTTATATGCTTGTAATTTAGAGCCGAACATAATGATGAGACGTAGGTTTCGAAACTCGGGTAGTGCATAGAAACAGAAAAGTTTAAAATTAAAAGCAATTGCGGATCCAATTATTAAAGACGAAGATGGACGGTTGTGGATGCCCCAAAGGAAGAAAATTGTGATGAATTATCCTGTTTAACCATTATGAATTGAAACTACAAATTAAGAATCCTAGCTCCTAGTACACATTGAAGTACACTATATTATTAAAGGTCGTGAGAGAGCTACCTAGTATCTTCTTGGGGTTTCTCTGGCGGACCGCAGTAACTCCTCTGGATGCAGCTCACAGAAATTCGTGGTACCATCCGTAGCGCACCGACCACAGTATGCCACTTAAATAGAGTCACTTCAAGACGACGTTGCAGGTTTCACAGGGTCTGCTACACAAGTCTAGCTGGCACGGGGCAGTGTAGCGCGCAGATAACAAACCTGCACAATCTGTGCCCCGTAACTCAATGACATTTTATAAGTGAGTGTACATCAATGGAAAATCTGAAAATCTGTGCCGAACCTACATTCGAACCCGGGTCTTAAATGCTTACCAAGCATTTCCGGTGTCAACTCATCCACCCGGGCACATTTATTACCGTACCTGCACAGGCTACCCCAGCACGTCTCCCGTTAAGTCTAAATCTTAAACTTGTCCACGCTCAATTGATGTAGCCGTCCCATCCTTTTGTCGAAGCCGTTCACACTTTTGACTCCCTGTATCTTAGTTCTGGATAAGGTAGAAACCCTGAATTTTCGGTGACCTCGAATACCTACAGTAACTAGTACATTTCAGATTTATATTACTCTGAACCTTATAGTTTACGAAATATTGGTTGACGACAATCGCTACTTCTGTCACTCACTTAGTGACTCGCCGATCATCAAAATTGAAAGGTACTTCTAGCAGAAATACTAATGGCAATTTACGTATTAACATAGTGTTTATTAGGTAGTTGAAGGAAAAATTCAAACATCCGTAGATATCAATCCCCTGTAATCAACGTGCTGGTAATGGTCTCATGGTGCAGCACTTGACTCCCATCACAGAGGCTGCGCGTCCGATTACCGGTTGGCCGCATTACAGCCAACGACTTCCGACTTCATTACTATCAAATCTCGTTAATCTGAAATCGCTCGATAAAGTCCCCCTAGACGCATTTCCCGTCCAGACTTATCGGAAACGGTTATTTCAAAGCCTCTGAGAAGTAAATTGCTTACATAACGCCTACAAAATCTACAGCAAAATAAGAACTACTACTTTCAGTTAGACAGAAAAATACACCTTACCTGCAACTTGCGCGTACTCCGAAATAATAACATCTCGATATTTTTAAAGTGATCCACCACAGTTTTCAGTACGTACAAATGATGAAAGGACTGAACATTAAGAATATAATAGACTTTCCAGACTTCCCATATATTGTTACATGAAAGCCTCTGAGATGAACTAAAAGAGACCGGTAGTGGGTTTTAAGAAAAGCCATGGCTGCAGTACAAAAGATGTTATCCTAGACGAAATAAAGGACTGACTGAAAACGAAATGAAATCCCATCAAAAACATAATATGTACCAAGAGGAAGTCTGGCGTTAAATATCTTCCACCAAAGAAGGTGTGAGATCTCATTTGAAACCGAATCGGTTAATTTATTTAGCGTTCATGAAAGCACCTGTTCAACACCTTGTCACAATTTGTTTCCTAATTAGCTGTCTACCAACATTTATAGAGACTATATCAGTTTATACATCTTTATTCATATATTAAATATAATGATGTGGCAATCGCAACATAGTATACTGAGAAAAGAATAAATTATATTTAATACGGAAATAAAGATGTAATGTATTGATACAGTCGCTATAACCTTTGGTAGATAACTAATCAGATAACAAATTGTAAGTAGGTCATGAATAGGTGGTTCCATGAACACTAACTAAACTAATCGAATTGGTTTCCCCTGATTCTCTCATTTACATTTAATGGAAGGCCTGTCCAGATACATTAATTTTTGTTCATCTTACGTTTTTGCTTTGATCCTGATTACTCGTAGCATTTTGCCGTTTCCCCCATGAGTTGGAGATCGGTGGTTGTCTGTACTGACGTATTCACTGTCAGTTAACGCCTAAATGCGGTAACTATTCTTTCAAACATGTGCTTCCACTGCAGAGCCAGCATCATTCGCTCTGCAATTTTCAAGTATATGTCGACCTGCAGAACAGCATGCTTAGACGTCTGTTTCAAGTGGGCTTGGAGCACTCGAAAAACCTGTTAAAGACGTTGCCGAACAATGTGAGAACTATCCGCGATCCAGAGTACGAGTGCTAATGCATTGCGCAAGAACGAGTATTTGTCCACTGACAGAATGAGAACGTTTTTACCTGCACGTAAAAATTATAGAGATCTTCAAATTCCTGTAAAATCACGATTTTACAGATCAAACAAGAAAAAAATCTTACCAAACGGAACATAGCTGAATATAAAAACTCACCAAGAAGATACAGGATCTACTAAAAATTCATAACGATGCTCGAAAACAACTGGAAAAAACAGAAATTTTCAGGATTCCGTGCAGTAACGAAACGGCGATAAAAACGTCTTGAAGAGCACAAGGACAACAGTGGAAGAGGATAGTTTGACGTATCGGCTGTGGCAAGGAAGCAAAGATTAGTGATCCACGCCCCGTCGACAGCGTGGTCATTAGAGACGGAGCTTACGCTCGGATTGTTTGGGTAAGGATGGGGAAGGAAATCCGCCGTGCACTTTGACAAAGGAACCTTCCCGGCATTAGCCTGGAGTGATTTATCGAAATCACGGAAAACTTAAATCTGGATGGCCGGAGGCAGTCTTCCTCCCGAACGCGAGTTCATTCCAGCTATGGCAAACAAATGGAATTCTGGAAAGGTTGGAAACAGTTTAGGGCAATTAGGGGAAATGGAGAAGAAAGTTCAAAATAAATTACATATTTCTAAACACTTATCAGCAACTCATTCGTTACGGACTGACTTACCTATTAGGACTATCCGCCACATAAATTGCCCCATGGACAACTAACGATGAGTGGCACTAGGCCGCTACAAATAGCCGGTGAGTGGAGGTACGCTTATGGATGTATTTCCGCGCACGTTACTCGATAGTTCCGATATGACAGTTGCGAGTGTCCTAATCCCAGTGACGCGACACCTTGTATTACATATGTCAGCGGTGTCTCTCCGTCCAGCGAATTGCTGTATATCAAAGTAATACTTAAATTATCCTCATTGTTAATAATTGGATCCGCAACAGTTGTTAATTTAGAATTTTTTGTTTCTGAACACTATCCGAGTTTTGCGTCATATGTCTCATCATCAGGTGCATCTGCAAATTACAATTAAACAGTGACGTCTGGCATGTAATAAAATGTCTACCCTACATCTATACTAAAATGATTCAGTACAAAGAGAGTATACGTACTTAGTAAGTCCGTAAAACTGTTACATGTAGCAAAAAATTAAAATTGTGAGTCCCTGCTACATGGAACAGTTTTACGCAATCACTAAGTACGTATACTGGGGTGGGACCGCTCATTCTTCCTTCAGATTATAAAGGAATTGTGTGCGAGTCCATTCCAGCTATGACAAACAATTGTTTGCAAACAGGAGACCATCACATTCACTTTCGTAGATTTCAGGTACTAGTAGCTACAAGCGGGCAAAACGAAAGGCTGATTGAGAGGCCATAAAATTATTAAATACTCGAAAATTTTCAATAGGAAGGAGAAGATCGTGAAACGATATCTGGATCCCGACACCAGCAACCGACAATGGCGAATGGCGCTCACATATTCAAAACTTGACGTCTCGCTTCAGCGCGGGAGCATGCGAAATCGGAATTTGGCTGCAGTAAGTAGCGATCACAGGGTGATCCAGATATCGAAAGAAGCTGTGACCTCCCCTTGATAATGCCCTCCGCAGATGGGGACGAAACGTTGGTTATCGCTAATGAATCCATTCGATCTCGTTGTATTACGACGGAATATTTTAATAATTTGCACTGCCCTTGTTTCTCTCTAGCCTTTTATTTCGTGGACTCCCATATCGTGGACAACACGAACAGTCCCTTTTTTTTTAACTCAACGTTCCTACATACAATGGGAATAACAGAAGAGGACCCTAAATGTAGTATCTGTGATGACGGTGATGAAACTGCATCACATCTAATCTTCGAATGCATTGCATTGGAGAGTAAAAGGCACAGAACATTTGGGACAACCAGACCCGAAGAAATTGTGTCTAATAAAGAACTGGTAAAGGGACTCCTTGCACTGTTCAAGGGCATTGGTTGGCTTTACTAGACATACAGTGAGCGATACCGCACAATAAACTCAGTTTCGGTGCGGGCAGTGGCGGGTTGGACCAACACTGTTTTGGCTTCCCTGAAAAAATCAAATCAAATCAAACTGAACGTTTGCATCGCTGTCAAAGTGAGTGTTTTACGTATGCTGCAAAAGGATAGAATTTTCAGTTCGAAAAATCCCTTAATGAAAATACACAATTTTATTTAACGACTCCCTCAGAAAGGAGCAATATTGTTATTGTAGCTCTCAGTCACCCTTAGATCCTACATTCCTTGCCATCCAGTACGTGCGTCATACTACTCATATCTAACTATCGTTATACTGTGGTCAAAACCATTAGAGGATCAGTTCGACGCGGCGGAGTGGCCAAGCGCATTGAGGCGCTATGCTCTGAGGCGCGAGGCCGTTCCCCACCGAGGGTTTGAATCCCCCCTCATAAGAATTTTTTAAGTATAGGGATAGATGACCCCACAGTTAAGTCCCTTAAGCTTCACAAAAATTAGAACATTTGTGATCAGTTCAGATATCTAGGTTCTGAAGTAATGTCATCGGCAGAATGAAATGAAATGGTTTGACATCTTTTTGTCAGTACTACGGAATTTAGGCAACTACATTACGGCAACTGAGACAATGATGATAAAAGAGAGTTTCTGCAAAGGGCGTTGGTGATGACTTGTGATTACCCTACCCAACGAATTACACAAGCAGCTGAGTTCAGGTAGTATTGTGAGCATGTATTACAGTGCCACAACAACGTGACTTACCAGAAGCTGTGGCATGGAGAGACATAGGAAGGTTGGAAGCGGTACAGATACAGATGGAAGTGGCTGCAGCTGTTGGAGTGTGCCAGAGTGTAATTTCCAGGTTCTGGACGCGATTTTCAATAAGAGATGACTTCTCTCCGATTAACAGGCCGTGTAGACAGGAGGCTGTATGCAACTCAGCAGTAACGCACCATTCAGGCAGCAAGAGGTCGCACAATATCAACACAAACCGTCCGAAATGGCTATCGGGAATGCGTCTCCATACGGAGGCTATGGAGTTTAGGCCACCGGTGGACATCAGGATTTGAGTCGTAGCAAACGGCGCCTGGTTCTGTTCACAGATGAGTCCAAATTTTGTTCGGCCGGACAATCGTAGTTGCCTCATCTGCTTATGTGCAGGAAACGACACCATATCATGGTGTACGAATGGTGTGGTGTCCATCTTGTCGGGCATACAGACGTCAATGTCGTTCCGAATGATGCTTTGACTGCTTAGAGGTATAGAGGGGAGATCCTTCGACAATTTCTTGTGCCCTGCGCTGGTGCCAGCGGATATGGATTTCTTCTGGTGGAAAGTAAATCTCGCCCCTCAAAGCTGCACTGGTGGAGAGCATGCTCGAAGCTGAGGAAAATGAACGAATGGGGTGGCGAGTTTGTTCACCGGACTTAAACCCGATTCAGCGTGTTTGGAATCGCGGACGCCTTGCAGCCAGACCAGCTCCGCCCACAACGGCTGCTCAGGAGAGAATGGCCAAATATCCCTCAAGAGATGATGGATAACCTCATACTCTGAAAACCACAAAGCCGTCCGAGGTGATGCCACATCGTATGAGAGGACGAAGACAATGACGTTTTCACTATTGTGCCTCATGGTCATTCGATCTAAATAAAAGCCAAGTAAACATCAAATAACAAAAAAAATTCGTACTGAATGACACACAAATTACATAAGTAACCAAAATAAATAAAATACGTTACCACTGGTACGTTGAGTATGATATCTCACCTAATCCTCTAACTGTTTTGAGTAGTTATACCGGCTGATCAAAAGGTCAGTATAAATTTGAAAACTTGATAAATCAAGGAGTAGTGTAAATAGAGAGGTAAAAATCGACACACATTCTTGGAATGACATGGGGTTTTATTAGAACAAAAGTAAAATGGTATTGCTAGACGCGTGAAAGAACTTTTGCGCGCGTCGTTTGGTGATGATCATGTGCTCAACCGCCACTTTCGTCATGCTTGGCCTCCCAGGTCCCCAGACCTTCAAAAAATGTTCAAGTGTTTGTTAAGCTTAAAGGACTTAACGGCGGGGTCATCAGTCACTAAACTTACAAACTACTTATGAACTACCTTATACTAAAGACGACACAAACACCCATGCCCGAGGAGGCATTCGAACCCCCAATCGTAGCGGCCGTGCAGACTGTGACTGGCGCGCCGCAGACCGCTCGGCCACTGCGGCCGACCCCTAGACCTCAATCCGTGCGATTATTGGCTTTGGGGTTACTTGATGTCGCAAGTGTATCGTGATCGACCGACATCTCTAGGGATGCGGAAAGACAACAACCGACGCCAATGCCTCACCATAACTCCGGACATGTTCACGACCTTTTTTGTGTGTTCTAATAAAACCCCATGTCATTCCAAGCATGTGTGTCAATTTTTAGCTTTCTATCTACATTATTCCGCGATTTATCAAGTTTTCAAATGTATAATGACTTTTTTGATCACCCGGCATATTTCGCTTTTTGATAATATTCTTAGCGACATCTGACTGCAAGTCACATTGAAGAGTATAGCTCCTTCACATTATTCAGAAATATACGAATACTTCAAATGAATGAAAAAAAGGGGAGAGACACCTGCCTTTGTTTTCCAGATGAAGTTAAATAATCCAAAGAAAACAATGTACCAAATACATCCGTAAGCTGTCTATGTGAGGTATCGACAGCCAACGTCAGTTGCATCCAGCATTCACGAATCTAGTTTGCATCCTAAACACTGTTTGCTGGTAATGAAGATGCTGGCAGCTTCCCGGTGATTAATGGTAACGAGCCTGGCAAACACGACGAAAAACTAGGTGTTCCTGTAACGCAGACAAGCCCAACGCGTCCTGGTGCTCATTATAAACGCATTCTTCGCCGCGGCCGCTGCACGGAAACTCAATTTATTCTGTGCGCATTTATCTCCATGAAACCGGACAAAGACCTTCGTGTAAGTGACTTTAACGTTCGCAAATGCATAAAAAACAGGGCCTTTTTTTAACATCTGTACTGTTTCTTGTGGTTGCTAAAAATATACGTTCACTGAGGAGTTGAAAGGACGGAGAGGCAGCCTATGTAGAAGTCTTTTTAACTTCGTGTACAGTCTTGTGCCGAATAAACTACGTCTAACATTTCTTTGTCTTGTAAGGCGTTGTACCCGCTTGCAAATATATGGCTCATTTTTATAATTATACTCCCAATAGAACAATTTTGTACAGCATATCTAAAGTATCATGTGTCATTTAAGGGGGAAAAATCAGGACCTGCTTTTGGGTTTCCATCTTCCTTTTATCTTCTACCAATATTATTTCATTTGTCATACATTTCACTTCCTCAATCTTTGTCATACAGTAATGCTGTCAGTTGTTCCTGCACAGGGGAATTCCTAAATCCACAAGCGGAGAGAGCGAACCGAGAGACAGTCGTGTATGCAGTCTGTGATGTTGTAAAATAAATGTATGTTCGCCCTTATACAAATACTCTGGCCACATTAATAAAATTACTGTCAGCTTTATTCGCGGATGCTATTGTTAACACAGCAGTTTAAAGACACCCATCTTTATTTTAATTTCTACTCAAAGTATGCGAGGTTAGGGCAAAAGGAATCTTGAATAAAATAAACTGGTTGCAATTTATTATCAACTCAGGTCATCCTGGTTTTGATGACATTTAGTCCGTGTAACCTTTCTAGTGATAAATTTAATCTTTGCAAACAAAGTGAACAAATGGTACGTTGTCTTTTAGTACAAACAACAGGTGTAACATTTCTTTGTATGTCCATGTTTTTCTAAGATGAATGGGACACAGTTGTATAACTACTTATAAATAGACCAACACACATCTTCAGCCGTTAATGTAGGAAATATTTTATTTCAATTTCGATAACTCATTATTATCATCTTCCGACCCCTGTTTAGTTGAGTACCATCACATAACCAGGATCCACGTAGACGTTCTAGTAGGCGTACCCACTCTTTATACCCGCTTAAAGAAGTTGTACTATCAGGTATTAACGCCTGAAGGTGAGTGTCAGATTTAAAACTGTAACTATAGTGGTGTGGTCTTTTGACTTGTCATTTGTTATAGATACGTTCTGTAGCTGGTAGCAGTTTGCGTGACGGAGCCCTTGTGTTAGTATATGCTAGAGAGCATTACATATTTGAGAAGTCATATTCCTATGAACTGAAAAACAAAGGCATAAAATACTATTTTGTAAACTTTTTAGTATCATATTATTAAATTCGGTATTCATTCAAGTCATGCCTCTGACGATGGACACTTATTCCGGTAATATAAAGTAACCAGTATCAACAAGCAGCTTATGTACACTAATTAATAAGGTAACATCATGTTAAAATCCAGACTTAGAAAGCAAAAAAAAAAAAAAAAAAAAAAAAAAAAATTAAAAAAAATAAAAAAAAATAAAAAAGATATAATTTCATTTATTTTTAGATGGAACAGGCCTATGGCTTCGACCCTGATAAAAGACGAAGCAGTTTCATAATGATAGTGTAAAAAGCGATTCAATATATTTAAAGATACTGAAGCAATGAAGGCATAAAACCGAAAACACAAACAAAAGCAATGTACATCGTGTTTCTTAGAACGAAGCTGTTGTTGAACTAAAAGAACCTCTTTCTCTAAGGACTCAGTTTCAGTAAACATTCGTTACTTCTTCTGTGTGCTGAATAATTGAAAGGCTCGTCCTGTTTACAGAAAGCAAGAAGTAGCGGGCTCTCTTAAGAGAGAGACTTTCTTGTGACAAAGTTACGTTATACTACTTCTAAAAACACGAAACTACGAACCTAGGGATCGTAGCACTAAAATATAAAGGAAACACTCGTGATATAAGAAGAAATAAACCTCAGAGCATAAACAATGCCAAAGCAATGTCCTAGAATATTATATTCGCTTTGCTGTTGAGTGTATGATGCTCAATGCAACGGTCCTCTGCAGTCCTGATATCTGACCAATATGTGACATGGTACACCTCAAAGGAATACGATAGAGACTCGCCTTACAAAAACGATGATGATAGTTCACTAATCCTAAACGGGCTAGTATCTTACAAGGAAACTATTGAGTACGTGGACGCGATTCAAGCCTTAGTAAAGCTCATCTGGAAGTATCGTGTTAACAATTATGACAGGGCGACAGTAAATGGGTTTCTTGGAGGTGCGGAGACCTACTTTCTATCAGATGCATGTATTACACTTGACAGAATGGACGTCGTTGATGCCCAAGAAAACTTCGAAACAACCTTTATATTGCACCATGAATACTGAATTAAAAATAGCGTGCCACAGTGATCACCAAGGCCCGCACCATCAAGATCGAAGATGAACTGCTTGGGAGTTACAAACCGTGAAGGACGTTCGGTTATGTAAACACTTCTAAAGAAAGCAAATAGAATCACGTTAGTGTTCTGAATCACTTGACTTTGATAGATTTCTGAAATTGCCTAAAATACACACTCAGCTACAACAAAATGTGTGGGACAATGCAATTCGTTACACCAGTAACCACTAGACTAATTTAATACACGGTGTTTCACTAAGTGAGTTTGCCTCTCTAACTTATGAAATAAAAGGTGACAGGAAATTTTAATGCGGTAGGTCAACACAAGAAATGTTACACTTTCTGCCTTGCTATGAACATAGTTTATTGTATCATTTTCCAAAGAGCTACACCACAAAGATATAATTTTTTAAATGGAGAAATAGTTTTTTCTATCGTGTATTGGATTCGTTTAAATCAGCTGCGGCCAAATCAATTTAAACTACATTCGTATCACTGTTAGTTTGGGAGCTACAACCCTTCAAAGTTCGGGGGGCGGAGGCTGCGATAGCGTAGCTAACTGGCCGAGTAGCTATCCCCTGGGACACGGCCCACTGTCTCATGACCACCAGCCAGTCAGCTACGCTGTCGTATCCTCCGCCCCCTAAACTTTGAAGGGTTGTAGCTCCCAAACTAACAGTGATACGAATGTAGTTTAAATTGATGTGGACGCAGCTGGTTTAAGCGAATCCAATACACGATAGGAAAAACTATTGTTCCGTTTAAAAAATTATATCTTTGTGGTGTAGCTCTTTTTTGAAAATGATACAATAAACTATGTTCATAGCTCCGCAGAAAGTGTAACATTTCTTGTGTTGACCTACGGCATTAAAATTTCCCGTCACCTATTATTTTATAAGTTATAGAGGCAAACACACTTAGTGAAACACCCTATACATAATTTTTTCTCGTGCCTATAAAACCTACTGCCGAAAGGACATCTTGTTCTACGGAAAGCTATTTGAGAGAGAGTTTCGCCTTTTTATGGAATATCGCCACAGTTTTGCGATTTGATTCGTGATTTCCTGTCAGAAACGACACACTACTTAGTAAATGACACAAAATAATCAAGTAAAACGAAGTAATATCTGGCGTTCCCCAGGGAAATGTTGTATAGCCCATACTGTTCCTTATATTATTTATAAACTATCTAGGAGACAATCTGAGTAGCTCTCTTCAACTGTTCGCGGATTATGCTATAGTTTATCGGGTGGTAGAGTCACCAGAAGATGAAAACCAACTGCTAAATAGTGTAGATAAGATGTCTGCATGGTGCAAAAATTGGTAATTCTCCGTAAACAATAAAAATTGTGTAGTCACCCATATGAGCAGTAAAAGAAATACGTTAAATTTAACTTACACCATAAGTAAGTCAAATCAACAGGCAGTAAAATCTACTAAATATTGATAATTACAATTACTAACAACTTACATTGCAAAAAAATACATAGAAAATATTGTAGAGAAGGCGAACCAAAGGCTACGTTTTATTGGCAAAACACGTAGACGATGCAACAGTTCTGGCAAAGAAACAGCCCAGACAACAACTGTGCGTTACATTTCGGAATATTGCTGCCCATTGTGGGAGAGAGCGTCACAGTTGTCGGTGGAAATTAGGAACAGAAAGGCGTTATTCGTTGCGGCGAGACTGATTTGTGAAATTCTTTAGCCAACTTGCTCTTTTGAATACGAATACATTTAGTCAGCACCCACCTACACAGGGAGAAATGATCATAACAAAATAAGAGAGATCGAATCGAAAACGGAGAGAATGGAACGGTTGAGTTAGTTTATGAAAGTGTTTCGATCAATCCACTGGCAGGTATTTAAATGTGATTAGCGAAGTATTTACGTAGATGTTCATCATTGTACAAACTACTGAGATCTCTGTGCTGTGGAGTATTTCGATGTTTATGGTGCACGTTAACTGATTGTTTTTAACATTTCTTGGATACCGACGTTCATTTTGTAATGTGTAATACATTTATCAACAAACGTTTCCTCTCTGAACCTCTCAGACACTGAGGCAAATAGTAGCAGCTAATATGATTCCTGCCTTGATTATTATTAGCCGGCCGCGGTGGCCGAGGGGACTAAGGCGCTCCAGTCACGGTCTGCACGGCCGCTACGGTCGGGGGTTCGAATACCCCCTCGGGCATGGATATTTGTGCCGTCCTAGTTCGTAAGTAGTTAATAAGTAGTTTGTAAGTTTAGGGACTGATGACCCCGTAGTTAAGTCCCATAGACTATACAAACATTTGAACATTTGATTATTATTACAGGAGTTTCTATTGATCGTCACTGGAGACACTTGAGACGTCGCAGTCAATGGTTTCCTAGTCAGATAGTGGTCAAAGAACACTTTTCCATACAATGCGACCAACTCTGCTGAAAATTTATCATGTTTAAGGCAAAATAGATCATCAAAATTTTCCAAAACGATTGATCCAGTTCTACAGAAATACGATGGGAAGTGTATATTACACTGTACCTGGTATTGACGAGGCTGTGAATGTTGCGTATCTCGGCGATGCGCATAGGCGTATTGTAGGTGCAACTACAGCGTAGGTTATCAGTGGAGAGACCTGATAAACGTGTTGTTCCTGAAGGGAAGTAACAACCTTTTTTTGTAGTTGCAGGAGCAACTGACTTTTCTCACAATGTAAGGTAAGCTAATGTACCCTCGTCAGTTGTTACTTACTGCGAACCGCTAAAAGCAACGGGAAATTACAGTCGCTAGTTTCGCCGAGGACATGGATCTTTACAGTATTGATACTTGATGATGGCGTCCTCTTTGATAGAATATTCGTGCGGTAAAACATTCCCCCATTAGGATCTCTGGATGGTGACTAGTTACAAAGATGACATTACCAGGAAAATAAAAACTTTCTACCAATCAGAATGTGCGATTTTCTATCTATTAATCGGGTAGATACGTTAGGTAATATGAAAAGGAAAATGGATAGGTTGAAGTCTAATATAATGGGGATTACTGAGGTTTGGTGGCAGGATGAACTGGATTTATGGTCAGTTGACAACAGTGTTAGAAATACTAAATGTGTTGGAGGTATCGGAGGAGTGGTTCTAATAGTGAATAAGAAAATAATGATGCTACTGTGAACAGAATAGTGAACGCATTATAATAACAGATACACTTGCAGCAAACACCCACCAAAGTAGCACAAGACTATATGCCAACCAACTCTGACAATATGAGGAACATGCGTAATTTGGTAAAGGAACTTATTCGCTGTTAAGGGAGAAGAAAACTTCACTGTGATGCGGTACTTTAATTCGGTAACATATCGACTGGAGAAAAGACGGAAGGAAGCTTAGGATTTAAAGTCCCATCAACAGCGTGGCCATTAGAGACGGAGCTTACACTCGGGATTTTCGGAGAAGGATGTGCACTTTGAAAGGAACCATTCTGGCATTTGCCTGGAGTGATTTAGGGAAATCATGGAAAACATAAATCAGAATGGCCGGAGGTGGATTTGAAACACCATCCTCCCGAATGCGAGTCCACTAGGCCACCTCGCTCGATGAGCGGAGAACAGTTACGCATGAAGAAGTCGCCTGGCAAATTTGCAGGGAGCACAATTTTATCAACATATACTCTGGGTTTAAGAGTGATAAAAGATTATATATGTGGAAGAGAAATGAAGATTTCACATTGGTTTCATGAAATAGATTTCTTAATCAAGTTTTAAACTGTGAGACATATCCTTGGCACATATAGACTCTGACACAACTGATTGGTTATGAACTGTAGATTAAAACTTAAAAAAAAAATACTTTTAAAACGTGGAAAAGTAAGAAGATGTAATCATGATAATTTGAAAGAACCTGAAGTTGCAGAGAATTTTACACCGAGCATCGAGCAATGGTTGACTGAAACGGAATAAATAAATACAGTTTGGGGAGTTTTGAAGGATGAAATAGTGAAGGCAGCAGAGGATTCAACAAAGATTAAGTGAAAAAAAACGTGTATAATACAGGAGATTTTGAACTGAAAGGAGAAGACACAAAAATAAAGTAATTAGAAAGGCAAAAGGAAGTACAGGCGGCTACAAAATTAGTTCTTCAGGAATTGCATAGTGACTAAGAAACAGTGACAAGAGGACAAATTGAAGTCCGTCTAAGAATGTATGAGTAGGAAAAAGATAGATAACGGTTACGGCAAAATAATATGTTTGGAGACCAGTCGTATGAATATCAAGAGATCAGATGGAAACCCAGTACTAAGCAAAGAAGTAAAAGCTAAAAGGTTGAAAGTCCATTAGTACCCATACAAAGGAAATGAAGACAGTATTGTAGAAACAAAAGCGGAAACAAATGACAGGAGATACGATACTTGGATACAGTGAAGCGTCAGATCTGAGTCGAAACAAGGCACCTGGATCATATTCCCTCTGCACTGCTGATCCAACAATCACAACACTATTCCAACAAGTGTTCAAAATGTATGAGGCAAATTAAATACCGTTAGACTTCAATGAAAATGCAATAACTCCAATTACGAAGAAGTCATTTACAGACAAATGTAAAAATTAGAGAACTCTCAGTTTGCGATTTACATTAAAAGAAATGAAAATCTTGTACTGTACGACATCAGCAAAGATCAGTCTGGATTACGGAGAAATGTAAGCAATATTTACGTCTTATCTCAGAAGGTAAAAAAACCTACATTTATAACTTTTGTATGTTTGGAGATATCTTTAAGAATTTTTACTGTTATACACTCTTTTAAATTGTGAAGGTAGTATGGGTAATATAATACAGCAACCACAGAGGTATGAATCGAAGGTCATGAAAGGATCGCTATGGTCTGGGAGGGAGTTAAACAGAGTCGCAGTCTGTCTCTCATGCTTCTAATTTCGTACACAGAGCTAGATGTGAAGAAAAACAAGGAAAAGTTACAAGAAGGAATTAATGTTCAGGAAAAAGCAATAAAATTATGCTGTTTGTCGATGTTATTTTAATATCAAGAACCTTATATGAAATCTGAATGAAATAGACAGGGTGACCGTGCAAAGGTAGCATAATCATTAGTTTCTGAATTGGAGGCTGGAATGGGTGGTTTCCAGGACAGGGAGTGGTCGAGGGTAAGGCCTATGTATCTGAGGGTTTTGGTTTGTGGGTTTGGGCGGTCATGGAGTCTGAAGTAGAGGTTGCAGTGATGGAAGGATGGGGTGATCTGAACTATGATGATTGCCTGGGATTTAGTGGGGTTTTCGGTAAGAAGTCACTGGTTACACCTGGTGCAGAATTCGGAGAGATGGGATTGAAGGTGTTGGGATCTGCCAAGGGAGGGGGCAAGGGTGAGGTAGGTGGTGTCGTCAGAGGAGGTGGACAGGAGGCTTGGGTTACGGCATGTCTGCCGAATATATAAGGTAGAGGAGGGGAGAGAGGACAGAGTCCTAGGGCACACTTGTGGAGATGTATGACAAATGGAACTTGGAATTATTGACAATAACATAGGATGCGTGGCAGGTGACAAAGGATGCAATGAATTGGACATATTTTACAGGAAGGATATAGAGTTAGAATTTCAAAAGGAGACCGAAATAACATACGCTGTCGTAGGCCTTCTCGATGTGAGGGGAAACGAGGATAGCGGCGCGATGGGAGTTCATCTGCGTGGAAAGGAAGTTCGTAAGGTGCAGGAGTTGGTCATCGACAGAGAAGGAAGGTTGGAATCCACATAGGGAAAGGGGAAGGACCACTGGTGTTGATGCGAGACAGGATTGTTTCCAAGTCCTTGCTGAACACCGAGGTGAGGATGATAGGACGAAAGGATGAGGCATCAGAGGGTGGCTTGCTGGGTTTAAGAAATAAGAGGATACAGGTTTTCCACAGGTCGTGGAAGAAACTGGTGTGTAGGATAACGGTATAGAGCTGTACGGCAAGGGCTGTATGGAAAGAATGGGGGCAGGCTCGAAGGTGCCTGTAGGTCAGGCAGTCGTGAGGAGTGTTGTTTCGATGCAGAGGGCTGTGATCAGAGTGGGATACTGTCCAAGTACTGAAATCCAGGGGGCATGCCATGGGATGGAAGTTTTGCTTCACTCATTGACGCCCAGGAAGAGGGAGTAATCAAACCTGGGATTGTCAGGGTGGCAACGTGCTTTGCCTTAATAGCATTGTCAGGGAAAGGAAGGTCATTATAGAAAATCGGGTACTGGTGGCTGGAGTAAGTGCCAGTAATGTAGTGGAAGGCTTGCCAGTACTTCAAGGAGTTGTGTGGGAGACAAACCTTAAGACGGCATGTCTGGCGCCAGTCCTGGCATCTTTTCGTGTTCAATAAGTTTTGGATGTGATGTTAGATTTGCTGGTGGTGGCGGAGTGTGTCCCAGTCATGGAACAGTAGCAAGGATCGGTAGAGGCGACAGGATTCTCAGAGAAAGGCCTGTGGAGGTAAGGATGGATTTCTTAGGGATGTGGGACTGGACAGTGTTACCAATGGTCTGATCTAGGAAGGATGCAGTATGGTCGATATCGGCGGGGGTACAGACGGGCAAGGGGTGGCTGGCGACCTGGATGTGTATTGAACAAAAGTAGGCATCCCAATCAGTGGAGGCGTAATCATGGACTATCTTAGGAGAGGGCTCGGGACGGGGAGCTAGAGCCCGTCGGATGTGGGGGTCAAAGGTGAGGAGCACATGGGCATGGTCACTACCAGTGAGATCGAGGACTTACGTCTGCAGGCGGCCCAGGAGGTTAGGTGAGGCGAGGACGACATCCGCGGTGCTATTGCTCTACAGGCGAGTGGGTTTCAGGATGGGAACGGAGTCGCCACGGAGCTGGGAGACAAACTGACGGCACCGCCGGAAGTCGGCGGCAGAATGGGAAGAGAGGTTCAGGACGGCAGCAACCACATAGGTTGTCAAGGATAGGTCTATGTAGGATAGCACATCATAGGGGAGGGGTGCAAGGGTGACAGTGACGGAGGGGAGAAAGAGATTGAGGATGAGGTATTTGGTACAATCATTGAGGAGAGGTTGTGGCTGGACCTGGTGGTGGCAGAGGTAGCCGGCCATGGTTGAGTAGCCGAGCGGTCTAAGGCGCCTCGCTGCGGAGCACGCGTTTGCTCGCCATAGGAGGTTCGAGTCCTCCCTTGGGCATGGGTGTGTGTGTTGTCCTTAGGGTAGTTTACCTTAGTTTAAATAGTCCGTAAGCTAAGGACTGTCCGATAGATTTACAAACATTTGAATCTTTGTCAGAGGTAGCCGATCGACACTCAGCCTCTGGCAAGGGGAGAGGGTCCATCTGTGCGGTTGATGGTATAGGGAGCAATGCTGATGGAGTGTTGGGGTTGGAGGAAGATTTCATTGAGGAGGAAGGCCTCCACACGGTGATGGGAGAGGAGATGCATAAACAGAGGTTAGTTGGTGGGTAGGAAACTGATGTTATGTTAAAGGATGGTACAGGAGGGGCGTGCCATGTGTAGCAGCATGAGTGGGGAGGGACTAAAGGGGCGTTGGGAAATTGGTTAATGGTGTGCTCTATACGAGGGTAACATTACTGGAGAAGGTGAAATGGGAGTGCTTACTGGAGAAGGTGGCTATGGTTTCAAGCTGGAAAACTGAACAGGCAGCTAGGCGATCTGCTGGAGGGTGTGGTGACTTTGGAAGGGGTACCCTAGTAACCTAGTAACAAAACAGATGACGTCCTCCACAGAAGGACAGGCCAGAGGGAATTGGTGGGGTGGATGGAATGATCAATGGAATTGATGGGGACAGTCAGCTCGGATTGAAGGGGGTGAGGCGAGCCTGAAACTTATAGGTGGGATGGGGGACACCAAAGGTGTTGCAGGTAGTGGTGGAGGCGAGGTTGGGACACTGTTTCAGGAATTGCGCCGACTTACAGTGGGGGCAGTTGAGGGTGGTTGTGGCATTTTTCGGTTAGGTGATCGTTGTAGAGGAGACATCGCCCACAACGATAGGAGTGGGGAGGGTAGTGGGAGGGATCCACCTTGTAGTGGCGATATTAAATGTACATCCCTTGGTGATGAGGTGGTTGATAGAGGATGCATACTCCGTGAAAATCTGCATCAAATAGGTGGGGCCAGAGACGTTTTGGATCCGCTTGGCGGATTGCATGGAGATGTCAGGACGGGAGTTGAGCTGCTTCAACACCTCAGCCTCCAAGATCACCGAGGTTAGCTTGGTATTCACAGTGGTGAGGGTGGGCGGACGTCATGGGGGCCAGATAGGAAGTATTTATGGATTTCAAGGGAGAGGGCATGATTATATAAGAATTTGGGGTCGGGGTGGGAGAGAACGTAGGTGAACACTTGGAGAAGGGGGGGGGAGTTCATGGCGATGGAGGAAGTGGACGAAGGAGCGGAGGCTGTGGTGGATGGGGCTTTCTTGGGAGCGCCATGGGCAAGCTCAGTGCTGGACTGCTTGGAGGCGACTTTTCTTGTGGTGGCGCAGGATGTGGAAAGAGCAGAGTGTGGTAAGGGGATGCAGGTGCTAGAGATGTGGCAAAGAGTGGGGTCGGCCTGTGCCCGGTGTTCCGGATTGGGGGATGGCAGAGACTCAGCTCCCATGGCTCGGTGGGGGAGTGGGGGATAGAACTGCAAATACGTGACTGGCGGTGGAGGAGGGGGTAGGGAGGAGACAGGTAGTGAGGGAGAAAGCTGATTGGGGACGGTAGTGGGGGAAGGAAGGCAGTGGCTAACAGCAGGACAGAGAGGGGAATAGGAGACTGGGGGATGGAGTGACTCCAGGATGTGGTTGTTGAGTCCTGTGAGGGAGTTGTATTAAACTGCAGTAGTGGTGGAGGTGACGTTTGGACTGGTGGTCATGGTGTGGGACTAACAAATGTAAGAAAAGGGGAAAGGGGCGTACGAAGAAAACGGTCGGCGAAAGGTCTGGACGATCTCGAAGATCTCAATGACGTCGTCGATGGCCGGGGAGGCGGCGGCTCGAAGCGAATGGCTCTGATCCTCTGCCGGTGGGCGGCGGTCCTTGGCCCAGGGGTCCAGGTCAAGGCTGCAGCTGCAGGCAGGGGAACGGGGAGCGGCATCGACGGTCCAGGGAAGACGGGAGGCGCGCCAGTCGGCCGCTGCGGCGGGCAGGGCTGGGAAGCACCCAGCAGAGTTGCCGGCGACCCGGAGAGGGGACAGCGATCCAGCGGCAATCGGGGGAGCGTCGTCCGGCAGGGGCTGCAGCAGGGCGTCGGCGTCCACACAGCGTCCACTCGACGAAACGGTCCGACCTGGACCCAGCAATGAGGAGACATTACCTGCAAGCGAAAGCTGTAGGCTCAAATGTTCAAATGTTTGTTAAGCTTATGGGACTTAACTACGGCGTCATCAGTCCCTAAACTTACAAACTACTTACCAACTACCTTATACTAAGGACGGCACAAATATCCATACCCGAGGGGGTATTCGAACCCCCGACCATGCAGACCGTGACTGGAGTGCCTCAGTCCCCTCGGCCACCGCGGTCGGCAAGCTGTAGGCAATGCCTTAAGCAGGCGGGAAGCAATATTGTGAGCCGTATGTTTGTGAATATTACAGCGCCATCTATCACAAAGTGACAAAAGTGTTCCAAATAAAAAATATATATATTTATTTACATACTAGACGAATATATAATAAAATACCTATTTAAAAAATATGCAGTTGATATCCGTTTGACCTATGGCAGCACCATCTAGCGGACCAGCCATAATGTCATCTGTTTGTTTCGTTTGGTGCTTATTTTGTGAGATATTTGGTCTGGTCACTATCAATGAACCACTCTGTACACATTTCAACTATGCCGGCCGCGGTGGCCGAGGGAACTGAGGCGCTCCAGTCACGGTCTGCACGGACAATACGGTCGGGGGTTCGAATCCCCCCTCGGGCATGGATATTTGTGCCGTCCTTAGTCTTAGCTAGTTCATAAGTAGTTTGTAAGCTTAGGGACTAATGACCCCGTAGTTAAGTCCCATAAGTTCTACAAACATTTGAACATTTCCACTATAACTCAAACTGTTGGTCACCAACGAATGTTCAGCTTCAAATCAACAAACATCCAGATACTAAGCACAACGAAGATCTGTACCGATATATTACATGCAGTCTGCAACGTATAATAGTCAAATAAATATTAGGATCCTTTAGCTTTTCACTTAAATTATACATTTTGTCATTTTCTTGCTTTATACATCTCATACATAATGATAAAACATATACAATGAATTTGAAGACATCCTGTTTTCCATACTTCAAGTTACCATGTTTATTCATTCCACAGTAACCTTATTTACAAAGAGTGTTCACGCCAGCTGCGCGCTCCCGCCGCCGGTATGATCGCCGACTTCCGGAGTGGCACTATAAAAGGTACTATTATAAATAGCAAATTTATTAGTTTAGCTGAATGAATGAGAGCTTTGTATGGGTGAGACATTTTCACGAAAATTTTGTTTGAAGATATCGGTTTCCGTTACAAAAATATAGACGGGCGCAAAATCGTGTTAGAAAAGGGCGCTGATACGTCTAGAATAAACGTGGGTTAATGCTCGGCGGATGACACTCCAAGCTGTAGAGGCCGTCGAGCGACAGTAGTTTCGATCCGAGTGCACATGTAGTAACTCGCTCCATACGGACGTGCGATTACCTTGAATACGTAGACCACACACGATTGTTGAGTCGTTCACGATCCTCTTAAAACAGATGCAATGCTCCACATCGGTCAGTGATAATGAACGGAATCTAGTTACAACGACGTTATGGTGGAGTGGTTACAAGCGCGAAATGAAATACGGCTGAAGACTCTGACCCCACATCACTGCCACCTTAATCTCATTGACGTATTATGGAGTAGTGACTACACATACAGAACAACAACAATTCCTTTTTAATGACATAGGTGGAAATACTCCTGCCTGAAACACTTACGAGTGTGGACGCAGATTCGTGGAAGAAAATAGTCCAAGTTCTCGGAAAACACACTCTAGCGGCACAGACGATAGAAGCATCATCGAAGGCAATGAACACTTAACGGTGGAGGCTGTTTTGGTAATAATTGCGACAACAGTCACGGTGGGGGAGTGCGACATTGTCTCCTTGACTATAATAATACCTTATTACCTACAGCAAGCACCGATTAGCTCGTTGTCCTTGGGTGGTGGCGGAATTAAGGAAAGTAAGAAGGACTTGGTAAGAAGAGAGGGTCGTGAAAGGACAAATGCGTTTGTACTCAGTTTCCGTACTGCCAACATAAAAATGGTACCTGATGCCTGCGCGAGTTACTGATCAAACACTACGACGTAAACAGGGCAGAGAAGTCACATGGATTCACAAGCTTCATGCTCTGGTTACTGAAGGAGAAGGAAGCAAGGGCAGACGAATTTCTGGCGCCGGACAGCATTTTACCCAATGTCGCGGTATTGCATTATGTTTGCCAATCATGTATATTCTGTGATATCCCGTATTTTAACTTAATTTGGACAAAAATCCCGGATAGGGTATATTTCAATACGTATCCATTATTCTAATAACTGTCGCCATTTATTCTTTCAATAGAGATGATCTTTACTCTGATGATCTTTGTCCCCTCATTTCCTTTAATTGTTTAAAAATTGAGTTAGCAATGACAGTAACAACACAAATACTATTTAATATTCATAGAATATATAACATCAACTGCGATTGGGCAAAGCTGAAAATGTGTACCCAGCCGGGATTCGAACCCGGGTCTCCTGCTTTCTAGGCAGTTGGGCTGACCCCTACACCACTGGGGACAGCCCTTACTCTTACGGGAATTAGTTCATAACTACGAGTTTGAGTACTGTGGGCAGGGCGAAGCTGAGAATTTGTATCTGACGGGAGGCGTGCTTACGTAGTCCTTGCAGGTGCGGTGATCTCTGTGTCCCCAGATATTCGAGTCGCAGCCGTGGAGCAAGGAGGACGTGCGGCGGCAGCGCTTACGTTCTGCTGTAAACAACGGCTGTGCCGCTGATTCTGAGGTTAGTGTGACCACGACATTTGTGATTGTGGCTTCAGTTATGAACGTTTCTAAGACAAAATGAACACGATCGAACAGCTGAGGAAAGTTATGATCAAATTTACATTTGATAGAAGTTTCGTAAGACCAAAAGCTTTCGAAATTAAGCGGTGGTTTGAGGAAAATGTTAAGATAAATGGCGACGACGTAGTAGGAGTACATTTATCCTTTGTATCCAATGCAGTATATATAAAGATGCAGAGTCCGGAATTATGCTGTGCTATTGTAGATAATTGCGGTGGTGTCATTAAGTTTAATCATTCTGATGGGGAAGTAAGTGACGTTCTAGTCTCACATGCAGGGTTAAGTATCAGGACCTTACGTGTCTTTGAACCACCCTTCGAGACTCCGGTCGAAGAAATTAACCGTGTTCTCAGTCCGTACGGAAGAATTGTTTCGAATATCGCCGAAAAATGGTCGGAGGCTTACATGTTTCCTGTGTTGAACGGCGTCCGCCAAA
Organism: Locusta migratoria; assembly: GCA_026315105.1. NCBI lineage: Eukaryota > Metazoa > Arthropoda > Insecta > Orthoptera > Acrididae > Locusta > Locusta migratoria. Next base: position 326,171,531 of record CM048748.1, read on the forward strand.
TCAAAATAGAATTGCAACGGCATATTCCCTCATATATATATGTGTGTGGGTACCGTGCACTTGTGCAATACGATTGCCAACCTAGAACATGTGCCTTATGCAATTCTACGACGCACGTTCGGGACGAATGTAGCAGAAGGCGTGTCCCGCAGCTACCAAACGGAGAGGCGGCTGTCCCCGGCCAGGCAGTCAGCCTCAAGTTGACGTACGCCGCCGCTGCCGCCGCCGCCGCTTACCCGCGCGGGCCCGCAGAGCTGTCAACAAAGGCGCAGGACGGAAATACTGTAGCGGTACCCGGAAATGTCGTTGAATTAAGCAGTAGTGCCGACGTCGGCGGAACTGGTGTAAGTTCTCCCAATACGGAAATAAATGAAGGACCGAATATGACAGAACGTTTCCCACTTGAGTCGGCAACCGCAGAATCCGATATCGCGCTGCGCTCTTCAGTTCTGCATCATGAAGAGCCAGCGAGTTCTGATATGATGGTGATGGATATAGACCAAATAATAGACAAACAACCGGAAAAGGAGATTCCCAAAAAAGAAAATACGTCAAAAACAGGAAACGGTCAGAAAGTAATTAGTCAAGCACACGATAACGACCCACAAACAGGCAAAGAGAGAGAAGCAAAGCTCAGCAATAGCGCAGAGAAAAAAAATATCTCTGAGATTCAACATGACTCTCACAAAAGAAACTCAGACGAAAAGGCAGAGCAGATGTCGACTGAGAAATCCTCAACTGACTCTGCAGAAAGATCACCTGATGTGTCTTCGGGGGAACCCCAAAACGGAAGAAAAATAAAAAAAACGCAGAATAGCACACGAAGCGGCAGAGAATATTGCTCCTGCGCTAAAGGAAAAATTGAGAACCATCCAAGAACGAGAAAAGAAGAAGGTAGTTTGTACTACTGAGGGGGCCAGTCAGCAAGCTTCAGGAAACAGAAGCCAAGTTAATCTGGACATTTTATCAATAAATGCCACTGCCAACAAAACGTTGGATCAATCACTAAATAAAAGCAATTCCGCGGCAAAATTGAACTGGGCAGAAGACAAAGAGGAACTAACGGACCAAGATATGGAAGAAGAACCGTCACAAGACGAAGACATTTTTTATTAAAAGCGTGGCAGAAACTTTAATGGGAACCTTTATTAGAGACAAATGAAAAAATAATCGGCAAGAAAGAAATTAGAAAAAAAGAAATAAGAAAGACAGACATACCTAGTCCTTTAAGAATTTTAAAAAATTAGTTATCTACCATATCTTACATGCTGCAAACATACAATGTAACTATATTAAATATTAACAAAATCCAAAATGCAACCAAAGTGGCTGCTCTTAAAGATTTTTTATATCAGTCAGCCACTGCTATAGCATTGTTGCAGGAGGTATACATTAGGGATCTTTATGTTACAGGCTACAAAGAAATTTTAAACGTAGCTCTTGAGCACAGTTGCGGGACAGCCATCCTTGTCAAGGAAGGAATTGAACTGCGAGACGTCAAATTTTTAGAATCTGGTAGGGGCATTAGATGTAAAATTTTAAATAAAACTTTTATCAACGTTTATGCCCCATCTGGCAACAATGCCAGACAAGATAGGGCCAAGTTTTATAAAAGTAATATTTTAGCCTTACTTTATGACAATCCTGCTGACGTTTTAATTGGTGGAGACTGGAACTGCGTTTTACATGAAAAGGACCAGCGCCCAAATTTTAATAAATCCAGGGAACTTGATGGGTTAGTCCAGAACATGAACTGGAAAGACGCGTTGGAGGTAAAATATCCCACTATGGTCAGGTTTACTTATATAACAAAAAAATCTCAGAGTAGGATTGACAGAATTTATGTTTCGGCTAACTTAGAGAACTATGTAGTTGGTATCGAAGTTATACCCACCATCTTCTCCGATCACCTGGGAGTAAGATGCAGTGTCAATTTAAGTAAACAGAACACATATTGGGCTAGGCCCGTATGGAAGTTAAATGTAAGCATGTTGGCAGAAAACGACTTAGCTGACCAACTTGCACGGACCTGGCAGGGCTCCTTAAGAAAACGTCATAAATATTGAATGGTGGACTGTTGATGCGAAGAAAAAGTTACGAGCCTCATTAATAGCGTATGGTAAAGAACGAGCGAGGTGGATGAGAAACACAATAGAATTCTACTACACATGTCTTCGCGAGCTCTACGAGCAACCGTTGATACAGGACGTAATAATGCAGATAAACAGAACTAAGGCACATCTAATTAAAATCAAAAGTCAAGAGATTGCAGGTCTCCAAATCAAATCACATACACAAACTGTTGTGGAGAAGAAATTTTATTGAATGTCTCAGAGCCGAGGATAACAAACTCTTGACAAATCAAAAAGACATTTTAGACTAGGCTTATAGATTTTATAGAACCCTCTACAATGATCAGCAGGTACAGGAGAACTTTGTAACAGAATTTTTATCCCAATCGGGACTTGGTAACATAATATCAGAGGAGGATAACAGAGAAATCTGTGAAGAAACAACAGAAGAAGAAGTTTTAGAGATATTAAAATCCTCCCCCCAGAAAAAATCACCAGAACCAGACGGATTGCCCCTAGAATTTTACAAAACCTATTGGCATCTCATAGGTAGCGAATTCATTGAAATTATAAAGGAAATAATGAACGGTGAGGCTGTCCCAACAGATTTTAAACAATGTTTAACTGTCCTGCTTCCAAAAGGTAGGACTTCGGAAATAAATTACATAAAGAAAATGAGACCAATAACCCTAATGAATTCGGATTATAAATTAATAGCACGGGTTATCAAAGACAGATTTAGACCAGTCTTAGAAAAAATACTAGGTGGCCACCAGACATGTCTCCCTGGGCGTAGTATATTTAAAACTTTGAGTGAGTTTAGGGATGTCATTTCTATATTTTCCAACACACCAGCACATGGCGGGCTTTTATTTATAGACTTTGAGAAAGCCTTTGACAGGGTTAATCACGAATACCTTTTTAAAAATTTGACATACATGGGATTAAATGAAAATACTGTGAACGTTTTAAAAAACATTTTAAAAGGGATAAATTCGAAGATATCCATCAATGGAAAATACACCAAGGACATTAAAATTGATAACGGAGTTCCTCAGGGAAGCCCTTTATGTATGATGTTCTTTGTTATAGCTTTGGAACCCTTTTTACGTAGATTAAATGACGCACTTGAGGGAATATCCGTATCAGGAAGGAAAATAGTCACCAACGCGTATGCGGATGATGTTGGAGTGATTATAAGAAGTGACGAAGACGTTATCAGAACAACAGAACACCTCCAGTTTTATTGCTACGCAACAGGGGCAAAAATAAACAAGACGAAGAGTGCGTTCCTGAACCTGAATGGTCTAACAGCTGTACAGATTGCTTGGGCGAAATGTGACGAATCTCACACTGCCCTAGGTATAACGCTATATAGTTGTCCTCTCCGCACTTCAACCTCTAACTGGAAAAAGATATTATATAAGATTATAGGCACCCTCATCTTGAATTACTTAAGGGATCTAAATATAAAGCAAAAAATTAAAATAATAAATTGCGCTATTCTTTCAAAAGCGATATATGTAGGACAACTTCTGCCGGTACCAAAGGAAATAGCGAAATCTATTATGTCAACGGTCTGCCGTTACAACTGGAAAGGAGAGATCTTTAGAGTGGCAATCGGGACAACGACCTTAAAACAAGAAGACGGAGGATTAGGACTTACAGACATCCAGAAGAAAACCACTGCTTTGTTCCTAAAGAGATCCCTACAACTCATCGAAAGCCACCCTGATAGCGTAACAGCTAAATTATTCAATCCCTTTAAACCCGAAAGCTTGCAGCCACCAGTAAATATTGGTAACATAGACTACAATTTTAGACACATCATTTTATATTATTTAGAACTGAGTTACATGACATGTATAATGCAGGATAAAAGCAAGAGAAACTGCCATTATATGGTCACGAAACTAAACTCAAAGAAGAACCAAAACAAAATGCAAGTAAAATTTCCAAATAAGAACTGGAAAAATATTTGGCGAAATATAAATTATAAATTACTTCCTACAGAGACGCAGGTAGCATGGTATAGAGTCATAAACAATATTGTAGGTACTAATGAGAAACTATTTTCCATAGGTCTCAGTGAAGCAAACAAATGCACGAACTGTAATGAAATTGACACATTGAACCATCGTTTCTTCTGTAAAGGATATAGAGAAATATGGCAGGAACTCAAACACCAGGTTTCATTGCTTAAGCGTACTGATGGGTGAGAAATTGATTTAAATTATATATTCTTCCCAGAAAACGTTTCGTTTCCTCCACAGAAAAACAACGTCATACTATGGTTGTTTGCCCACTATATATGGTACGTCATAAACAAGAAAGGAAAAGATGAAATACAGGAGTATAGAGAATTTATACGAGGAGAATATTACAAAATATGTCGTAAGAAAGATCATAAAAAATTTTTGGCAACATGATGAGAATCGTGTTCGAGAAACAAGGAATAGGGTAAGAACCTAAACTCAAAGGCAATGAGATAAAAACTTGCTAAAGTAGGGGACTGCTGTTGAGGGCGAAGTACGGTGGGGACTTCGTGGGCCCCGCGGCCGCTACGGTAACCGTGAAGGCCTCAACAGAACCCTGAAACGGCAGTTTTTACCTCAATAAAAGGTTATGAATAACACAACAAACTTAGTTGCTGCACTTAAATTATTATTCTGAAAAAAAGAAGATTTTTGTACTTATCATTATAATTTTTTTTTTTTTAGTTCAGATGTCCAAGGAAAGGGCATCATCACTAAACAGAAGAAGAGGGATTTTTTTTCAAGTGTCCAATGAACAGGGTAGACAGAGTAGAGCAGTACTTGCAACTGCTACCATTTAGCTTCAAAAAATTTCTTTTTTTATATTTCTTCCTTAAGAAAAAGTGTTTTTTTATTTTTTTTCCACTACTATGCCAATGGAGGCGAATAAAAAAAATTAAAAAAAAAATAAAAATAAGAAAAAAAGGAATCCAAAATACAGGGTTCGACCGAAGAAGGCCTTTATTTGATTTGATTTGATTTTTTACAAAAATGGTAGCATCGAAGAAAGAGTAAAGCAAAAGAAGCTCGCCGTGGAAGGCACGTCTTGGAGAACGAAAGGATGGGCTGTGAGGGGAGGGGAGGAGGCCAAAAAAAAAAAGTGGTGTAGGGGTTAGCGCAACTGCCTAGAAAGCAGGAGACCCGGGTTCGAATCCCGGCTGGGTACACATTTTCAGCTTTGCCCAATCGCAGTTGATGTCATATATTCTATGAATATTAAATAATAACAACTGCAGGATCAGAAGTGACGTCTGTACTCTCGGAACAGACGCCACATGTATACAAATACTATTATTTACCATATGTTACTCTGTGCAAGTAGTAAATTTTAGTTCCCATAATGTGCATGTGATGCGTGCCTTTTTTAATTCTCCTTTATCTTGTCCTTGTGAAACATTTTTCGATGCAAACTAGCACGATAAAACAGCGATTTGCTTATTTCAGAAATTGTTGCAAAACTTATCAAGATTCATTATCTCCGTTTATTCCATTACCATAGTAAGTTCCCTCTTTACTCTTTACGGAAATTACTGTCTTACTTTACGCCGTATTTTTATAGTTCTCCTGATAGTGCGTAGTACATTTTGACAAATAAATCTAATTTATCCGCTGTCAGTACGCCGCGCTTGTGCTTTACTGTCGCTGGTTTTTCTACAGGTGGGCCTACTGCAATTACATCTGATGAGCTTACCGTTTCACGAAGCGAAGTCGTCTCCGGCCGAGTTTCGAACGCTGAGGGTGTTTATCGACTATCGTTGGCTCCTATCAAGTTTGAGTGGGTGATCCTCCTGTGACACGATGCTGAAACCCTTGCTGCCGTAACTTACCAATTCATGTAAATAACTTGAATGGTGCCATTACATCTTAGGAAGTCGCCGTGTTTCACGATGCTAGGTCATCGGCGTGCTGTTTGGCTGCCAGCTGTCACCTCGTATGGCGTAAGAGTCACTCCAACTGCTCGCATTGTCGTGTCGCCTGCTTGGCCGCCATTGCCACCGTTCGGCAGGGAGACCTTAGGTTAACCCCAATCGTACTAATCTGTGACGTCATTATGACATATACTTGTTCCATAGACTTACTAAATAAAAACTAGACCGCTCGCTGGCGCTAGTGTTGCGTCCCCCTCGGGCATGGATATTTGTGCCGTCTTTAGTCTTAGCTAGTTCATAAGTAGTTTGTAAGCTTAGGGACTGATGACCCCGTAGTTAAGACCCATAAGTTGTACAAACATTTGAACATTAGAAGTTATTTAAAAGTGGTTCACCAGTAGGTAAGTATTATATTACTTCATCTTATTGCATTTGACCTGTTTATTGACTTCGTTTTATCTCATCTGTTTACTCAGTGGAGCACCACAGATAACGTAACATTCTGAGACAAATTTATATGCGCATTTTACATAAAAATAGTTAACACAATAGTACTATTTCTATAACACTTGCCGGAAACCTTAATATATTATTAAGATGGAGTATCGTCATGAAAGGGGTATTATTACTGAAGAGGAATGAAAGTGGTCTCCAGTTGATATTTTCATTGCAATTTTAGAAACGCCAGTTATTTTCATACCGTGTATTTATACATATCTTACAAAAAGTAGTTAATAATTACCTCTCATAATATTAAAAATATGCTGGGTGTGTGTGTAGTCCAATTTTTTGCAACATTTTACATTGCATTGCGTGAAAGTCATATTTTTGCACTATAAAGTAATTCGAACAACGAGGAAAACCGCAGTACAAACATTCCAGTATGGATACAATCACACATTTCTTCTGCGTATGTGCCTTAATTGAAGATGTTCTTTGGTGGCACCTATAAGTTATAGTTGACTTTTAAGTTTTACTCTCTGCTTAAACGATGGTAGAGTTATTTTTAATTCTTCATTAAATGTGCCATTGTTTTTCTACGCATTTTATTCTGAATGGTACGTAGTTTGTTGTAACAGATGGTGAATGTGTTTTGCATAATTAATAATATTCGTGTGTTCCATAATTAATTTGTAAGTGATCCAGAGTAATAACTCATTTCCACGACAGAGTATTCATTGTAAATAACAACAAACATTACATAACATACGTCTACTAAATAAATAAAATGTTGTCAAACTCTTACACAAAAGCAAAAGTTATATATATATATATATATATATATATATTGGAGTTGGTTTCGAATTCGCTAACTCCAGATAATTCTGGTTTCAAGGCTGCTACCTTGTCCATTACGATATACTGTAATAACTACGATTCCCCTTTATGGATTAACTACATAGCGATCATTATTTCCAAAAACACGTTTCCTTGCTGGTGGATTGTATAAATGCGATAACGGTGGCGTGGACCTGATAGAACAGTGACCATCGTTGCAGTACGATAACCAGTGACAGCTCTCTGTGTGTTACTGCATGAATAAAATTTTCACGGGAGGCCCACCATACTCAAACAATTTCGTCTCGATAGTAGATTGAAATCCTCGTCGAACGAAACTGGGCATGCACACGTCTAACTGACGTCACAGAGTTGTGTCATCGAGGTGAACGTAAGCTCTCCCTGCTCTGCTTATTGTCTGTGGGCGCCATGTTGCCACGCCCGCCATCTTGAGTTGCGCTGCCTGTCATCTCGATGTCTCGTCGTTTTCTGCTCTAGATGTCATTCTATTATTTTGCCTAGCACTTCAAAGTTTGGTTTCCATATTAGATGTCATTAGAACAGTGGCGGCTCGTACAAAATTTGACCAGTGTGCTACAATATTACAAAAATAAACAGGAAACAAAATATACTAAAATAAAAAGCGTGACTGACAATGGAAATAACGGAGCTTAGCAATATCCCCACCACGTCATCTGCGTTCTACACAAGTGACCAATGAAACTGCTTGGCTGAAAAGCGCAGTTTCACTCGCATGTTGGCTATAAATTACTAATGTTGATTGTGATTGAAGTTTTATTTACAGAAATTAAAAATTTGGTATCAGAGGTATTTGAATACCAGCCTCACACAAGTAGGTTTGAGAGACATCGCGCAAGACGCCTGAGCCGGCGCGCTATTTGACTCTATATGCCGCAATATTCGTCATATACTATCCTTCCGCAACCGTTACACGCAGTGCGAAGAGAAATATTGCTCTGGTGCTGCAGTCGGTCTCAGCACACCTGAGTCGCCAGGCCTGACGTCACGTCTGCCCATGCGCACTAGCGAACAGACGACTGCGCCGCCTCTCTGCGCAAGTACCAGCCTGGCTGAATCCCACTTCAGCACACGGAGCTGTTTTCCAGCTATCGCGGCGAGAGCGCTCCAAAATGCATTTTCATTCTTATTACTAGCATTGTAATACGTATTGGAAGGGAATTGGCATAATTTTATTGTGATATCTGGATGGCATTCCAAGAGAAACGATGTAATTTTACAGCGATTTATCGCTTGCTTTCGAAGAGAAATGGCATAATTTTAGTACTATATTTACAGTGTGCTGCAGCACATTAGCACATTATCACTAGCCGCCACTGCTGTCTCATCCTTTTTACTACAGTTCTCAATCACAGCCCTAGTGTGTTCTTTACCTTACTGTCGCACTGATCTCTGACTCCTTTCTATAAATTGTTACTGTTCACTTTTAACTTACATAATAACTGACAGCAGTGGCGGACTAAGGCTGTTGGAGGCCAGGGGCGGCAGCGAAATGAGGCCCTCCGGTCCACTTGGAAATACACGTATTACTATAAAAAAGTTTTGGAGCGCCCCCCCCCAAGACGAGATGTACGGGACAGTCTGAAAAAAAAAAAAAAAAAAAAAAAAAAAAAAAAAAAAAAAAAAAAAAAAGTCGGAACAAGATGCCAAGCGCGCTTTCGAGGTATTTGTAGGCCCCTCAATACCGGAGGCCAGGGGCGGTCCGCCCCCTCCGCCCCTCCCCCTTAGTCCGCCACTGACGGTCAATCACTGTTATAGCTTATATCCATCCAGGAAAATCCATCTTTCTTTTTCTTTCGACAGAATGAATCTATTTCTGTAGCACTAGACTGAATTCTTGACGGATCAGTAAACTTGGAATTTTGGGAAAGAAATTCTTTTTTTTCCTTCCTTTATTGTTATTTTCAAACCCTTTATGGGGAAGGCTACAGCGGCCTGTATGCCACTCTTCAGCCGAGCGTTTATACAGATTGGTCAGATGTATACAAACAAAATAAAACGGTGATAAAACAGGAGAACGGATGTTATAAAAACGGGGATCAATGTGAGACTTAATAAAATCACATAGATGAGCAACACACATGATGGTAGATTTTTAAAACTGTGCCACCGTGGATAAAATACATAAATGTCTCAGTAAGAGTCCGAGGCGGCGACATTGACGAAGACACGAATATAAGACATGTATGCAACACAATGTGTTGCTGTTGTCGGCGGTTCCACTGTTAAAATAACAGCCACTGACACATCATTCCAGGACTATGGATGTAGAGGAATTGTGGACTAAATTTAAGTGCATTGTTAATAAAGGATTAGAGAAATATGTGCCATAAAGGCGATTAAGGATGGAAAAGATCCACCGTGGTATAATAATAATGTTAGAAAGCTGCTGAGAAAGCAAACGCTGTTGCACTCTCGATTCAAAAAGGAACACGCAAATGATGACAGGCAAAAGTTAGTAGAGATTCGTGCGTCTATAAAAAGATCGATGCACGAAGCATACAATAATTATCACAGCCATACCTTAGCAAAAGATCTTTCCGAGAACCCGAAAAAATTCTGTTCCTATGTGAAATCGATAAGCGGGTCAAAGCCCACTGTCCAGTCACTCGTTGATCATTCCGGGGCAGTAATAGAAGAAAGCAAACGGAAAGCTGAAGTTCTAAATGTAACCTTTAAGAAATCTTTCACGCAGGAGAGCGCACAAATGTACCATCATTTGATCAACGTACAAATTCCGAAATGGGGGACATAGCAATAGGTATTTCCGATGTAGAGAAGCAGCTGAGAGAGCTAAATACGAGAAAGTCTGCTGGTCCGGATGGAATACCAGTTGGGTTGTACAAAGACTATTCTGCGGCATTGGCCCCCTACTTATCTTGCATTTATCGCGAATCTTTAATTCAGCGCAAAGTTCCTAGTGATTGGAAAAAAGCGCAGGTGACTTCCGTTTATAAGAAAGGAAAGAGAACTGACCCACACAATTACAGGCCAATATCGTTGACATCAGTTTCATGTAGAATTTTAGGGCATATTCTCAGTTCGAATATAGTAAATTTCCTTGAAACGGAAAATCTTCTTTCCATGAATCAGCACGGGTTTAGGAAACATCGTTCATGTGAAACTCAGCTTGCCCTTTGCTCACATGACATCTTGCGAGCCATGGATGAAGGGCAACAGGCGGATTGTGTTTTTCTCGACTTCAAAAAGGCGTTCGACGCGGTGCCACACTGCAGACTGCTAACGAAGATACGAGCTTATGGAATAGGTTCACAGATTTATTACTAGCTGGAAGACTTCCTAAGTAATAGAACGCAGTACGTTGTTCTCGACGGCGAGTGTGCATCAGAGACGAGTGTATCGTCAGGCGTGCCCCAGGGGAGTGTGATAGGACGGCTATTATTTTCAATCTATATAAATGATCTGATGGACAGAGTAAGTTGTAATTTGTGGCTGTTTGCTGATGATGCAGTGGTGTATGGAAGGGTGTCGTCTGTAACTGACTGAATAGCATACAGGATGACTTAGACAACGTTTCTAGTTGGTGCGAAGAATGGCAGCTAGCTCTCAATGTAGAAAAATGTAAGGTGATGCGCATGAGTAGAAAAAACAATCCCATAATGTTCGAATACAGCATTAGTAGTGAGTTTCTTGATGCTGTCGCGTCGTTCAAATATCTAGGCGTAACATTGCAGAGCGATATGAAATGGAAATGTAAGGACAGTTGTGAGTAAGGCGGACAGCCGACTTCGGTTTATTGGGAGAATTTTGGGAATATGTACTTCACCTGTAAAGGAGACCGCGTATAAAACGCTTGTACGACCACATTTTGAGTATTGCTAAAGTGTTTCGGGACCCGCAGCAGATCAGTTTAAAGGAAGACATAGAGGCGGTTCAGAGGCGAGCAGCTAGATTTGTTACCGGTAGGTTCGACCAATGCGCGTGTGTCACGGAAATGCTCCGGCAACTCAATTGGGGATCGCTGGAAGAATAACGACGTTCTTTTCGTGAATTTTTGTTAAGTAAATTTAGAGGGCCGGAATTTGAAGGTGAGTGTAGTACGATCTTGCTGCCGCCTACTTACATTTCGCGTAAAGATCACAAATGCAAGATAAGAGAAATTAGGGCTCGTACGGAGGCATAAAGGCATCCTTTTTTTCCTCGTTCAATTTGGGAGTGGAATAGGAAAGGAAATGCGTAGTAGTGGTACAGTGTACCCTCCGCCACGCACCTTACGGTGAATTGCGGAGTATGTATGTAGATGTAGGTGTAGATGTAGATCATAGGATGCACAGACACTAAACACCGGCGATGCATCACGTTAAAACTGGAACGCTATGCGGACCCCACAGTGGGAGAGGAGAAGGAGGGGAGATACGGGGCGAAATGGAGATGGGGGGTCACGTGTGAGGAAGGAAAGTGTAACTCCGGGGGGATGGGAAGGGAGATCCAAGCGGGGAAAGGAAAGGTGAGGGAGGGGAGGGAGGGCGCGTAATATATGGGGAGGAGAGGGATGAGGGCTAATAGGATGGGTAAATATCGGGACGGAGGGTGTCATCCGGGAGAGGGAGGTGGCAAAAGTTACCCTGGCAGAGTATGTGGAGAATTTGAAAGTGAAGGGAGGCATGGATATGATGGTATCTGCGTGGCAGAGGCCTGGGTTTCAGCAGGAGGGGAGAGACCAGAGGGGATTCTATTTTGAGGGGATTCTATTTTCCGTATATAGTATACGGATATGTCCAAAGAAATTTAGAAGGTGAGACAAAGGAATGCGATCGTAGAGGATGCGCGTGGGGAAAGGGAGGTTGTGGCGTTTCCTCTTCTTTGTTTGCCAATCTACTTCCCACTTGTCCTCTACATATACGTAGTTTTGGGCAAGTTGAAAAGTTTATGTTGTTGGCTTGTGGAAGAAGGGCCCACAAAAATAAACAAACGTGAAACTATAAAGACACATTAATATGTACACATCTGGGTTTTGATGGTATCTTCTTTGTTGTTGATCTGCTTATTCTTCTTTTGTTCTTGGCCTTGCATTGTGTGTTAGGCTAGAGCTAAAACTTGTAAATCTTCCAGGACGTCTACCTACTGTTCTTGAAATACGAGGCGCGTCCAGAAAGTAAGTTCCGTTAGGTTATATAAAACGGATGGGTAGAGATACAGAAAAAAATATTGATTGTACATAAATCTACAACTGTTAAACTACTTTTCTACATAGCTTCCGAAATTTTGTAGGCAATTGTCATAGCATGGCACAAGGTTTTGTGTGCCTTTTTCATAGAATGTTGCCGCCTGTGTATTCAACCATGTGGTAACATGTTCTTTCAGCTCGTCATCATCGTTGAAGTGTTGTCCACCAAGGACAGACTTTAGCTGTAAGAAGAGGATTACTGTCGAAAGATTTTTTTTTTTTTTTCACGATAATGCCTGACCTCACACACCAAATGTGACCAAACAATTCTTACGGAAATTTCAGTGGGACCTGTTTGAGCATCCTCCATACAGCTCGGACCTCTCTCCTAGCGACTTTCATCTCTTCTTACACCTAAATTCCGTCCTTGGTGGTCATCACTTCAACGATGATAAAGAGCTGTTACCACATGGTAGAATACACAGGCGGCAACCTTCTGTGAAGGATGCACGCAAAAACTTGTGGCACGCTGTGACAAGTGCCTACAAAATTTCGGCAGTTATGTGGAAATGTAGTTTAAGAGTTGTAGAATTTTGTGCAATAAGAATTTCTTCTGTATCTGTGTACAATTTCATTTTATTACCAAACGGAACTTACTTTCTGGACGCACCTCGTAATATACTTCACATTAAGCACTTCAAAATTTTATTTTATATAACAAGTTTGCTTTTGACAAACATGTATATCTACAACTCATTACAAATGCGTCTGTCACCCTCCACATCCAAACAGACAGTGTCCGTTATGGCAAACTTTCTCTTCCGCTCCTCTTTCACCTCTCAATACAAATTAGTGTCACTAAAATAAACAATTTTTTAAGACTGTTGAACATAGAAAAATAATTACGTAAATAAAGTTTATAATTCAAGTATTTTGTTTTCTTATTTTAAATCGGTGTGTGTTGTCTTCCGTGGTCGTAAATGCATTTTGAAATGTGTTGTTGACATGTGTTTTACTTTTACTTGGAAAAATAGCGTCGTTTTCTTTATCAACAGAAATATAATGTTTTGACACTTTGTGTGACAGTTTAGTTTGTGTGTGTTATCAAATGGTGTGTTATTTTATTGAAAGTATTTTGGTGTAGCTATTTCGTTTGTTTGTGATCAACATTTACCTGGATTTGAAAAGTACCCTTATATTTATTTATTTGGTAACTACTCGTGTGGTTAGCATTAATTGCGTCTGTGAGAGCAATATGTGTTGTCAGTGCATTATAATGAGTCTAGTGAGCTATTAGGTTTTGTTGGTCTATTTTTATTTATAATATTTGTTTATTTGCATCACATGCCAATGACGATTGCATCATGAAAACCAACTAAACATTAATAAACAGGTTTGTGATGTATGTGTATAGTAGGTAAATGGGTTAATGGGTTTCATTTCATATATTTTGTTGTTTATGGTTGGTAAAACTTTTTTTTCAGTTGAAAAATATAAATTGTTTGCATTCGAGTATTAGTAAAGGTATTATAATGAAAAATAGCTGACTGGAATGTTTTATATGGGTACTAGTATCACTTTCCAATTGTATAGCTTTTAGGGACAGAAATTTATTAAGATTTGGGACTGAACTATTGGGTAGAAATATAGGGTACGCATATATATAAATGTTACAAGGTGGATACGGTAAGCGAGGCGGAGGGCGTGGCGTTCTAGGATTTGGAAGGATTTATAGTAGGTGGAAGACGGAAGTCCAAGTGGGGTTGAAACTACAAAGGACGGGACACATCCATGAACGGTAGCTGCATAGGATTGCGGAGGTTTAAGTTCCCATGTCCGGCCGGAGAGGAGCTTGGGGAGGTTGAGACAGAAGAGTGCTTTTTGACGGACTGTTTGAAGGCTAGGGTTCTAGGAAAGGGAGCGATCCAGGATGAGGCCAAGATATTTGAGGGTGGAGGTCTGGGGGAAGAAATTCGTCTTGTAATGAATATTTAACTGAAACGGATTCGAAGACAATAGTGAGATCAAATTTAATTCCACTCCAGCGCTGGGAGTGACAAGAGATACGGACTAACTCTCCCATACGCTGCTAAGTTCGTAGTAGGTTTGTATAGCCGATAAAGACGCGGAACAAAGATTCAGGGCGAACTTGAATTAAACTGAGCGATGATTCTGTCACCAGATTTGTACATTTCACATATATATCAGGATAGTAAATAGACATATACTACGTACTCAGACATAAAATCTCCTGGAGGGAAAAAAAAGAAGCGTTAGAATTTCCTTCCGACAGTGAACCCCTGTTATTTGATGTGAAACTAACTTCCAAAGCCGAATTTAGACGCTACGAAGAACGAGAAACTGAGACACCAAACTGGTGTTTAATATTCACGGAATATATGACATCAACTGCGATTGGGCAAAGCTGAAAATGTGTACCCAGCCGGAATTCGAACCCGGGTCTCCTGCTTTCTAGGCAACTGCAGGATCAGAATTGACGTTTGTTCTTTCGGAACAGACGCCACATGTATATAAACTGGTGTTTATTTGCATTGCGCAGTTCCACATCAGTGAGGTACAACCGTTTTTTCCGATATCAAATTGTAGCTACTGTTCCTGTATACAGAGTGTTACAAAAAGGTACGGCCAAACTTTCTGGAAACATTCCTCACACACAAAGAAAGAAATTATGTTATGTGGTGATGTGTCCGGAAACGCTTAATTTCCATGTTAGAGCTCATTTTATTACTTCTCTTCAAATCACATTAATCATGGAATGGAAACACAGAGCAACAGAACGTACCAGCGTGACTTCAAACACTTTGTTACAGTAAATGTTCAAAATGTCCTCCATTAGCGAGGATACGTGCATCCACAGCATGGAATCCCTGATGCGCTGATGCAGCCCTGGAGAATGGCGTATTGTATCACAGCCGTCCACATTACGAGCACGAAGAGTTTCAACATTTGGTACCAGGGTTGTGTTGACAAGAGTTTTCAAATGCCCCCATAAATGAAAGTCAAGAGGGTTGAGGTCAGGAGAACGTGGAGGCCATGGAATTGGTCCGCTTCTACCAATGCATCGGTCACCGAATCTGTTGTTGAGAAGCGTAAGAACACGTCGACTGAAATGTGCAGGAGCTCCATCGTGCATCAACCACATGTTGTGTCGTACTTGTAAAGGCACATGTCCTAGCAGCACAGGTAGAATATCCCGTATGAAATCATGAGCCGGCCGCGGTGGCCGAGGGGACTGAGGCGCTCCAGTCACGGTCTGCACGGCCACGACGTTCGGGGGTTCGAATCCCCCCTCGGGCATGGATGTTTGTGCCGTCCTAGTTCGTAAGTAGTTCATAAGTAGTTTGTAACTTTAGGGACTGATAACCCCGCAGTTAAGTCCCTTAAGCTTGACAAACATTTGAACATTTTTGAAATCATGATAACGTGCTCCAGTGAGCAGCCGGCCGCGGTGGCCGAGGGGACTGCGGCGCTCCAGTCACGGTCTGCACGGCCACTACGGTCGGGGGTTCGAATCCCTCCTCGGGCATGGATATTTGTGCCGTCCAAAGTGTAAGCTAGTTCATAAGTAGTTTGTAAGTTTAGGGACTGATGACCCCGTAGTTAAGTCCCATAAGCTATACTAACATTTGAACATTTGAACATCCAGTGAGCATAGGTGGAAAAATATGAGGCCCAATCAACACATCACCAACAATTTCTGTCCAAACGTTCAAAGAAAATCTGTGTTGATGACGTGATTGCACAATTGCGTGCGGATTCTCGTCAGCCCACACATGCTGGTTGTGAAAATTTACAATTTGATCACGTCGGAATGAAGCCTCATCCGTAAATACTAAAATGAGCTCTAACACGGAAATTAAGCGTTTCCGGACACAGGTCCACATAACAATTTTCTTTCTTTGTGTGTGAGGAATGTTTCCTGAAAGTTTGGCCTTACCTTTGTGTAACACTCTGCATAATGGTGGTGCTAAGATAAACTGGCGATTAAAAATGTGTACATTCGTTTAGCGCCTTGATTTACGTGGAGCGTTTTGAATGTTGCCGATCAAACCAGGGCGGGCTGCAGACTGCAGACCCTGTCAAGCGGCCCCTGGCGGCGGAACGTCAGCAGTCACACGATTCGTCTGCCCACGCGGCGATAATCAAGATTAATGACGGGGCCCGATTCAGCCCCATCATATATTAATGCTCACACTAACGCCCGCCACTAGTCTTGTTTGAACTTAATGATCGATCGTCTAGTCATTAATTCAAATTACGGCAAGTCTTCTCCCTGCTGTGGCCAATAGTCATTGCGACAGATTCTCACTTTTCGACTTCTAATTCAGAAGAAACAACAGGCTCATCTGTGCCAATATTTAGTTGCACCTCATGCTCTGATGTGATAAAAGTCATATAATAGCGATAGTCACAGACACAGATGACGGTAGTATCGTGTTCACAAGCTATGGCTACAGCACTGCAAACTATTTATAAAGGAGCAATACTGCCTATATTATCTTACGGCTCACCTATGTGGATAGACGCACTGGAGCGACAATACAACTGTACCAAAATTAATAGGGTCGGTTAATCAATTTAAAAATGGTCAAAGCTTACAGAACGACATCCAGCGAAGCACTTTGTGTTTTATCAGGTCTCATGCCCATAACAACAATCTTTGGTAGCTGGTCCTGTTACCAAGGTGATCTCCCGGCTATGTCAGCTACCAAGACAATCCAGAATGGCTCTTGTCAGGGCCAACAAA
Source organism: Locusta migratoria (assembly GCA_026315105.1). Lineage (NCBI taxonomy): Eukaryota > Metazoa > Arthropoda > Insecta > Orthoptera > Acrididae > Locusta > Locusta migratoria. Next base: position 326,188,720 of record CM048748.1, read on the forward strand.
ATTGTCAACAAAACGATCTGAACAGTGCAATAGGTCCAGTCCTAAACGTGTGCCATTTGAATATTGAGGGGATAAGTAGGTCAAAATGTGACTTCCTCAGTAAAAATCTTCTGAGTAACAATATTGACGTCCTTGCTCTACAAGAAACCCATGCAGAAGATCTTAAAAGTTGTTCAAGAGGCAATATCCATGGCTACAGACTTGTGGGAGAGATAGGCCATAGAACATATGGCGTGGCTACATATGCTAGAAAGGACTTGGATGATGTATCTATAATTCATGAAAGCTGTGACGATGACATATTTGTTTTGGCAGTGAAAGTGTCTGGAACTACCATAGTTAATGTCTACAAGCCTCCCAACATCCAGTGGCAAGATACGGTTCTCCCAGTTTTCGAACACCCTTTCCTATATGTCGGCGATTTCAACAGCCACAGTAGCCATTGGGGGTACTCGTCTGATAATGAAAATGGAATAGCCTTAGCTGAATGGGCTGAAAATAATTACCTTTCCTTGGTTTTTGACGCAAAAGACTCCAGCACATTTTTCTTAGCCCGCTGGAAGCGTGGATATTCACCTGATCTGTGTTTTTGTTCCTGTGATCAGACATTAAGATCTCTATCAGTTACGAGAAAGGTACTTGGCACATTCCCATGGTCTCAGCACAGGCCAGTGCTGATATCAGTTGGGATTAAGATTCCCCTAATAAGATCTTTTCCGAGACCCAGGTGGAATTTTAATAAAGCAGACTGGGAGGCATTTACTTCCAAATTAGAGGACAACATTAGATTCATTCCTCCTACAATAGAAAATTATGATAGATTCCCTGGACTCCTTAAAGCTATAGCTAAAGCCTGTATACCTCGAGGCTACAGAAAGACATATATTCCGGGATGGAGCCAAGAGTGTGAAGACCTGTATAATGAATTTATCAGCACCGATGATTCAAACACTGCCGACATCCTACTGAGCTCCCTTGATAATGCCAGAAGAGAGAAATGGGTGAAAAAAGTTCAGAGTTTAGATTTCACTCACAGCAGCAGAAAGGCTTGCTCACTTCTGAGGAAATTGTCTACCAGTGTATCCGAGAAAAAGCTGCCTCCCACACACCCTGATCCTTCCGACATAGCCAAACGAATCGTAGCACTATCCAAGTCAAAACGGCAACAGTCTGACAGATTAATATCCTATAAACTAAATGAAATTAAGAAATGCCAGCAGGCTCCCCTGGAAGTATCAAAATCTTTTTGCTTAGACGAACTGCATGTGGCTATCTCTGATGTGAAGACTGGGAAAGCTGCCGGTATAGATGATATTTTCCCAGAATTTATTAAACATGCTGGACTTAAGACCCGATTGTGGCTTCTAAAGTTATTCAATAACATTCTTAAAGACAGCTCTCTACCAAAAGCTTTTAAGAGATCTAAAGTAATAGCTGTTTTGAAGCCTGATAAACCAGCCGAACGAGCAGCTACCGCCCAATTGCACTTCTCAGTGTATGTTACAAGCTGCTCGAGAGACTCATCTACAATCGTATTGTTCCCATTCTCACTGCTAGTATCCCTGTCGAACAAGCTGGTTTCAAACAAGGCCGTAATTGCTGTGACCAGGTCCTAGCACTGACATCTTTCATTGAGACTGGTTTCGAAAAGAAGTGTACCACTTCCGTTGCTTTTCTGGATCTCTCGGCAGCTTATGATACCGTGTGGAAGAAGGGCCTCCTAGTGAAGCTTTACAACCTCATTCCTTGCCCTATTTTTATGCGACTTGTGAACTCAATGCTAAGTGGCCGTCTGATCAAGATCTATCTCGGCAACACAGAAAGTGGATTTAGACAGCTTCACGATGGCCTCCCCCAGGGTTCGGTTCTTGCTCCCATTCTTTTTAATGTTTACACCGCTGATATTCCAGCTACGCAATCTAGAAAATTCATTTATGCCGATGATATTGCCGTAGCGTCACAACACAGAGACATCCATGTGACGGAAACTACTTTAACATCTGACCTAACTCTCCTCAGAAATTACTTCGCAATGTGGAAACTAAAGCCAAACCCAAATAAAACGGAAGTAGCTTGTTTCCATCTCAATGATAGGATGGCCGACTATAAACTTAATATCTCATTTGATGGTGTTCAACTTGAACATAATGAACATCCAAAATACCTGGGAGTCATTTTGGATAGATCTCTTACTTTTAAGTACCACCTTCATAAAACAGCAGACAAAGTTAAAACTAGGAATATTACAGCACTTAACAGGATCATCTTGGGGAGCCAGTGCTAAGGTTTTGCGTACAACAGCTTTGTCCCTAGTTTACTCTGCAGCTGAATACTGTTCTCCTGTCTGGCTCAACAGTGCTCATGTGAGAGACATTGATGTACAATTAAATAGAGCAATGAGATTGATCAGTGGCACTCTGATGGCTACACCACTTCAATGGCTCCCAATATTATGCAACATTGTTCCCCCAGATATAAGACGGAAGGAAGCCTTAATGAGAGAGTATTATAAGATCTTGTCCACTCCTGAGCTTCCTATCCTGCAAGACCTTGCACCACCGGTAAGCCGGCTGAAATCAAGTAAACCACCTCTTAAAACAGCTGTGCAACTACATGAGAGTGGCTTCTCGCCTAAATCAAACTGGGCAAGAATTTGGGATTCGTTTAATGGAAAAAACAGCATCTGTATAGACGATCCCTCTAAGCAGCTCCAAGGAATGGACCTTCCCAGGAGAGAATGGTCTTTGATCAACCGTTTCCGAACTGGTGTTGGTCGCTGTAACTATTGGAAATTCAAATGGGGACAGACAGACGATCAGTCATGTGACTGTGTAGCAGACATACAAACGATGACCCACATAATTACTAATTGCCCATTAAGATCATTCTCAGGAGGGATGACCGAACTCCATATAGTCAGTCAAGAAGCTGTCCAGTGGTTAAAGGAGTCGGACTTGGCTCTGTGACAGAGATATGTTTTATCTTATTAATTAGACACTAGTATATCTTACTAAAGTATTATATGTAGCTGACATTATACCATACGATATATATATATATAACCGGGTCAAAACCAAAGACGCCAAACAGACAATCGACAACGCCTTACAGTATAGAAGCTAGGCATAGCCGGCAGACTTTACGAGGATAACAGAGAAGGACGCAAGCAACTACCCTGTTGAAGTATACACAGATGGAAGCAAGTCAGACGACGGAGTGGGTTAGGGGATAGCAATGTTTTTTAATAAGAAGCTTATTTACCATATACACTAAAACTGTCTAATGAATGCTCAAACAATCAAGCGGAACAATTTGCCATTCTCAATGCTCTTGAGTTCATAAATAATCTCTTGACTCCTGATACAACTGCAGTAATTCACACCGAAGCAGGATTACTTTGGACTCTTTGCGAAATCCGAACTTATTTATTGAAGAAATAAGATGTAAAATTAGAAGGTTGCAGACACACAATTGGCTGGTGCATTTAGAATGGGTTAAGGCACATCGAGGGATATGGGGAAATGAACTAGCTGACAACCTTGCTAAAAGAGCAGCTCGATCACTACAATCAATACGCTACAACAAAATACCTACAAGTGCCGTAAAGAAGAAACTTCGAGAAGAGTTGAGGAACAAATGGGACATTGAGTGGCAAATAACAAAAAACGGGGGAAGCACTAAACCGTATTTTCCTACGATCCGACAACGTTTAACGATTAAACTCCCAATAGATCCGAATTTTACAGCTATGGTCATGGGAAACTGGAAACCTATTATCAGCGGTTCAAAATAATTGAAGACGGAATGTGCACATGTAACAGAGCTGTCCAAACTATTGACCACGTACTTTTTGACTGCTGCAACTTACTGAAAGAGAGGGACCATCTCAGAAAAAAATAGCTGACAAAGGAGGAAGTTGGCCCGTCAGTAAATATGATTTGGTACATAAATTCACTACAGAATTTTACAATTTTTGTAATTCAATAAGATTTCCTGATGTATAAAATTGTTTGCTCCTTTGTAAATTCTGTCAATTTATACACTGTACTTGTGTTTGCATAAATATTTGATGTAACCGCCTGAATCTAATCATCAAACATGTAATATTATTATGTGATGGGGCATGTTAAATAATAAATAAATAAGCTATCTACCTCTACATAAATACTCTGCAAATCACATTGAAGGGCAAGGCAGAGGGTTCTTCGAAGCACTTTATGATATTTCTCTACATTTCTATTCCTTAATAGCTTACGAAAGAAAGGAACACCTAAATCTTTCCGTTTTCGATCTGGTTTCTGTTATTTTAGATGACCATGTCTTCCTATGTAGATCGGTGCTAACAAAATATGTCCACATTCGGAAGCGAAAGATAGCGAGAGAAATTTTAATGATTTCCACCCAAACTCGTGCATCAGTTCCGTGAAACTCTCTCCCCAATATCGCGATAATACAAAACGAGCTGTCCTTCACTGTACTTTCTCTAAATCGTTTGTCGACCCAACTTGGTGGGGATCCCACAATGCGCAACACTAAACGTAGTTTGACGGGGTCTCTTAGTGGTCATATCGATGACGTCATACTTACAATTATTAAGGGTCACTTGCCATTTTTTGTAGCATCATTTTTGGCAGCATGCAGATATCTTAATCATTTCACAGCTGCCTTTGATCTTCCGGTGACAGTAATAAATACGCCACTACTTGTTTTATTCAATCTGTCCTTCCTGAACACCAATTTCCCCTTGGATAAAATGGCGGTGCTTTGGTAGAGTTACCATTTACACTTACACTCCAGTTTTTCATATCAAAGTTTCTGACGTTATTATATCCGGTAGAAGGAAAAAAAGCTTAGGGTTTAACGTCCCGTTGACTACCTGGTGTTTACACACGGGGTTTTTAGTTAAGGATAGGGAAGGAAATCGGCTGTGCCCTTTCAAAGGAACCATCACGACCTTTGCTTCGAGTGATTTAGAGAAATCACGGAAAACCAAAATTCGGATGATCGGACGTGGATTTGAAACACATTCCTCCCGAATGCTACCCCCTAGACAGACAGAAAGCTAGACGCAAGGAACAATCCATTCCGAAGAGGGTTAGGAAATCCAGCCATCCAAGTTCCACATGTCTATACGCGTTGCATGGTCATGCATGCTTGCTCCACAATTTCGTCCTGAGAAATATGAAAATAAAAATAAAGAAATAGAAAGTGTACCGAGAATACGAAATTCCAAGCATTAACTCTCAACACGAACATCATGGTGGACAACAGTTTCCACTTAATGAGCCCATCCAGCGGCGTGTCTATATAGTTATTGGTGCAAATAGCCAAGCAACGTCATATGTAATAACCACGGAAATAAATCAGTTTGGGACGCACGACAAAAGTATGCAATAAGAGACTGCCTCTTCTGGGATCGTGACCATATCGGTCTAACCCTACTGGAAGATTGTGGTTCGCTGATGCTAATAGTAATATTGTATTAGGCTAAACATTTCATTACTTCTGGGCTCATGACCATATCGGTTGAACCCTAACTACTGCAAGGCGGTGGTTAGCTGGTAAGAGCTGATAGTAATACTGTATTAGGCTAAACATTTCGTTACTTCCATTTTACAATAATACCTGTACCATTAAGTGGCAAAATTTATCCCCTATTAATCTTTGTACTTCATATAGGTCACCGGGTGAAGAGCTATGCCGGAAATATGTTATGCTATTAAAATAAATAATCTGATTCCAACTACTATCAGGTTATTGTAGCAAACCAGCAGCATTTTAAGAATTCTTTTAATATTTTAGATACAAATTCTCAACTTTCCAAAGGTATTCTTGTGTAAGAGCATATGAGTGCGTCTACACTGAAGGAAGTAACATTGTCCATCATCAGCATATTGTGTATGTTAATATCAGGTGGTTTTTTAGTAATGATACGAGGAGAATACGAGGTTATTCTATCAGACTGGAATACTTGTTGCATAGATTGGTACAGTGATTTTCACAATCGAGTGAATACAGTGTTCATTAAAAGGGAAATTAAAGGTTTTTAAAGACATTTCTTGTTCTCGAAGACTATTAAATTACCAAAGTATATGTGTATGCACTGATGATGCAGCAGTCAAGTGTGAACGAAGTTTTGTTTTATGTTAAATGAAATTGAACATTCTCTAGCCTTAGGTTAAGGCATTTACACAAGGCATCCCAAGACGTACCTACGAACTTAAGGCAAATGATCCACACATCAAACTCGTGAGCATAGGATGTATACTTTGAGAGCCATGAGCATTTCTTCACTTCGACATTGGGAAATACAGTCCTTCTACAGCAAGTTCTTTGCTTCCCGTGTTTGGTGGGAGCTGTAGTATGACCCAGAAGCGATGTCGGCTCGCGCATTTCCAGACAATAGCATCTTTGCCTGTTTCAAGCGACAGTTCAAGATGCAAATATACGTGCTTTGCACTTTAAGAGACCTAATAGCCTGCAAAAAATGGCTCTCGCTTGTTTAGACAGAAACTGTTATGTGGCATTGCCATCAGCGATGACAGTTTGCAAGAAATGGAATAAAATTCACTGAATAACTAGCTAAAACCAAGTTTAAATTTTGGCAATGCTTGTGATAGTTGCAGGAGAGCTACATGACGTAGATGCAGAGACGTAGCCTAAAAACTCTGCGACCGTCGTTCTTGGTTCCAACTATAGTGTGGATCAAAATAATAAAAAAGTCTCCTAAAAGGAAACCTTGAACTGCTGTAAGAACTTGTAAGAAGTTTGTTTTATTTGGGGTCGATCCTTAATAAACTTGTTAAAAGTAAGAGATTTCTTTCACAGTGTCAGAGATGAACAAGTGCTGATATCTTTCAGTTACGCTTTTTAAAAGCCATGTTTAGTGGAATTTATATTGCTTTAATGCAAGGCCTCGGGCCTTCATTCATGAATCATGAAACATGACGTATTAGCTGTTTCAATTCGAAGGTCCAAGACCATTTGCCCCATGGCTCCCTCAGGGTCTATAGGTCATGGCGGCGGCGTTGTACCGCTGAGATAATTGGTCTTTCAGACCATTATCTTGGCAAGAACCCACTCCAGCAAAAGGTTGGAACGTGTACAAATTTTAAAATTAGAGCGCCATGCGGTTTTCGTGTGTCAGGTAAGGGATTTCGGTTGGTAACAGACCGCGAGTATATAAGGGGGTAGGTTCCGTGTACTTTGCATCATGTCTTCGGAAAACAGTGTCACTGTTGCATCGACCTCGTCTGCTGTTGAAACGGAAGTATCTTCTGTAAATACACTGTGGTAATAATGGCAAACCCGAACTCTTTTTTATTTATTTATTTTTTTTATTTTTTTGAATTGGTACGAATTCAAGTTAATGGGACATTAAGTTATGCATTAGATATATTTTTGTCGGAATTACCGCGTACAGTGGAACCAGAGTTCTTAGTGAATTATCGTTGCTATGCAGCGGGAAAGAGTAGGTTAACCATCCGAAATCAACCCGGTGTCCGAAATCACCACTTTTGACGGTATACCTAATGCTTTTCCAGTATGCTTACCTGACGATGACCTTTTTTTTATTTAGGTTAACCATATGAACAACTTGCAGAAGTCAGCTCGAATAGTGTCAAATAATTCAACGTTATTGTTATGAATCTCTCTAATAGTCCATCTTCGTTGGCCATGGTAAACTGCAGTCGTTTCAGTAACTACGTCATCACCAATAAGCTCGGCTCCGGGAAGGCGGCATCCAATAGGGTGTGAACAAGCGTGACGAATTCCACCAGGTGCTCCATTTTCGAAATCTTCGAACAATTGCTCGAGTAAGTCATCAACCTCTTCCTCTGAACCACTTACTGACCCCAAAGAACCTCCTCGACGTAGACTGCGAAATAATGGCGTATTCACACAGAAGGAACACGATTGGGCATAACGTTTTATTAATGGTGGTGCAACAACACCAAGCACAAATTTTTTCCAAATATTGTAACGTAACGTTAATCGCACTCCAGCAGTCGTGCAAAGGTTCTTTAGGTCTTGAAGCAACAATTTCATTTAAACAATTGTGGCAAATATCACACACAATGCCACGTATAGTAACTTAAAAGTAATGTTCAATAATTTTGAATGTACTCAACCAAAAGTTACAGGGCTGCGTATCACACATGGTTAGTAAACATAATTTTGGCCAAGGAATCGGTACATTTAAACTAAACTTTCGCCCAGCAGTAACTGCATCTAGCACAGTTTCCCGAATCATAGGTACATTATCTGATGCAATGAATATATATTCCTCCGCTAATGTCCAACTCCGCGCGCTGCGTTTTTATGCATTAGACTGTAATTTCCGCGCTCCCTCGTCTGGATCGATTTTGTACCGATGCAATAATCAGACGGACACTCTCACTGTCGACCGTTCTGACAGTTTCCAACGAGATTAGTAGGCTGCGGCACTGTGAGAATCTTTGTACCAGTTTGCCATAAGATTTGTGTGAAGTTTTTTCGAAACTATGTACTTTGTGGGGTGATTTCGGACAATGCCGAGAACGTATAAAAGTAACAAAGGTGTTGAAGATCGATATATTCAGTGTGACAAATTAACGTATAGAAAAGATTTTAATAAATAAAATTCTTTAATGATGGACGTCCTTAAAAAAGTTAAAAGTTACTAACATTAAACACAAAAAAGTAGAACAAAAAATCAATTTGTGCCCGAAATCACCCCATACACTTAGAAACACCGAACAGAGATTGAAAATACACATGTGTCCGAAATCATCACAATCCATGGGGTGATTTCGGACACCTGATTTGTCTGTCTCAGGCAATAGTAGGTGCACATGGATGTAATGTTTCTAGGATATTTTATTGGTTATACATAAACCCCACCACTTCCGTAAAAACAGTGAAATGTGACAGAACCTATGAAAGTTATAGTGAAAATAATCTCAAAACTGTGCGAAATCTCCCCGTTTGATGGTATAAGTCGTTATGTATAAGATGAGGTAATCCTCTATCATACTAAATGACGATTAATAGACAAGAATGTATCATTTGTAACTCGTTTCAAATGTCAGTTAGCCTGAAATAGGCAAAAAAAAAAACAAAAAAAAAAAAAAAAAAAAACGCTAACCGAACTACAATCAGAGCAAATGAATAAAAGCATTTCAGCTTCAACAAATCAGCTCACAATTATTTATTTATTGAATGAAACTTCCTGGCAGATTAGAATTGTGTACCAGAACCGGGACTAGAACCTGTGACCTTTGCCTTTCGCGAAAAAGCGCTCAACCGACTGAGCTATCCCGACACGACTCACGATGCCGCCTCAAAACTTTACTTCCGCCAGTAACTCGCCTCCTACTTTCCAAACTTCACAGAAGCTCTCCTGCGAACCTTGCAATACTAGCACTCCTGGAAGAAAGGATATGGTGGAGACATGGCTTCGCCATAGCCTAAGAGATGTTTCCAGAATGAAACTCCTGGAAGAAACGATATGGTGGAGACATGAAAGTCTTATCCTGGAAATATCCCTTAGGCTGTGGCTAAGCCATGTCTCCTCCATATCCTTTCTTCCAGGAGTGCTAGTCTTGCAAGGTTCGCAGGAGAGCTTCTGCGAAGTTTGGAAAGTAGGAGACGAGGTACTGGCGGAAGTTAAGTTTTGAGGCGGCATCGTGAGTCGTGTCGGGATAGCTCAGTAGGTAGAGCGCTTTTTCGAGAAAGGCAAAGGTCACAGGTTCTAGTCCCGGTTCTGGTACACAATTTTAATCTGCTAGGAAGTTTTATTTATTTATTATTTAATGAGTATTTTGAGTGAAGTTTACGATTCGACTACTGTGACGTGCATATATTACATTGAACTCAAATTTGTATTGCATGTTAACATTAGTAGGAGGCGGTATACTGCGTGCTGACGTTTTCATTGTGTTGGTACAGATTTTCATATTATATATTTCGTATTAATTGCTTGAATATCCCGCTTTGCTGGCAAAAACGGCAACCCAATGATTCCACAGGACTTAAAGTTGTAGCATGTATGATAGTGGTGTGTAACGTATGCATGTTAGTGTGTGAGGGACAGCACTAAAACTGTAAGTGTTAAAACTGTAAGATCTGATCCTCAAAAAGGACACCATAACATTTAGCAAGGGAGTGCGAGGCAACACAAGGGTGCTCCGTTATCATTCATACAATTCCAACATGACCCCATGTTACTTTCTGTTTTTTTACAAAACACGAAGAACATCTTCGAATACTTGTGTTCGATGGGGATAAGCAATGCAGTTAGAGATGAGGCTGGGACAATGTTAGATGTTAGATGTTAGGTGGGAAAGCTGCCGCTCGTTGTCTAGAACTGGCAGGGAGCTTTCCTCCCAGCCAGGCCAATCTAAACCCAGCGCAAAGAGGCTGCAGCAATCACGCTTGCGGCCCTTCTTAGTGTTGCGGTACGTTACGCAACAGTTTATTCTTTGGACTTTCATTGTCGTCTTATGAATAAGTTTCGAAAGTTGATAAAAGATTTTCTTTAAACGAAGATCAAATAGCGGAGCCCAGTATTATTACGGTTATTTCACACCGAAAAATTATGGATTTCTTTTGTCCTTTACTGCTTTTGACTGTATTTATCGTGCACACTATTGACTAATGTTTAGTTATGAAGCATTTTTCTTCAAAGTAACGTTTTTTTAGGACGTGCTGGCTACTCAATTCGACCCATCATAAGAACACTTATAATACACAGTAGGTTTTTTGTGGTAAGCTGAACCATCACTGAAAATGGAAATGGTTCGCATATATGAACCGAGAGGTGACTATTCTAATGAAACATCGTCAAAATTAGTAGTTTAGAAGTCCCGTTTCTGTATCCTTAGTGTGCATCATCCAAAAAATGGACCATTTACACAAATTTATAGTCTGTGTTTGAATCCATGCTTTGAACCGTGTGCAGCAGCGACCGTTGATAATTTGTAAGAGCGAAACAGGGATCGGTCACAAGAAAGAAGGGAGAGAAAGAGAGAGATGGAAAGAGAAAAAGAGAGAGGAAGGGAGGGAGGGAAAGAGTCTCAGCCTTACAATAATTAACTTTTACTAAAGAGCAGCATGTAATTGTGAGTCTGAAAATGCAAAACCCCTGTAATTAACATAACGTAATTAACCTTTTTGTGATTCTTGAGTTTGTCCCGGCGTATTTGATTAATCAAAATATCCACGGGTGTACTGCCGGTCTTTAGTGTCCAACGGGCACAATATTTCGGCGACCATACATGTCGCCATCACCAGGTGAACTGACGGACTGAGCTGGAAACGTGCCGGCACGGAGATCATCACGCTACAACGGCTCGAAGGGAGCCCGGTAGCGGGAGATTTAAATACCTTCGGCCCGCGGAGGGACCCTTCCGTGATGCTCGCCCCGCGCCGCGGCCGCACAGTGGAACCGATTGCGACGGCGTCTGAGATGACTGATCTATATTTATACGCAGACAGCTGTCACCACTCTTCACAGAGGAATGGGGTACTTAAGACTCTAGTACATAGGTGCGCACTATCTCCCACGCAGAGAGTCTACACCCAAGAATTGGAACACCTGAGAACTGTATTTCGAAAAAATGGGTACTCATAGTGACAGATTCAGTGGGCTCTCCGCCCAACCACTACAGCACAACCTGTGGAAACAAATGAAAATACGAGGGAGGATGTAGACACTGCGTTCATTCCATATATCGGCCCTCTCTCGGGGAAGGTCGGCCGTATTTTGAGAAAACACCAGGTTGGAAGTGTCTTTCGTCCGCCGAATAAAATTTGTGCACTTGTGGGGAGCGCCAAAGATGATCTCGGTTTGAGGAAGGCCGGCGTGTACCAGATTCCGTGTCAGTGTGGAAAGTCATATATTGGACAGACGATGCGTACCGTTGAGGATGGATGAACACCAGAGGCACACACGATTGATGTATCCGAGCGAGTCGACGGTCGCTGAACATTGTTTCTCGGAGAATCATGCGATGGACTATGAAGGCACTAGGATTCTGGTACAGACGTCGAGATACTGGGACTGCGTCGTTAGAGAGGCCATTGAAATTCGCACAAGTGACGACCTCATAAACCGTGACTGTGGTTATAATCTTAGCAAAGCTTGGGAACCAGCGATTGGTTTAATTAAGAGTAAATCTAGCAAACATAACTAAGTGTCAACCACGGCGGACAGAGCTCTCACATCGACGTCATCTCAGACGCCGTCGCAATCGGCTCCACTGCACGACCGCGGCACGGAGCGCGGACCGCGGAGGGGTCGTTCCGCGGGCCGAGGATATATAATTCACCCGCTACCGGGCTAGAACCCAGTTCCCTTCGAGCAGCCGTACCGTGCGGATGTCCGTGCCGGCGCGTTTCCAGGAGCTCAGTCCGTCAGTTCACCTGATGATGGCGAAATGTACGGTTGCCGAAATATTGTGCCCGTTGGATACTATAGATCGGCAGTACACCCGTGGATATTTTGATAAACTTTTTGTGTTATGCTTCCATTTCATTGCTCTTTTTTGTCAGCACTTTACGATAAAAATAAATAAAATTTGTCTATTGTTTCTTGATTGCTTGGGAGATAAATGAGCTATTTTGTGTGGTTTACTCATACCTAAGCCGCGAGGGAGTAGTCGAGCGGTCTGGAGCGACACGTTGCGGATCGCACGGCCACCCGCGTTGGAGGTTCGAATCCTCCCTCGTGCCTGGATGTTTGCGTTGTGTTTAGTATAAGTTAGTTCATAAGTAGCTTGTAAGTTTACGGACTGATGACCCGGTAATTAAGTCCCATAAGCTTTACTAACATTTGAACATTCTCATACCTAAATAAAAAATTTACCTATATGAAAACTGTGAATTTCAAAGGCTGCGTTCAAGTTGTGACATTCAGGTGTTTTCGGTCAAACGAATTATCTCTCTGGATTCTTTTCCTAGACACTAAGAGACAGTACTGCTACCCATTATAAACTGTTTTATTTGAAGCTAGAAGTTTCAATTTTCCAGTTATTGGAGGAAATTAGAAATTTCAACGGCATTTTTCCACACATAAGATACAAAGGATTTTCATGGTAGAAGAAATTCTTCTAGAAAAACAGTCAAATATAATTTTCAGACTGAAATTTTAATTCTGTGCTGATATGTAACTTCCTGGCAGATTAAAATTGTGTGCTGGAACCGGGATTCGAACCTGCGACCTTTGCCTTTCGCGGGCAAGCACAATACCGTCTGAGCTATCCCGGCACGCTTCACAGTCGTCCTCACAACTTCTACCAGTACCTCGCCTCATACTTTCGAAACTTCAAAGAGGTGATCCTGCGAACCGAATGAGGAGTGCTAGTCCTGAATGGTTCACTGAAGAACTTCTGTCAAGTTTAAGAAGTAGGAAGCAAGGTACATGCAGAAGTTGTGTGGACAAACTGTGAGGAATGCCGGGATAGCTCAGATGGTACAGCGCTTGCCCGCGAAAGTCCAAGGTCCCAGTTCGAATCCCGTTTCTGGCTCAAAATTTTAATGTGCGAGGAAGTTTCAAGTGTAATTTCGTTGATCGCGTAAGCTCTCTTGAAAACTTGTTTTGCTTAGCAACTTTACAAAGCGTGAAGCCGAAATTGATTCAGTACAATGCGAAACAGGAAACCTGATTTTAGGTTTTGAGGGAATATCAAACTTAGAGCGATATATTTATTGTCTGTTTGTTTCTGACCCGTGTCTTTTAGGATACGCTGTTTTTCCCATGTCTGCATTGTTTGGTAATGACACAGCTACTCCGAATACTCTAATGTTCGTCCAAGTTGACGATTTGTGCGGTGGCTGTTGATAGCAGCATGAGGCATGTACCATGGCTGCCGGGGGCGCATCAGCCAGCAGAAGGCAGCGGCGCAGTGTTTGAGGCAGCGGCGCAGTGTTTGGAAACGTTACCCATATCAATGTAAACAGTAAAATTTCGCGTCTGTGACAGCGTGACGTTGGCAGCTCTCCGAAATAAACGGGTGTTCTTCAAGTAATGCAGATGTTTTCTGCTTCTGGCATCAACAGGTAAAATCGTCGTTATCTAATTACCAATGCACTACTAGTTTTCAGCGGCGGATTAGCCGTGTGTACTGGGGCGCCGTGCTGCGGTGTGCGCTGCTGTTCGCCGTCGGGGGTTCAAATCCCCCTAGGGCACGTGTGTTTGCGTTCTCCTTAGGTTAGTTTATCTTAGTTTAAGTTACGGACTAATAACCACTCAGTTGAATCCGATAGATTTACAAACATTTGAACTACTAGTTTCGGCGCACTATGGCGTCATTCTCAAGTTCCTGTGATTACCAAAAAGATTACAAGATTCAACCACATTGAACAGTAAATAGCATAATAATTTATCACAAAATAATAAAGAGTATCGGAACACTATATTTAGCAATAGGACAATCAAAGCACGTGCGCCGCATGGGAATGGCCGTATGATCTGGGGCGCAACGTCGCGGAGTGCACCGCCACTCCCACCAGAGGATAGAGTCCTCACTCGGTCATGGGAGTATGTATCGCTCTTAGAATAAATTAGTGTAAGTGGTTTGTAAGACTACCGACGGATGACGTTAGCAGTTTGGTCGCTTCGGATTAAAAACTTTTTTTTAAATATTTTAATCATTTGCTCTAGGTTTTTGTACAATCACCATTAAGTCATTTGGCTCATTTAATATCATAATCCTGTGGGTATCATTGCACAAAACTGTTATTTTTCTACCATATTGTAAAACTGTTTGAATTTTCAAGTGGTCAGTATTTTCAGTCATACAGTCCAATTATTCGAAATTTGCTAATATGTAGAGAAACCTATGACAATTTCGCATGCCTTCCTCTGTATAGGGATTCACATTACCCATTTGGCGTAGCTCAGAAACAAATGAAATTAAATTCAGAGCCTGAATGCCCTGTGGGCATGTGCTTCATCCTTCATGATGATGAAGGAAACAAGTGTGCCCACAGCTGAACACGGGGCATTCAGGCTCTAAATTCTCTGGTTGTTTATATTTTGTAGCAAATTTAAAAAATTTACACTGTTTATTGTGATTGAATAATTGTAATATTTTTGTGATCATGGACATTTTAAAATGAGGCCATAGTGCGCAGAAACTAATAGTGCATTGGTAGTTAGATGGCAGTATATTAAAAAAAAATTTTTTTTAGAAGTGACTGTGGCTTTGAAACACATTTTGTGTTTCCTATAGCATTTATATGTGGCAATGACTGTAATACGATTTATTTTATTTATAAAAGTGTGTATGTGTGTGGGGTGTTTTAAAATTAGGCTCACAACGCCCTTAAGACGTGTTCACCCTCGTCAGTCGTCAGCCTTGTGCCCCCCCCCCCCCCCCAATAAAAAATTTTTATTCGCCACTGCGTACGATGTACAGCTGCAAGTACATGAAAGTAAACTGCTATTAACCACGAGCAGTCTAAAATTGAGTCGATTTCAACTATGGAGTATACCTCATCAGTGCTTAAGTCACAATCCTCAGTTATTTTTTAATTATATTTCATAAAATTGAATTTCAGGGTACGTACATACACTAGTCTTAAGACTTGTATTTGTTCAATTACATCTAAACTGAAATGCTATTGTATGAACAATAATTCCAGCGTGACTGCACTTGGTGACTTGTACAGTGATGATGGCTATTCTACACCCAAAGCAGATTTTAAATTACGTCTGCTGGCGATTGATTGCTGTTTCGTTTGATCAAGCACTTAAGCCACTACCGTAGGTCGTTGCGCTTTAGGTGTTAGTAATATTTCACAGAGTTTTTGGAATATGATCTTAAAAATATTGACAATCTGGTTTATATGAAATTCTTTCAACAGACTAAACACTATTACCTTATTTTCCTGTGCTGAAAATTATTTTTTACGTAATAAATGATGTGTAGCATCTTTGGCCGTCAGATACCAGGTGGGAACTGTTCGGCCTGCGTGGTACAAGTCCTTACGCGCCGCTATATGGGCGACTTGCGCGTCGATGATGATGATGATGATGATGATGATGACAACGCAACTCTCAGTCCCCGAGTGGAGAAAATCTCCAACCCGATCGGGAATCGAACCCGGACCCCCTGCGTGGCAATATACCACGTTCTCCACTGGTCTCCTGAGGCGGACATAATACATAATGGACATTAATAAAAGCTACAATGTAAGTCTAAATTTTATTCCTTTATATGAACATATATTTTATTACAATCTATTTGCTTCAAAACTGCATCACTCATTGTATTAGCTTTATAAACTTTCACACTCAGATCGAATACTTTTATACTAAAAAAATCCAAATTTCTGTAATCGATTTTTGTACGTTTTATATGGTTTACTGTAATACCAACGTACTTGTTTGCCTGTATAGAGACCATAAGAAGAGCACTCAAGCGCCCGAAACCGGTCGTCACAAATAAATTATTAGAAGCAACTGGTTGCTGCATTCTGTGGATTAAAACTACAAACTTCTAGGTGGGGCTGTAGAGGGTACATTGTACATCAAGGAAATCATGACCGGGAATATAATCCGATTATTCTGTGAGCACTTATTCGAGCCGATAGTATGAAGCTGATATCTTCCACTAGAAGCTTTTTTCTTTGCATAAAAATTTTTCAATTGTTTGTAGAACTTATGGGACTTAACTACGGGGTCATCAGTCCATAAGCTTACAAACTACTTATGAACTATCTAAGACTAAGGACGGCACAAATATCCATGCCCGAGGGGGGATTCGAACCCCCGACCGTAGTGGCCGTGCAGACCGTGACTGGAGCGCCTCAGTCCCCTCAGCGACCACGGCCGGCTTTTCTTTGCATATTTTGCGGGGAAGTTCCATGAGCCAGTAAACATGGGCTCTCAAATGATTACGATAAAAGCTACTAGAAGTTTATTATTGTGGAACACATTTCTTCTTTTGGTCAATTTCTCAAAAAATGTTCAAATATTTGTTAAGCTTAAGGGACTTAACTACGGGGTCATCAGTCCCTAAACTTACAAACTACTTATGAACTACCTACAACTAAGGACGCCACAAATATCCATGCCCGAGGAAGGATTCGAACCCCCGACCGTAGTGGCCGTGCAGACCGTGACTGGAGCGCCTCAGTCCCCTCGGCCACCGCGGCCGGCTTTTCTTTGCATATTTTGCGGGGAAGTTCCATGAGCCAGTAAACATTGGCTCTCAAATGATTACGATAAAAGCTACTAGAAGTTTATTATTGTGGAACACATTTCTTCTTTTGGTAAATTTCTCAGAGCCCCTAAGTTATGCATTTTGGATTCAACTTTCTTAAACTCTTGTTCCTCCTTTTCTTGTTTAGGTCCATAGTACCTCCTCTCAAAGAGTGGAAACAGCTAGCATCAGAAGAGATTTATTTCACAGGATAAAATTTGAATAAGTGCATATGGAGTCATTGGGTGACATTTCCGCACTTCGTTTCCTACGTAAAATCTAATTTACTGGCTGCTCTACAAGCCCTCGAAGTTCGACCATGTATTTGACAAACGATTCAGTGTGAGGTGAGATTGTGTGCTTTTAATGGTAATGACGTACCATTTCTTTATTAGTGCCAATTTGCGTTCCACTGGTCCGTAATTTGCACCCCCGCTGCTGACGCGATGTCAACGTCCAAAACACGACCTCCACCCCAATTAAGCTGCAGCGCTCCCTCTCGCGCTTGTGAAGGACACCTGTTACCGGCGACAGTTTCATTTGCGGAAACTCGGCAAGCTGTGGCCGCGGCCAACCTAACTGACAGGTCAATTACAACGCCGCGGCGATTGTTGCGGTGTCAAGAGCTGCCAAAGCACGCCGAGCGCCGTGGGTTTGTTTCTGATGTGTGAGGTTTCAAGCGACAATATGGACATAAATTCGTTTTCAGCTGCTGCTAGCCATCTGAAAAACTCATTCAGTTCATTCTGGCAGTATTTTCACTAAGGAAGATGTTAGTCGGTACATGAATAAAAATACAGGAACAGAATATCGTGCAGAGCCCAAGGGAGCAGGCAGAGGCGCCGCAACAGGTTCTAACGTGCACTGGAGTAAAGTCTGAAGTAGTGCTGGAGAGAAGTGACACCATACTTACCTACATCCATACTCTGCAAGCCACCCGATGGTGTGTGGCGAAGGTACCTTGAGTACCACTATCGGCTCTCCCTCCTATTCCAGTCACGTATTGCTCGCCGAAAGAAAGATTGTCGGTATGCCTCTGTGTGGGCTCTAATCTCTCTGATTTTAAATTCATGATCTCTTCGCGAGATACACGTAGGATTGAGCAATATATTGCTAGACTCCTCGGGAAAGGCATGTTCTCGAAACTTCGACAAAAGCCCGTACCGAGCGACAGAACGTCTCTCCTGCAGAGTCTTCCACTGAAGTTTATCGATCATCTCCGTAACGCTTTCTCGACTACCAAATGATCCTGTAACGAAGCGCGCTGCTCTCCGTTGGATTTTTTGTACTTCCTCTATCAACCCCACCTGGTACGAATCCCACACCGGTGAGCAGTTTTCAAGCTGTAGGCGAACACGTGTACTGTAACCTACTTCCTTTGTTTTCGGACTGCATTTCCTTAGGATTCTTCTAATGAATCTAAGTCTGGCAACTGATTTACCGACGATTGATTTTAAATGGGCGTCCCATTTTAAATCACTCCTAGTGCCTACTCCCAGATAATTTATGGAATTAACTACTTCCAGTTGTTGACCCGCTATAGTGTAGCCAAATGATTCAGAATCTCTCTATGTATTCGTAGCACATTACATTGTCTACTTTGAGATTCAATTGCCATTCCCTGCACCATGCGTCAATTCGATGCAGATCTTCCTGCATTTCAATACAATTTTCCATTGTTCCAATCTCTCTATATACTATAGCATCATCCGCAAAAAGCCTCAGTGAACTTCTGATGTTATCTGCAAGGTCATTTATATATATCGTGAACAGCAACGGATCCACGACACTCCCCTGTGGCACACCTGCCAGCACTCTTACTTCGGAAGACTTCTCTCCATTGAGACTGACATGCTGCATTCTTGCAGGACTGCCCATAAATACGTAAAGCCGTCGGCACACGGACCGTGTGTGGTCAACGTGCCTAGTCAAACGTGCGGCTGAACGCTCTGAGACAGCGCGACTTGTGCGTACGAAATTGTGCGTCAACGAGCTATACGCGACCGCAGCGCGACAGTTATAGGCAGCACCAGGTTCTGGAATCGCATTGTTTATCAAATCAAAAAGTGGAATTCCTGCTTTACCTCTATTAAATCGCTTTTTTCAGCGTTTGTGCATGTATTCGTTATGTTCTGTGATATAGGCCTACATAGGTAACAACAAAATATGTCAATATGTCAATAAGGGCAGCGAATTATAAAAGTTTCTTGACAAACAGTGCGATATAAAATTAGAAAAGGCCTTCACATGAGGCAAACATTATTTCAACTGTCTCGCTTTTTAGTACAACTTAGTCATTGTTCCACGGTCGATGTTACTATTCAGTAGAACAAATGAACGTTTAAAATGTAATACGTGAAGCAATAAAATGCGTACTCTAGTCTAAGCTAGGTGCAAACTATCTCATTCATAAAAGGAATACAACAAACTCACTCCTCACAGCATGCGCACTTATGTTTACAGAGCTTCGAATATTATGCAGTATACTTCTATGAAATTTATGGAAAAGTTCTTTATCAGAAAACTAAAATAGCCGCCCGAGCGCATTGAGGCGCCATGTTACGATGCACGAGGCCGTTTCCCGTCGGGGGTTCAACCCCCCCCCCCCCCCTCGGGTATGAATGTTTGTGCCGTCTTTAGTATAAGCCAGTTCATAAGTATTTTGTAAGTTTAGGGACTGATGACCCCGCAGTTAAGTCTGATACGCTTCACAAACATTTGAACATTTTGAAGAAAACCCAAATAAAAGAAGAAAATATGGCTTCCTCATGTCTCTAGCGAAAAGAGCTGTCCCCCCTCCTCGGATAGCCAGGAGGTGTGACGTAGGTGGCGTTCTCCCACCTTATTGGTGATCGTTTAGACGCACGTTGAGAATGTCTGGAAGGCTTGATACTGCTCGACACGTTGGGAAAGCCTCGCCAACGTGCGCTTCGCACTTTTTGACGTCAGAAACTCGCCACGTGGCCACAGTCGTTCAGATACACGCTCCGTGTGCCGACGGCTTAAGGTTACGAGGGTGGTGGAGATCTTTCCGCGTCAATACGATGCAAGGTATCACAAAAATGCTTAATAATGTAGGGAATTCGGTGGTCAGGAGACGTGTTTGAAGTTTGAACTTAGAAATGTCCCTTGAACCACTCTGTAGGGTGCATTGACCTGCTCGAATACCCTAGGCCGACGGAATGCACAATGGACATGACTGGATGCAGATTATCAGCAACTATGCGTTAAGTACGTGGCATCCAACCATACGCGCCCCACACTATTTTGAGCTTGGACAATTTCCTGCTAAAATTCAAGAGCCCATGGATTCACGAGGTTGTCGAGGTTGTCGTACTCGTCCATCCACTCGATACAGCTGTAAATGAGACTTTTCAGACCTGGTAACATTTTTCTATTCCTACTTACTTGGATTGTTACGCCAGTGGAGAACGATATGTTTAAATGTTAATAAAAATACACCTTCTTTACTTGTTAAGCCAAGAGAGCTGTTAAAATATATTTATTGCTCTTTACCGGTATGGAAGATTTTAAACCCTTCTCAAGATGAGGATTTAAATGTCTTCACTTAGGAGAACATATAGAAACAACAACAACAACAAAAAGTTTCTCGGCGGAATGTATAATGAATAAAAATACATGGTCAACACGTTAAAATATAAAAATGGATCGGTATATTAGATTAAAAGATAATAATAACATGTAGATAGAGGACAACTCACCGCAAAGACGAACGTTGAGCCGCAGACAAGCACAAATAAAAGACACACAAATTCTAAATTTTCGGCCGCGGCCTTCCTCAGAAAAAGAACAATCATCCACACAATCACTCAGGCACACTCATCCACACACGTCAGCCATCTCTGGCCGCCCATCACAGTCTGTCTACGCGGCAATCAGAAGGGATGGGTGGGAGGAGGGGGAAGGAGCGGAGGAAGGGGGAAGTAGAGAGGGAAGATAAGGGTGGGGATACAATAAGTAGAGGCGATGTCAGGCGGAAAATGAGATAGAGAGAGAGAGAAAGAGAGAAATTTAAAAACAGGATTCACACTGTATGGGAAGGGGCATGAATCGGAAGGAAATGTAGGATGTGAGGTGGAGGGGGATCGTGGGGCATGGATTGGAGGATGTCATCTGAGGTTGAGGCCAGGATGGTTGCAGGACCGTAGGATGTGCTGTAGGGATAACTCCCATTTCCGCAGTTCAGAAAAGCTAGTGGAGGAGGGGAGGATCCATATGGCTTGGGTGGTGAAGCAGTTGTTAAAGTCTAAGGTGTTGTGCTCCGCTGCATGCTGCACCACAAGATAGTCCATACTGCACTTGGCCGCAGTTTGACGGTGGCCATTCATCCTGATGGGAAGCCGGTTAGTTGTCATTCCAATGTAGAATGCAGAGCAGTGATTGCCGCAGAGTTGGTATATTACGTGGCTGCATTCGCGGGTGGCCCGGCCCTGACAAGCCTGTGACGGGACTGGAATAGAAGGTGCTCGGTGGGTGGATTGGGCAGGTTTCGCATCAGGGTCTTCCATAGGGATATGATCCCTGTGGTAAGGGGTTGGGATTAGGAGTGGCATAGGGATGGACTACGATGTTGGGCGACGGAACACCACTTTGGGGGGATTGGGAGGATCTTAGGTAGGATGTTTGTCATTTCAGGGTATGTTGACAGATAATCGAAGTCCTGACGTAGGACATAGGATATGGTTCAGTTATTCTAGTCCAGGATGGTGTTTGGTGACAAGGGTGGCACTCCTTTCTGGCTGGTTTGTAGGGTTGGAGGGAGTATTGTTGGTGCGTGAAGATATGGCACCGGAAATCTGTTTATGGACTAGGTCTGGTGGGCAATTTCTGTCTGTGAAGGCGTTTGTGAGGCTTTCGGAATACTGGTTAAGAGAGTTCTCATCACTGTAGGTACGCCTTCCACGGGTGGCGAGATTATATGGGTGTCATTTCTTTTTTATGTGGAAAGGATGGCAGGATTTGTCACGAAAGTATCACACAGAATGGTGGATCGTCAAATTAGATTTAGACTGAGTGTCTTTTACTTACGTGAGAAATTTTCTCTTTTGATCTAATACGACGATCCAATTTGGTGAAATATATTTTAACATGTTGACCATGCATTTTTATTCATTTTACATTTCTAGTCGTCAACAGTTCAATGTCGGCGTTGACGGTCCCAGGTGAGGCACAGAGATTGGTGTCTTTAGGGTACAACCGGTGGCCTTTCAGCTCCCAAGGCCCATATGGTGAAGTTCGCACGCAATGAAACCCGTAGCACTTTGCTGAGGGGTTACACTACTTTCACGTTGAACGATTCTCTTCGGTCATGTTGGTTTCGATCTTATGGGATCATTTTCCAGTTGCACCGGTGTCGGAGATTTGATGTTTTCCAGATTCCCGATATTAGCGGTGCACTCATGAAGTGGCTGTACTGGGAAAAAAACCTGCCTCATCGCTGTCTCTGAGATGCTTTTTTCATCTCCCGTGTGTTGACTGTAACACCACGGTCAAACGCAGTTAAATGGTGATAATCTGCCACTGTAGCAGCACTAGCTGATCTAACGCCTACGCCATACACTTGTAAATAGACGTTGCCTACCGCAGCGCCGTCCTCTGAGTGTTTAGATATCTTTGTCTATGAATACGCATTCCTACACCATTTTTTTTTAATTCTTCAGCGCTTTTCTAATATTTTATACGTGGATAGACGACATAGAGGCGACCCACGGCTACTGCCTTGCCGACATGTAGCAGAAAATACGTTGTACATTCCTTTATAGGAAGCTAATCCATCAAAAGGAACAATAATATCAAAAATATAACCATTAAGTTACGTCTCCTTAAATTGCAGCAGGTAGCGATTCATAAAAATCGTAATCCCCATCCTCTACGTCAGAGGATCACGAATGTATGAACTTAGTTGGCAAAGTTGTTTCTTCCATTATACAAGTCGTACTAGGAAAAACTTTGTGATTCGGCTGAAAGATCATTTAGATGCGAAATGTTTGAACAACTGATCCAAATCTACATTTACTGTGCACAATCCGCTGATCAGTTGCGAAATAAAACGCATGGAAGACCACATCCAACTATTGCATTATGCAGAAAAAGGAAACATGAAGACGCGGTGGAGCGGCCGAGCACTCTAAGGCGCCTTGCTGAAGCGCGCGTGGTTGCACGCCGTCGGAGGTTCGACTCTGGGGTATATGCGTTTGTGTTGTCCCTTATGATAGTTTATTTTCATAAGTTTGTAAGTCTAAGGACTGATGACCATAGTAGTTTGGTCCGATAGGTTTATAAACATTAAAACATTTTTTGGAAACATGAATTTGCTTGAAGATTAAGAATTATGTGTACATGAAGAAAATACAACACATCATCTCCTCAATGAAAATATAGAGTAGGCAAATGTACCCTTCGTACAAAACATCACTAACCTGATTTACAGACTGAAAAGTGAATAAGAAACAGTAGGCCTACCCATTTTGTCAACAACATATAAACAATAATCCAATATAAAAACTAAATACGGCAGCTTACTCAGTTGCGTATCAAGACAATCGTTAAATTTCTTAAGCCATTAATTAGAAAATTTAATGCCCATTGACATAACACCGTTTATAGTTTTATTTATCACCCCTCTCTTTATTCTGCGTATACGTCAAGATTTTCAATATCATTAAGTAACACTCTCAAATATTTTTACTTCATTTATAATTGATGCTCATGGGTGTGAAATGCGCTATATGTAACTTTTACTGAAAAGAAAATGTGGTACAATCAATTACATATTTGGCGTTTTATTTACCGGTAATACCTCCACCTTCAATTAAAATTTTTCCTTGGTGTCAAAAAGTGTTAGGTTTTTTGTGCTGTGGTTCCGTACAAGTCAAATAAGACCTGCATTCATTGCACATTATTTCGTGAGTAAATCATAAAACGACTGTCACACACTGTTTCCATTTACTATTGTCACACTTTTACCACGCAGGAATACAAAAATTGATCCCACGATATGACTATTGTCTCAGTTCTTCTGATGACTATGTAGAAAAATAGCTGTATCAGTTATCAATAAAGTTTTTCGTGTAACTATATTTTCTTTATTGAAATATAAAAGTAGGGAAAATTAATTTTTATTAAGAAATTTCAAATAGTTGGGAAACTATAAACATGAAGAATATTGACCAGTCCTTAAACTTAAACTACCATACTGTATGATGTAACAGTAACTTGTCTTAACAGCTTAGCTAAGCTTCAAGAATGTACAACAGCTTCTTTACATTGAGTAATTTTGGTCGTTTTCCATAAAAGAGAAGTCAAAAATTTGTCTACTTTTTGAATTTTGACGTCCAGTAAAGTTTATTTTTGTAATATTAGATATAAACAGCTGAGAATGGCGACGTAGCACGTATAAACTAGGCTTGTGTCTAATAAATACGAAATTTACGTTGGTTTATGAGAATTTTAATCATTTGTACAGTAAATAAATTAAGTCTAGACGCTGGCACTCCTGGTCGAAAAACTTTCGGATTATAAAAATTTCTAGGACTGTTGCTCACAACTAAACGTGATTGGAATGTGATATAAATGGACGTATACGTGTCAATGATTCTATTGCATGATGGAAACAACCATTGTTCCATTAAGAAAATTGTATATCTTTGTGATGTAACTCTTCCGAAAACAACGAAACAAACTATGTTCATAGCTGCAGAACTTTTCTTATGTTGACCTACCACAGTAAATATTCCTATCACCAGTTACTTTGCAGGCTACATAGGCAAGCAGAGCGAACGGTCTAACGTAATGATGTAACTGTGATTTCGAAACAGGAGCAACGGAGTTAGATCAAGACTGAATGTGCCAGAGGTGGTACAGCACGATAAAAAGGTCTTCAAGTGCGTCAGAGCCTTAGAATGGTGAAAGGTATGGTGACTCATATATGACTGTGATGGTATTATTCAAACGTATTACATTCCTCCACGGCAGAACGTCAGTGAACAGTATTACTGTTCGTTTTCATTTGCGAAAGAAGCGGCAACACTTTCTGTGCAACTCACCCATCATTTTGCCCGGTTGTACGCAGCGGAAGCTGTGGCTGCTCTTGTAATGATTTTTTTTTATTTTATTTATTTCTTTTTTTTTATTTTTTTATTTATCGCTGGTGTTGTCACAAGATCAAAGTTGAAAGCAAGAATTGAAATTTAACTAACTGTAAGATCAGAATAAATATTAATTTTTGAAATGGTTAATACACTGAAAAGATCACATAACATTCCGCGGTCAGTTCTCAGTAGCAATGTAAGTTAAAAATTACGACAACACCAGAAAGCACCGTTATATAAGAAAATAGCGGAATCAGTTACCTGGTATGCATTCATTGGTGGAAGCCGTGACACTGCAGTTGAGCCTGTATGAATTGATTAATATCTTTGTTCTCGTAAACTGATGCTTGGTTTCATGACTATTAGTTATTAAAGTTTTAAGACCGTGTGCAATTTTGATCACTATGGTTATCGAAAGTTAAAGAAATTATCGGACTTCGCTTTTAACAGAATGAAGATTTCCTGCAGGCATTGAATTCAATTTTTAATATAAAATGAGAGTAAATAAATTTTGCATCGAGAATGTTCTTTTGTCATCATGAGACAATAGGCAACAATGACCAAGCATCAATTTACTAATTTTGCTGAAAATCAAGTCATAAATTAAACGAAAGATGGGGAGAAATAGTCATTATTTAAATGAAATAAGAATTCCAAATGAAATTTAAAATCTATTACGTTAAAGGATGCTAACCAAGGCTGACGCAAATTTCGGGAGGTCGAGTAAAATACGTCCGCTCAGTATAAAGGTAGAAAAACGAAAGACCACAAGCGATTCCGTTTTCTCACCAGATCGTTTGAAATAGTTGAAGGTATAACTTGAAATAAGGATAATTAAGAGATTTATTGGCAGAGAGAACGGATGCTTGCGACAAGCGTCGCAGATATAATTTTCAATGAAAAATATATTAGTGTACTGCTACACTCTGTTCGGTAGATGGGACTGGGAAGTACTGAACCACTCACCATACTCCCCGGACGTAAGTCCTTGTGACTTTGATTTGATTTCGAAGATGAAGGAACCGCTTCGTGGCATCAACAGATCAGGTTCTGCTGACGGTATACTACGCCATCCACATCACTGGCAACGTGTTCTACACAACGCTGGTGACTACTTTGAAGGACGGAACAGGTGCAAACATGTAACGCTATTTTAACACCTTTGTATTCGTTAAGAATAAATAGTTGCCAGTATTTAAGTTCCAACCCTCACAATGTTTGCCCGCAATGAACTGGGAAACTACTCAGGTGACGCAATATTGCACAGATTGTGTGATATTAAATGATTTTATCTAGGTTGGTCAGCATTCAGATATTGGCCCTGATCTTCAGCTTGAAGACTGGGCGTGCAACATAGTGCTTGGTTGGAAAGTGAACGAAAGTGTTCGAAACTCGATTAGAAACACGGAATTTCTTACTTTGAGTTTTATCTCAGCGTTCACCTCTCAATGATGTGACGGATCACCAAAAACTGCACGTGGTTCGAATTCCACATTAAGCTGTAGGTCCCCTTTTTCTATTTGAATAACTGGCATAGGTTGGTGAAACGTTAGGTGCCGAAGTGGCGTCCAATCGAAAGACTTACACCAGATTACTGAACCATATGAAATTATATTCGATATACGATATTTTCTTGATGCTACAATTTATTTCACATTTGTTCCAACTTTACATAACGTATAACCGTGTTTCTTAAGTGTTTTATGCATTTCAGTTCATAGTAATTCTGCGGTAGTTTATCTACATACGTATAAATCAATTGCAGTACGTGAATCAGGCTAAAACTCAGAAATGGCTTCATTTATTGGAATAATATTTTTGATTTAGTTCGCTTTAATACAAGGTTAGTTTTGAAAATATAGAGAAAGCCCAAAGAAACCAGTGGTTTTTGAAAGAATATTGAAATTTATTGCAGAGACGAGCATAATATTACATCCAGATGCATGGAAGACACTTTGAACATCTCTTTTAACAGGTAACCCACACGTGAAATGATACCTAAAAGTGATGTAAAATCTAATACTACACTTAAAATTTCAAATTAATTTGCACTAACTAGGACGAGGTTTACAATAAAGTCAGTGAAATGTGAATTAAATGCGATGCGAATCTTAACAGTAAAGTCTAAATTTCAATGTAATGTGTACTAACAAAAACGATGTTTACAATGACGTCAGTGGCGACTTGGAGCCATATGTTCGTAATTATCTCGTAAACGGCTCGTTTGAGTACCCATTATTACTGGGACAGTTTTGCTTCTATTATCGTGTACTTTCAACCCTGTAAGTTTGCGCAATACTTTTTGATATATATATATATATATATATATATATATATATATATATATCGTTGTACTTTCTCTCTCTGGTACTAATACACACACACACACACACACACACACACACACACACGTACTAATACACACACACACACACACACACACACACACACACATTTTATATATATAGAAGTCCTCAGGGATTGCGCTCAGAAAACTGGTCCACAAATTTCATTCGAGAAGACGAAGTTCATTTGCAGTATCGCAATAAACCCGACGTTCAGGAACTTAACACAAAATACTGGCGATCGAACGATAATGATGATGGTGGTGACTGGTTATTGCCGCGGCGGAACGACCGAGCGCATTGAGGTGCTATGCTCTGATGCGCGAGGCCGTTCTTCGTCGGGGGTTCGAAACCCCCTCCCCCCCCCCCACGGGCATGGATGTTTGTGCTATCTTTAATATAAGGTATTTCATAAGTAGTTTGTAAATTTAGGGACTGATGACCCCGAAGTTGTCCCATAAGCTTTACAAACATTCGAACAGTTTGATTGGTTATTTGTGGCGCTAAACATCTAGGTCATCAGGGCCCAGATCGAACGAGTTTGACACTTCAAATATATCGGTGATATCATAGAATCGTCATGGTTGGAAAAGGAAGCCCAGAAAGTTCGGTTACAAAAGCTCAAAAGAGCAATTGGAACTACTCGTGACATCTACAACAAGAAACGTATTTCCATACATACAAAAATTAATACAGTGATGAAATGCGGAGTGGTGTACGTGAGCGAAACCTTGGTACTTATTTTAAAATAAAAAAAAAGGGCTAACTGGAAAGCATCTGACAGGAGCAAAGAAAGATGAGCAAAATGCAGAGACCGGATAAGACAGAAGAAGGGTATAGATTCAAATCGCGCAAAGCAACTGAAGAACTCACCGACCTTGCTGCAGACATGACGAAACGAATGCTGTGATTTTGTGGACACGTTCACAGACTCATCTTCAGAGCTAATCACAAGATATTGACATAGATTGCAAAACAGAAGAACATTCCATGAATAGAAGGAGTAATAATGATGAGGAAAAGGCACAGATAGGAACATCAGACATACTACACAGGAAACTTTACCGCGAGAAAATAAATAGATGGGTAGTAAGGCCAGACAATTAAGTCGCTAAAAGAGCAGGGACCAGGAGATCAGAGGAAAGAAGAAAACACATAGTGAAAGAATGAAACCATTTGGTCTATTAGAAAGGCAGTCATAAACGTACTGCGTGATCCTGCGGGGTTCGTGTGTGTGTGTGTGTGTGTGTGTGTGTGTGTGTGTGTGTGTGTGTGTGTAAAGGTCGGTAGAAGGGTCTAAAGCATTATATTTCGTATTGGACTGTGTTCATCTTAGTGACTGATTACAGCGCTAGCTATACAGCAGTATGAATCACAGGTGACAGAAAAGGTAAATAAAACACATGGCCTTAGATATCTATCAATAGTTAACAGGGCTAAGAGCGGCCACTAAAACGATAAACGATATGGATGCATTTCGTCCCCGTGTAATACACTCAAATCACTTTGATATATGAAATTCATGTCGGCCAGCTCTACATTTCTGAAACGATCCATGCTGCTCGCGATCCGTGCATGATATTATACATTCAGCTAGCGAACCGTTTTTATACACCGCAGTGACGCACACACACACGTATACACACACACACACACACACACACACACACACATACAAACGCATGTTTTTTTATGTCTGGCGTCTTTGCTTCTTTAACAGGGTACCGAAAACGGGCAGACCTTATACAGCGATGACTAGTAAGCCCTAATGCACAGCGCTTTCGTGTTCTGTTACAGAATGTGAAGCGTCTGTCAAATCGGAAACGGTAAATTGAACAGAATCCAAGCGAGAAACGTCATGAAAAGAACCTTCAACTGCAGAACACGCACCTGTTTGTTTCTCTCAATTTTTAAGCGCACAGCTGCGTTAACTCGGGGGCACATTATTTTTCTTTTCAGAAATTGTATTTGACAAGCACATATCAATCAGAGTGATATTAAACCCGTTCCATACGCTGCACTCCTTCAAGTTCTGCATAAAACTGTTGTTATATCGATACCTATTAAACGTTGAGGAGATTTCTCAGTTCCTTCCGTTAAGCGAAACGAACAGGTGAGTCAATGCTTCGGATTCGTAGTTAACATGTTGTATAGGAAGTAATACACACAGCTTATAAATTAATTCGTGCGCCAACATCAACGACCTCTGCACTTAAATGACAAGTAGAACCCATAGGGCCACGGTGGAGTAGCCGAGCGGTCTAAAGCGCCTCGCTGCGGAGCGCGCGGTTGCTCGTCGTGGAGGTTCGAGTCCTCCCTGGGGCATGGATGTGTGTATTGTCCTTAGGTTAATTTATCTATGTTTAAGAAGTTTGTAAGCTACGAACTGATGACCACGCAGTTTGGTCCGATAGATTTACAGACATTTGAACATTTTGAACCCATAGCTAGCCATGCGGGCAGCACGTACCGTTACACAGTAATTTGGTCGATTAAGTTTACAAATATTTGAACCGTTAGATGCAATTGAAACGGATAATGTTTCACTCTTGGCTCATTTAGCCGGTTCAAAAAGCTCGATGAGGAATTGACTTCCTGTTCGTTATTTTTCAAAGATCCAGTATTGCATAAAAATTAGAAAAAGTATTGCAAATAATTTTGAAGACTTTAGAGACGTAAAAAAGCATTATGTGGATTTTGCATACCGTGGATTTTCCTTATGTTAGCAGAGTTTGAATCCAGGTAAGATACCGATTTTCTTGAAGTGAAACAATGGAAATCGCAGGGGTCGTGGGCAGGACTGTACACTGGATGATCAAACAGATCAAGCTGAACGTCAGCAAAACAATTGCTGTGCGCCGAGACATATGGAACGAGCATTATCATGGAGCAGCACCTACTGTAAGTATTACGCGCATCTTGTTATGAATTCCTCCAGCCACGATGAAGAGCTGAAGACGACTGTCACATATTAATTCCATTCACACTTGTGAGACAGTTGATGCCACTGTACGAAAAGTGCCTTAATTCGTTAGTTATGTCTAAAAATAGTTCAAAGAATGCTTTACTACTTGCCAATAAAGTTTTTAATGTAAAAAAAGTTTTTTATTTTATTTTATTTTCAGTTTTTAATAGGGTAACTTACTTTTTGAATTAACCTGATATGAGGGAAAGAGGCTTCCATGGAAGTTTCGTGATGATTGTATAGAACTGTTATAATAACGCAACAGGAATTACCGTTAGCATAACCGTAACTTCCAGAGGTCAAATAGTTTCAGAGATAACGCGGAGTTTCTGAAGTAAACATCCAGTCCATGATCTTATTTGTGTTTTTCTTTGGAGCCTTCTCTTCGCAGAGTACACACCAATCTAACAGGTCAAACATCATCCGGGCATAAACCTGTTATGAGTGTCTATGATTATAATGTATCTTATTGAGAAATGTCGATGGTATTAGATTAGATTAGTTGAAAACTACTGTCGTCTCAAGAGTAGATATAAGAAGAAAGGCAATTGCCTAAAACTGCGTGGTTTTCAAACCATTACAATATTATCACCCACGTTGTTCACTGAATGCCAAGCCCTTAGAATAAGTTAGACCACCTGTGCAGTAAAACTGGTAGGCATTAACTGGAGAAAAACATCTTGCTAAGTAATTAAAGCCACAAGACGAAACCTGCATCGCAGTATCAACCAAATTCGGAGATGAACTTTAATAACTTCATCCTGTCCAAAGCATATTCCACAGGCAACTGTTCTCATTACCGCAAATGATTAAAGGTTACGGCAACAGTAACCAATTATGTATGGCAAAGAGATGTTTTCAGAGTATATGCGAAAGCTGTAGCTTTAGATTTTAGAAATTGAGGCCCAGGATTAGTCGATATTAGAAACAAGGCCTTAGCACATTTATTAAAATAACCGCAATCACTCTCGAAGGAAAATTAAATAATTTTCAGTTTTTAGGCCTGCAAGTCTAGAGGTCCCATTTTATGTGCATAAAATCACCGCCGGCTACAGCGCGTGCGCACGTATAGCTTGGAACTCAGCTAGCTCGGCAATTCGCACTGAGGTATTCTACAAGATAGAAAGAAAAATGGGGAACGAGCAGAGAGAAAATACCCACATTCTGCCGGGTTAAGTTCTACGAGAAAAGAACGGTACCACTGGTGTATCATCGGATGGCAAATTGGCGTGGTATAAATCAGCAACATTGTAGGACAACATGCAATTCGTGTCGGCCAAATGAATTTCTGATACGTTGTAATAGGGAAAATAACAATTAGTGGAAGGGCCAGCAAGGTTTATGGAAACCAGTTGCTATTTGGTAGAACAATTAATATTTATTACAGGTTGATTAAATTCAAATAATAAAAACAAGCCCCTTAATAACATTGATATAAGAACCTTTTAAACAGACAGCAGTTAAGAAAGAGGCAGTAAACTCACTCAACATATCTTATTACAATGAAACTGAGGATTCTTTGAAATCTCAAATACATCTTCTTTATCAATTTAAAAAAAATGAAATATTTAAATGACAGCTAAGGAATGACAATGATTAAAACAAATTTCCGGAGTAGTACTAACAAGGTTAAATATGTCAACACTTTAGCACCATCTGACGAGTTAAACATCTTTCTTTTACCAATCATTAAAGAAGGTACAGATTCAAGAAAGATAGTCAACCTCAATACTGCAGGTGCAGTTCTGATTTAAAAAAAATAAAAAAAATGAATAAACTACATGATGGTTGCATAGCGATGCCCTTCGCAGATAAATGAAGGTCGTTATGTAGAGCGTATGCTAAAGAGCCAATTGCCCCTGGGGGCCAGACGCCTCGCTTAGAGTGAAAATAACGACAGCCACCTAGTAACTAGTCAGGATATAGGGAGTATGTTAGACGTAGCAACCTTTTCGGGCACACTTAACCCTAAATTGTCAGTGAGCTGTGACGTTTTGAGAAACATTTGATGAACAAGTATACACGGGTAAAGTGTTGGTTTGGAATCACACTCGCCGAATTGACGGTGTTAATAACGAAAGTTCAAAATCCCCTGAAAGAGTGGTGTTAGTAGCGAGCGTTAAAAGCAGATGTTAGAACGCAGGGTGAAGTTACGCCGAGCCACATCCCATGTAGGTGTTGGATCAGATTAAATTTCAACTCACATGGTGCGGAGTAACAACAATAACTGGAAATCACGTTCTATACATCTGGAAAAAGGACATGGAAGGAAAAGTCCCTACCAAGTTTCCTCTGC
Source organism: Locusta migratoria (assembly GCA_026315105.1). Taxonomy (NCBI): domain Eukaryota; kingdom Metazoa; phylum Arthropoda; class Insecta; order Orthoptera; family Acrididae; genus Locusta; species Locusta migratoria. Next base: position 326,221,626 of record CM048748.1, read on the forward strand.
ATCTCGGGCAGGCAGCGAACCCACAGGCGGGTATGACCTGCCCCGGTGGAAACGTTAAGCGCTCCAAGGAGTCCAGCAGCGAAGCGCGCTACTTATCGCCGTCGGAGGTTCGAGTCCTCTCTCGTCCATAGGTGTATTTGTTGTCCTTAGCATAAGTTAGTTTGTAAGCCTAGGCGCTGATAACCAGAGTAGTACAGTCCCATAGACATACAAACATTTGAAAATTTATTTTTTCCCGTATGACCAAGTATTTTAGAGAAAACGAACCACTTACAAAAGGTTCAAGAAGAAAAATCACGGAACGAACCACAAGGCCAAGTTACATCGCCGGCCGCGGTGGCCGAGGGGACTGAGGCGCTCCAGTCACGGTCTGCACGGCCACTACGGTCGGGGGTTCGAATCCTCCCTCGGGCATGGATATTTGTGCCGTCCTTAGTATTAGTTAGTTCGTAAGTAGTTTGTAAGTTTAGGGAATGATGACCCCGTAGTTAAGTCTCATAAGCTACACAAACATATGAAACATTTGAGCAAATTACATCCTTTCGCTGGGAATTATTGGCCAAGGAAAGGAAAATTCAGTACCTACGCATACACCTATGGCAAACGCAGGCAACTCACGCACGAGCGGCAACGAAGCAGAAAAAACAACTGCTTACACGTAGCAGAGGATATGAAAGTTTCAATTTGAAACCGTTAAATGTTAAAGTGGCACCTACAACGGTGACAAAAGAATCCAGGTGCACACACCACAACAGAAAGTCAATGTCGACGACGACAGCCAAGGCAAGAGTTCCAGCACGGGAAGCAAGTGGGTCCGACTACTTAACTCGGAGACAGAATTCCGTCCAGTAAAGGACCGTTTATGCGAGACCCATCGACGTTGAGGCGGGCAGGCGTAGCGGGTACAACACGCCGCAGCAGTCCGAAGCGTTGGCCACACTCGGTCCACGGGCTGACGTCCTCCTCTCTTCCGGGTCAACAGCCAAGTCACTCTTTCCGCCTAGACAACGGCCACGCAGCCTATGAAAGATCACATAGGGATGGCTGGCATACAACAACATCATCGGAGGAAACGAAGAAGGAAGCGAGTACGGTCGACTGGTAAATATCGCTAGTACGTAGCAAGGGAGAAGAAAAGACATTGCTACACCGATCCACGTAAATAAACAATTGGACTTGGTGAAAGCATCCCGCCTACTCGCTGCTTTTTATTTCAGGTTGGAATGGACTAAAGAAAGTGATAGGTGTTCCTACTCGTCTTGAATCAGTTTCCCTTCCAACATCTCTCATTCACTGCTTCCCATGCTGGGTGAAGATGTCTTAATACGAATCACGAACAAATACTGAGTACGCGATCACGAGTATAAAACAGAACAAGGAGAAGTAATATAATTAGCGCAACGGATAACGACTTTAGGAAATGGATCTACCGAGCATGCAGAGCGAGAAGAGATGTTGTTATAGGCATTACAAGATCATCAACACATCGTCACAACAGGTGTATATGCACACAATTGAAAACTTATTTGGTGACTAGGTGACTAGGTGACACTGGTGACCAGTGCAATTTAGGGCAATCGTAGATATAAATTTAGTTTTAATAGGAAAATTTATTATTAGATTAAATAGTCTCCCGCTTTTCAAATACAATTTACATTCGTTATACCATGAAATATGCAACCTCCCTAGCTAACTGATACAATCCGCATCTTTAGGTGGGTTGGAGGAGCGTCAAAAGTTCTACCAACACAAAACCGTTAACACATATAGGGATATAAAACAAAATATAGGCTATGAATAGGAATTAACATTGATCAGGTCAGAAACGAACCTTAGTCGGAAAGCAATACCATGATTAGAGTAGCATTCGCCAAGAGTTCTCGATATCGGTCTAAGGTCGACCCATGCATACATTAAAGTGCCTAACTTTAAAATCTCAACAAAGAAGGCGCTTTGTGCAATTCGTGGCTGGAGCGCAGCGCGCAGCGAGTCTACTCACCAGGCCACCGACGACAGAGTGCCGGTTTCAAACAGCATCGGCCAGCAGCCGGCTATGGAACCTGGACGGGGGAGTTGCCGCCGGCCGCGGTGGCCGACGGAACTAAGGCGCTTCAGTCACGGTCTGCTCGGCCACTACGGTCGGGGGTTCGAATCCCCTATAGGGCATGGATATTTGTGCCGTCCTTAGTTGTAGGTAGTTCATAAGTAGTTTGTAAGTTTAGGGATTGATGACCCCGAAGTTAAGTCCCTTAAGCTTAACAAACATTTGAACATTTGACCGCCAACGCTCGTCTCTGACCTGCCCAACGACGATACTGATAAGTTGGTAAGGGACATGTGTAGGACGGAGTCGCTCTGACGACTGCTGGAGGGAATTTGAATCAAGGGACCCACAACTGTTGACTGACTCTCCTCTTAGGATGAGCTAGGGAGCGACCTGTATCACCTATCAACCAGGTACACTAAACAATAGATACAACCAACCTTTCACTTTCCTTCGCCAAAGGCAAGAGACAAACATGAACTGAAACACGGTGGCATAACAAACTGCCAGCCATTCATTGGTTAATAGAGCAATTAGTCATCAGTACGAGAACTCCAGCAGAAAACTTTTCACCTATGTCGTTTTAAAGGTCACAGGCTAGATTTTTCCAGTAACTAGAAACTATAGGGTCCATTAATTAATGGGCTATATGTCAAGTACACCATAAATAACCTATAAACAGACAGCATGACTGATACCCACAATCTTAAGAAGTGTACGAGCTATGATGTTGTGAAATATAAAGACCATAAAAACTCCCAGGACAAATGCGTAAAATTATATTTTAACATATGTATATTGGTTAAAAGATCAATGTTTCGTCTCTTTTGGAGAAGTAATCTATTCCTGTGCACTGTCATTCCTCACGATGACTATCTCTGCATTCAGTAAAGTAGGAACAGCTTGCCGACGCAGCCAAGCTCAGAAAGAAGACTACGGCGTGCGGCTGTTGGCCACAACTGATAAACTGTCGTCTGCGTTGAGTAAGAGACGGTGCGGAATGCGAGGGCCCCGTGGCCGCTTCTGTAGCCGTGACGGCCCAGGAAAATCTTTGAAAACTGGATATAGCTGCTTACTGTATTACACGGTAAATGATCAAACTGCAGAGAGAAGCAACTAGAAAATAAAGTGGCAAGCATGACACAACTGTTTCGTTGAACTGAATATCGTCAGCGGGAACGTGGACTAATGTGCAATGTAATGGATTGCGCGGCTACTCCCGCTGTAGGTTCTCGTCCTCACTCGCACTTGTGTGTGTATTGTGTGTTGTTTGTAAGCCTAGCGACTGATGGCCCTAGCAGTTTGGTACATTTACAAACGCTTGAGCATTTGACAAGATTTTAATTTCAGAAGGAAGAATTTCTTCTCTACTTTAGATGTCCACAACCAATAAATTTTACTTTCACATAAGGAAGATTATTATTTTGACACCTTGTGAACAAAGATAGGTATTCCTGAAAAATAAATATAGAAATGAAAGATTAAACAACAAGTCATAAAAAATTCTGAGCAAAAACTACAGGTTGAATGTATTTTAAGTTAAACTTTCAAAACGCTGTAAAAATAACACCTGTGATCAGAATGATGTCAAATGACAACGGAATATTATCCGAAAAGGGGAAAACTTATGGCAGAGGAAACATCGAAAATTGATCAGTAGATGGCGCTGTGAGTGTCAGATTACGTAAATGAAAACATTTACGTACATACTGCGCAATCCAGCCAAAGGTGCGTGGCGGAAAGTACTCCGTACCATTATTAGTTACCTTCTTTCCTGTTCCTCTCCCATATACAACGAGGGAAAAACGAGTGCTTGTTTGCATACGTACGAGCCCTAATCTCTCTGATTTTATCTTTGTGGTCTTTACGCGAAATGTAGTACGGCCGCAGTAGAATCGTTCTGCAAACCGCCTCAGATTACGGCCCTCTAAATTTCTTCAACACTGTTTCTCGAAAATAACGTGGCGTTCCCTCCAGCAACTCCCAGTTGAGTGCCCTAAGCATTTCAGAAACACTCCCGCATTGATCGAATCTGCGAGTTACAAACCTAGCCCACCTCTGAAGTGCCTGTATGTCCTCCTTTAATCCGATCTGGTAGGGATTCCAATCACTTAAGCAATACTCAAGATGGGGGCGTAAAAGCGTTTTATAAGCCGTCTCCTTCAAAGACGAATCACACCTTGCCGAAATTCTCCTAATAAATCAAAGTCGACCATTCGCCAGTCCTTATATGCTCTTTCATTTCATATCGCTGTGCAGCGTTACGCATAGGTATTTAAACTACGCGACTCTGTCAAGCAGCACACTACAAATGCTATATTCGAACATTACGGGATTGTTTCTGTTACTCAACTGCATCACCTTACGTTTTTCTACATTTAGCGCCAGTTGCCATTCCTCATACCACCTAGAAATTTGGTCCAAGCGATCCTTAATCCAACTACAGTCATTCAATGACGACACTATCATGTACACCATAGCATCATCAGAAAACAGTTGCAGATTGCAACTCACTCTGTCCTTCCGATAATTTCTATATACAGAAAATAATAGCGGACTTTTCAGAATTATCTGAGTCACCTCTGCCGTACCCTAGTGTCTGATGAACACCGCGTACTATTATTTAAGTAGTCTTCTAGGCACGCACATGTTTGGGTAACTATTCCATAATCTCGTGCCTTTGTTTGCAATGTGTAGTGCGGTAACGTGTCAAACGCAATTCGAAAATCGAGAAATATGCAGTCTACCTGTTGCCCTCCATCCATAGCCCACAAGACGTCATAAGAGAAAAGGGCAAGCTGGGTTTCGCACGATCGATACTTTCTAAAGCCGTGCTGATGCATGGACAGAAGCTTTTCTGTCTCAAAGATATTTACTATATTAGAACTGAGAATATGTTCTCGAATTCTACAGCAAACTGATGTTAATGATATGGGCCTGTAATTTCCTGAGTCCGTTCTTTTACCTTTCTTATACACTGGAGTTACATGTGCCACTTTCCAGTCGCTTAGTACTCGACCAATGATTCGCGATAAATGCAAGCTAAGTAAGGGGCCAATGCCGCCGAGTACTCTTTGTAAAACAGGACTGATAGCCCATGTGGACCTGGCAAGTTGTTTGTTTTCACCTCTCTTATCTGCTTCTCTACATCAACTACGAGTTTCCTATTTCCTCCATTTGGGAGTTAGTGCGACCATTAAAAGAAGGCATGTTTGCATTGTTGTCTGACGTGAGTGATTTATTAAATGTTAAATTTAAAACTTCGGTCAACGAGTTACTGGATAGAGACCTTTGATCCGCTTACCAATTTTACATAGTACCAGAATTTTTTCCGGTTCTCCGGTAAGATTTTTCGCTGCGATATGACGGTGGTAGTTACTGTACGCTTCGCCCATTGCTCTTTTTTGTGGACGTACGAACCTCTTCTAACATTTATCTGATTTGATTTCCTTCACCTTCTTTGAACCGAGGGTCCAACTCCATTTACTTTTTCAAGATTTTTCGAATGTTACTATTATACCACGGTGGGTCTTTCTCATCCTTAATCTACTTTGCCGGCACACATTTCTCCAGCGCTTTATTTACAATGCATTTAAATTTTGCCCATAATCCCTTTACTTCCAGCGTAGCGGAACTAAACGATACCATTCATTCCATAAGTGGGACGCTAACCGTTGTTATCTCCTCTTTATGGTTGAAACACTGTCTTAAACGTTTTGACCGATTTCTTAACTTTCGTGGCAGTTGTCGATATCACAACATCGTGATCACTAACCCCTGTTTCTACTGTGAGGCGCTTCAGTCACGGTCTGCACGGTCACTGCAGTCGGGGGTTCGAATCCCCCCTCGGGCATGGATATTTGTGCCGTCCTTAGTCATAGTTAGTTCATAAGTAGTTTGTAAGTTTAGGGACTGATAACCCCGTAGTTAAGTCCCATAGACTTTACAAACATTTGAACATTTTTCTACTGTGACATCATTGACAAGGTCTGGCGTGTTTCTAGCTATAATCTCCAAAATACTTCCTTTGCGTGTGGTCTGACGATTTAGCTGCTTAAAGAATTGTTCGGAAAACGTACTCAACAATAGTTCCCATGACTGCTTGTCTGTACCCACTGTTGTTAAAGAGTAGGCGTCTAGTCTACACTCGGCAGGTTGAAGTCACCCCCAATTAATAAAGCTTGGTCCTGCTACCTTCGCTCTATTCATCGTAAACTTTGTTTGAATGACACCTGTCATGCGCACGACCCATTGATGTTAGTATAAACACCCCTGGTACACGGCTTTGCCTCATTTCGCTTCTGAGACTTTCGCCTCAATGAAGGCTCGAGCTTGCTTGTAAAGCTGTTATACAAGAATGATGTGTGTGCACAAGTCGCTTTGCAAAAGGCTTTGGTCTGCTGACTGCCGTGGATGATTTGGAAATTCGGAAACATGACCCTCGAAACACGTCAATCAGAAGTGAAACATTCTGTTTCTTGATTTTAACTTGTTGCAGAAAACGGTGTGCAGCGTACTGAACTTGTTTTGCGCCAGTCACAACGAAATTAAAACTCCGATTTGAATTTTGAATTTATACTTTTTGGCGATTTTTAGCAACATAAGACAGCTACCGTAATTGACTTCCCTTTGTATTTAATAAGTCTAAGCACCCCATACTTCATTATTTAAATCAGGAGGCGTTTCAAATCCAAAATTGTATGATTTGAAAATTATTGCCCAATAGTAAACTATTTTATTGTAAGTTCATTCAGTATTCCACAGGTTTTATAAAGATTATGTATCTATATATATGATCTACCTTATATTTGTGTTTAATATATAGGTAGTTTCAGTCTTCCTCTTATAAATACGACTGAATCTACACAATCGTGGAAGGAAGGTTATACATATAATATTCTATATTGTAATGTAAACATCTTTGAGATGACGATCACTCTCGAATTGTCACTTGGTAACTCGACATACTGACATGGATAACGTCAAAAGTCGGAGGCTGTGGTAAAGTTAGTTAATTATATTACATCTTAATTGTTGTTGTAAATGTTTCATAAAGACGTACCGCTTCTAAACTTGTTGATGAGTTCACTTTGTAATTTTGTCCACGTAGGGTGTCACCATAGATGTTCATGCAAAGACATTGTACACCAATTATGAATAAATCCGAAACTGTAGTATCACATTTTGTTACCATGGGTTCTACTGGTCTTTGACAAATGCAAATAGCAGCGTGCATTCCTTATTATTCAGAGACCATCAATGTTCAAATGTTTGTTAAGCTTATGGGACTTAATTACGGGGTCATCAGTCCCTAAACTTATGAACTACTTACGAACTAGGACGGCACAAATATCCATGCCCGAGGGGGGATTCGAACCCCCGACCGCAGTGGCCGTGCAGACCGTGACTGGCGCGCCTCAGAGACCATCCTCATCTTTTACGTCTGTTTAACTTACAGGATAACCATATGTGACAATTTTATTTTTAGTGAAACTTGTGTTCAAATGTTTGTAAATCTGACGAACTCAACTGATTGTAAAATAAAAGAAAGAAAAAAGTGCTTTTCGAAGTATTTGGAGGCCCCCCAAGACGACAGGCCCGGAGCTGTCCGCCCCCTCCGCCGCCCCCACCCCTCCATAGTCCGCCACTGGCTGATGGTTTAAAATTCTTTTTATGGGAAATTTGTCGGCTGTAACTAGCACTTTACCAAAACACAGGAATTAAAAACTGATTTTTCCATCCCATGAGGGACTTAACGTAATTAACAATATCACACTTGTACACTCACACACACTGAGTAGTATAGTTTGTTTAAGGTCTGCCTTACAGCATAGGCATTGTTGTAGGATTTATTTGTCATCTGTACTCGACCACTATTAAACTGTGAAGCTGTCGTTGCCACGTTTTGACCAATTTTCAATATATTTATTTTTCTTGTGTCATATGTTTTCTCCCCTTCTCCCAAAAAATTCTGTTCCAATTCGAAGTAATTTCGTCCAGTGGTGTTATTTGTACAGCGTTTTGAAAGTTTAACTTGAATTATAATTAGGCTGTATACAAACGTTTGCACAAAGTATACGGCTTATTTGCTGTGGATAGTACAACAGTTAGTGGCTGTGATCATCTGGAGTCGGTTAGACGGAGATCCCAGATCGCAATGGTTAGGGAGACCATCCATCCAGAGCTGTCACACCTGACATTTTGTAGCCAGCTGATGACGTCACGCAGACGAATTGCGATGCGGTAGCTGGCGCTGAATTTATCCTATCCACTCTACATAATTGTCCCAGCCGCTTCGGTTTTCACTTGTTTGAGCCATTAAAAGACACCATTCGGCGAAGCCCTTTTAGGACGTCGAGAAGGTGAATAACACAAAAATGACTCCATGGCCCAAAGATGTACCAACACGGTATACGAGCTCTTTTTTCGCGTTAGATAAAGATCATAAAACGGACCGAAGATTTCTTGGAAAAATAGGGCATGTGGGTGAAATATCATAAGGCGGGTCAGCCACATCAGCTCACGCGCGAACTCTCGAAGCCTGCATACGACATGCGCGAATCACGTGCCCCAGCTCACAGAGATGCTCAGTGGTGCCTCACACAGAGAGCATCCAGAGATACAACACCAAGAATCGCTTCTCGGCTTTTGCTTGATCAATATGTATTTTTTTACTTACCATTCTCACACTTCATTTATGGTAAAACATTGTACAATTTCCATTAAACTTTTGTGTGCAGCTCCAACATCTATATTGTATACTTCACCAACATTAAATGTCCTGTATGTTATCACGCCGGTTGATAATTTCAAGACAAAGAATTTCGTGAGTGTATTTCACATTACGTACAATCAGTTTCGGATTTACCATGAGGATGAGTTGGCTGAAGCCTAGAGCGGTAGATTTTTGGGGGGCAGGTAAATTGGGGCCCAAATTTTTAAACTGTAAGAAAGTGAAATAAAAGTAATTTAATTACGTTTACCGAATGTACATTTTTATGTAAGACTTATTAAGATATCTCTTACCCCCATATTATTGGTAGTACTGGACTGTGCTTTTATAAGCTCAGAAATACACACAAAACTATTTCCAGTGTAATTTTATCCAAATAGTTTCGCTGAGAAGATCATCTGGGAAGTGACACTTGGATCACCTAGTTAACAGTCATACAGAATACGGAAAAATGATGGTGTAAATAAGAAATAGTGTACAGAAATAAAGTTACAATTTCACTGAAAAAATATAACTAGTGCGATTCTGAAATAACGTACTGAATTGTAAAAGTCGGTAGGGACGGAAAAATTTGAATAGTCTGCTGGCGGCAAATGTGAAAATCCGCCACTGAATGTAATAAATAACTGTTGAAGAAAAAAGGCGCTTCAACACTTTCTTCTTTTTATTTATCCACACACAAAGTGGAGCGAAATATTCGAACGTACTTATGCAGCAGAGGATCAGTCAGCATGCTGCCAAAGGACGCGTCACTAGAATAACAAGTTACCAATCTGAAAGTGGATGTGATATTCCAGAAACGATAGTAATATTAAAATATTGTTATTGCTACATCTTGTTTATGTGGCGACTCGTGTAAACAATCAGTGCGAGGTGATATGCTTCTTGGGTCTGCAGCTGAATAACGTCATCGTCATGACACGATATTTCAGTAGACCAACTCGTTGCCATCTGTCGAATGCAATGACTCGCAGGAAACTTAGGTTAGGAATACCATTGTTCTTTAATACGGTAAAATTGAGTTCAAAGTTTTATTTAAAGGGAAACCCTTGTCCGTATTAATATTACAGTGTAGTGACGATCTCTGCGTGTTTGGCGTTACGCGTTGGCAGCACAGACAAAGCACACTTGAACGTGTTCCGTGGACCTGCAGTGGTAGTAGGTACGCTGAGTGTAGTGAGAATGTTTACTGCTGCAGAGAGAACCTTTCAAGTGGAAGACGTTTTTCGGGCAGGAGGAACCTTCACGGAGCATGTGAGACGAAAATTTAGATTGCGTTTTCCTATGTGCGTTAAGAGAAACACCAAACGCCAAACGCTGAGAAAATCGGATGTGGGTTTCCATAACACGAGCGTGAATTATAGGGCTGATATTTTTCGAATCTACCGTCACCCCCGAAATCTATTGTTCGCAGATGATGTATGTATTTATTGCGCAGCTGAATAAAGATGAGATCAATCATTAATTTTTCCAGTAAAACAGCGCTAAGGCTCATACAGCACACAAATCCCTACGAGTTTTAGCTGAAATCTTTGGATACAGAATAATTACAAGAGGTCTTTAACATTTGTTTATCAAAATAACCCAAATACAATACATAAACTTAAGACGGCGATAACTGAATATCTGCATTCGATTGCACGTGAATCATTGGTAAAGTTATTCGAAAATAGTGTAAACGTGTAGAACTATGCCTTCAAAAAAGACGAAACATTTTCAGCACCTACTGTGATAATGGTGAGTATAGAGTATTTCTTTTCAATTAGATAACTCGGTTATTTCGTTGTTTTAATTGTAATAATGTTTAATCCCATCTCTAAACATGACTGCAGCCAGTAGCTTATACAGCGACATGAATGTGCTGCCACGTTTACGCGCCCCGTAAGGAAAGACACGCGAAGCTCGCCATTGCGAAGATACTGCGCCCACACGGTATTGTCGGACATACGAATTTCAAGATTGTTTCGATAGTAAAACGTCCATAAAAAGCATTCAATTACGCGCTAATATCAACATATTTAAAACGTAAATAAGAACAGTTGAAAACACCATTGCCTTTAGTCGGAACGAATGTACTGGACCGACACTTGATTTCACAAAAATTGTGTCAAGATGATGACGTTATCTGGGTGCACACCTCAAAAGAATATCAGTGGTTATTACGTTGGGAAAGTCTACGCAACCAAAACCAACGTAAGGTGTTAATAGATGTCCGTTCAGCTGATCAAGTATTCCTCTACCGACAACGTTATAGGTACCTGGGATATCAGGGTCCGGAACTCACCGAAGCCTGTTTGTAACAACAGAGCCGCGGCGGAATAGCCGTGCGCACTATGGCGCCCTGTTACGGTGCGCGCGGCCGTTCCACGTCAGAGGTTCGAGTCCTCCTTCGGGTATGTATGTGTGTATGTGTGTGTGTGTGGGGGGGGGGGGTATGTGTGCGTGTTTTGTTAGGATTAGTTAGTTTAAGTAGTTTGTAATTTTAGGGACCTATGACCACTTCTGTTAGGGGCGATAACTTTACAAACGTTCGAAGGATTTTTTGTAGCAACAGTAACGCGCTTTCATGTAGTTCTGTATAAGAGGATAAAAATAGTTTCACATGCTTATAGACTAAGGCGGCCAACCGTCCCGGATTCTGCGGGACAGTCCCGCATTTACATTCGTTGTCGCGCATTTGGATAATTACTGAAAATGTCCCGCAAAATGGCAAAAGCGTCCCGCAATCCAGTAATTTCAAAATTGTTGGTCTAAGAGCACAAGCCGGAACTATTTTTGTACGGCATGCTATGCCATACCGCTTTGGAAGTCAACTTCACAATCCATCATCTGCGAAAAATGACAGTCTTCTTACAGTAACTACAAAAGAAAAAAATGATGACATCATCTGACTATTTCAAATTGACAAATTCGCTAGCAGTGTAAGTTCTTTTCGTTTTAAGCTGATACTGCATTTGTACATAAGATGATTTATTACAAAATCATGTTTTTAGTATATTTTTTGTGCCTTCTTAAGTACGTTTCAATAACGCTATTTCTCGGTGCTCTAGGCGGCAAACATAATGTTATCATAGTTTGTATAAACGTATTTAAAATTTGACATACAAGTACAATATTAGCATTCATCTTACTTCCTTCAGGAATAAAAAGATGGTGAAATTCGGAAAATGCATCAACTAAAGTGAATGAGCATTGTATATAGTAAGACGAAACAACTTCTGTAAGAGGGTACTGCAAATGGTTTTAAAATGTAGTTCTTATAGTAGTTCTTATAAAATTTAATTCGAGGTTATTGCAAAACATAATTCTTTGGGCGGAATAATCTGCTTATCAAAATGTGTGGAGCACGATGCTCTGAGAGCTGGAACAAATAAAAGTAGCCGGCCGCGGTGGCCGATGGGACTGCGGCGCTTCAGTCACGGTCTGCTCGGCCACTACGGTCGGGGGTTCGAATCCCCCCTCGGGCATGGATATTTGTGCCGTCCTTAGTTGTAGCTAGTTCATAAGTAGTTTTTAATTTTAGGGACTGATGACCCCGTAGTTTAGTGCCATAAGCTCTACAAACATATGAACATTTGATTTGAAATAAAAGTAGTACAGACAACGAAGTTGATCGGAAAAACTTACCGGAGGGAGAATATGGAAAAATTGTAAGACTCTAAAATTCAAAATAGGATCATGAGGAATATTTATGAACTGTAAATAAAGATTGAAAATTACGATACAAAGTCACACATGTTAGATACTGTATGTTACTTTAAAAGTAAACGAGTATACCTACTCTGCTCGCCTGAATTTCTTTGCTAGTTTCAGAATAACTGCCACGATGAGTCACGTGATCTTAGACCTCCTTCACATCCCCGAAATGGCCCGCATTGAGGTTTGAAAAAGTTAGCCGCCTTACTATAGACAAATGTGTCTGAACGTGGCGTTTCTTATTACTCTATCAGTCACTTGTATTTCCAGAACCTAGGCACGCATAACGAAGAAAATTTGATTTGAATCAGCCGACGGAGGCAGAAATAGACAAAGAGAAACAGAGAGAGACACAGGGGGAGTGTGGAGGTGAGAGAGAGAGGGGGTGGAGTGGGAGGGAGATGGGATACAGGCAGAGGACAGAAATTAACGCGGGCGCAGCTCCACTAATTACTGCAGGCACCTGGTGTCTCTGCACAGCCATTACCGCCCAGAGCGGAGTAGCAGGTGGAAAGCAGCCAGCCCCACAATCCCTTCCACGTATTTTGAGCTCACTGTTTCGTGCTACCGCGTGATAAAGACCGCGGACTGTCAACCGTGGCGAATGTAATTTTTACCCTGATGCTGCCGTTTCACAGGCAGTTATATTCTTTGTGCGGTCAGAGTCTTGCGAAATGACCCACTTTTGTTAGCGACTAAACTCACAGCTATCTTCCGCAACCACCTCACGGTGTGAGCCGGAATGTAGTTTGCGCACCACGGTCACTTTTTCCCCTTCCTGTAATCGTCACGCACGGTTCTCGCAAGGGGAAAAAAATCATAATTTGTAACTGATAATGCCTCTCATATCTCGGTCTGAAACATTCCTCCGTGATCTCCTGTTTACAGCTAAGACCAGATTAGTTGTACGTTCCATACATCCATATTGAGGAGATTCTCGCGGATGTAGAACATAATCAAAATATTCTTTTCTGGTTGTTTTTCAAGCTGATATAATAATACTAACAGTATGAATACAAACATCATTAGGTTATATTAAAAAAATTCGCACAATGGATTGTTGTTGTTGTTTGGATGTTTTAGTGGAACAAATAGTCAATGGAGTAGAAAGAGTAGGCCATTAGTAAGTCTTTCAGGGTCCTCTTAAATTGATTTTTATTTATAGCTAAATGTATTTTAGTTCCTGGCAAACTACGAGGCGCGTCCAGATAGTAAGTTCCGTTTGGTTATATGAAACTAACGGGTACAGATACAGAAAAATATTGATTGTACAAAAATCTACGACTCTTAAGCTACTTTTCTACATAGTTTCCGAAATTTTGTAGGCAATTGTCATAGCATGGCACGAGGTTTTGTGTGCCTTTTTCACAGAATGTTACCGCCTGTGTATTCAACCATGCGGTAACATGTTCTTTCAGCTCATCATCATCGCTGAAGTGTTGTCAACTAAGGACAGATTTTAGGTATAAGTAGAGGATTATTGTCAAAAGATTTCTTCTTCTTTTCACGATAATGCCTGACCTCATACGCCGAATGTGACCAAACAATTCTAACGGAAATTTCAGTGGGGCCTGTTTGATCATCCTCCATACATCTCGGACCTCTCTCCTAGCGACTTTCATCTCTTCTTACACGTAAAATCTGTCTTTGGTGGTCAACACTCCAACGATGATAAAGAGCTGTTACCACATGGTTGAATACACAGGCGGCAACCTTCTGTGAAGGATGCATGCAAAAACTTGTGGCACGCTATCACAAGTGCCTACAAAATTTCGGCAGTTATGTGGAAAAGTAGTTTAAGCAGTGGCGATTCGTACGAAATTTGACCAGTGTGCTACAATATTACAAAAATAAACAGGAAACAAAATATACTAAAATAAAAAGTCATTCTTTGTATGTTTGCCTTTATTTAAATATCAATTAATACTGTATTGAAAGTACGGCCTTCAGGGGAATCTATAACAGCGCTGCCAACTGCATGTATTCGCTGCAGGTAGTAAATATAACAATTAAAAATATTAATTTTATTTATAGAAATTAAAAATTTAGACTCAGAGGTATTTTAATACGAGCCGCACATTTTTAGGTTTGACAGACAACGCACAAGACGCCTGAGCCAGCGAGCTATTTGACTCTGTATGCCGCAATATTCGTCATATACTATTCTTCCGAAACCTTTACACGCAGCTCGAAGAGAAATATTGATCTGGTGCTGCAGTCGTTCTCAGCACACATGAGTCGCCAGGCCTGACGTCACGTCTGCGCATGCGCACTAGCGAACAGACGACTGCGCCGCCTCTCTGCGCACGTACCAGCGCGGCTGAATCCCACTTTAGCACACGAAGTTCGTTTCCTGCTATCGCTGCGACAGGGCTCCAAAATGCCGTTTCATTCTTATTACTGGCATTGTAATACGTATTGGAAGGGAATTGGCAAAATTTATTGTGATATCTGGATCGCATTCTAAGAGAAAGGATGTAATTTTACAGCGATTTCTCGCTTGCTTTCGAAGAGAAATGGCATAATTTTAGTAATATATTTACAGTGTGCTGCAGCACATTAGCATATTATCACCAGCCGCCACTGCATCCATATTGAGGAGATTCTCGCGGATGTGCAACATAATCAAAATATTCTTTTATATTAAAAAATTCGCACAATGGCTTGTTGTTGTTCTTCGGATGTTTTAGTGGAACAAATAGTCCATGTAGTAGAAAGATTAGGCCATTAGTAAGGCTTTCAGGCTCCTCTTAAATTGATCTTTATTTATAGCTAAATGTATTTTAGTTCCTGGCAAACTACGAGGCGCGTTCAGAAAGTAAGTTCCGTTTGGTTATGTAAAACGAACGAGTACAGATACAAAAAAAAAATATTGATTGTACAAAAATCTACAACTGTTAAACTACTTTTCTACATAGTTTCCGAAATTTTGTAGGCAATTGTCATAGCATGGCACAAGGTTTTGTGTGCCTTTTTCACAGAATGTTGCCGCCTGTGTATTCAACCATGTGGTAGCATGTTCTTTCATCATCGTTTAAGTATTGTCCACCAAGGACAGAGTTTAGGTGTAAGAAGAGGATTACTGTCAAAAGATTAGTTTTTTTTTGTGATAATGCCTACCCTCACACACCGAATGTGACCAAACAATTCTTACGAAAATTTCAATGGGACCTGTTTGATCATCCTCCATACAGCTCGGGCCTCTCTCCTAGCGACTTTCATCTCTTCTTACATCTTGGTGTCCTTGGTGCTCAACATTTTAACGCCAGCCGCGGTGGCCGAGGGGACTGAGTCGCTCCAGTCACGGTCTGCACGGCCATTACGGTCGGGGGTTCGAATCCCCCCTCGGGCATGGATATTCGTGCCGTCCTTAGTGTTAGCTAGTTCATAAGTAGTTTGTGAGTTTAGGGACTTAAGACCCCGCTGTTAAGTCCCATAAGCTATACAAACATTTGAACATTTTTGAACACTTTAATGATGATAAAGAGCTGTTACCACAAGGTTGAATACACAGGCGGCAACCTTCTGTGAAAGATGCATGCAAGAACTTGTGGCACGCTATGACAAGTGCCTACAAAATTTCGGCAGTTATGTGGAAAAGTAGTTTAAGAGTTGTTGTGCAATAAAAATCTCTTCTGTATCTGTGTACAATTTCATTTTATTACTAAACGGAAGTTACTTTCTGGACGCGCCTCGTATTTAAAACAGGCATTGCTAACATTTCCTTCTGGCGGGAGCGCCCGCGCCCCGCTAGCGGAGTACACTGTAGTTCACGGCCCGGCTGCGACCGTGTGTCGCTAGTGCCCCACACGCCGCCGCGCACAGTGCGCGGGGCAGGGACGCGGCAAAGGCCGCCCGCGGGCGGCGGCGCGGGTACGGCGAGGGCGGTGTTTGGCCATGCCTGATTTAAAATGTGTGTATCTAAGTAGTGCACCACTGGCAAAAACTGGAACTCTTTGGGATATCGAGAATCACACATTAAAATAGTGGGTGAGGTAAATATAGGAAAGGTTGGGGTTGAACAAGCCTTTCAATATAACAATTGGAACTAGGGAGCAGTGTAAGAAAATAGTTCGACACCGTACGAGGGATATTGTCTGGTTCACTGGCGGGTCAAAATCAGATCAAGGCGTTGGGGCCGAGGTATACGGGGTGCAGCCAAGACTGTAGTGTTTCATCTCTCTAGGGAAACTGGCCTCAGTATTCCAGGCCGAAATCACTGCCATCAGGGCGTGTGTGGAGGAGAATTTGCTTAGGTGCTACAAAGACCGTAGCATCTATATCTATTGAGACAGCCAGGCAGCCCTGATACCACTGGCAGCTCCTACTACAAGATCTAAAATTGTTGCAGAATGTCACAGGGTTCTGGTGGAGCTAGGGGAAAGCAATAAAGCAATAGGGTAAACCTATTGTGGGTCCCTGGCCACTCGCGGATCAGTGGCAACGAACATGCCGACAGATTAGACAGGATGGGGGCAGAGACTCCATCTATTGGACCGGAACCTGTCCTGACAATCACCAAGGCAATGATCAAATTGGAGCTATGTAACTGGCTCAGAAGACAGCACGTAGAATATTGGACCAAAGTCTATCAACAAAAACATGGCAAGGTATTGATGCCAAAGCCATGTTTTAAAAGAATCTCTGCAATCCTGGGCCTGAACAGGAGAGAGATTAGACTCATGGTTGGATTGTTGACAGGCCATGGGAATTTCAAAAAACAGCTACATACAATGGCAATAACAGAAGGGGACCCTAAATGTAGGATCTGTGATGACGGTGATGAAACTGCATCACACCTAATCTTCGAATGCACTGCATTGGAGAGTAAAAGGCATAGAACATTTGGGACAACCAGACCTGAAGAAATTGTGTCTAATAAAGAACTGGTAAATGGGCTCCTTGCACTTTTCAAGGGCATTGGTTGGCTTTACTAGATATACAGGGAGCGATACCACACAATAAACTTAGTTTCGGTGCGAGCAGTGGCGGGTTGGACCAAGACTGTTTTGGCTTCCCTGAGAAAATCAATCAATCAAGTAGTGGACCCTCTTTTGAATTAAACTAAGTTCTTTTAAGTCATTCCACAAATTGTTGGTATTCCTAGTACAGTATTTCATGCATGAACTGAGCTGTTTTTGAAATTAGGAATATAAGATTTGTGATAAATATTATTAAGAAATAAATGTAATGAGAGGCAGTGGTGCAAACAGGATTTGGTTGTAAGGTGGGGAGCAAATTTTTTAAAATGTAGGCTATTGAATTTATTAATCTGGCGTATTTTTACACTTTTTATAATTTAACCAATTATACCACAACAACAATTGCACAAGAAATAAACTGACTAGGCTCACATTAATTTGAAAGTGTATGAGAAGCAACATGGTGGAACTGTTTATATAATCAGCTCATAACATAATTCAAAAGCTTCTACTTTACTAGCCAAAGAGAAAGATCTTTACAGTTCAATCAACATGAGACTCTATGTGAAAAAAGTGAACTAAAATGACAATATTGTTTTTTTATAAGATCCCACTAAGTAGCGCCGCTGACCTGCTAAGCAGTGGGTCACCACACGTGAACAATCAGCTTGTAACTTCAGCATACCAGTAAAAATAGCAGCAGCATCATATCTAGTCATGGCGGCATTAAAACTGCTCATAGTAACAGCAGCACATGTTCTCAGTGACGGCATCAAACTGGCAACCCACTGTAATGTTCATTTGTGCTTGGAAAATTATAGTTACATTGTGATTTATCAATTGTGTACTAATTCTAAATTCTGGTGCCAACCTGTTTAAGGAAATAAATGAAAACAATGAAAATTAATAAAATAAAATAAATCTTTGCAAGGTAACAGGTGAAGAGGGGTAGGGTGCTTGGAGAGTCAGTAGTTAGTATATGCAGTTCTTTGAAGAGGTTTCTATAGGATTTCCTGGAATTTTCTCCAGAAATAATACATACTACTTACATGTTCTCAACTGTATATAGTGAAGATAATCGTTTTAAAGTTAATGAGTTGGCTTTCAACCATATATTAATGTATATGAAAATATCATTAGTAGACATTTCTAGAACTACATTCGACATGATATTTATTGCTACACATGTAACATCAACAAATGAAATGAAGTTAGCTTCTGGCAGTGTAACTGATGAGAGGTCACTAATGTACACAGGAAAAAGCATTAGCCCTAAGATGGACTGTTTTGGGACACCATGTTTAATTTCCTCCCAATCTCCAAGATGACTGATGGCTTCATTTACTACTCCCTTACACTGAAATCCTATGTTTCCTTTAGCAATGTATGACTTGAACGATTTTGTAGCACTGCCTATAGTACCATAGAATTCTAATTTACTTAAAAGGATATTGTGGTTCACACAGTCAAATGCCTTGACAAATCAGAGAAAATTCCTGCTGCTTGTAATTTATAATCTGTTGAATTAAGTACATTTTTACCATAATTATGTCAAAATAGTCTTCTCAACGCAAGAATCTGTGTTCTGGACAATATGTTATTTGTTGTTTGGTGCTTCAGAAGCAGCCTACAGATTATATTTTCTAGAATTTTTGAGAATGCTGGGAAAAGTGAAATCAGTATCTTGTTTTATGGTATCTCTTTGTCACCTTCCAAGAATAGAGGTTTAACATCTGCATACTATACCCAATCAGGAAATGTTCCAGCTATAATACATTGGTTACACAAGTAACTTAAAATTGTGCTGAACTGTAAAGGATACTCCTTAACCTGAACCACTCGTGCGTGAGCTGTTGCTCACAGTAATTTTAAAACAATCGGCATTTTACCAATTTTAAATAGTCAAATTTGTGTATTTTTTTAATAAACGCAACTAGGAATACTTATATTAAGTACATTACAAACTGTTCTTTGACTTTCAGAAAATGCTTTACTTTTAAAGGCATGAGTTCTCACAGGTTAATTAATTTTTTTTGATATTTCATTGTAACCTTTATAATGCATTGATTTAAAAGATTTTATAATGGCAGTTATTTCTTGTTGTGAAGTGAGTGAAATATTCATGTATGAAGTTATTTGTAAATTCTAGTTTTACATATTCAAGGGAATTATTTAGTGACTCTGACAATCTCATACTATCTGTCACAGAAATTAAGTACCTGTTGAATAATTTTCCACAGTGTGCACATCATTTATTATTGTCTCATGTACTCTTAATGTTAACTGCTCTTGTTACTTTCTGATTCCACCAGTATCCTCATTCACTATATCCCATAGCATTTTTATTTTGTTCAATGGTAGTGCTATCTTCTTCTCATTATACATCGATTTAGATGTCTGAATTACTTTTCTTAATATTTTACAGTATACCTTATATTTAGCTAAATCATTAGCATTGGTGCTATTCCTGGCTCATATATATATATATATATATATATATATATATATATATATATATATATATATATATATATATAAAATAAAGATTTTTGACTTACCTAAAGTACAGGCTGGTCGATAGGAACACTAAACACACACAAAAACACACAACCATTCGAGCTTTCGCCACCAGTGGTGGCTTCTTCGGGAAAAAGAGGGAGGAAGGAGAGGAGAAAGGAAAGGATACGGGTTTTAAGGAAGTGGAAAAGGAGCCATTCCAATCCCAGGAGTGGAAGGACTTACCTTAGGGGACAAAAAGGAAGGTAAACAAATACACACACACTCACACATATCCACATCCAAACACACTTAGGCAGACAAATGTCTGCCTAAGTGTGTTTGGATGTGGATATGTGTGAGTGTGTGTGTATTTGTTTACCTTCCTTTTTGTCCCCTAAGGTAAGTCCTTCCACTCCTGGGATTGGAATGGCTCCTTTTCCACTTCCTTAAAACCCGTATCCTTTCCTTTCTCCTCTCCTTCCTCCCTCTTTTTCCCGAAGAAGCCACCACTGGTGGCGAAAGCTCGAATGGTTGTGTGTTTTTGTGTGTGTTTAGTGTTCCTATCGACCAGCCTGTACTTTAGGTAAGTCAAAAATCTTTATTTTATACAATTTTCCTACCTGGAAGGTCTCCTTCTATAATATTATATATATATATATATATATATATAAGGAAACTTTCCTGGTGTGATAAACAAATATAAAAAATAGAAAACGGATGACTTACCGAAAGGACATGCTCGTCGACAGACACAAATAAAATCACGCACAAACACACATACAAGCTTTCGCAACCGTTGGTCGCTTCTACAGGAAAAAGAGGAAGAAAGGAGAGGAGAAAGAGAAGGATATGGGTTTTAAGGAAGTGGAAAAGGAGCCATTCCAATCCAAGGAGTGGAAGGACTTACCTTAGTGGAAAAAGAGGAAGGTAAACAAATACACATACACTCACACATATCCAAACGCAAACACACATAGACAGACATTTGTAAAAATGACTCCTTTTCCACTTCCTTAAAACCCATATCCTTCCATTTCTCCTCTCCTTTCTTCCTTTTTTCCTGAAGAAGCGACCAACAGTTGCGAAAGCTTGTATGTGTGTTTGTGTGTGATTCTATTTGTGTCTGTCCCAGAGTCTGTCCTTTGGGTAAGTCATCCATTTTCTATTATATATATGTGGGATCTGCAACAAAAAACATATCATTGAGAGCCATATATAAATAATAATAAATTAAATTATTTCTTACACTTTTATTTTTATTACTTTATCACAATGAATTAATTTCGGTTCTTGGACATCTTCAGGTGCTTCCGCAGATAAAATAAGATGTTATAGGTGGTTCCTTATACATATTCGTATTTGTAATATACATTTATTTAATATTTGAGTTAATTATGATATTGTTGTTTATACTGCTGCCAGTCTGTGCTGTTTATTTTAGAAGATGTTGCAGTTGTTTCTTTATTATTGGCTGTATGTATGATAATTTTTATAGTCTTTTTTTTGTAACTTTATATCCAGTAGCAGCACCTTAAAGATATAACATGTTTATATAATAACCATATAATATAAGTCGTAATCTCTGTGCGTCATTTATTGTCCTTATTTATGGAAAGATTCAATTAGATTTGATAATATGTTATCTTTGGTGTGTTTAAATGTTTACCTATACCTAACATTATATAAGTTGGCAGAGTGATAGGGGAAGCATGGAGAGTAGGAGCTACACCCAAGCCCCAAAAGTTGTGCCTGCAGGAGAAACATTGCATAACTTGCGGCCAGCCACATTCCTACAGAGGGCTGTCATTGCGTTAATGGAGAAGGATGTCCATAACAGCTGAAAACTGGGATGCCTTCACAGCTGACGCCAACTATAGTAACCATATAATTTATATCTTAAATGTTTGTGTACTATTTAATATCTTTGTAAATGAAAGATTTACTTTGCATTATTATTTTATCATTGGTGGGTATAACCGTTTTCATAATTTTAATAAAATTTTCGACGTAATTTTTTAAAGTCTGTTTCTTCATTTAATATGTTGTGGCAGTTGTTGGAAATATTTGAATATATTTTCATATATTCGAGAATAGTCTTTGTTGTACCTTTATGTATAATGTGTAATATTTTTAGCACTTTGTCTATTGGTTTCACTTCATGTATTTCAGCGACAAAATGTTCATAATATGTAGATGGATTGCTTTCTCAATCTCTGGTGTGTTCCTCGTATCTCATGCAAAAATTTCTACCAATTTGGCATGTATATATTTGTGGTATGTGCCATACATAATCTTTTTAGATTGCTGCGCTGTTGTATGTTAGCGAGTTTGTGTTTCCCTTATGAATTTTATAGTTCACATTGTGCCGGTTTTTGTAGGCAAATCTTACATTAGTGTGAATAATGAGGTACGTTTTAGGTATGTATGTTGTCTTTTCTTTGTTGTTGTTTCGCTAGTTTTGATATTTCAGGATGTACTTTTGATGGTTTGGTTGTGTTTTTCGGTGGTATATTTTTTATGTAATTTTGGGGTCATAATTATTGTTTTGTTGTGCTATATATTCTAGGGTTTGTGTTTATTTTCGAATGGCATCCTCTTATATTGGTAAATTTATTAACTTGTTAATCACAATGTTAAAGAAACCTATTTTGCGTGTTGTTGGATGACATGAATGTGCATTCATGATAGTATCGGTAGTGGTTTGTTTATTATACATTTATGTTTGCTGTCGATATTCTTAATTGTCAGATCAAACAGCTTAATTGTTTTGTTAGCTTAATGTTCTACAGTAGATTTTATTTTGTGATGTAGCTGGATAAGAGCTGTGTGTATTTCTTGTATGTCATCTTGTTTACCATCAGAACCATGGAGATTCGCATTTTCATCGCTCTCGCCAGAGTATCTCTGCTTCTACGATAGATTGTCAGTAAGCTCAAAGATAATCCGGAGTCAGTAATGTGTAATATGAAGTCATGACTCTTGACGCCATATTTGTGTACATACAGCTGTCACACTCTACCTAGTTGTCAGTATTATGTTTCTTACAAAAAATTAAACATTCTGAAATTTACAATTGTTCCCACTAGTTGCTTTCATAGAAATCAACTGATATACAATGGACACTACCTGTTCAGAAAATTTGAATACTATTTAAAAATATTCGAGAAATGTAATTAAATGCATACCTGTATCGAAACAGTAGAAAAAGACATATGTTGTGTACAACACACACGTAAGTTATAATGTCATTCAGAACTAGTGTTTCTCCCACTTTGCATTTAATGAATAAATTGCATTGCTATAGACAAATAAATAAAGGCGTAATAACGATAGTTTTGTGATGTCTGATATAAGTGTGATCTTCCACACAGCGTGCATACCTAGTCTGTGAGCTGAAATGGAAAACAATATAGACTAGAGGCAAATATAAAACTGAACACGAGAAATAGCGTCTACAGCAGTGCAAATAATTCATTAAACAAAATATGATACCAACACTATTTCTGAATATAATAAAACTCACATATGCATCTGAAGTCTGCATCCTTACCTTTGACATTTCTACATCCATAAGCAACACAAAATTCACCATTGTGTATTTATTAAAGTAATCAATCGTTCATAACTTATTTTCAGAGGACACAAGGTTATAAGAACAACACATCCTATATGTATGGAGTTGCCAATATAACTATAATAGACAGTCACGATTTCCACAGATGACAACCACTACAGTTGTGTATCCAGTGACAATAATTGAGATCAATATAGATCGTTCTCCATGTGGATTATCTTTGATGTCTTCTTCAAATGGCGCTTTGGTATGGCTGTTGATGTACGCTTGTTGGACAATGAGCATTCAAATGAATGGAATTGTTGTTGTTCTAAAGCTGTAGTTGTTATGTGGCACTTAGTGCTTGGCTCCGACTGCATATAGTGTTATGTGTGCAATATGGGGTTCTTTCTAGCCTTGGTGTGTTAGCATCAGTTGTAGCCAAAGTGCTTGTTCTGTGGACGGTTTATATTATATATTTTTCTATTCTTTACCAAAAATGTTTGTTCACAGAAATGTCTGCTATGTGGCCAAGGTCTATTGCCATTGTATTTTGTGTCTACTCTTAAAACTTGCACAATGTGAAACTGCTGATGTGATATTGCAGTTTGAATTCAGCTGCTCATGTTTAACTGTTCGATTGGGTAATGCATATTGGTTGGCACCTTTGGATAATGATGCTGTGCTTGTCAGATACAATGATGTTGGTTGGATGGTATTCTAAGTGTGCTCAGTAATTGTGCCAAAACGTTTACCGTCAACAGTGTTCCTAATATACCTTGGCCAAATTAACTATAGCCGCTGTGTTCTATACTATACATATTTTATGTAAGCAGTGGTATATATTACTCTTGGCTTTTTATATCTGGTCATCTAGGTCTTATAGTCAGAGTAGTAGTGCACTATTCCCATGTATTTATTAGTTTATGTCTGGATGTTTGTACTGAGCCATCACTGTAGCGATTGCTGTTGAACGGTCTGCCTTATTGAGTTGTGTCCATTAAGTGTGGCACGGACTGTTTAACTGAGACTTTACAGTGGCTAATTTTAGTCAAGTTTAAGCTCATCTTAGTCTTGAGTCTTTTCAATAGAGGGCTATTCATGCTTATACTTGTGTCAAATTTTTATTATTATTAAATTTATTTGGATTCTTATCTTTGATTCGTGTTGCTGTTCTATTTATTTGTTCTGGTTGATGTTGCAGATTGCTTCTGGAATATTCTATGGGGATAGGGGGACAGCATCCTGTCTGTGGCTTGATGTGTTGGTCTGACCCTCCAGGCTATTTGACGTAACTTAAGTGTTTGTATGTGTTGATGGGGTGCCATCTTTCCTACATTTCTCTCCCTCCTTCCGTTCTGAAACGTTATCCAAAGCGTATTTATTGCTGTTTGCAAGTGTATTTTACTTGGGGTGTACGTTGTATGGTTTATTTTTATAAACGCTCTTGGAATTCGAAAATAACCAATAGCATGAAGTATAACTCCTGTTTTATAGCGTCTGCCGCATTGGTTTTCACTTATGCCAATGACGCTTTCATACTTCTTACATTAACTTGTAATGAAGTGTGCTTCTCTCCATACGATCTTCCCTATCACATCTATCAATCGAGTCTGGTAGGGATCCCACACTGACAAGCAAGATTCAAATAATCTCCAAACGATTATTTTGTAAGTTTCTCCCTTTGTTTATGATTTATATTTACTTTCGTTTTTTCCAATAAATCTCCTTTTGTCATGAGCCTTAACCAAGACTAATTTTATGTTCTCATTTTACTCCAAATCGCTCTTTATTCCATCGATGTAACTACTTCCAATTATTGTTCTACTATTTTCGTGCTCCTACAGTGAAGGATCTTTCTTAAAATTAATTTTCAGTACTGCGACCTTCCTATCAGTACTCACCAATAATAATTTGGCAATACATAACTCAGGGTGCTAAAAGGTTTATGGCTCGTTGTCTCTGTTCAAAGGAGTGAGTTATGTACGTCAGCTTCTATGCCCTAAACAGCTATCGAAACTTTTTAAATAAGATCAATAACTGATCTGTAGTTTAGCCAGTCTTTCAATCTGCAGATGGTGATGTGAAAAATATATGTAAATAAACATAAATTAAAGGTCTGAATAACCAACAACAAGGATTCTAAGATAATGTTTAGAAGAGATTTACTAAAGGAGTAACTTTTCAAAATGTTCAAATGTTTGTTAAGCTTAAGGGACTTAACTACAGGGTCATCAGTCCCTAAACTTACAAACTACTTATGAACTACCTACAACTAAGGACGGCACAAATATCCATGCCTGAGGGGGGATTCGAACCCCCGACCGTAGTGGCCGTGCAGACCGTGACTGAAGCGCCTCAATCACCTCGACCACCGCGGCCGGTGAGTAACTTTTATATGAATGCAGTTTATTACTCTTTTGGACATGAAAATGCCATGGTGATTCTTCATCATACATCAGTGAACAACTGAATATTTCCCTAACTATTGTTCATGAGAGCCACAGTAAGTATCACACACACTTGAGAGTAAATGTTCTAAATTATCACTCATGAATTAATGAAGTCCATCAAATATTGCAGTTCCATATAAATCCACGATTAATTATAGTATTTGTTATAAAACGCAGTTTGTCATCACATGAGTACACAATTCCTGAATTATCACAGTTATACAGCCCTACTACCATCCATAGTTTACCACTTTCCAACTAGAGACTAAGTTCTGCAGTGAAAGTCCATACATGTCTATCTCTTCATATCACAAGTTCATAAAGTGGCTTCAGACCGCACCATCACAACCTCTTGCCAGCATGTCAAAGTTACGATACCCTTCCCAAGCATGCAAAAGCATGCTCTACCTGCTCCCAGGATTGTATCTTTCAGCACATCCTAATGCCTCATCTTTAAAATACAATTTCCCTTCCAAAATACTATACATTTGAATATCACAGAATTAAATGCTTTAACCACCTCCCTACAAATGTTTTTTACATTTAACAAAAATTATAGATATTTAACAACACTAAAATCGGTTGACACTGAAGTTCTTCACTCTTGTAGCTGTTAAGTGTAGTGTCTCATTCTTCAAATATACTGCCGCCGTCGAAATATAGTTACACAATTAATATTTAATTTATCATGGCTTTTTATACAAATATTCAGTTGTTGTCCATATAATTGTTTATGTATGAATTATAATATTAAATATAAGAAACCTATATATATATATATATATATATATATGTGTGTGTGTGTGTGTGTGTGTGTGTGTGTGTGTGTGTGTGTGTGTGTATGTGTGTGTATGTAATATATATATATATAATATATATATATATATATATATATATGTGTGTGTGTGTGTGTGTGTGTGTGTGTGTGTGTGTGTGTGTGTGTGTGTGTGTGTGTGTATGTAATGCACTTTGCTGAGTTCATGTTTTGTGTTTCTGTGGTGGAATATATGTTCTGACACAAGAATATTTTTATAGTACCATGCTGAAATTTATCGGCTTTTTATCTGTAAGAGATATTGAAATTGTAATTACGCCTTTCTTCCCCAAAGTCACCTGAATCCATTCATATAATTACATTCCCTGATTTTATACGGATTTTTAGTAATGGGTGTGACTATATTGTATTTCAGTTGCAATCTGGGATAGCCGCCTTTGGTCATCCAAGACCGCCCTTCCTGTTTCGGAATAGATTAGGACTTCCCTAATGACCTATATTCCATTCACTAGGTCCAAACTGTTAGCTGGCCGGCTTGGGAACACATCAACTTGCCAAAACGTTTTTTTCACATAGAAACAAATAAGCTTTTTTTTGTGCTGAAGGCCAATTTCCTTTCCCAGCATCAAACAGCGACACTCTGCATATCCTCCTACATTTTGCTGCCTCTTAACAGTGTTCAGGCTTTTGTGTAACACACCAAAAAGTGTAATGGATGTTCCGACATTACCTACTAACGCAGGAAAGTGGTGATCCCTTAACATTATCACAGAGCTTGGCAGCTCAGTGGTAACACATTCGACTCGTATTTTGACAGACGGTGGTTCAAACAGATGTCTCTAATGATCACATTGTCGAAGGGCATTAAATCCTAATCTTTCTTCACTTGATGTTTTATTTATTTTTGTTTGGTTTTACCGCAAGGTAGCAAAATATAATCAATCGAAACGTTATTCGTGTATGCAGAATCGAAATAACAAAGAATTTTTATTTATTCAATAAAACAGCAGTTGCAGCAATTGCTTCTCTTAATGAATATATATATATATATATATATATATATATATATATATATATATATATATATATATATATATATATAATAATATGGTATAATGTCAGCTACATATAGTACTTTAGTAAGATATACTAATGTCTAATTAATAAGATAAAACATATCTCTGTCACAGAGCCAAGTCCAACTTCTTTAACCACTGGACAGCTTCCTGACTGACTATATGGAGTTCGGTCATCCCTCCTGAGAATGATCGTAATGGGCATTTAGTAATTATGTGGGTCATCGTTTGTATGTCTGCTCCACAGTCAGATGACTGGTCGTCTGTCTGTCCCCATTTGAATTTCCAATAGTTACAGCGACCAACACCAGGTAATCAAAGACCATTCTCTCCTGGGAAGGTCCATTACTTGGAGCTGCTTAGAGGGATCGTGTATCCAGATGCTGTTTTTTCCATTAAACGAATCCCAAGTTCATGCCCAGTTTGATTTATGCGAGAAGCCACTCTCATGTAGTTGCACAGCTGTTTTAAGAGATGGTTTACGTGATTTTAGGCAAGTTTACCTGTGGTGGAAGGTCTTGCAGGTTATGGCGCTCAGGAGTGGACAAGATCTTATAATACTCTCTCATTAAGGCTTCCTTCCGTCTTCGATCAGGAGTAACGATGTTGCATAATATTGGGATAGATCTCTTACTTTTAAGTACCACCTTCATAAAACAGCAGATAAAGTTAAAACTAGGAATAATGAAGAATCACTTGCATGCTTTCTTACGTTTGCAAATCATTGAAGTTTATCATTACCTTCATCTCACTTTTCTGCATCTTCATTATCTGTATCAGCAATTTAAGGATTCTTTCATTTATAATTCATTTATTACCTCTAACTAACCAGTCTTTTAATTTTCTAAATTATAAAGAGGCAATTGCATTTCAAATAGTACATTTCTAATTAAAGTATTAAAACACTTTTCTAAAATCTTAGGTTTTTTAAAATGTGTGTGGTACAACATTCAAAAATCTAATTAAATATGGAATTTGTTTTGGATTATTAAAAATAAAATCACTTATTCTTTTTTAACATTTGTGTTGTTCCAACTTTTTCATTATGATCATTTTATTTCCTTCATTTTAACCACAAATTAACCACTAATCCAACAATAAATAAAAGAACATAAGTTAAATATCTTGCAATGTGTTTTCTGAATTTTACTGCAGTATAACTGCAACAACTTTTTTCAAATGAAGAATTCAGATTTCTTTTTCAAACTATAGGAATATATTATTCAACAATTCTGTTAAAATATTATACTTATTTCCTTTACTCGATTTTACATTATTTTAATTACTTTCAGTATATATGGCATTCGATTTAAATAAAATTTTTGCATACATTTGTAAATGAAACAGTCAAATTCTGTTACTAAATCATCCATTTTTATATTTTAAATGTTTGTTTCTTCATCGCCAATTTCGAATTTATCGTCAAACCATTCGATTATCAAGTTTGCATTAGATTTAATAGAACCAATAGGTCTTTAACCAAAACATGATCTTTGCCAGGCTTGAAAAATTCTAACATTCTTTCATTTATATTTTGTTTAAATCATGTCTTCTTTTTAATTTTCTCACTTTCATCTTCATAATTTTCAACCATATTTTCTTATTCACTTAACATATAATCCCTTTTATCACTATGATGTTGTTAAATTATCAGAATATCATTACATTCATCTAAATAATATTGATTATGTTGAACCATCTGTATTTCATCGACTTTAATTTGTCCCAGTACATTAACACCATGCTTAATTATACCATTGTACTGAAAACTGATTAAGTTTCTTTTTTCCTATTCTCTTCATGGTGGTTTATACCCTCTCTTAAACAATAATTTTAATACCTCTTTGTCTTGCTTTTTTCGTTTTGTATCCTTGAATTTTTTTAATCATGTTATTCGACATTGGTTAAGGACAGAAATCCGTTAAATACGTTAATTTTAAAAATAATGTTCATATAAACGATTATGTTAAAGTGTAACATATATGTTTAAAGTTTCCATTCAAAATTTAAATTCTTATCTCTTCTCTATACTGAACTTACTTTCCTTAATTTTTGTTCTCATAACTATTGTAACAAAACCGAATTCAACTTCAATAGAACTCGTCATAGATATTTATTGATATTTGTCAAACTATAAAATCACCAACAACAAATTAATATTCAATATAATTTTATGTTTAATTTCTTGAGAAAAATTATTGTATAATTGTTTTACATTCATCCCAAGAAGTACTTTCATCATTAGTATAATTCTTTATAATTCTGCCGATCTAAGCTTTTTAATTAAAATAAAAATGATTATTTTCTTTTCTGATCTAACAAACACTAGCTACAATATAAATATGAACCATTAAGGTATGTTTGCCATGTCCACTTGGTCCTATAAGTGTACATTTACTAGATTTTTAGTAATAGCATCACATACTTGATTTTTAATTTCCTTTTGTGGAATTTTTATTTTTGTTTCCCATCAGTCATTTAATTGTATATGATTTTTACTTTAAAAATTGGTAGATTATTTCAGTGTTATTCATCTTTTTAACTGAAAATATTACATAATAAGTAATAAGAGATACGTTGATGGAGAAAGTATAAAAATTACAGATAGTCAATACAGTTTGAAATTTTAGAAACAAATTTGATCTGAAATTCGAAATATCCAGAATACAGCAGATGAAATTTTAAGTAGATTGTTTTTGAAAGCGATAAAGGAATTACATGGATGTGAAAGTAAATAATATTAAATGCATGTTAGCATCTGATAACCAAATTATTGAACCTCAGAAAACACTGCCCCTGTAGCTGTTCGTTGAATCGCTTCATTTCAATCAATTAATGTAAATTTTAATTTTTTTAATTGGATGTTGTTAAAAATAAAGATTATTGGCATTTGTCATTGAAACCTAATGCTGAATTTCATGTGACCATAATTAGTGGACCAAATCATACTGAAAATATGCAATTATTGGAACTATTTGCTATTTAGAAATAACCATAACTGACGAAAATGTTAATTTATCGACTTCAATGGCACTAATGTAGCAATAGTTTTAAAAATGATTTTATAAATTATGAACCAAGTTGATAGATATCAATATATTCACTTCCCATTAATTATGAGACCAAATTAACTTTAAACTTCCTCACAAGAAAGATAAATTATTATTAATATGTTGATGGTTGGATTCATCTTAGTTTTTCATAACTGTATAAGACTTTATGACAGGAACACAGATGGAAAAGATTTTTATCCATATGCTGGTATATCAAATGTACTTATAATTTATAATGTGTTTTAAAATTCTTTGGTGTTTTAACAGTTCATAAAATTAACAATTTCTTTCTAGAATCAGACACCTTTTAATTTTTTCTTCTACTGTTGTTCTGATAAATTGTTCCCTATCAAATGAAATAACAATGGGAGGACATATTCACCATATTGGTAAAATGAAAACCAAACTACATGAAGTACTTTATCAATTACAACTATTTGGTAATTTTGTAAAGACATTGTAGTTGAAAGTGATTTAACTGCAATTTTTATTTGGAGTTCAAGTTGTGAAGATGGATTCTTTGATCATTTAGTAAAATCAATAATGGGTCTGTTGTTGCAAGATCATGGCCAACAGAAGGTAAATTTGTAAAAATCAATCGAAATTCAGCATTTTTCAATGGACTACGTCTTTCTTCCACATACTAATGACTGATAAAATGTACAGAATGTTTCTAAGCCTATGGGACCAAACTGTTTACATCATCGGTCAATAAACTTACAAATTACTTCATCTATCTTATGTTGAGGAGAACAATCACACACCTGCACCCAAGGGAGGACTCAAACCTCCGAAAGGAGAGATCTTGCAATTCGTTGCATGGTGCCTTATATCACGTGGTTATTCCTGTGTGGCACAATTTAATTTTTATATAGTATAACTTGTGAAGGGGAAAAAGTTTGCTCCACTTCTTACTGTACTTCTTCAGTTCTGTACATGATGATATAGTGTCTCAGCATCACATGTTTTACTTTGCAATAAATATTTGCAGAACTGACTATAACTTCATTTCTAGATCTATAAAACTTAGACACAATTATTAGCCCCTCTCATAGAATATTTGTTGTATATTCTTTAGGTGCAGTAAGCTCATAAGAAAATACGCTAAGACAATCAGAAATGTGGCCTTTGTTTAAATCTCTTAGAAGAAATTCTGAACGCCTTTACTTTGTAACTCTTGTTGATAGAACAGCTAATCAACTATTGTAGAATAAAAGTTGGGAATCAGAATTTACAAAATTCTCCTGTCATAGTGTGACGATACATATTTAAATTAACATTTTCTTATCGATCTGCATCGCTTGTCGCCATGGTTCCCTCCTTCTCATAACATTATATCTGTAAAAATGTATGATCTCTCGTCTTTCTTTCCTTCCAGCGACCCGTGAGGACAAAACCGTGATCAGTCACTTTCTTGTTTGAGGCATTTAAAGGCAGATGTCTTGGAAGACTGCCCTGTGATGTAAGTGTGATGCTATCACATATTATTTTGAAATATACCCTCCCTTAGCTAAAAGCAATGTCTCCATCTTTTTTGCATTTAATAATGTCCCACACTCTTTTAATTATTCATTTTCTGTAAGGTTTACAGCTCTTCGATATTACGACATAACATGACGTTTAGATGCCATCACTTTCGCTTCGCACTTTTTTATCATTAAATCCTGCTCATTTACTTTATATCACTACCGTTTCCTTTTAGAATCTGCATTCGTTTTAACACTTTCGTGAAGACCTATAGATTTTTAGGTTTGATATTTCCTTTACCAAAATTTAGTACACAGTCCAGCAACAATGACTTCCAAGGTGAAAAGTGTGAACATTAATTTATTGCAGAAAGTATCATACAGTTTGTCTAAACCATACAACTGCGTAACATTTTGAGCTGCTGTGATCAAGATTTCCCAAAAGAAACTACATGGGTACTTTCCATATGTTTTCTCTGTAACGTTGTTTTTGTATGTTGGCTGAACACCAATCTGTGTTCCGCCTTTCATTCTATTCAGTCATTTCGCGTATTAATTTCATCTGTCCTTGTCGAAATTATTAGCTCAGATTTTTCAATGACGGAAATTTTAACAAAAGTTCTTAATCTTTTAATCATGGAGTTTAACATTAATGCGCACAGGAAACAACACAAAAGTAATATCACAAGAGCACAAAAAAGGCTATTAGTCCGGCTAGGGTCATAGACGTAAGAGCGGAGAACTAACATCCAGTCCCCACTAACAGTTTTCAAATAGTTTGGATAAAAAATGTACGTATTCGCTCTTTCATACAAGTTAATCCTAATCCCCCAGTCCACTGAACTCTCGAGAGGGAGGTACTTCTGTAACAGTAAGAAAAGTAAGAAATCATGAATGGATATGCATTACTCTTTAACTTTAAAGGCATGTAGTGTGGTATTGTAATGTTGAATTACGCGATCTATGATAAAGGATATAGCATTATGCATCGTGTTACTTTATATATGAGCTATTATGTGAAGATTTGTTTATGTCCTTATGGTTCAAGCTCCCAAATAACTCCAGAAATTAGATTTCCCTTTCATGTCATTTTCTCTGGGCAGGATACTGTTCTACCTCTACATAGATACTCTGCAAATCACATTAAAGGGCCAATCAGAGGGTTCATTAACCATTTTCATAACTTTTCTCTACCGTTCGATTCTCTAATAGCGCACAGGAAGAAAGAACACTTAAATCGTTCCTTTTTCGATTTGATTTCTCTTATTTTATTGGAATGGTCATGTCTCTCTCAGTAGGTGGGTGCTAGCAAACTATTTTCACATTCAGAAGTAAAAGTAGGTGATTGAAACTTCGCAAACAGATCACGCCGCAATGAATAACGTCTTTATTTTAATGATATCCACCCCAATTCGTGCAACATTTCCGTGACGCTTCCGTGATAATACAAAACGAGCTGCCTTTCTTTGAACCTTCTGAATGTCTTCTATCAGTCCCATCTGGTGACGGTCCCACAAGGGGCAACAGTACTCCAGGAGAGGACGCACAAGTGTGATGTAGGCAGTCTCTTTTGTGGAGCTGGTGCATCTTCGAAGCGTTCTGCCAATGAAACGTAAATTTTGGTTTCGCCTTCCCCACAATATTTTCTGTGTGTTCTCTCCAGTCAAAGTTGTTCGTAATTTTAACTCCTAGGTATTTGGTAGAATTTACGACCTTAAGGTTTGACTGATTTATCGCATTATTGAAGTTCAGCGGATTTATTTTAGTGGTCATGTGTATTACTTCACACTTTTCTTTATTTAGTGTAGATTGCCAATTTTCGCACCAAGTAGAAATTTTGTCTAAATCGCTTTGCAGTTGCTTTTGATCCTCTGTTGGCTTCACTAACCGATAAACGACAGTATCATCTGCAAACAGTCTAAGGGAGCTATTCAGATTGTCTGCTAAATCGTTTTTAAACACAAGGAAGAGTAGGGGACCTATAACGCTTTCCTGTGGAACGCCAGATATCACTTCTGTTTTACTCGATGACTTACCGTCAATTACAATTTTTATTTATTTACAATTACAATAACAATTTAGGTCTGTTACCTGGATAACTAAAACAGACCTTTGCAATCAATTATTATACATTACAAATTGTTTGGTTGTTAGTAATAAGTTAATGACAACTCTAAGTATAATTCCCGCCTCTTAGCAAGCCTCCTGAAGGGAGGCCAGTACCCATCCCTACGATGTGGACGTGGGGGGGGGGGGCTACTCACTAACGTAACCACTGCTACTCATATTAGTTTATTAGATTGTTTCTTTTACAAAACAGAGTAAATTACATTACTTCTACTAGTGGTGCACTGATTTACATTATCCATCTCCTTTGCACCACTGGATTTCTAGTCTAGATTGGATTTGGAAGGTAGTGAGGCAGCCAACACCAGAGAACTTATTCCAGTGACTTCTCCCTTATACCTTACGCAAGGCGGGGAAGTCGTCCAGCTCTTCACCCCTTGCCTCAACTAACCTTCCAGTCATATTCGGTTCCATCCGTGGTTCCAAACCGACGTTAGCCGGCCAGACGCTAGGGATGGTGATGTCAATCCGGTTTTACGTATGCAATATATTGCTGCCAATGTATGCCTCATAGAGTCATGCACGGCTTTTCTCTCCTGTTGTTTCGCAGCAGACTATCCTCGATAGATCTGCTGCGTGTGAGTTGATACTTTCTCAGTTAGTATAATGAGGATTTCTACTAACTCATCGTTCCTTATTATTTCATAGATGTGCCTCGTGAGTATGGTTTGCCCCTCTACAGAGGCAACTCGTGCTTGTACTGGGCACTCGAAGATTACGTGTTCCGGGCTGCCTATCTTAGCACCACATTCACAAACTGCATCAGGCCGTTTGCCTATTCGGTGCAAGTGCACCGGGTAGGGTCCGTGAACTGTCAAAAAGTGCACTAATCCTTTGGATGGAAGAAATTTTAACTTCATCCTATCTCTCACTGATGGTAGGATGGAGTGTACGCGCCTGGCTGTTTCAGATGAATCCCAGTCCCGTTGCCAAATATCCCGTTAATGGCTTCGTTAATTTCTCTTTTATTTTCACAGACCCTCCCAATTATCCTTTCTACTTGAATGAAGTCGTGTCTTTTCAACCAATAGACTGCCGCCCTTTTCCTGATTATTAAATCAATAGGGTAAAGCCCCGTAATCACCGTGAGCCCATCCGTAGGTGTGGTCCCAAAAGCCCCAACCGATCTAACTATGATATTCCTTTGCACTCTTTTGACAGCCAACGAGGGCCTGACCAGTCTGAGCCTATGAGCCCAGGCGCTCGCACCGTAGCCCATAATCGAGGCGAGTAAACTGTTATGATACAATTTGGTTACACTTGGAGGCAGATGGAACCTCCTCTGTCCTATTGAAATTATTTTGTTATACAATGCTATGGTTTTATTTGCAACTCGCTCGATATGAGCATCAAAGTGGAGTCTCTGGTCGAGATAGACACCCATGTATCTGGCAACTGTTTGCCGCCAATTCTTTCGCCTGCAAGTCTTATGATTGGGTCTCTTTGCAAATTTCCTTTGAAGAGCATGTAATTGGACTTTCCTGGTGCAACTGATAGTTTTGCTCTGAATTATTTCTGTGGCCACAGAGGCTCTGTCCTCCATCTGACGTCTTGAGTTCGAGTGAACCAGAACGAGAAGATCGTCAGCTTAGGCTACTGCCCCAGCATCCCCGCCTCTTGCTGCAAGTTGCTCAGCATATTTATATCCCAGAAAACTGGGCCAAGAACGGAGCCCTGAGGGCAACCCTTTGTTAT
Source organism: Locusta migratoria (assembly GCA_026315105.1). Lineage (NCBI taxonomy): Eukaryota > Metazoa > Arthropoda > Insecta > Orthoptera > Acrididae > Locusta > Locusta migratoria. The sequence continues at coordinate 326,257,718 of CM048748.1, forward strand.
CCTCTTTGAGACGGTTCCACCTGGGGACACCAGCTCCACAAGTCTCTCCTCGCAGTAGGCTCTCAGACAACCATATAATGAGCTGGGACACTCCATTTCCCTTAAGCGGGAAAAGAGCGCTGGCCACCAAAGGTTGTCGAAAGCCCCCGCTATATCAATCATGATTCCGGTAACATATGTACATTCCGATGAGTGGACAAGCCTGGCCACCTGATTTATGGTGTCCTCTGTGGACTTGCCCCTCCGGAAGCCATACTGCCACTCATTCAGACCACATAGGACTCGATGACTCGCCAATCTGTCAGAGAGTAATTTCTCAAGAAGCTTCCCCAGTATATCGAGAAGGCAATCGCACCCTGTACGATTTGGGATTTAAAAGGTCTCTGTCCTCTCCTTTGCTCAAGATAACAACATGAGCTCGTTTCCAACACCTAGGATATTCCCTCTGTATTAAACATTGATTATACAGTTCAGCTAAAACTGGAATCAACTTTGGAGCTAGATGTTGTACCACTTCTACAGGAATCTTATCCGGTCCTGGTGCTTTCCCCCTTTTTAGGGATTGAATTTTCTCATAGATTTCTCTATACGAAAATGGGTATAACTGAAGCTCATTAATATACGGATGTCGAAGTTCCTCTCTTAACTGGGTTTGTTCTTGCGAGTCTTCCTCTATGACATCATCTGGCAACAACACTTCTAGTAACCTTTCAACTGTGGTTCGCCAATCTGTTGTAGTTTCTTGACCACAACTCAGAGATGACAACACAGTGGGGGCTCTAACTTTCCCTCTTACTATCTTATAGGGTATTCCCCAAGGGTCCAAGCACATGTTTTCCCTTACAAATTTTTCCCAGCTTCTGTGCCTAACTTCCTGGATTTTGGCTTTGTACTCTATTTTCTTACGTCTGTAAATTTCTTCTCTGATCCGGGAAAAGACTTCTTTGATAACGTTTCCACGATCGTCTCACAGATCGACGAAGGTCATCGAGCTCCGTGGACCATGATAAAGAACTCGGTGCTGTCGACCGTCTCGTGTCTGGGACAACTTCCTCAATTACCCTCTGAATTGAAAGATAAAGTTCTTGCACGTACGCGTGAACATCCAGGGGCTCTCCCAACTCTGGTGGATCAAAACATTGGAGAAGCAAGTCCCAATTCGTTTTCCCAAAGTTCTTGACTAACTGCCACTGAGCCTGTTCAGAACCAATTTCTCCAATACTGAACTCTATAACATTGTGGTCACTATTGACCACTTTATCTAAAACTTTCCAATCATGGATTTGTGTCTTAATACCTCCCGTGGCTAGTGTAACATCGATGTTGGATTCAACACCCGCCCTGTTACAAAACGTGGATGGGTTACCCCCTCATTAAGAACATGCAGGTCCAGCTCCATGATTAGATCTTCAAGTATAGCTCCTTTCTCATCACGAGAACCGCTAAACCAGATCAGTGACTTTGCATTTGCATCCACCGTTATTATAAGTTGCTTACCCACTAGTGCTCGAAAAATAATTCTAACTTGTATTAGATAAATATCTATATCATGTGCATACTGACAATAAACATTGATGATATACCAACTACTATTATGAAGCAAAACTTGAATTACAACAATATGTTCATTACAAAATTGTGTCAGTTTGACTACTCTTATGGCTTTATTAAGAATGACGATGGATGCCATAGGCTGATCACCGTGCATTATGACTTGCGATGTAACAGGCATACTTGGGATCTTGCCCCTACAAACGTATTCTTCCTGTAGACAAAGAATATCTACTTCCTTATCCTCAGCAACTTTTCTAATTTCTTGCTTAGCAAGTTTACTACGTTGCGCATTTAACTGACATATTTTTAAGGGCATAGCTATGGATGATGTGTATGCACGTAACAGTCAGGAAACGATCGACATTGGTCAGAGACCAAGCGAACCTAACCAATCACCATTTGTTTATAAACATTTCCAAGATCAAAAACTTTATTTCTACGTCTATATACTCTTTTAACTAAAGCCAGTAACTGACTGTATTCTGAAAGTATGTTAAAGGAAGCCAAAAGATCCTCCAGAACAGAAGTAACCCTGGCGCCGTCCGGGTGCCCATAACGCACGAGCTCCCTCAATGCAGCAGTTAGTACATTGGGTTCTTCGAGTCTACTCATTCTGACTGCATCATCACATAATTCATACAACTTGCCAGGTGAAATTTTTACATTATGAGTCCCTGGCTGGTTTACATTACAAGACTGATCTAAATCTTGCTTGGTGTCTTCTTCCTTAACATCTAGGACGACGTTTCACATTGTTCATGAAGCCCACTGTCTTTAGAAACTCTTAGGGCCTGTTTATTAACCAAGACCCTGTGCTTATCACGTTTGATTTTTGCAGGAGACTTACATTTACTTTTTATATGAGCAGGACTATCCATAATCAGTTCTTTGTTTCGACCTACTGAGAAACATTTTGTAAGTCGAACACTCAGGACCCGGTTTATCACATTTCTTCTTCCGATATTTACACGGAATACAGATGGCGTTTTCCTTCTTGTTGGGACAGTCTGTTCTCAAATGACCCGTCTCTCCACTATGTGCACAAACTGAGTGCTCTTTATCACAGAATCTGCCCACATGGTTCAAGTCACAACATTTATTGCATCTGGATACCACGGTGTAATCTCTTACTATTACAGAGTTATATACGACATAGATTCTCACAATTTTCATTATCTCTTTTCTGAGTTCGGGAGAACTTTCAAAAACATGATGAATTGTCCCTTTGTCTTTTTCTCCTCTTTTAAATCTTAATTTAAATTCTTGCAGAAATTTCTCTTTTGTGTATCGATCAACAAAATTTTGTTCATACACTGCTTCTAGTACATCTTCATTATTCATGTAAGATGGAATACCCAACATAATTAACAAGGGCCTTCTCTTCCTTGGGGTCTCACAGTTGTACTTCTAAGACAGTGTCTGATTATTCAAAATCTTGCTCGGCTCTTCTGTGGTTGAGAGTTCTATCACCAATACATTTTTAGCTACACGGATCATGTTAATTTTCATTTTCTCCTTTTCGGGATCCATCGTTTTCAATTACGACGAACTGTGTCCTTTCTGATAGGAAATCGTAAATCCAATCGCACAATTGGGAAGATATTCCATTATCACGCAATTTCATAAGAAGCCGCTTGTGAGGTACAGTGTCAAATGCCTTCCTGAAACCAAGAAATATGGAATAGATTTGAGATCCCTTGTCGATGGCACTTAACACTTCATGTGAATAAAGGGCAAGTTGTGTTTCGCAAGAGTGTACTGTGAAGGGGCATTTTGTAGTTTGGTTATTAATCTACGCAAACACGACAAAGACAAACATAAAACCGCATTCCTTTTCATGTTCCCACAGCGCAGTTCAGAGAAACTTTCGCAAGTGTCTCCCACCTTGTTGCCGGCACACTACTCGTGCCACACGTCGCCTGGCGGCAGTAACGTCCTTGCAGACCTGCAGCTGCAATTCCGCAGTCGGTCGGTGGAGCAGGAGATGAGCCACGGTGGGGTGGGTCGCCAGGAGGTGGTAATTTCCGGGACCGGCGCGCCATCGCCTGAGAGCCGTGACTAATTAGGCCCGTCACCGCCTCTCCAGGAGACAAACGCGGGCCCTACTCCGTCTAGGCAGGCGTCACTCCCCACTGTCTGCCACGTCTGCTAGCTGCCGCAGGGGCTTAGGACTCGTGGCCAATGACAGCGCAGGTGAACGTCATTACGTAACGCAATTATGGAGAAACCTCAACATGAACTGTTTTGTAGTGCCAAATGAAGTCTTGCAGTCTTCATCTACTACACTTTTGGAAAATTAAAGAAACAGACAGCTGCGGTGGTCGAGCGCTCTGTGGTGCGCCAGTCACGGTCTGCACGGTCACTACGGTCGGGGGTTCGAATCCCCCTCGGGCATGGATATTTGTGCCGTCCTTAGTATTAGCTAGTTCGTAAGTAGTTTGTAAGTTTAGGGACTGATGACCCCGTAGTTAAGTCCCGTAAGCTCTACAAACATTTGAACATTTGGAAAGAGAACACCATGAATTCGTCGACCCAGCTGAGCGAAATTTTATTGACACATTCTTGAGGTTGTGCAGGCAGATCCGTATGCATGTAACAGTTGCCAGAGCGACCGCAATGTGGGCGTTAGTACCGTGTATACCTCCCTTTGCAGCAATACAAGCAGTAATTCCTTCATGGAAATGATCGTAGAGGTTCCTAATGTGGTTATGTGGAATGGCGTAACATGCAATTTCCACTGGGTGCCTCAGTTGGTCCAGATTTCGTGCCACTCATGCAGTTTCCCATCATTATGTTTCATACGGTCCCAAACATGCTCAATGGGGGACAGATCTGGGATTTGTGCTAGCCAGGGTAGTTGATGTACACATTGAAGAGCACGTAGGATGGTGTGCTATTTATGTGGCTTTGTATTGTCCTGCTGAAAAAGCATATCACCTTGTTGATGCATGACTGACAGCAAGACGGGTTAAATGATGGTTTCAGTGTACCGTGCACTTTTCAACTTTCTCTAGACGATCACTAGAGGAGGATGGTGAGTGTAGAATATTTATCCCCTCACAATGATGTATGATCATGTGTGCTATAAGAGTGTCTTTCGCACACGCCCCAACATCGTTCAGCCCTCCTCCAATGGTGTAACAGTAGTCGCTTATGAAGGGACGAATGGAGGCGTCTCGTCTATAGTGATGACAGTCGTCGTTGCCTCGGTGCCAATGATGGTGTGTGGTGTCGTAAAGTGGACTGCGAAAATCTGGAGTGTTATGTGACAGAGGCAAACAGAGCCGACACCTGGCATCATGGTGTGGGGGGGGGCCATATCCTACCCTGGCCGTTCTCCTCTGGTGTTCATTGTCAAACATTTGAACAGTACACGGAACAGTGAAAAGATCATTCCACCAGTCTTGCCACCATTCAGGCATCGACAAGGTTACGTGGTTTTCCAACATTACAGTGCACGTCCCCACATATCCTGTACAACGCAACGTGCTTTCCTAGGTGTACGTCAACTAACCTGATCATCATAATCCCCAGATCTGTCCCCCATTGAGCAAGACTGGTACTGGATGAAACGTCATCTTGGCGCGGTCTACACGATTGGCACGAGATCTGGTCCAGATGAGGCATCAGATGAAAGTTGCATGGCAGGCAATACCGGAAGACTTCATTCGGCACCTCTACAATCGTCTTCATGAGAAAGTAGCACCCTGGATTGCTGTAAAAGGAGGGTATACACAATACTAGCGTCGACATTGTGAACGATATGGTGACTGTACGACGTGCATATGGTTCTGACTGCGTGATCATATGTTGTATACATTCTCAAGAATAGAGCAACCAAATTTCGCCCTGCTGGGTTGACGAATTCATGGTGTTCATTTTTCATTTTCTAGGACTGTATTTCATTGACGTCATCTAATTATTTCACACGTTAATATTACACTGAACCTTGTACCTATATATAAATATATCGTGTCAGATGGCACTCTTGCAGTTATGCCTGCAAATACTGTTTGCGGGTGACGCTGTAATCATTATCTGTACATCTACGCCACACCCCCTCTGGGAATCATCTGACGTCATTGGATAAAGACTAATGACTTCATTCCTGGCATTTTATATTTTTGGCAGTGATTTTTGGCCATTCTCTCATAGTCACTGATGATTAGCAGTAGGTCGACACTCTAACTGGCATCTGATCTATCAGCAGGATCTGGCACTGGGTCCTTCCTATCTGTGACTAAGCATATCTGTACTTCTGGCCACCGCCCAAGATACCCCACAATGCAAGTCACTGCTGTGTAGTCAACTGGAGTACATCAATCGGAGACCAGCCTGCCGCATCTGAGCCCAGCCATTTCTTTTTCTGAAAAGATACTTCTGCTGTGGCCTACATTAGAATATAATTAACTTTTCGACTTAATGTAATACACATGTAGTGCCACTGAACTTGATATCTGTATACCATGTAAGTTAAAAATCTGAGAATTCCTACAGTATCATTTCCAGTCTGTCAGTGACACATTCCTAGCATAATCTAACAGCATGCAACTAGTTTATAAGTCATGATGGCACCGGCTAATGGTAAGTCAGTCCTCGTGAGAACTACGACTTCATCGCAACATTTTAATCTACATACATTTAATCTACATACATAACGATGGCCTGCATTTGTACAACATTAGCACGACCTAACCTTTTCTCAGGTCCAGATTGGTGCCCCGCTTACCTCCACTATTATCATGCCTTATCATTATCAGGCCTGAATGTAGGTTCATTACAAGGAGTCTGCTTCTGATGTTTGTGGTTCAATAGGGATAAACGGGACCTTCCTCCAGGCCCATTCTTTCCAATATGTTAATACTCGTTTCAGCTTCAAAAGCACCAAAGAACGCCGTCACTGTGTGGGTATACAGATATACCACAATAAAATTTAATGTCCCTGAACAGGTTATAAATATTGGTCACAGCTACACTCAGAGGCCAATTCTTCCTCTGATAACCTATGAACAAAGTACGAAATGTTCTACTCACAAGAAGATCTTTGGAAACATACTAAGCTACCCACAAGCCAGGGAATCAGTGCAGCCGCCATAAAGTGGCCGAGCGTTCTAAGGCGTCATGCTGTGGAGTGCACGGTTGCTTATGTCGGAGGTTTGAGTCCTCCCACATGCATGGGTGTGTGTATGTTGTGTTTAGTTCAAGTTAGTTTAAATAGTTTATTAGCTTAGGGACTGATGACCAAAGAAGATAAGACCCATAGATTTAGAAACATCTGAGTTTTTTTAACCAGTACATGAAAATAGATGAACCGGTATTGTTTAAAATGACCGCTCGTTCTTGAAAGCACAGAATTAATTAAATCAAGTGTACTACTTCTTCATTAGATTTAATACAGAAGTTCCCAGTCCCATGTGTCATATACCAGAAGGGGTTGGCGAATATGTTTTAATAATTTTCAGCATTGTATTTGACCATGACGAGTAGAAAAGAAACTGATCTTATTAACTCAACAATCATGCCGCTCTGATTTCTCTCACAAACTAAGCTAGTTAGACTTGAGTTTCAAATGTACGGTCTTTCAAGCAACTGCAGTCTGCGGCTTCGAATGAGTATATTAAAGTGATTTCTAACTTGATTACCCAAGTGATTGATTAGAACCTTGCTTTGAATAAACTGCCCAGTAATAATTTAATTTGCAGAGAAGCAAGGAGGCTGCCACTGGGAAGGTAACAATTGCTTCACCCATTGGCTCTTACTGTAACACGGCAGCTCAGCACCCAATAAACGTCGTTCCAGCTCTACAACTCTGTCCTTTGATTCCTTGCCACAGATAACTCAGCTCATACTACAGTTCCGCTTCGATACGTTGGGAAAAAGACTAAAGGAAGATTGGGAATTACAGCGTGGTCATTAAAGATGGAGCTCACATTCGGATTGTTTCGGTAAGGATGGGTGAAGGATTTGAGCATACCTATTGAAAGAAATCAGTTCTGAATTTGCCTATATCTGGATGGCCCCAGTTGTATATGAACTACCGTCCTCCTGAATGCGAGTACAGTATGTTACCAGTGTACCATATCACTCAGTGATATGGTAGGATATCCGCTAAATATCCCTTTGACACATGGCCATCAATCTCTTAATTATATTTTTAAACATAACACCAAACCACACAGTATACAGCAAAATTCTATGCCAACTTACCATGATATATATAGTGTTTGGCGAATCAAATACAACTGTCGAACTACCACCAGTCGGATTGAAACCATCTACAAGACACTACCAAAAACTCCTTTTGATCACAGTTTGATATTCTTGCGATACTTACAGACAGCATTTTTAATACTAGGAAAGTTGAAATTTCTGACATATACTGAATAATAGAAGTAGACTAAGAGACGATTACAGTATGCCAGTTGAAATGGATGTTAGTTGCAGGTATTATTCAGAGATGAAAATTATTGAATATTATACAGTAGTATGGTGAGCTGGATCAAACCAGTCTTCTGAATGAGGACCACAGCAACTACAACAAAAGAAATTATATGATTGTTTTAATATTAAGTGAACTCTCCTTTTTATGCTATTAACTAAAATATGGATTCCAATTGATTCAACGATCTGAAATGAAGATATCCAACGAGTTTGAAATAAAATTACAAGACATTGACGAAAATGACATTAACATGGCATACAATACTTCAATATGACTCATGTGGCCTAACCACCACAATGTTGTTAACAATAAAAACTGTTGTTTTTTGTTTGTGATACAAAATATATATTTATAAATATACCATATAGATTTCGTTCATTTAGTGAACGTCATCAGTGCAGTTTCAAGTCCACAGTACACATGAACACTGCTTACAGTTTGCTACAGTTAAATTGTTAAAATAAATGAAATAACAGAAAATACGTGAGACTTGCACACTGGAAATTCTAACGGCGAAAAACTTCAAAATAAATGTTGAAATGTTTATATAGTTTATGGGACTTAACTACAGGGTCATCAGTCCCTAAACTTACAAACTACTTATGAACTACTTACGAACTAGGACGGCACAAATATCCATACCCGAGGGGGGATTCGAACCCCCGACCGTAGTGGCCGTGAAGACCGTGACTGGAGCGCCTCAGTCCCCTCGGCCACCGCGGCCGGCTGAAAAACTTCAAGCGGTGTACATGAGCCCCCCCATGCTGCACTGATCATGTATATTGAATGGACGAAATCAATATGCCATATTTTAAATATTTTGTAACTACCAAGCTTCCATTTCTATTATCACCAACAATGTTAAATTTAAACAGAAAATTTAAGTCTGAAACAGGAAAACAACTGAGAAAAACATTGTTACTCTGTGCAATATGAACTAATCTGCATGGACAAACAAGATACTCGTATTTAATAAAAAGGCATGTTGTTTGAGTCTGAAGACTGGTTTTATGCAGCCCTATTCGCACATTACACTCATTTAATAGTCGCTTTACGTGAAGAGAAAAAGAAAGCTTATGACGTAACTTGAAGAAGGTATTGGTTTTCATAAAATAAGAAGTGACTATTAATTTGTAATTGAAGGGAAATGTGTCTATGTGGCGAGGGTATAAACTGTGAACTGAGACAAAGGAACGCATAAAGAAAGCAGTTTCATAAACCGCTAAACTCTAGACCTAATGTCCACATGAATGGATGTTCTCTTTTTATCAGTATTGCTGTTTTGTTGTTCCAGTTGGAAAAAAATGAAGCTGAACAATATTCGTTTATGAAAGTTGCATTTTGTTTTAGATTGATTGCATGATGCTTACCTCAGAGCCAGAAAAATTGCATAAACGTTCGAAATTTAGATAAAATGTCCTGTGTCATTCTCATATTTCCCAGTTGTTGAACTATTAACTGTGGGGCTACAATGATGTTTTACTCGACTTTATAGTCTGTTACATCAATGTGTAGCATACACAAGGGAATGCAGAATTCGTAGCTCTGTGTTTGTTAGGACCTAATTGAAGAGCAAGTTTCGATTGTCATGGAACAAGTCAGTACATCAAATTGTAGCAAAAGAGCAGCAGTGGATAAAATGAAAACTACACAATTCTTTTCACATGGCAGGTCGAAGCATAACTGAAAGTTATCCTCCATGTAACACAAAACTTAGATTATTTTTTAAAGTAATAACTGGGCTTCTAACTGAAAAAGGATGCGACAGAATACTTACTGCACAAGGATCAATGATAATAAATTAATATAAAACTACATGGATTATTACTGATTTTTTAATTCTTGTACAGCTAATTGAAAACTGATGCAGTTTGTGTTTTTCACAAGAGACAATTAGGTGTGATACAAATGCAAATCTTGTTTATGACTAGTATTCACAGCTGATAATCTTGAGAATAAGATGATATTATTAACAACAAACAACACTAAAGAAAATATGTATGATAGAGTTCATGAGGTATTAAGAAGGAGACAACAAGACGTTTGCGATCCTACGAATTTCAAACTACCTGTTTGTCTTCTATAATTACCATTAGTGAGTCAGACGAATTAGCTAAAACATTAACACCATACGTCATAAGCGAATGAAAATAGGCAAATTAAACTACTTTTTATGTAATTATCACTGATTACAGATACTATCTAATGGTAAATAACATTGCTTGCAGTTTTATAACAAAATGATGAATATGGGCTTTCCACGACATCTTATGATCTATATGAACAGTAATTCAATTTCCAGACGACATAGTTCGTCTTCATTATATCAACGTTCTTTAATTGAAGAAGAGGCATTGGACTGAAATTTGCGTCATGCCAGGATTTCGAACTCGGAACCTTGTGCTTACTAGACAAACACTTTATCCACTTAGCCTCTGCAAATCCCGACTAATACACAAATTTTGTTTCAATGTTTCTCCTTCTATTCAATATATTATATAAATATATATGGAAACGAAATACGTCTCCGGAAGTTGAATTATTGTTTGATTGTTCCCATTAACGTTCACTCTAGGGTGCTGTTCCTCTATTTGAGAGCTTCATCAACATTGACATCTGATACTTACAGGAATATACAGACAGAATTGTAGTTTGTATTGTGGAGGGAGACCTACCTTCAGACAGTCTGTGTAGTTGCAGTATTCATGTCTCAGTGGCTGAGTGGATACTGGCGTGGTTGCTCAACACGTTTGGTTGGAGGACTAGCCACTCTCAGTAATACAAATTAAAAAATATATTTAAAAAAATCAGTCAAGGTTCCAAAGATCAATAACAAACAAACACATGTTTGCGAGACACTGATCTATCCAAATAACATAAATTTATAAAGTGGATGAAGCATATGCCTAGTAGCAAGAGGTCCTGGGTTAGAATGCCAGCTGTGGCACAACTTTTAGTTCAACGCCTTTCATTCTATTTAATGTCCATCTGAGTGCACCAAAATTTGCTCTTCAGTCTAACTTACCATATGCCCACTCTGTGGATTCAAAATTACAGGTTGTGTTAAATTGTGTGTTAAACACTATAGAAACTCACCGTCATTTAACCTAGATTTATTTTCTACTAAACATGAACTTATGCATTGAACTTGAAAGAAGCTTGCACTTCTCTGTGGTACGCCAAGTGAAAGTAGCGAATCTACTATTTTTTAATGGAAGTACACTTAATTAATTGACGATCCCCAACTATGGATCTTGAATAAAATAATAAATTTTGGCAACAGAAACAGGGGTTAGTTTCTCTTCTCCAGAAGTGACCAAGAGAAAAGATATTTGATCTGACTATGCAACGTTTACAAAATGTTTACTGTGGGGAGAATATAAATTACGACAACGGGTTAACGTTTAACAAAATGATTTAAAGTCCAAGGTATAAACAAAAAAGGGGGAGAGACCGATTTAACTATAATAAACACACACCTTACAACATAATCGACATTTACATGAGATTATATGGCCCTAATATTGCCCACAGGCAAAAGTAGTACTAGCGTAATTAACAATGATTATTTTTCAGAGGGGAGAAGGGAGGAATTGATACATATTCTCACGCAGATTCATTCAGGGACATATCAGCACAGAAACAAGAACATCAACGCCAGCAGCAGGACGCTGTATGGAATAGCAGGGACGAAGGTTCACACGTGCACCAATAAACGACAAATTTGGTTCCAAAGCGTGTGGCCTTGTGGCTTAGTCTCAGGTTAGCTATCAGCGGGAACAAACGCACGTGATAGAAGACTACGTGACGTGCGATACAGTCGTGAAATTTCTAGAGAAATTCAAAATATTCATTAAGTAGGAAAATTCGCTAACTAATACTGAAACGGTCATTCTTGTGTTAGTTTTGTACAGAGGGAAGAGAACTACTGAATGGAAAAGGTTTCACTTCAAAACAGCGCTCTACAAGGTCGGAATCTTAGATTTCAAAATATAAAATAAATAAATAAGTAAAAATACTTTTAGCACAAGTAAAAAAAGCGAGATAGATAATGCAACCAATCGTTCTACCCATGGGAATTATATTTAGCTAATAAGCACGGTTGCAGAAAGGTAGGACATGCTACAGAGTCGGATCACAGAATTTGAACAGAGTGGAAAAATATTATTTTGGGAAAAATAAAAACGCGAGATAGGTCGTGTAAGCATTAGTTCTACTCAGGGGAATGGTATCTAGATAATAGGTAAGGTTACAGACTGATACGACATGCTACAAAGTCAGATCGCGAAATTTGAAAAGGTTGGAAAAAAATCAATTTCGCAACAAATAAAATCGCGAGATAGGTAGTATAGCCGCGGCGGAGTGGCCGAGCGGATTGAGGCGCTATACTCCGATGCGCGAGGCCGTTCACCGTCGGGAGTCCGAGTCTCCCCCCTCGGGCTTGGATGTTTGTGCTCCCTTTAGTATAATTAAGTTCATAAGTATTTTATAAGTTTAGGGACTGATGACCCTGCAGTTAAGTTCCATAAGATTAACAAACATTTGAACATTTTAGGTCGTATAACATTCGATCTCCTCAGGGGAATAATATCTAGCTAATTAGTGACGTTACATAATCATACAGTACTTAGTGGGGTTGGATAACAAAAAAGATTGAAAAGGGAAAAAATAAATAAATAAAAACGCGAGCTATATCGTGTAACGCTTCATTTTACTCAGGGGAAGAAGAGATGTCTAATAGGAATGACTATGGTATAGAACACGCTATTTGCCATACACGTGGGGCAGCGAGTACGGAAATTACAAGTTCAGAAGTACCAAAATGTAGGGAAAATTACCACGTTATACGTACTAGAAATCACAACATGTAAGCAAGGTTATAATTAACAACTCGTGCGCTTAGGGTGATGGAGTAGGCTGAGAGCTTGGTCTCATACTGTTCATGTGTTCTATGCCTAGGGCAGACACCGAAAATATCGAAAAGTTCTCGAAAAATATCAAATTTACCCACCAAATGTAAACGAAAAACATTTAAACATGTTTAAGCATAAGAAAGAAGGACTCTACAGTCAAGGAGTACAAGGATTCTGTTAACGAACACCATTGAGACTGCAAAATCAAACTTCGGCAAAAGATTAGCAATCCAGAACAAAATGAAATAAAATGTCACCGTTTCACATTGCGGTGATATTACAGCCAGAACCAGAGACACAAATGAGCATTTTCAACTTACAATAGAATCCGAACAAAGTTTAGCCTTGTGCTGAGATCAAAGCCAACACCAGAAAGCAACTTACCCCGCCAAAGACCAACGACTCATACGGGCCCTAGCGGCCGCGACTCCCCAGCTCTCTAGGGTGGAGGTTGTATCTCTGCAAAGGGTTTAGCCGTTTCCAGGTAGGCAACATAATGTGCACACCATTGAATGGGGACCCTCACTCAGCATCTTTGTAAAGATTTGCCTCTGGTCAGGAGTTGGCAAAGCTTAACCAGCGCCAGAGGCAACTGTAGCCATGGTGTTTGAACCAGCAGACGACAAGAAGTTTGAGGCATGGTTAACACTTATTTAAACTGTTTTGTACACAAGTCCCTTTCATTCTGCACAAGCGGGGTCAGTGGGATCATATCACAGCATACACAATCACATATGGGGCCTCACACACAAAAATAGACATTTAAAATTATGAAACACAACAAAATTTTTCCTATTTTGGACAAAAAAATCTTGTATCTCGCATAGTGCGAATGGAGCGTCTCACTACACTCAAAAAGTCTGAAGCCCATCAACATTTATTAAGTGCGGATAAAATAAATGGAACACCCTATATGGCCGTGATTCAAGCAATATTATTTGTTACTGTGTTAACATTCCATACGACGTCTTCCATGACCAGTCTGGTGTCATAAGCAAACAGAAACGTCTGGATTTGCCTTTTCTACTAGAAAAAAGCAATAAAAAGAAAAACATAAATTTAAAAAAATAAAAATAAAGAGTGTCTCCAAAAAGCTTCAACAGTTACGCTCAACTTAACTGTGCTCCACTGTAAGTGCAAATCACGACCGTATTCAACATTGTAGAGAATTATCTTCTTTTACCTGTTATTAAAATCAGACTTGAACCAACATACATCACAACTTTACAACATCTTTTTTTTTTTTTTTTTTTTTTTTTTGTAATTAACAAAATCGAAAGCCTTTGTTAAATTAAACTCTAGGTCTATTGTCAAGTAAGTAAGTTTCAAAGGGGTAAAATTGTGGCATTCTGATTGGCAGGAGGTTTCTTATGCAGAATTTCTGCAAAATTTGGCATGTTGCCTCAATTGTGCTGCAATCCTGGTTGCAATAATCACGCTAATATTCTGCTCCTCTAGACGACATTAGGAATGTTCAATCTACAGAGACGTCCGCCAAAATTGTCGTGTCGTAGGAGAAGCTGTGGGAGATCGCACAGAAACACGCTTCAGCAGAAGCATGCACCATATAAGGTGACTCAGAAATCTCAATGTGTTTTTCAGAACCTTAAAAATGCACTTCTACTAACGCAGGTCTCAGACTTTTCGAACATGGGAAGGCACTTATTCTCCCACAGACGCTTTTTCTGTGGAATTTTGCGCTGATTTTTCTCATAAAGTTGCCACCCTCGAGTGACTCACTTATAAAGTAACACTACTGCCGATTTATTAACATACAAACCAAGCCTACTCCAAAAGAAAACTACCGCAATACAACATAAAATCACTTTCTTTGATGAAACCGCATTTTTTACGAACTTCATTTAGTAAGGAGCTGCTTCACGCCTTGCATGAATGCACCTTGTATGGAAAGCTGCCCATGAGTTCATTTTAGTTGTTTTGGACTTGTTTTCCCAATTTTTAGTGCCAATCCTGCTCAGGTCCATCATGGTTGGTCAGGACGTGTTTGGGACTAATGACCATGGCAGTTTAATCTCTTTCAAAATCAAACCAACCATACTAACAAAGGACGTTTCTGCGCAGCTTTCAATTTATCAAAAGCGTATCAGTTGGATTCAAATCGTGGGAACAAACAGACCAAGCAATACCGGTATGATTGATTAAATAGTTGACGATGCCTGCACGATGGGTTCTGGAGTTGTCGTCTATAAACTTGAATTGTTCCGGGAAATGCTAATGGTTCAGCCGTGGGTAGCCTGATTTTATCCCAGTATGTGAGAGGCTTGAGGTTGCCCTCGATGGGCAACAATCCTCCGTTGTACACCCATAATATCTGCTCAAAAGCTTATTCATTCGCGTACCGATGGTACGCTTATGCTGTGCAGCATTACCAGGTACTTTCCACACACGTTGTTGACGGTCTGTTATATCATAAATGCGCGTCATTCATCCATGAAGACAACATCGCGTAATCTTCCACAGTCCACTGTTCCACTGAGACTTACAGTACGCACTTAAAACGGGCCTTTGCATGGAAGTATACAAAACAGACAGTAGTGTCTCACAACTGCGGGAGAGAGCTCTAAGGCGCCTTGCTGTGTTCCTTCCTCGTGGCATGGGTGTGAGTGTGTTGTGCTTAGTTTAGCTCAAGTAGTTTATCAGTCTAGTGAATGATAACCGCAATAGTTAGGTCCTATGGATCACAAACATATCTATCATTGAGGCTGATTTAATACTTGACTCCCTGTGTTTCACATGATGGCAGTCTGATCAGGATTCTGCACGTAGCAGTTCATTGCCGCAGTTTTCACCTAGATCTATCAATATGGAGCAAGTCATGAACATTACCTGTAGTTTGAGAAAGAATCCGGGACGTTAGTACATCGCTCTGACGAACGTCTTTTTGCCAAGCAACTTCTCTTGACGAATATCCTAGTTGACATAAAGGAACAAATAGTGTGTGATTAAACGTTGATATTCTCGCCATCTGAGAACGCCCATACAATGTATACAAACACATTCACTGTGTGCTGAATAAAGTTACAAATGTTACACACTCGCCTACATTCAATGAAACGGTTATGCCTTCGATATAATGGTTTATTGGTAACTTCTATTATAGTTTATTACAGTTCAAATTATACGTTTTTATAATCGTGTCAACGTAGGTCTAGGAGGAATGACGGTTATACTTTGCACACTGCTGTTATAATGCTTTATTTATTAAGTATGACGTCATTTCGGCTTTATATTGACATCATCAGGTTTTCTGTAATATAAACGAGATAATTTATAACAACAGTTACATAAGCTGGCATATATAATTTTTTGTGGCTATACATTTAATTTACTTACATTTAATGTCGTTCTTATTTCTGTCCTTTTTGTTTAAGATAATCTTGATTTTATTTAAATTATGTGGCTTATATGCCTTTAATGGGTTATTTTTTCCTTTCTGATTAAATAGGACAGCTATTTACAAAGTGTTTTAACGACGTTATATGTTTACATAGTTACTCAGAGATCACTGTAGTTATCAGCTAATTTATGTTCCTAGATATTATAACTTTTGTGGTTGATGTTTATGTTGTTACTATGGAGTGAATATCTGTTACATTTTTGGGCTATCCATTTTAGTGCCTGAAAATATGAATAAAATTTTCAATGAATTTTTTGTGTTTTAGCGTTTGCGAGATAATTTCGAATGTCTGGTTCCAAGCCGCCACTGGCTTTACTAATAAGATTTACACCGCATGTAGTTCACGTTTAACTCACTTTATTGTAACATTGTCTTAGTTAGTGCAAACTGATTTCAAATTCATACTTTCCTGTTAGGCATTATATCACATTTAGTTCACATTTCACGGGTTACCTCTTAAAACAAGTGTCTTCCTGGCATCTGGATGCAATACTGTGCTGGTATTTCCAATTAATTTCGAATTCTTTCGTAAACCCCTAGATCATTTCGGAATTCTTGACAAATGTGTGCTAACTCTCCGCTCCAGTTATTCAACCGTGTTAACGCTTGTGCTGTACCCTTCGCTTTTGAGGTGCCCCTTGTGGCTGGACGGCGATATGATTTGGTTTGGTGACTGGGGCGATAGTTGTGTTGACTTCGTTTTATATTAGGGTTTTAACTTTGCGACTTTTAATCTGTAGATTACGTCTTGATTATCACAGTTATATTGGAGGTATAGGTTCAAAATTCTATTTGCCACCTCAGTATGAGAATTAAATTGGTAGACCGGGTACTTCTTCGCAGTAAATAAAATTTATATCTTTGTTGAATTTTTCACTGTAAATATTGGTTCAGGATTTTATTAAAATCTTAAAGATCTTTCTTCAATGTATGAGCATGAAAATCCGTTTATCAGGGTCTGATATTTAATAAACCAAAGAATAAAAATTCGAATCATTGAGTCCAGGTAGTTCAGATAATTTGACGCCCATCACAAACATAATGTTTTTTGCTTAATCTTTTTCCTTGACAGAATTATTCTTTAGAAAATTTCACCATAAGTTTCTCCTGACCACTACTGTTAGATATATTCCTTCACTTTTAGAATATGCTGGGACAAAATATTCGAATAACTGTTTTAGATTCTTTTTTAAACTTCATATATTCTCTATTCTGAAATCAATAGTTACATTCACTACACTTTCACAGTACACACTTTATAATTTCACAATTCGTTATTATTTTTGTCAAAGTTTGATTGTATTAATCTCTCTGGAATGTTCACCAGTTTATTACGGGAGGCAGAAGTTTCTAATTCTTCCGTCATAGCCTAACCCGATCAAAGTGCAAAGATAATGTTCGCGTTCGCGTATGATCTCGATACAAGAGTTTATATTAAATCTTAAATATTTTCTCGGGTTTTTTCCTTCTTGGAATGAAACCACATATAACACTGAGAGATAGTCCCATTGAGAGCTGAGCACATAGAGAGCTAAACACACAGAAAGCTGAGCACGCAGAGAGCTAAACACACAGAGAGGGAGTAACTCAACTGCGGGTACTATTTATAATAGCAATCTGACAAATGATCTCTGATATACGAGATGTTTCGACCTAAGTATTCCCTGGCTACTATTACTCTGAATTACGCTGATATAATTTGAATTTACTAAAAATTTTGAAAAATGAGAAAATTCTGCCTCTTAACAAATTATTAAAATCACGTAACGAAGAAAAATGTTGGAATACCGTGATTCTAATTCTATGGTCGCTATGTGGTGTTATACCCTAGACACTGAAACACAAACGATTTAGGTCAGGTGACCTTGGAGGCCAAGGTACAGGTCCGCTTCGACCAATGAATCTCTAGCCGTATCTCCGCGTTAGATGCCGTCTCACAGCAGCAGCAAAATGTGCCGGACCTCCATCTAACTACAGGAGAACCCCAATAATCCGTCACCTTCGGAACCGGGACTATGGTCGGAACTAAGAAAGGTAGGATTATCCGAAAAAATTAATATTTATTGCAAAAATATAAAAAGACATTTAGTACAAAAAAGTCGCACTGACGTGTTTTACGGCCCACTTTAGATTTATAGTTTTATATGGTTTTTTTTTTTTTTTTTTCCCATGAACGACAGACATTGCCGAGGTGGGGTGGCTTGCGTGCCTCAGCGATACAGATAGCCGTACCGTAGGTGCAACCACAGCGGAGGGGTATCTGTGGAGCGGCCAGACAAACGTGTGGTTCCTGAACAGGGGCAGCAGCCTTTCCAGTAGTTACAGGGGCAACAGTCTGGATGATTGACTGAGCTGGCCTTGTAACATCAGCTAATGTGGCTTTGCCACACAGCTACTGCGAACGGCTTAAAGCAAGGGGAAACTACAGCCGTTACCTTTCCCGAGGACATGCAGCTCTACTGTATGAACATATGATGATGGCATCCTCTCGGGTAAAATATTCCGGAGGTAAAATAGTCCCCCATTCGGATCTCCGGGCGGGGACTACTCAGGAGGATGTGATCATCAGGAAAGACAATACTGGCATTCTACGGGTCGGAGCGTGGAATGTTAGATCCCTTAATAGAGTAGGAAAATTAGAAAATTTAAAAAGGGAAATGGATAGGTTGAAGCTAGATATAGTGGGGATTAGTGAAGTTCGGTGGCAGGATGAACAGGATTTCTGGTCAGGTGAGTACAGGATTATAAATACAAAATCAATTGCGGGTATAACAGGAGTAGGATTGATAATGAATAAGAAAATAGGAATGCGGGTAAACTACTATGACCAGCACAGTGATCGAATTATCATTGTCAAGATCGATACGAAGCCAACACCGACAACAATAGTACAGGTTTATATGCCAACTAGCTCTGCCGATGATGAGGAAATCGAAGAAATATATGAGGAGCTAAAGGAAATTATTCAGACAATTAAGGGAGAGGAAAACTTAATTGTTATGAGAGACTGGAATTCGGTAGTAGGACAAGGAAGGGAAGGGAAGGTAGTAGGTGAATATGGTCTGGGAAAAAGGAATGAAAGAGGAAGCCGCCTGGTAGAATTTTGCACAGAACATAATTTAGTTATAACAGACTCCTGGTTCAAGAATCACAAAAGAAGGTTGTATACGTGGAAGAGACCAAGAGACACCGGAAGATACCAGATAGATTTTATAATGGTAAGACCTAGATTTCGGAACCAGGTTCTACAGTGTAAGACATACCCAGGGGCAGATATAGACTCTGACCATAACTTGTTGGTTATGAACTGTAGGCTGAAACTAAAGAAACTACAAAAAGGTAGGAAAATAAGGAGATGGGACCTGGATAAATTGAAGGAACCTGAGGTTCTTAAGAATTTCAGAGGGAGCTTTAGGCAACAATTGACAGAAACAGGGGAAAATGAAACAGTAGAGGAGGAATGGGTAAAACTGAGAGATGAAATAGTGAAGGTAGCAGAAGACAAAATAGGTAGGAAGGAAAGACCTACAAAAAATCCTTGGATATCACAGGAGATACTAAATTTAAACGATGAAAGGAGAAAATATAAAAATGCAGTAAATGAAACAGGCAAAACTGAGTACAGACGACTAAGAAATGAGATTGATAGGAAGTGCAAAATGGCTAAGCTGGAGTGGCTAGAAGGCAAATGCAAGGATGTAGAAGAATGTATAAATAGGGGAAAAATAGATACAGCCTACAGGAAAATAAAAGAAACATTTGGAGATAGGAAAAACGGCTCTATGAATATCAAGGACACTGATGGAAAACCAGTTCTCAGCAAAGAAGGGAAAGCTGAAAGGTGGAAAGAGTATATAGAGGGGCTCTACAAAGGAAATGAACTTCGAGACAATATTGTAGGAAGGGAAGAGGATGTAGATGAAGATGAAATAGGAGATACTGTACTGAGAGAAGAATTTGACAGAGCCCTGAAAGACCTAAGTCTAAACAAGGCCCCTGGAGTAGATGATATTCCCTCAGAGCTACTGAAGTCTCTGGGAGAACCAGCCATGACAAAATTGTTTCACCTGGTGTGTACGATGTATGAGACAGGTGAAATACCCTCAGACTTTAAGAAAAATTTTATAATCCTCATCCCTAAGAAAGCAGGTGCAGACAGGTGCGAAAACTACAGAACCATCAGTTTAATAAGTCATGGTTGCAAAATATTAACACGAATTAT
Organism: Locusta migratoria; assembly: GCA_026315105.1. Taxonomy (NCBI): domain Eukaryota; kingdom Metazoa; phylum Arthropoda; class Insecta; order Orthoptera; family Acrididae; genus Locusta; species Locusta migratoria. The sequence continues at coordinate 326,278,267 of CM048748.1, forward strand.
ATACAGAAGGATGGAAAAGCTGGTAGAAGCCGACCTCGGTGGAGATCAGTTTGGGTTCAGAAGAAATGTAGGAACACGGGAGGCAATACTCACTTTACGGCTTATCCTGGAAGATAGATTAAGAAAAGACAAACCTACATTTCTAGCTTTTGTAGATTTGGAGAAGGCTTTTGACAATGTAGATTGGAATAAACTCTTTCAAGTTCTGAAGCATGCAGAAGTAAAATATAGGGAACGTAAGGTTATTTACAACTTGTACAAAAACCAGACAGCGGTTGTCAGAGTTGAAGGGCATGAAAGGGGTGCAGTGGTTGGAAAGGGAGTAAGACAGGGTTGTAGTCTTTCTCCATTGTTGTTCAATTTGTACATTGAGCAAGCTATAAAGGAAAGCAAGGAGAAATTTGGTGAAGGAATTAAAGTTCAGGGGGAAGAATTAAAAACATTGCATTTTGCCGACGACATAGTAATTCTGTCAGATACAGCAAAGGCCCTGGAAGAGCAATTGAACGGAATGGACAGTGTGCTGAGAGGTGCATATAAGATGAACATTAACAAGAGTAAAACTAGGGTAATGGAGTGCAGTGTAAGAAAATCAGGTGATGCTGACGGAATTAGATTGGGAAACTAAGCAATAAAGGAGGTAGATGAATTTTGTTACTTGGACAGTAAAATAACAAATGATGGTCGCAGTACAGAGGATATAAAATGCAGAATGGCAATGGGTAGAAAAGCGTTCTTGAATAAGAGAAATTTGTTAACATCGATTATTGATTTAAACCTAAGGAAGTCCTTTCTGAAGGCATTTGTATGGAGTGTTGCCTTGTATGGAAGTGAGACATGGACGATAAACAGCCCGGACAGGAAGAGAATTGAGGCTTTTGAAATATGGTGCTACAGAAGAATGCTGAAGATTAGGTGGGTGGATCGCGTAACTAATGAGGAGGTACTGAACAGAATTGGGTAAAAAAAAGGAATTTCTGGCATACCTTGACTAAAAGAAGGGTTAGATTGGTAGGGCACATTCTTAGACATCAAGGAATTGTGAATTTAGCGTTGGAGGGAAGTGTATGGGGAAAAAATCGCAGGGGAAGACCAAGAGATGGATACAGTAAGCAGATTCAGACAGATGTAGGTTGTCGTTCTTATGTGGAGATGAAGAGGCTTGCTCAGGATAGGGTATTGTGGAGAGCTGCATCAAACCAGTCTCCGGAATGAAGACCACAACAACAACGAAGTTTTTTTCAAACATTTTGGGCCAAAATACTAATCTAAATAATAATAAATTAATTAATAAGAGTGTCTAAAACCCTTTTAGGAAAAAAAAGTAATGGCGGGTTTCGAACCACCGACCTCTCGCGCTTCACTGCAGCACCTTGCCCACTACGCTACGGCTATCAACCAAAATAGCCGTCCTTTAATCTGATACTATATATGGCCGTTGTTAACTGATGTTCATATGGCATTTGTAGACATTAGATTATCATTTATCGTACAAAGAGCGATGTGTTTTTGTTAATTCCTCAGTGTGCCGTTGCTCTGAAATGACAACGTGTAAGTTACAATAAGAAAATCATCAAATACGCGAGGAATGTCACGTGACATCTCCGAACAGGTGGTTTTCGTTAATTCAATGGAGGGTGTGAAATATCCGTTATTTTTGCAAATATGTCTCAAACGATACGAGATATGAAAAAACATAAGGAAGCTAAGTTGTAGAGAATTTTCTCCTCTACCAATTAGGTTATTCAATTTTCGTGTCAGATGAACGGTTCGTTTGCAAATACAATTATATTACAAACGGCAGTTTTTGGTTTTACTACCGTATTTTTTGTCCGAAATATTTGAAAAAGGGAGGTCCTGGTCTCTGGCGACCTACAATCATGTCTGTAAAATTTGGTGCTGATCGGTTGAACGGTTCGTCTTAGAAACAGGGAACACGTTACTGACAGACAGACAGACATCCCAAAATCGCCGTTATTTTTGCAAATATCTTTGATACGCTACGAGGTATGAAAAAAACATACAAGAGCAAAGTTATAGAGAATTTTCTCCTCAATAAATTGGGTTATTCAATTTTCTTGTCAGATGAATAGTTAAGCCTTTATTTTCATTTAAATTTCGAGCTGTCAAAAGACGATCACAAAGGCCCACTTTTAGCGTTACTACTGTAACCTAAAGTGGGCCAAAATTAAACTATTTAAGAACTAAAAGACGCCTAGAGTAATATAAAAAGAAGTTTTTTAGACAGTGTTAAACAATATATTAACTAAAACTCGTCTACACACACTATAATATGTATTGGTTTTAAATGCAAAAACGAAAAACAGATTACAGTACTGTACTTCATAACGTATAAACTATATATAAACTAACAAATATTTATAGCACTGTATATAAAAAAAGAAACGTTTTGCAAAGAAATAAACTACTGGATGTATAAACTAAGAAATGATTATACTGAATGCATTGTTTTTACAGTAAAAACGAAAACAAATTACTTGAAAAAAAAAGTCAGTGATACAACTGTCTTGTTCAGCAGACGTTATTCTAGATTTAGCTGCAGTGTCCCTCCAGCTAATTTACTTTCGGCTTCCAGTTTTGTGTGAAAAACTATCGATTTTGCTTTGAAAATTGGCCCGGATATTGGAGTTCCTTTCCTTCTTTCTTGAAAAAATCACATCCACAATGAGTTATCAAGCAGTTCAAGTTTAGGCTTTTTTAATGTCTTGCGATTCTTCATAGTGTTTTCATCATCAATCGTAACTGTATAGGATTCAATGTCTTTCCGATTCTTCCTCCAATCTTTAATTGTCGTAACACTTACATTCAGTTCCTTTGCAAATTTTTGGAGCGATTCTCCTATGCCCAGTTTTTCTAGTATTGCTAATTTTTCTTTTAGTGAAAGAGTTACTTGTTTACGATTGAATCCAGACATGTTGAAAAATAGATAACTGTACACACAGTGAATCTAATAAGTACTGTAGAGAACACGGAAGAGAGCAAACAACGACTTTTTTTAATCCCAAGGATAAAACGGCATAATAACGTACAGTATAACAATATGCACAGTGAGAGACACCACAACGGCCCGACAAGCGCCCAGTCAGTGACGAGTCGCCACAGGCTCGCGAGCCTCAGCATGGTCGGACTAACCGGAGTGACGGGCCATCCAAGGTCGGATTAAAGGGGGTAACTTGGACAATAAAGTCAGTGAAGTGTGAACTAATTGCCGCGGTGGAGTAGGCGAGCGGTCTAAAGCACCTCGCTGCGGAGCGCGCGGCTGCTCGCCGTGGAAGTTCGAGTACTCCCTGGGGCATGGCTGTGTGTGTTTGTCCGTAGGTTAGTTTACCTAGGTTTAAGTAGTTTGTAAGCTACGGACTGATGACCACGCAGTTTGGTCCGATAGATTTACAAACATTTGAACATTTTTTTGAACTAATTGCGATGTAACTCTTTACAGGAGATTCTAGATTTCAAATTAATCTATATCTATAAATGTGAATGTCTGTTCGGTGTACGTTTATCACGTGTAAACCACAAGACATAACGAGCTAAAAATTTGTACAGTTACTAATGTCTACCCGGGTATGGCTTTAGGCACGGTTTTATGGCGATCGGATAGCTATATATGTTAATGTGAATGTCTGTTCGGTGTACGCTTATCACGTCCGAACGACAAAACGCATAAACTTAAATATTTATACAGTTATTAATTTATACCTTAGGAAGGTTTTAGGCACGGTTTAATAGCGATGCGATAGATATTTGATAATTTCAAGAATAAAACGCAAAATGCGGAACAATTATTACTCTTTGAAACTTATATTTACTCTTTGAAAAGGATTGTATTGGTTGCATTGTTGCTTGAGGGTTGATAACGATAAAAGGGTGGAGTATATTGGGATGCAAAGTTATAGGTCTATATAAAATTCTACGTGTGTGTGTGTGTGTGTGTGTGTGTATGTGTGTGTGTTAATATTTCGCTCTGCAGCGAAAACTACAGAACGCAAACGAATTGTGTGTGTGTAATTGTTGTCCGAAGTCTCCCATCATACACCATAGCAGTTCCATGCAGATAGCTATAAGGGGGTGGAATATATGTTGGTTGAAAGTCGTCAAATTATAAAATAAAAATTCGGACTAAAGGTCAGCGATGACGTTTACGATTCTATAGCAAAGAGGTTACATACAGCGAAACGTGATGCACAGACGTATGTCTGTGACTTGATGCCACAGACCATATCTTTGATCTATACGTGCTACAATATCTTCAGCTCTTTCTCTGTAAGGATAAGCATACGAATAACGAAATATAAGAATAAATAAATAAAGCAGTAAAAAGGAAATGTCTTTTAATACAAATAACGTAGTTTACCAGAATGTCCTAAAATGAAATTAAAATGAATTTTTACATTTCTCACCATACGTGTTAAGATATTGCAACACAGGCTATAAGGATTAACGTGTGTATTATTTATTGTAAATCATTAAGCACGACTCATAATTTTATCTTTTTATTTGAATGTTGATTAAAAAGTTTGTTTCTAAAGAAGGTATTGTATTTCATTCATCCTTCAAAACCAGTCTCATAGCACACTACTGAAAGGTAGCTTATCTAACATAATCAACCAACACGCGAGCGGAGCCGCGGGTTTAAGCTAGTAATAATAAATAGGACGATGTTTACAATGACCTCAGTGGTGGCTTGGAACCATACATTCGAATTATCTTGCAAACGGCTCCTTTGCGGACCCATGTTTACTGGGATATTTTTGCTGCTTTTATCGTGTGCTTTCGCTCATGTAAGTATTGTGTGTGTGTGTGTGTGTATGTGAGGGTGGGTGGATGAGTGGGTGGATGTGTGTTAGTGAGCCTGTGCCTTTACAGCGAATGCCACTGTCTCCGACCGTAGTACTTAAAGATCAACTGTGCACTCCCATTTTTACATTTCTCTGGAAGCAGGTGGCAACGCCACCAGACGCCGTAGTTGCTTTTCAGAGGAAAGGTGATCCTAGAAAAAGAGGACCTCTACTTTGAGAAGCGGATGACAACGCGAAAGAGAGAGTTTGTGGGTGCGCACATATACACGCGTATTTATCTCCTTCTCCGTCAGAGCGACAAAATGCCGCTGGATGTAGAAATTAAAAAAAGAAAAAAAAAATAGTCCGGGGAGGAAAAAAAAGGCGGGGGAAGCAGGGAGGGAAGAAAATAAAACGCCGCGGGAGCGTAAATATGCAAACAGCGGCAGGCGAGCCGGCAAGTGAGGTTTATGTTGGGAAGCAATCTGAGTGCAGCGGGACGTGGAATTGTCGAGCAGGTCGCTCCAAGTGGAAACACAAACAGCGGTGGCGGCGGCCACCGCAGACCGCGCGCGGCTGTCCGCTTTTGCGCTGTTTACAGTGCTGCCAACACAGCGCGCATCAAAGCTGGCGCAAAGCAGCTGCGCCGCCGCCGCCGCCGCGTCGCCGGAATGAGATTTTATTTTGCCGCCCGCGCTCATTTGTTCTGCCGCACTGCCGGCTTCCGCTCGCGTTCGACAATGGGCGGGCGGCAAAAGTCCGACAGGGCGTTTGTTGTCCACGTGGGTGTCAGCCACGGCGACAAAGGGCTTCTCAGTGTTTCCGCGGGAACGACGTTTCCTGATATGGACGACAGAGTGGTCGAGGAACAATATGGCACCTCCTGTCTAAAAATCAAATTCCATTATCTGTTGCGTCATAGGCAGTGACGCAGCCAGGATATGGTTCTGTGGGGGGGGGGCATTTTTTTAAAAATAAAGCCAATTGAATTTATTAATCTATGACTTATTTTTACACTTTTTATGCCGGCCGCGGTGGTCGAGGGGAACTGCGACGCTCCAGTCACGGTCTGCACGGCCACTACGGTCAGGGGTTCGAATCTCCCCTCGGGCATGGATATTTGTGCCCTCCTTAGTATTAGTTAGTTTTTAAGTACAGTAGAACCTCTCAAACTCGATTCCCGAAAACTCGACATTCCGTAAAACTCGACAGGGCTGGTGAATTAATAATTTTTTTTTACACCGCCCATAACGTAAAGCTTTCCATCAGTACATAGGCCGCCCGAGAGCGCTAGAGTCTCAGACTAGGTTACTGGGTTTTCCTAGGTCGTTCAACGGACCCTTTACTTGCCCAGCTGGTGCGGGCTATTGTTTGCACATGTTCGGCGATTTCTGTGGCCACTTTGCTTATCGTGAGGCCGCGCGTTGACCTGGGATTCCCGGGCAGGTCATAAACTACCCTCGCTACAATGTCGTCATTGGACGTTCAGTTTAGTGTTTGTTGTGACACAGTTGTGGTCAGTTGCTTTTGTTCGAGAGTGGTTGACAATTGTTTAAACGAGTTTTGTGCTGGAATGTAGAGCGACAGTATGGCGGAGAAGAAGAGAAAACAAGTGTCAGTGTCAATGGAAGCATATTTTGGTGCCCTAAAAAGACTTGATCGTGGTGAAAGCGTAAATAAAATAGCGTTGGATTTGAACATAGGTAGGTCTACAGTGCTCAGTTAGAAGAAAAAGAAATTTGTAATTGAATCATAGTGTTTGAAAAGACAGTGTACAGAATCCATCGCAGAACGAAAAACAATGAGAAATACTTAGTTCGAAAAAGTTGGCGAAACCCTTTACCAATGGTTCCGTGTGCACAGGGAGAAGGGAACGCCTACATATGGACCCATGTGGAGACAGAAAAGTAGTCTTCAATCGTAGGATTTTTCAAACGACTTCAGTAAGTTTTATTTTACACTTTTCTTCTAGTGTTCAGAAAACTTCCCATAACTAACTGTAATAGACTTTTTATAAGCAGCATAAACCACTTCAGTAATAATTGTAATGAACACTGTATTTTCAGATTCCCTAAAACTCGACAACCTTTAAGTCCACATTGTGTCGAGTTTGAGAGGTTCTACTGTAGTTTGTAAGTTTAGGTACTGATTGTGGTGTCGCACAAGTCTAAAGTGCGCACCACCTACTTTCGCCGCGCGCCGCCATGCACGCACGGCGCGGCGTTCTTACGACGTCAGCCACGAGCACCCTCTGCTACAACTCCTCTCGTGGCCACCACTGAACAACATCGTTGACTTGGGACTGAGATAGGAACCAGCTAACACTTCGGAATCAGATAGGCACCAGTGAAGACTTGGCTATCGGATAGGCACTAGGCAGGCCTCTAGCTCAACTATGTATCAGCAGTCTGCAGTACTGATCTATGTAAAAGTTAAGTATTGTATAAATTCTGTGCAATATATATCTCGTTCAAATTTACTCTAGTGTTTCGAGTTTCTGCTGTCCCACTGACTGGTCACCTCTTACCTGCACAAGCGTGCATCCTTTATTCCTGTGTCGGTCTTTCTACTCGGCCACCGACACCTACGACGGAAACGAGACACAAAAGCGGCGACGAAGCTGGCACACAAAAGTGGCGACGAGGCTGGGACACAAAACTGATGACCCCCTAGTTAAGTCCCGTAAGCTATTCAAACATTTGAACATTTGAATTACACTTTTTATAATTGATGATTTCGTGTGGCATTTTTGGTCGTTTGACCCCAGCTGGGATCGTGTTCGGCCTGGCTGGTGCATGTCATTAGGTAACACTACATGGGCGACTTGCGTGTCAATGATGAAATGATGAGGAGGACAACACAACACCCAGCCCACAGACTAGATAAAAACTCCAACCCGACCGGGAATCGAATCACCACCATCTAGAGAGAAGACCGCGGAGCTCTCGTGTGACGTCAGGCAGAGTAGGTTGCGCGCGCATAGCTGATTGGCTCGCTGCTTCGGCATAGTGGGCCGTGCCCCAGCGGCTACCCAGTCAACTATGCGCGCGCAACGTACTCTGCCAGACGTCACACGAGAGCGCCGCAGTCTTCTCTTTAGGTGGTGTTGATCGAACGCGGGCCCCCTGTATGCAAGGTACGTAGACTAGAAAGGTATGCCAGTTGGGGCTTCTTCACTGTCATTGGTTAGCGCTGTATTACCTGAACTCGGTAGCAAGCCGCTGTATTATAAGGCCGCCGCGAACATATATTCTCCGTCTTTTCTTTTCTTATTCGACAAAAACATTACTTTCAAGCGGTGGAGCATGCTTGTGATTAATATATATGTATACTAACATACAAAGGACTGAAAAAGAAAAGCTTCAAACATTATTAACAACTAGCTAACCCGTCCCGTCCCGCGATTTGTAACGGATAATATTAAACGTCTTTAACTCGAAAAGCACTGAACGTATCGTGATGAGTTTTTTTTTTTTTTTTTTTTTTTTTTTTTTTTTTTTTTTTTTTTTTTAATTTATTGTAGAGCTCATTATAGAAGGTCAAAGGGACAGACAGAGAGAAAATGTACTTCTGTTTTATATAATATCATGATTTCACCCCCTTAGAGTGCGAATTTAGAAATTTTACTATGCCTATAACCGTGACACTAGTTCATGCAATAAGTTGACGAAATTTTATCGCAATTGACTAAATGACATGCGCTGAAGTTCCTCATATTTTGGAACCCAATGGTATAAAATGTCTTTCCGTCCTGTGTTACAGGACACTCAGCAACAGCACAATACGAAGTATTCTTACTCATGATTACAAAAATAATATATGGAAAAATTGTTCTCTAATACAAAAAGCTACTTTCTATCTGAACACTTAACAGGTCAAGAAACGAGCGAGCGCAAAACACAACTTCCTGCTTGCACGTTTCATAAGGGTACTGCGGCAACTGCTCGGCACTTGCTGCCAGGTGACGTCACAGAAGCAAAGCGCGCGAGTCAAATTTACACCCCCCTGCCCTGTATGGTAATCTACCACGCTGTCCACTGGACTACGAAGGCGGACTTTTTGTAACACGAAAAAAATTGTACAAGAAATTAAATGAGTAGACTTGCATTATTTTGAAAGTGGAAAAGGAGCAACTTTCTTAAAATGGAGTGTCTATAATCATTTCGTAAATTAATTAAGCTGCTTGTTTGTTACTATCCAAAGAGAAAGGTCCTTACACTTTAATTAACATGAGACACTATGTGTAAAATTTGAACTACAATAACACTATTGTGGTTCGTAATATTCCACTCGGTGGCGCCGCTGACCTGATAAGCAGCGGGTCGCCACATATGAACAATCGGCACTTAAGTTCAGCATAGCAGTAACAATAGCGGCAGCATCGAAGCTGGTCGCGGCGGTATTAAAACCGTTAACAGTAATAGCAGCACACGTTCTCAGTGGCGGCATCACGTTGGAAACCCACTGACACGATCACTTGTGCTTTACAAATTAGAGTACCTTGCGATTTATTATAGTTGTACTATTTAAAATTTCCGGTGCCGACCTGTTTAAAAAAAAAAAAAAAATAAAAATTGAAAATAATAAAAAATAATAAAATTAAAAAATCTTTGGTCATTGCCGACGGCTTTCATCAATTGAATGCCATCATCAGGTGTTCATCAACTGAAAAAAGACATGTGTGGTGAAGGTAATTCTATGTCACTGATGAGGGAGTTAAACGTAATTGTACTTAGTGAAATTTTCTTAGTTTTTCCTGCAATATCGATGGATATCGATCTGTCAAATGATCTTATATTCCGTTCAAGGGGCAAATCAGTCTCAAATAAGAAATATAACTGTGCGCTAGTTTCTCAGAAAGGTTGTTTCACCTGCATTGTGCGAGAGGACCTCTGTGTCGTCGCCTGTGCATGTAATAAGGCTGTTTAAAGGTTTCTTTCTCTTTATTTTATTTATTTATTTTTTAACGTTTCGAGTCACACCATACAGGGCTTGCAATTGAACTAGCCTGCTATAACCTACTGTTTTCGTATTTTAAAAATGTGTACTTGTAATTGATTGTGACTTTATGTTGTGTTAACAATATTGACTCACTACATAGTAGGGTGTTACTTGTGTTGTGTATTTTGTGTGTTGCTATGGTTTCAAGTGTGCATTGTCTTTGGCTATCCTACTACTATTATCCATTTTCATGCTGAAAGATTTGAATATTGCTATTCTATGGTATCTACTTCGTGAGTTTCGTAAAGTAAGTGTTAAAAGAAGGTTGACACGTTTTTCACTAGCTTCATCTTGTGTGTTCTGTATCTTTAATGATAAGGCATCTGCCAATTTGTCTTATGCAAATTTTGTTGCAAGTCTTGCATCGAATTTTATAAATTCCAGGGTTGGTGTGTGTTGAAGGTTTCGTGTACCGAGATCTGGTTGTAGATTTTAGGCTGTTCCTGCTCGTATAAGCGAATATATCGTTGAAGTCAGTGGCGTAACTATGGGGGGGGGGGGAATGAGGGGGATAGAATCCCCCCCAGAACCCGAAAAAAAAAAGAAATCGTATAACAGCAATCTGGTAAAGGTAAAGATTGGAAACTTGGGGTGTTTTGCCATAAGCTTTCATTGGACGGGAGTGAAATACGTTTCTTCAACGGAAGAGGTAGTTGGTAGTCTGTCTGGAAACTGACTAAATTTTTGCTCGTCAAGCAGATCTATCCCCCCCCCCCCCCAAAGCCGAGTCCTAGTTACGCCACTGGTTGAAGTGTTTGATTTCATGTTGTATTAGAAATATTATCGAAATATGTCACTACCATGATTTCGACTGATGACTTTTGCGAATGCGTGTGATCGACCCCTGCTTTCGAAACAGCCACGTAGGATTTCTTTTCGTATTTCAACTTATGTATTATGAAAGAATGTCATTGTACTGCAACAGCACAGTGACGTTTAACAGTAAGACGTCACTTTGGATACGATTTAACGTCAGTGAAAAATTAAATATGTACCGTAATTCAAAACATTATGTAGGCTAGTCGGATCATGTATAATGACTGTCGTGGTCCTGTGGTTAAAGATATGACCACAGTGCACAAGGAAGAAGATCAGCCCCTCGATAGATGCTGGAAAAATTCATCTCTGCATATATAACAAATTTTGGAACTTAATATTTTTTTCTAACTAAAATATATTGCAATTGGCTGTTATTTGAAAGTAAAAGCGCGATCTTCCTCTCCCCCCCCCCTCTCTCTCTCTCTCTCTCTCTCTGTCTCTCTATTTCTCTCTCTGTCTCTCTTACGAGAGAGCTTTTTTTCATTATTGCTGTCAACTGCTTGCAAATGCATAAAGCACAAAAAAGCGAGGAATTATTCAAAACACGTTCATCATGGTGTAAAACGAACTACCGCTTAGAACAAAAATAAGGAAGACTGAAATATTAGAAACAGTTTAAAAATTAACTTCAGTCGTTTAAAAATATGAAATACATTTTATGACATTCCTTTTAGGGCACTTGTTTTAGGACACTTCTTATTCAAATCAAATTTCTTAATTATTATACAGATTCAATTTTAAATTGTGTTATTTCAGAAACAGTTGTAGTTAGTGTAATGTAATGATTACTCTGTACATCTATTTAAATCTCACTCCATATTTGGAATTTGAAATCTTTGTAATAACAATATTGTCTTTCCTTAGCGAGTAAGAATTTCGAAGTAATGGTTATTCATCAACGAATGAAATTTGCATTCAGGTTTGTTAAAACTGAATGCTGTTTTCCATGAAAATCAGTATTGTGCGAGTATATGCTTAGGCAGGAACGTAACAGCACAGCTGTGTTTGCTGAAGCTCGTGACAATCATATTCACATTCTTTATTCGCAAAACGTTTTGCTGCTCCCTAGGAAAGTGTCACGATTTACAGGTGTATTGTTCAGAATGTACTGTTATCAAAACCATTTATGGTTCAAATGTTCAAATGTTTGTATAGTCTATGGGACTTAACTACGGGGTCATCAGTCCCTAAACTTACAAATTACTTATGAACTAACTAAGACTAAGGACGGCACAAACATCCATGGCCGAGGGGGGATTCGAACCCCCGACTGTAGTGGCCGTGCAGACCATGACTGAAGCGCCTCAGTCTCCTCGGCCACCGCGGCCGGCTAAAATCATTTATGGACTCTAGCCAATGTTTAGCACCATAGAAATTAATTTTCAATTAAATTGCGACTGTACAATGACACTATCGCTTCTATCTGTCTTATCTGGAATGTGTGGGCTGAATAGTAACTTGCGGCCGTTGAGTGATCAGCCGTGTTACGCTTCCTCAAATCGCCTGGCGCGTTCGGGGAGACAAAAGCACCGCCCCGAGGCAACGCAAAGATCACAGCCAATCTAATAAGATCGATATACGCAGCAGAGGTTGCATAGGCCAAAATACCGGGTGATCAAAAAGTCAGTATAAATTTGAAAACTTAATATATCGCGGAATAATGTAAATAGAGAGGTAAAAAGTGACGCACGTGCTTGGAATGACATGGGGTTGTATTAGAACAAAAAAAAAAATTAATAAAAAAGTTCAAAAAATGTCCGAGAGATGGCGCTTCATTTGATCAGAAAAGCAATAATTAGCATAACAAATTAAGACAAAGCAAACATGATGTTCTTTACAGGAAATGCTCATTATCTCCACCATTATTCCTCAACAATAGCTGTAGTCGCGGAATAAGGTTGCGAACAGCACTGTAAAGCATTTCCGGAGTTATTGTGAGCCATTGGCGTATGTTGTCTTTCAGAATCCCTAGAGATGTCAGTCGAACACAATACACTTGCGACTTCAGGTAACCCAAAGCCAATAATCGCACGGACTGAGGTCTGGGGACCTGGGAGGACAAGCATGACGAAAGTGGCGGCTGAGCACACGATCATCACCAAACGACGCGCGCAAGAGATCTTTCACGCGTCTAGCATTATGGGGTGGAGCGCCATCCTGCATAAAAATCGTACGTTCTAGCAGGTGTTTATAAGCCAGGCGGTTCTGTACAATATTGGCATACCTCTAACCCGTCACGGTACCAGTTACAAAACCAGAATCACGCAGTTCCTCGAAGAAAAAAGGCCCAATAACGGCACAGGTGGTAAATTCAACCCTTACCGTGACTTACTCGTCGTGCAATGGAGTTTCCACGACAGTTCTAGGATTTTCGGTAGCCCAAATTCTGCAGCTGTGGGCGTTGACAGACGCTCGGTGCGTGAAATGAGCTTCGTCGGTCCACAACACATTACTCAACCAATCGTCATCTTCCGCCATCTTTTGAAACACCCACACGCAAAAGCCCTCCGCTTCACCAAATCGCTGGTAACGACCGATTTTGTAAGGATAGATCGGAGGGTACGCCTAAGTGCCTCCCAAACAGTAGTGTATGGAATGCCAGTGCGACGTGCACTTCCCCGTGCATAGACGAACTCGCTACAGTCTCCATTTCTTCCTGAACTGTCTCAGCAGCATTACTGCTTGTGCTCTGTAGGCCAGTACGGGGTCTGTCGTCTAAACAACCAGTGGCTTCCAACTTGGAAATCATCCTCGCCACACCTGCATTTGTAAACGGACCTTTACCCTATGGCGATAGGATGGTAACGCTTAACATGCACATTCCCCATTCTGATAATACAGCTTCACTAAAGGCGCCTTTTCAGGTAACGTCAACATGCTGCGACTACTGGTACATCTGATTCTCTCTCTCATTACAGCTCCTTTTATACACGTTTTTCATGCGCAGTTACTGATGTTTTGCTGTCCAGCGCTGGCTGTCGGACATTTTTTGAACTTTGTTTTGGTTCTAATAAAACCCCATGTCATTCCAAGCATATGTGTCAATTTTTACCTCTCTATCTACATGATTCCGTGATTTATTAAGTTTTCAAATTTATACTGACTTTTGATCACCCGGTATATCGAAGTAACTGGCGCCACAGCTCAAGGAACACATTTATTAACGTCAGGTAGCCGCTATAGCGATCGTCAAAACGAAAATCTTCGCCTTCACATCGCTACTTCTTTACCATTAAGTCAGTTTCAGCAAAGACTTATGTGAAAGCGTCTAAATGAAAGTTTATCAAACAAAGGTGTTACGCTGAAGATCTTACCACCTAAAAAGCAATCATATATTGCCAACCTCTTGATGTTTACTTCTTTTGGCAATGTAAACTCTATATGAGAAGACTACAAGGTGCCAAACATTATTGTTATTCCATCGTGAAACTTCACTCTATGATTTACAATAAATTTGTTGCACTTATGTATAAGCCTATGTTACAATATGCTTGCCGAGAGCCAGGGTGTTACATTGATATACGAATATCATCATTTGAAAATGAAAATTGTGTGGCTTTTGATATTGGACTGCGTGAATGTGAAAGTGATTTGAAATGTGATAACATCGATTCTAGTGCACATTGTACTCTCCCAATTTGTTTTATCCAATTCATCGAAAGGATTAATATAAGCACTTTCAGGTGTATAGTAGTGCTTACATGTGTATCTGCGCTATCATACAACGATGCATTGCTACCATTAAATTAAATGTAATTTACCTCCCATGGTACTGATATCTTGTTACTTTCTCTCTTTTAAAAAGTTATTTGAGGTACAATGCAACGTTCTGTATGAAAATAACATTCAGCACTGTCCTGTTTATGATTGCCTGTTATTCCAAGCAAGTTTTTTTTTTATCGAATTCTATAAATTTCATACACCTCCTTGTGTAACTAACGTTAAATCTCGTTCTTTACCTAAGGCGTTCGTGCGGTTCCGATAGTTCGATGTCAAAGGCGTCCATTGTGAGTGTGGTTTTTATTTATTTATTAATTTTTATTTATTTATTTAGTTTTCTATTTATTTATTTTTTCGTAGTGCATCAAAAATATTCTGAGTTTGCTCGTAAACTGTAAACTTATTGACTTCGTGCAATGCCCGTTACTGGAAACCAGAAGTAATTTAACTATTTTTTCTGGAAAGTTCTAAGGACTCTTAACTCCCCCCTTTTCAAATTTATCTGCTTTCACACGTTTATATTAACTGCATGAATATTGTAGACATTAATTAAATGTGATTTCTTATCTTTCTTGTGATTCACTCAGCAAGTAGTCAGCGTTTTTATACTTAGTTAGATATTTGTTCTTGGCGCCTTGTGCAATTGTATTTATTGGAACGTACACCGTTCGTAGGCTAAAACAAGGAATAGTTTAAATGAGCCAACTTGGACTAGTTATTATGAATGTTGTCAGCCTGTTATTAAACTTCAACATTGCCCGATTAATAGGCAGGGAAGCCTTCAAATATTGCATGTCTGCGAAAAGTGTGTTATGTAGTTTAGTAGTATTTTATTCTGATGTGTACAATTCACGTTGTCCTTAGATCAATGTTTGTAATATTTGTAATTTGTTAAAATAAAGTGATTAAGTGAAATATTAACTACGAACTTGTAACCTTGCATTTACTGTTTTTCCTCTTTCCCATCCAAACATGAGCAGTGATATATAATAGTGAAGTATGGGATACTTATGGATTTGTTTATTTCATGCCTTACACTAAATTTCATATATAGGTTATTTAGTGCCATGTGGATGTTGCCGTATTTTGCTATTAAGGTGTCGTCGACATAAAGGTGGTAGTATATTATTTTAGGTCTATTGCGTTCAACTTTCGACATAGTTTTTCCTCGAGATTATTGAGAAATATGTCCGTAGAGGAGCCTCCAGTGCTACTATCCATGCCAACACATTCCTTCGGTGTACTCGAATTTCAGTTGAGTTCGAAATAATTTTCGGAAAGGATTATTATTAATAGCGCAATGATTTCTGATATGTTTTATTGATAATTTTCTTTATTTAATTGGGTTATTTTCGATTATGTCAATTGTAGCTAACACTGGTGCGTTAGTAAATAGTGTAGTAATTTCAAAAGACACGATACCTATTTTTAACTTATTGATTTTGTAGTCTACTTCGTAGGAGTTTTCATGTTGTTGTTTTTTTTTTTTTTTTTTTTTTTTTTTTTTTTTTTTTTTTTTTTTTTAAGTGTAGCATTTGATTAAGAATTTTGTAATGATAATATATGTGCGACGTTTCACACGATCTAGGACTGGGATTATTTTAAATTAAAATGTTACAGATTTCTTCACAAACAGTAACACAAAGACCTACAAAACCAACTAATATGCACTTGGCACAAGACAAGAAAATTGCCAAAATATTTGGCACAATCCTAACAGAATTCAAAAGAGTATATGGACCTCCAGAGACCCTGAACCCCAGAATTACGACATCCAAAATTACATAAACTGTAGATTCCTATAAACTCAGTCGTCTACTGTCCCAAATTATCAGAAAAAATGATAAACACTGCGTTGCCATAGGTTTTTGCATTGGAGGCTCCATTTCGCCATATCACTCAGT
Source organism: Locusta migratoria (assembly GCA_026315105.1). Classification (NCBI taxonomy): domain Eukaryota; kingdom Metazoa; phylum Arthropoda; class Insecta; order Orthoptera; family Acrididae; genus Locusta; species Locusta migratoria. The sequence goes on from CM048748.1 coordinate 326,294,510, forward strand.
AATCTTGAAGAAAGTTTCCAGTAGGTCAGACTCAATAAACTTAATAATATCATACTACCATCGTTGCATCGACGGTTTCCTAATGTTAGTAGATGGAAACATCACTAAAATAGCACTTAATAACCTACACCCAAACATGAATTTTACTGTAGAGCATGAAATACACAAATCCGTAACATTCGTCGACTTAAAAATGTAAACAGATATTCATTCGAAATGTATAGAAAACAAACAACCACTGATTGCATCATTCACAACAGATCATGCCACCCAAAATCCCACAAACCCGCATACCTGTATACCATGACATGCAAATATATCAGAAAAATCCATACAAAGTAAAACAAGAAATATATACAGCAAAAAAATTGAAATAAACTTTTACTAGTTACACAACTATACAAACACAAAATAAAACTTAAATCAGACATCATTCAGAAAGAAATAATATTAAATAGTTAATTTTATTTTGCGTGACAGGCCTAGCGAGCAGAGTTGGCAACGGCTGTTGATTCCTGGGATTTACATGACGGTGTTAACCAAACGGGTGTTGGCAAGTCATATCCAATTAGATTTGCCGATTTATTTTAGCGGAATATATGATTGTATGAAATAGGCGTTCATTGTTTTTCTGGTTTCATGGACTTTCTGGTTGTGTGAAATAGAAGTTCGATTTGAGTATGGAGCGGAAAATTATTCTGTGCAAATGTTGGCAACTAAAGTTTCGCTTTACAACGGTTACTAATTTACATTCTGGGCAACAGTGCAAACAAGAATGTGTCAACCATAGAGCAGGAACATAATTAATTATTCATTGCGTGGTCAACACAAAAGATTATTCCCCTCACTCTATGTGACTGGATTTTCAAAGGTATTCAGCGGTCTCTGGCAACACCGCCCCACCACGCCGCCTGCGCTGTAGGTAAAATTCTACGAAACACATTCATTTAAGCATGTCTGTGATTAGAAAAAAACATTCCTCTCTCTGCAGCCAGTGAAATTTTCTTCTAAAAGAAAACAACACAATTATATGCGTCTGTCTCTCATTTCGAATGAAATAAACATCTGTTTGCCTACCGTGATATGTTATTTAAAAAAAACTTCATCTGCGCATCTCTGTGCTGCGGCTAGTGTTCTTATAATTTTTCAGTTTCCAATGACATTGTAGTGTTTTTGACTACAACGTTGGTTGCCGCATACCCTTGAGTGGACTTTTTTCTGATTTTCACAGGTACGAAATACAAATTTGTCGATAGTCAAGACATATGTAAATAATAATAAATTGTGGAAATAATTCTACATCTTTTGTTTTTTCCTGATTATGACTACTAAGGCTATTTCCCCACACGTACTTAATTTAAAGTGTGTACATCGAGAACATCATGTTACGCAGCAACTTCAGTGTGTCTAAATTATTATGCGGATTTTTGAAGTCTCTGCGGGTTTTCTGCCGGATAATAAAATCAAACTGATTCAATATTTCGACGGTACAGCTGTCCGCCATCTTCAGGAAACTGCTGCTGCTGCTGAGTCCCGCTGAATACTGGTGCAAGATCGAAGTACCGCGTCCTATATAGGTGTCGGTCGGGTGCACGGCGCATGCGCCGGCCGTTTCAGTTGCTACCTCCTAGACAGGGCTGGTGGCGCCGCCCATAGTGGAACAGGGCACAACGATATATCGCACCTTACATTAATCATTCACAAGTGCTGGAATCCGGGTCGAACATTGCAATTTGATATTATTTAAGAATGGATTCCATGTTCTACTAAGAGGAAACCCCATGTCTCTATTTATTAGATTGTCCGTCACCCTGATTTCAATGGCTTCTCTGTAAACACTGTTCCAGAAACCGGAGGTATTGGTTACTATGCGGGTTTCATCATATATCATCTTGTGTCCTTCCGTTAAACAGTGATCTGCTACCGCCGATTTATCTGGTTGTGATAGTCTCGTGTGGCGGCAATGTTCCACACATCTATCATGTACAGTTCGAAGCGTACGGCTGATGTTTGCCTTGCCACACTCACACGGTATTTTATAAACACCGGGTTTCTTGAGTCCGAGGTCATCTTTGACGGGGCCAAGCAATGTCCTAATCTTGGACGGCGGACGGAAAACAGTCTTCATGTTAAATTTTTTTAAAGTCTTCCAATTTTAAAAGAAACGCCCCCGGCGTAAGGAATATAGGCTAGAGCCCTATACTCCTCTTCAAGAACTTTTGGAGATGGTCCAAACTGCATAGCACGGCGAATCTGTTTCTCAAAGTAGCCAATTTCCTTAAAGGTAGTCGTCAGATGTTCCAGTTCCGAGTTCCTACGAAGTTACATTACGCGGATTATCAAAGTAATATTGTTTATGCATAGAAAACACAGCTTCACCATCTAAAATCTGAGCGGCTGTTTGAAGCTCTTCCCAGGTTGGTCGGCTTAATTACCACGATCCAACAGCTGTTAGGCAACATTGACATGCCACGCTTGTGTGATGGATTGTAAAATTTCACTCAGAATTATTGAAAAACACTAACATCACATTCGTATATAAGAGCAGATACAGTCTAAAATCCACAATAAAATCTTGAAATACGAAACCTCCAAACACAACACTTAACTTGAATTCGATGTAATACAGGCAACGGAATGTATATAGAAGAAACAGGCTGGAACTTTAGGTTAAATTTCAGTTTCTGTCCCTGCGACATCGAGTGATAATGTTAGCAGAGGATGGTGAAAGCCGACTATCAAGTGTTCACGAAGGCAATACCACTAGACAATGGTGTTTCAGCCCGAATGATTGCCAACATAATCAGGCGATTCCACAAGATAGGAACTAAAATTTTACCGGAGCTTTAACATTAGATATAAACAAGACATGAAGAGAAAGCGAGAACAGCCGCGGGTGGAATGGCCGAGCGCTCTAAGGAGGCCTAGATTTACAAACGTTTGAACATTTGTAAGCAAGAACAACATATCCATGTCATTTCAGCATTGCTATACGAAAACAGCGAAGTAGAAATTATAGAAAAGTCAGTGCACATTCTAAACATGTTCCCAAAATTCCCTGAAATGAATGTTAGACCTATTGGGGCAACTGAAATATGTTTCAATACCTAATACACACACAACTCTGCTAAAGGAACAATTATAACGGAAACATAAATATTATATCGCAAACCTTATTCACATCTTTCAACGGATATAGTAAGTAGAACAACCAAAGTCTATCCACCAACCATCCTTATTCTAAACCACAGCAACAAGTAATCAGTCAGTATCGTTGATACAACTGTTAAACAAATATCAAGTCGCTACTACTTATTTTGTAAAATACTAACAGTGTAAATTATAGACATACATCCAACAATACTGCATCGAAACTAAGAAAATCTGACGTACAATTACATTTAAGTCCAAATTAATCATACCTGTTCCTGGAGTAGTAAAACAACTTAAGTCACTAAACAAAAATATATCTTCCGGGCCAGATTGTATACCAACTAGATTCCTCTCAGAGTATGCTGATGAAATAGCTCCGTACTTAGCTATAATTTACAACCGATCACTCAGCGAAAGATCCGTACCCAAAGACTGGAAAGTTGCCCAAATTACTCCAATATTCAAGAAAGGCAATAGGAGTGATCCCCAAAATTACAGGCCTATCTCATTGACGTCGATTTGCAGTAGGATTTTGGAACATATACTTTGTTCGAATATTATGTACTACCTCGAAGAGAACGACCTATTAACCAATAGTCAGCACGGATTCAGAAAGTATCGCTCTTGCGAAACACAGCTTGCCCTTTATTCACATGAAGTGTTAAGTGCCATCGACAAGGGATCTCAAATCGATTCCATATTTCTGGATTTCCGGAAGGCGTTTGATACTGTACCCCACAAGCGACTTCTAATGAAATTGCGTGCTTATGGAATATCTCCCCAATTGTGCGATTGGATTCACGATTTCCTATCAGAAAGGACACAGTTCGTTGTAATTGACGGTAAGTCATCGAGTAAAACAGAAGTGATATCTGGCGTTCCACAGGGAAGCGTTATTGGTCCCCTACTCTTCCTCGTGTTTATAAACGATTAAGGAGATAATCTGAATAGCTCCCTTAGACTGTTCGCGGATGATGCTGTCGTTTATCGGTTAGTGAAGTCAACAGAGGATCAAAAGCAACTGCAAAGCGATTTAGACAAAATTTCTACTTGGTGCGAAAATTGGCAATTGACACTAAATAAAGAAAAGTGTGAAGTAATACACATGACCACTAAAAGAAATCCGCTGAACTTCAATTACGCGATAAATCAGTCAAACCTTAAGGTCGTAAATTCTACCAAATACCTAGGAGTTACAATTACGAACAACTTTGACTGGAGAGAACACATAGAAAATATTGTGGGGAAGGCGAACCAAAGGTTACGTATCATTGGCAGAACGCTTAGACGATGCACCAGCTCCACCAAAGAGACTGCCTACATCACACTTGTGCGTCCTCTCTTGGAGTACTGTTGCCCCTTGTGGGACCCTCACCAGGTGGGACTGACGGAAGATATTGAGAAGGTTCGGAGAAGGGCAGCTCGTTTTGTTTTATCACGTTACTGGGGGGAAAGCGTCACGGAAATGTTGCACGAATTGGGGTGGAAATCATTAAAAGAAAGACGTTATTCATTGCGGCGTGATCTGTTTGCGAAGTTTCAATCACCGACTTTTAGTTCTGAATGTGAAAATATTTTGCTAGCACCCACCTACTTAGGGAGACATGACATCCCAATAAAATAAGAGAAATCAGATCGAAAACGGAACGATTTAGGTGTTCTTTCTTCCCGCGCGCTATTAGAGAATGGAACGGTAGAGAAAAGTTATGAAGGTGGTTAATGAACCCTCTGCCAGTCACTTAAATGTGATTTGCAGAGTATCGATGTAGATGTAGATGTAGATGAATAGAAGATATTTACCTTTATGACACACATCTTATTAATAATCGCAGAAAATATCAGGTTGGCGTTTAATGCCGAAGCCGCAGGCAAGTGGTCGAGCGTTCTAAGGCGTCTTGCTGGAAAACACACGGTTACTCACCGTCGGAGGTTCGATTCCTCCCTCGGTTATTGTGTGTGTGTGTGTGTGTGTGTGTGTGTGTTGTTCTTAGCGTAAGTTAGTTTAAGTAGTTTGTAAGCCTAGTAACCGATAACGGCAGTAGTTAAGTTCCATAGATTTACGAACATTTGAACAGTTTTACAATGATTTTCGCCTCATTTTCCTTCTGGCGTATTAAAGGTTCTTGTGTGTGCTGACGAATCAGTAGAACGTCGGAGCAAAGATAATGATGAATCCGTGCCTCTCGCACGAAACACAGACATACATTACTAGACTGACAAACTTACCTCAGTAACTGAAGCCTGATAATGCCATCTTGCCTCACCTCACGTCAAAAAGTTTCCATACGGTACTACTATGATCTTCTGACACGATATGACGTTGTAAGCTTTACTACTTGGTTTGAACACGATTTGCATTTGAGCTAACAATTCCGCAATAGTTAAACACATAGGCCTACATTGTCGTATCGTGTTATGAGAAGAACGTGTCACGTAGGTTAAATTTTGGCGTCGCGTGCTTATGTTGTCAGTCGTGTGACGTTGGCTTTAGCCATTTGCTTGACGATGCAAATGTTTTGTCATGAAATCTTCGTTTTACGAGGGCAATTACTATTACTGAGTGAACCAGGACGCATACAAAATTCTGTCAGCTGTAGAGTACGAACAGAATTATTTATTTACTTTTTCATCTGTAGGAAACACTAATTAACTCAAACGGTATGCATTACTAAGAATATCAACATCTTGGTTAGGCTTTCTACCATTTTGTTGATGTTTCTAACATAATTATGTGAGACCACCGGGATGGTAAGTAAAATTTTAGCGTTACTTTCAGTTAAAGCACATTGTAGTTTCAGAAAAACACAGAGAAGAATAAAAATACCTGTTATCCACGACAAATATCAGATTTATAACGGTCATAGCAGATTTATAACGGTCATACTATTTAAAGAAAAGCCAGCAGTTGATTGAGAATGGTAACAGATGAACAAAACCAGCAAATTAACGGGACTCATTACTGTATACGTATATCAAAGTAGACTGTAGTTTTCGTAAGAAAACTCAGAAGATAAAGATACGCACGACAAATGGCTCTTTTATAACAACCATACTACTGATACAAAAGTCGAAGTAAAAAATTGGTGAAAGATTAATGAAAATGGTACATCAATGAAGTCATTACTGTATATAGGGCAATTCACACAGTCCGTCACGTCACGTTCTGTCAGAACATTCCACAATGTATTTGTAATGGCGGCATTGACACTGTGCGTCAACGAGTCCTCACGTCATGCCACGTCAACCTTTCTCGAAAGAAAAGTTTTGATGGACCGATCGTCTGCTAACATCGGAAGTAAACCGATTTTCATCACGCGAGTTCCTTGTTGTGAAATAAGATTACACAGATTACACGCAAATGTGTCTTATTAATCTTTACTTCATTATTATGCTTTGTTTTAGCGATAAATTTCGAATGTTTCATGACCTCTTAAATATTAACCTGAGTGTCCTCCTGAAAGCGAGGTCGGATACCTGAAACCGAAAAATCGTTAACGTTTTGGGTAAAATTTTACGACGGTTCTCGCCCGGCTCCAGTGCTTATGTTGGCAACAGATAAACAATGAAGTGTATAATTGCGTTAATATTTTTCACGAGGTAGAGTAAATGTTACTGCTGCTCGTTTCACTCGCAGAAAAATTATTACTTTACCTGCTCTATGATTGAAGGTTCTTGTATGTACCTTTGACCGTTCAGAAAAAAATAATTTTCGTTTCAATTGAAGTTGGCACGAAAAAACATTTACTGGTCATCTGAGTTGCCGTCATTACCATTGGTGCCAACATAACCACTGCAGCCCAGAGAGAAGCGTCGTACAATTTAACCACGTTTTGCAATATCGTAAGAGGAAAGACTGAAGCAAACTGTTTATTTGACTATGATTTAAACTGATGACGCAATTTTCGTAAAATAACTTTTTAAATAAAAATGTCAGTGCTAATGAATGACAAAAATTCAATTGATTTCGGCGGTATTAACAATGTCAGCGGGAAAATCGTAATGGATAAAGTAAACAGGCACTATTTATGCTCTTATAAATATGGTTTGATTTGTTCGTATGTTTATATTTCAGCCTTAAATAATGTCGAAGTTTTGAAATGTTGCTTCACTTCCCAGCACTTCACCACACTACGTTCACAGTAAGTAACGTTGGAAAATTTTCTTTGGCAGTCAGTAACGTTTAGCGTTGTTGTTTCCACAATTCCAGTATTAAACTATGACTTTCTACATAACGGATCGCTTTTCATAACATCACTTTGACCATCGGGTATTAGGATAAATGAATTAACGTGACGGACAGCGTGAATACAACCTGACGTTACGGTGCTGTGACGTGCCGTGACGTGATGTTGACGTGACGGACAGTGTGAATGGCGTTATATCTCCCGTATACTTCACGAAAAATGACAGCTATATACAACAGATAAATCCACCATCATATCAAATCTCTAAAGGCAGCGTAATTAAGTGGGTTTATCCGTATTTTTACGAATATTTTTCTGTAAATACACGTACGACATCTCGCACGTTTGTAGTACAGAAATATGGCGTCGAGACTTCAGTGGCAGCAATGATACTGTATACTGTATTGCCAGTCTAGTAATATATGTCTGTGTCACGAAAGCTCGAGCCCACTGATCTCTTTCCAACCTAGATGTTCATCTTCAGCTGACTGAACATGCCGGCCACAGACATGCATATCCAGTTTCTGGAAAGAAACAATATGGTCGCTGAAATAAGATTTCGTATATATAACAACTTTTAAATCGCATGTTGGAATATAGAAACAAGATGTAAACAAACAGTTGTTTGTCACGTAGAAATTGAAAGAAATTCGTTCGCCAAATTCCAATAGTGCGGGCAGTACAAAATCATGCGAAAAATATGTGCAAGCAAGCGGCTGACACACCAGAGCTATAGTTCCATTTTATATAGAGATCACATGCCCGGTCCTCACGTTCCGACCTCTTTCTAGATCGACCGCTTTTGTCTTGACGTTGGGTTCGACAATATTTCTTTTCTGTCAACCTGGTCGAGCAGTGGCGTCTCTTCTATCTCACGTCTGCTTAAAAAAGCCGCCTGGATCCCTAGTTCACGTCCTTTCTCAATGTCAACGTTTGAATATCTTTTCGCACGCCTTTCTGGAAGGCATAGAAACTTTCCAACTGAGCACACGGAATGAAATTTGCTAGCATTTTATGCCCTCGTATCTATGTTCTCTGTTTATTACTACACTCCCCTCTCCTCACCGCCCCATCGTTGTTTGGTGAAATTGTGTTCTAGCGTCACGCATATTACATCCCACGGCAGCCAAAGTTTACAATTTGGAGATTTTGCATACTTACTTATTTACTATTTGCCGTCCTGCAGGATATCCGAAAGTAGTAGGTAAGTTATAGATGACTATATAGAGACTGTTATGACGCATGTTGATACGTTCCCAATCAGGACGTCGACTGTCTTTTCCATATGGAACTAAATAATTTTTCTTTGACATCGAATAAATCCTTCAAGGAGGTCCACAACGAAATGAGTAAAACTTGATGGAATAGTAACTAGAAGGCACCACAGCAAACTGTAGTTTCTTCAATGAGCCAGGTCCCATAAACAGATGTTAATATTTGCAGTCGTTTCTCCTTCGTTGCTAAAAAAAATTACTGGACCTATTTCAACCTGATGTAGTACACATATTCCTTATCAGACGAGAATCGTTCAGGGGATTAGTATCACGGACGACAGAAAGTGCCGGAGATTGGCGTTAGAAACCATGTAATTCGTATAACTCTGCACATCATGCGGCAATGTCTCTGATCTCATCATAAACTAGTGGAAAAATTTCAGCCAGATTTGATATAAATACTCTTTTCCGTAAGGAAACAATGTTTATGGGGGCAACGACCACTTACGACGTATGAGATACCACCTCACAAAAGAAAACCATTATGCGAAGTAATTTCATTCATCCACAAATGAGAGCATTAAAAGACTTGCAACAATCTTTCATAAAATTTGAAACATTTACAAAAACTTTTCTTGCTAACAGTCACACCAAATGATGAAAAGAAAGAAGCTTAACGCTTACCATTGTTCCGATCTTTATGCATTAATAATATTGAATCCGGCATGATGTTACAATTTACTGCTGCTTCACTACTAATTTTACTCGGCACATTTTGTAGGCAGTATACACATTTACCTTCGACTGTACCTTCAAAATTATATCACAGAGTGACGCAGAGTTATGCGATATAAGTTCATAAAGAAATAAAAAAATAATATAAAAAGGAACAACTTCCTGATGTTCTGCAAAACTTATTTATTGGTCACAAACCGGCTTTCGGCTTCTTAGGCCATCATCAGGTGACAACTGACTGTAGTACACTTGGTTTCAAAGATGTTAAGCTTTACAAAGATGTTATCACAGACAATCGATACTACACAGGAAAGTTCATCGCAAGTACTTATTTATGAAAGTTATTGACATTTATATAAAATATATAATAAGTATGTGTAGAGAATCAAAACTAATATGACTATTATTATTATTATTATTATTTTGAAAAGGAAGGTTGAAAATAAAACTTATTTCAGTAGAGGTGTAGAGGGGAACTGGATCTGATCGTTTAATACTAAACTGGCATCCTGAACCAAATGTTTATTGATTTCCAATATTTCCAGTAGTGTCATCTTTCTACTTTTCTTCTGTGAGATCCTAACTTCCCCTGAAGAAAAGCAGAAAGATGACACTACTGGAAATATTGGAAATCAATAAACATTTGTCTCAGGATGCCAGTTTAGTATTAAACGATCAGATCCAGTTCCCCTCTACACCTTTACTGAAATAAGTTTTATTTTCAACCTTCCTTTTCAAAAGAAAACTTTACACATACTTATTATATTTTTATATAAATGTCAATAACTCTCATAAATAAGTACTTACGATGAACTTTCGTGTGAAGTATCGATTGTCTGTGATAACATCTTTGTAAATCTTAACGTCTTTTAAAACATGTGTACTACAGTCCGTTGTCACCTGATGATGGCCTAAGAAGCCGAAAGCCAAATAAATAAATTTTGCAGAACATCAGGTAGTTGTTCCTTTTTGATATTATTATCATGTTCTGTCAAGTACCGACGGAAAAATCAATTAATTTTAAATAAAAAAATAACATTCCAGTAAGATGGGTTTCTGTTCCTAATGTCTTTAGTAGTCTGGACGCGACACGAACATGGGAGCGGAGGGCGGAGAGTGCAGTGGAGTGTAGCTCACGTGCTCTTATCTTTGGTAATTATGAAGCTCTCGACAGTGGAATCACTGTCGAATCTGCCCTCAAACTGTAGGTATAACTAATTTTCACCATCGACGTTCACGGCGTGCTGTTTGTACTATTACCACTTTGATTGTACGTTATCCAGGTGGATATCAATATTTTTGACCAGGTCGAATTTCGCAGTTCATTTCATAGCAAGATCGTAGAAAGTTCCAGATAATCCTAGTACAGTAATTTATACAAAAGCATAATAGGTAACAACCATTCACGTGTGGCAATAAATGATTAACAAAGTTACAAAATCAAAAATGTTCAAATGTTTGTACAGATTATGGGACTTAACTACGGGGTTATCAGTCCCTAAACTTACAAACTACTAATCAACTAGCTTATCCTAAGGACGGCTCAAATAACTATGCCCGAGGGTGGATTCGAACCCCCGACCGTAGTGGCCCTGCAGACCGTGACTGGAACGCCTTAGTCCCCTCGGCCACCGCGGCCGGCACAAAATAAAACACTTAGACATCGATGTCTTGAATAAGTAAACATATCAGAACAGTTCGTGAACAATGAGTAGTGGTATATAACACGAAACAGTTATTAAACACTAGGCACCTTTATGGATCAACAAAGTCACTGATCATATTTCACAAATCACAGTACCAGTCGATAAAGTTACTGGTTTTCAGCACCGGGACGTAACATAAGAGGAACAGTTGCTGCTCGTAATTTATCTAATCCCCACACCTTAATTCAGGCCAGTAAACGAGAATGAAAGCATGATAATTAAAACTTTAGAAACTGGTCGCTAAGGGAAGTAATGTTTGAACAACGTGATGTAATCCGTTTAATGTTCTCTGAGGGGAGCAAAATGTATTAATTAAGAAACTCAAGCTATTGATATTGATAGTTGAGAGAACATTCCTACTCCATCAACTCTAACAGAATTTCCTGTAAAGTGTACGAGAGTGCATTGTTTAATAGTTGGAGCGGCGTAACTGCTTTTGGTATGGAATAGATGGCTCAGATGAATATGTTACTTAGGAGAGATAAAAAAGTTTATGAACAGAATCATTCGTCATTGTCTGCTCCTACAGTCAGACATCGCTCCCGCTAATACAGCGGGAAGCAAGAAAGCTGAAAATTTTAAAATATGAATAACACATTTGCTGAAACAGAAGGACCATCAAATTAAATGAAACACGGCTCAAGAAATATCACTTTACTGAAAAAAGGTATAAGTACAATTTATCAGAGAGCCATCAAACATCTAAACTCCACCAATGCAAAGGACAGAGTACGTGGCTTGTAGTCATATTGTTATTCCTTCCTAGGATTTTATAATTGATGTTATAAAGATTCTTTGACAATAATCATACACTCGATAGGTGAAATTGTAAACAAGTCTTAGCAAAACAATTCTTAATTTCAAATAGGCTTATGACATGAATTTCATCAAAGGATTTTCAATCGGTTTTGTCCAGTTCTTTGCCATAAATTATCCAGTTTTCGTGTATCTATGGAGACAATATTTCACAGTGATGTAATTTCTGAAATGCCCCATCACCTGTTAGGAGCCGGTGGTCGTTTGCATCTAAGAAGGTGTGGCACACTATGAAAACCGTGTTCCAATTTATTAAAAAAATGTCTCGTCATTATGTAAAATCTTACATGGAATTTCAATTGAGTTACATCTTATAGAATCATTTACTGGGTAACGCTCCGCTCAGAACGTATGTACCGACTGCACAAAAGCAAACAGTAAGGATTCAATGCGGGGCTATCTCGCAGTCGCCCTTAAGGTATTTCTTCAAGAAGCTACGCATATTAAATGCGCCCTCATAGTGCTCCATAATGAAATACCTCATAAATAAGGTATCACATTTTGAGAAGAATAATGACGTCCATACCTACTGGTCTAAACGAATATATAGTACATATGCCAGTAGGTCTAAAGTTGTAAGGTTCTGTAAAGGAAGAAATATGTATACGCCTACAGATAATAAACACTTTGCCGCGGTGGGGTAGCCGAGCGGTCTAAAGCGTCTCGTTGCGGAGCGCGCGGTTGCCCGCCGTGGAGGTTCTAGTCCTCCATGGGGCATGGGTGTGTGTGTTGTCCTTAGGTTAGATTACCTAGGTTTAAGTAGTTTGTAAGCTACGGACTGATGACCACCCAGTTTGGTCCGACAGATTTACAAACATTTGAACATTTGAATAAACACTTTCGTGTGATTTAGCGGCTTGACACTATGCAAGATTTTCCATCGAACAACACGTCGGCAAAACTCGTGCCGTTGTCAAATGAGGGAATGGTGATCTATTGATTACGGTGGAATACGATCCATAGGGCGACTCCTCAGATCAGGCAGAGTTGAAGGCTAGGTAATAACGGAAGGCGACATATTGTTTGATGTGTGATGCGATCTGAATGTTTCTTCTGGCGACTTCTTACGATGTACAGACGTGAGAGCTAGGTAATGACACACACAGAAGATTCAGTGGTCCAACCGATATTCTATCCCGGAACATTTCCGTCTTCTACTATGCACTTCTAGACGAGTACGCCCTACGTGAGTATTGATATTTTATCTAGAAATTTAGGAGGGTGACTTTTGGAGTACCGTATATAAATGAATGCTACATGTGTTCCTATAGTCTGATTGTGAAAACTCAGAAGCTTAATGATTTTGCACTGTTCACCATAAATATTCTTAAACTGTATGATCAATACATCCTATTGACAGGATCATTGAACGACCATTTGTTAGTACCACGCGAGTAACTGTGGGGCAGTTATTGTCGGTATCAAAACATTCATATGTCTGTAAAAGTAAGGGACATAACCGCTTCTGTTATCAGTTCCTAGGCTTAAAAACTACTTAACCTAACTTATCCTACGGACAACACACACACATCCATGCCCGAGGGAAGACTCGATCCTCCAACGGGGAGCAACCGCACGCTCCGCAGCAAGGCGCCTTAGAGCGTTCGGTCACTCCACCGTGCTCCGTCGGGAACGTAAAACTTATTCGATTTGGGAATATAAATACTAACAGCCGTACGTCTGAAGATCTGTGAAACAAATCAGTGTACTAATGAACTAGTTGGTAGCAATAAAAATGCTTTAAAAAGCATTATAACATTGAAAATATCATAGTCATATCTCGCATGCTATGTATAATTAAGTGCTGCTGTGGGAATATGATGAATCAAATTTGGGTTTTCTGGTACTAATTTTCGTAGTTAATCAAGTAATGATATTTGGAGGTAAAGCGTTTCCATAGCATGTTTGTTAACGGACACAAATATTTTGTGTCTTAGCTACAGCGCAATTGATCTTCTCTAATGTGGAAAAGCATAGCAGATATCTGTTAATTTCGTATAATATTCGTTACGAAAAAGATAAGGAAAATGAAGTTTACAAATATATCTCTACCGGAGGTTCACCCCCAAGAATACCAAGCTCGTTTTAAGTGATATTGGACTAACAAATACATTTAGTAATATGGAAAATGCGAATTTTTTGAAATGGTAATTTTATAATACAGTAAAGATAGTGAACCACTATCAAATGTTCAAATGTTTGTAATCTATCGGTCCAAAATGCGTGGTCATCAGTCCGTAGCTTACAAACTACTTAAACTAAGGTGAACTAACCTAAGGACAAACACACACACAGACACACACACACACACACACACACACACACACACACACACACCCATGCCCTAGGGAGGACTCGAACCTCCGACGGCGAGTAACCGCGCGCTCCGCAGCGAGGTGCCTTAGACCGCTCGGCTACTCCACCGCGGCGAATCACTATCATTATAGGTACTATCCATCACTGTGTTAGTGGTCGAAAGTCTCTTCAGAAACTCTTGAGAATGTTATAAACAAACTATGTATCTACATCTGCACACGTATTCCAGAAGCCATACTACGGTGCGTGGTGTGAGGCGCCTTAGACCGCACGGCTACTCCACCGCGAATCACTATCATTATAGGTACTATCCATCACTGTGTTAGTGGTCGAAAGTCTCCTCAGAAACGCCTGAGAATGTTATAAACAAACTATATATCAACATCTGCCCACGTATTCCAGAAGCCATACTACGGTGCGTGGTGTAGATCACCTTATACCACTGTTATTACCGTCATTATTGTTGCAAGCGTATAAAATGCTCTATCTATACGTCTTGGTTCTCTACCAAGCGTCTGCATAGTGAAAAGAAAGTCGACATCCTTCAAAGAATTACCTTTCGCGTACGATGTATCCCTCTAAGAGTTAAGTACCTATTAAGTCTGACAGAAAGGTGCGAATTTCTGCTGTGGGTTTATTTAATATGACCCGGTGGGGAATCGACTGATTTGTAGTGTTACGCCCAGGTACTTAATCGACATTACCGTTTCAAGCAACGCACGGTTCTTGTATTCGAGTTGATGGGATTCTTTTTCCTATTCTTCTGTAATAGTTTACATTTTTCAACGTTTAGATCAACCAACTATTCCTCACACGAACTAAAATTGTATTGCTGGTATGCGACATTCTATTGTTTTATTTCATTACAGATTTAGATCATTTAAGGCGGTTATCTGATGCCCAGACATTAAAAACCGAAAAATGTACAATATGTCAACTTTTCTCGTACTTTTCTCACACACAATTCCATTTCATAGAGCTGCTATTGATTTGGAATTATGCACGTACAATTGTATTCCACAAAGTAATACACCGCATTTTTTCTCTGCCAAGAACGTTAACATGAATGAAGTTTAGTGAGTGTCCGCGCAAAATCTCTGGTGCTTCCGACCCGACTGTGTGGCAGCAGAACCGCTTCGAAATGGCATCAGTATGTTACGTACCTTACATGCAACAAATCGTCACTGAATTTCTCACGGCAGAGAAATGAATTGTGGAGGCTACTCACAAACGTTTCTGCAAAGTCAATGCAGAAGCTGCTCACTATTGGAGTGCAGTTAGTGGATGGCCACAGAGGGTGAGGTCATCATCAGAAGGCGGTTCGGAGGAGCTCTAAAGTTCGAAGCGATCAGGCAGTCCACCAACAGGTGTTATTCCTGACATGTTGCAGCTAGGTGAGGATCTCATTCGTCAAGAAAAATGCCTCACGACTCGGTAGCTGGTGCTATATCTGTCAGTGAGCAAAAGTGTGGATGTGCTTTGCCCCATACTAAGGACTGCTGAACACATCATGGGGCAGGGTTGGACAATGGGTACCCCATACACATTGCTGCCTTTACCTAACCTTCACGGACTTCCACTTGTTTGCGACTTTAGAGGATACCATTCTTGGAGATATTTTGTGGACTAGGAGCTCATTCATAAAGTGAAGACATGGCGCAATTACCAGAACAGGTATTGGTATCGACTCGACATGGCACACATCGTGCTCTTGTTTCGCCATGAAGAGAGGCTATTACACGGTAAGGTAAGAAACGAAAGTTAAACATGATTCTTCCTTGTGTGTAATTTTCATTATGTGCAATAAACAACTTTTAACGGAAAAGACGTTAAACGTTAACAATTGCGGCATCTATTCTTTCGAACAAGTGACACATTAAAGATCGGCTTGGATATTATTATGCATGGGTAATACATGCAGGTTTGTTCCACCCGTGTGTCTTAGATGGCGCAGTAATAATAATAATAATAATAATCATTATTATTAATGTGTTCACATTAAAAAATGATACATTACCTCATGGGGACCAAATATTCAAATGTTTGTAATTCTATCGGACCAAACTGCGTGGTCATCAGTCCGTAGCTTAGAAACTACTTAAACCTAGGTAAACTAACCTAACGACAACACACACACACCCATGCCCCAGGGAGGACTCGAACCTCCACGGCGAGCAACCGCGCGCTCCGGAGCGAGGCTCTTTAGACCGCTCCGCTACTCCACCGCGGCCATGGGGAACCCCCGTATATAGACAACAACGACAAAACTGGCAAGTTTCCAACATTTTGTGTAAAACTGTGGCTCGTTATTCATCGAATTATTATTTTTTTCCCTCAGTTCAAAAATGTTCAAATGTTTGTTAAGCTTATGGGACTTAACTACGGGGTCATCAGTCCCTAAACTTACAAACTAATTATCAACTACCTTACACTAAGGACGGCACAAATATTCATGCCCGAGGGGGGATTCGAACCCCCGACCGAAGTGGCCGTGCAGACCGTGACTGGAGCGCCTCAGTCCCCTCGGCCACCGCGGCCGGCTTTTCTTCAGTGTCTTTCACGGCTTTTAATGTGTCTAGACACAAGACGATCATCTGTAACTGACAGAAATCTGCAGTGAAGCAAAATAAAAGCCCTGCTGAAATGATACAGCTGTTGCGCACACATGGTGTTCCATAACAGGAATTTTCTATATGTTTCTTTCTTGTTCTACATGAACGACGTGAGTAGCCCGTCAGCAGCAAACGTTGTCCATAACTCAATTCAAGCAAATGTTCGCGATGGCTAAATAGTACGTAGTCAGACTGCGTGTAGCACTTCAGATTGAGAGCTGCAGTGATCCAGCCAACGGCGGATTTCATTACGGCCGAGTCATAGGTCAGAGGTTACGAACATTAACGCGGGCTTACGAGCAGCGTCATAGGACACTCGAAGCACATACAAAAAGGGCACCTGCGCTGATGTGTTGCGCGGCACATTTGCAGAGCAAACTGCTAGCATATGGAAAAAGGTCGTAGAATGAGGTAAACATGAAAGTTCGATTGGGTTGCGAAGTTAAGTTCTTCTCAAAACACTTAAGCGCAACTGAAAAATGGTCAGATATAAACAAAACTCCGAATATAGAATCGTCTTGTATTTAAACTGATTAGTGTTGCAATTATGTACGATTGGTTTTTTGCTCACCAGAATTTAGTTTGTTATTCGTGGTTATTGTTGTTAGCTAGTCTGGAATGGTATTTAGATATCGCGAACAGCTTTAGATGATGCCATTGTGATTACACGGTGTAAGAACAAAAGATTGCAAAATGACAATTCTGCGCATAGAGCAACTGTATGGCAGAGCGCCATGTTTGAAGACGCTCGCCGTGGGCATACGTGTTTCGTCGCTTTCCGACAGAGAGCGGTACTGCCGGACTCTGCCAAATAACTGATTCTTTATGTCCCACTGAAGCACCACAGCATGACTTAATGATAAAAGAAAATAGCTTGTATATTGTGTCTACGTTGTTTTTGTGTGTGTCAATGTTTGTGTGACATGTCTGTGTTTATTTCATGAAGTGTCTGGTTAACGTGTTTTTATGTCTCCTGACTGAAGCATCTGGGTAGTTTGTTCTTAACTGGTGAATTAGGTGATGGGGTGAAGAAGAAGCCTTTTCGAAAAGGGCTTCTGATTTTCCTTTTATGAGTGTAGGAATTGATGGTTCACCTAATTGTTTCTTAATGTGAGTGTTTGGCGGTACTGTCCGTTACAAGCTAGAGAACCTATATAGGGAGAGAGTGGTCACGTATGAGACTTCTCCTGATTGGCTGAGAGCCCATGACGCATTATTTTTAGCACTTTTAGCCGGCTTTACATGTGTGTGAATAGCTACAGTGTGCGTTTCTGTACTGTGGTGTGACATAAAAGCTTCTGGCAGGGATTTCACTGTACAGTGATGTACAGGTTGTATTATGGCATGCACTGCTCCACATTTGCACGTATTTTGTCAGTTCTATTTACGGAAATTGATGCGTTAGTTGGTCGTTGACAATAACCTTAGAATTTCGCGGCAATTTTTAAGATTATTTGTTGGTTTGAGATTTACTGAGTGTAATTAATAATGTGTATTACGTACTCATTCAGTGCAATCAACAGAAACGTCTCGTTGTTCCTCTTCCTCTGTTCGCTATAAAAAACCGAAGTAAAGATTGTCATATGATGCTTGTGTTCGCAAAGAAAGAGGAAATTCGGAAAAAGTGGGCGCTGAAACTAAACCGAGAAAGGAGACTTATAAAGCAAAAACGTCAGTGATGAAATTCAGTAATAGAATTATTGCCTGTGAAATTCCCTCGTGGTGTAGTGATTGCTTACTGAATTCATAATTTAAATGACGCAAGTTCGAATCCGATAACCGGTAATATTTTTAATAGTATTTTCTAGCTTTTTGTTAGTTCATGGTTCTGGGTTTTGCCACGTCGTGCTACAAGGTACGTTTTAACATTGCTACGGCACTTCCCCCATTGGATGGGTATTGTTGGGTATTCACAATCCTATAATTGGTTTCGGGATGTGACGTGAGAAAGAGATGTAGATATTCAGTTACCTATATTGAGTCTGTTTCTGCAGTTTCACTAGAGATAGTATCGGTATTTTTCCAATTTTCTGTGATACTCTGTCCCTAAAAGTATCTACGAAATGACCTGCTCGGAATTTCCCAGTGTAGGAAAATGTTATAAGATCGGCAGCACACTTAAAATGCATTATATACGGGAGGGGGGGGGGGGAGTGATGTTTTTGTTGTTATGGTCTTCAGTCCGGAGACTGGTTTGATGCAGCTCTCCACCCTACTCTACCCTGAGCAAGCCTTTTCATCTCCTTATAAGAACGGCAACCCACATCCACTTGAATCTGCTTATTATATGCGTCTCTTGGTCTCCCTCGGCGATTTTTGCCCCACACACTTCCCTCCAATGCTAAATTTACGATTCCTCGATGTCTAAGAATGTGTCCTACCAAGCGATCCCTTCTTACAGTCAAGGTATGCCAAAAATTCCTTGTCTCTCCAATTCTGTTCAGTACCTCTTCATTAGTTATGCGATCTCACCTAATCTTCAGCGTTCTTCTGTAGCACCACATTTCAAAAGCCTAAATTCTCTTCCTGTCCGCACTGTTTATCGTCCACGTTTCACTCCCGTACAAGGCAACACTCCACACAAATGCCTTCAGAAAAGATTTCCTTACGCTTAAATTAATATTCAATGTTAGCAAATTACTCTTTTTCAAAAATGGTCCTCTTCCCATTGCCATTCTGCATTTTATATCCTCTCTACTGCCATCATATGTTATTTTACTACCCAAGTAACAAAACTCATCTACCACCTTCATTGTCTCGTTACCTAATCTAATTCCTTCAGCACCGCCGGATTTTCTAAAACTGCATTCCATTATGTTTGTTTTGCTATTGTTGATGTTCATTTTATACGCTCCCTTTAACACACTGCCCATTCCATTCAACTGCTCTTCCAGGTCCTTTGCTGGCCCTGACAGAATTACAAAGTCATCAGCAAAACGAAATATTTTTTTTATTTCTTCGCACTAAACTTTAATTCCTTCACTAAATTTTTCCTTGCTTTCCTGCACCGCCTGCTCGATGTACAAAGTGAATAACATGGGAGAAAGGCTACAAACCTCTCTTACTCCCTTCCCAAATAATGCTTCCCTTTCATGCCCTTCGAGTCTCATAATTGTGGTCTGGATTTTGTACAAGTTGTAAATAACTCTACTTTCCCGGTATTTTGCCCCTGCTGACTTCAGAATTTGAAAGAGTGTGTTCCAGTCAACATTGTCAAAGGCTTTCTCCAAATCTACAAAAGCTAAAAGTGTAGGTTTGCCTTTCCTTAATCCATCTTCTAAGATAATCCGTAAAGTGAGTATTGCCTACTGGGTTCCTACGTTCCTCCTGAATGCAAATTATCTTTTCCGAGGTCAGTTTCTACCAGCTTTTCCATTCTCCTGTAAATAACTTACGTTAAAATTTTGCAAACATGTCTTATGAAACTGATGGTTCTGTAATTTTCACACCTGTCTGCGCCTGATTTCTTTGGAATGGCGATTATTACATTTTTCTTAAAGTCTGAGGGTATTTCGCCTGTCTCATACATCTTACACACCAAGTGAAATAGTTTTGTCATGGCTGTAGCTCTGAGGGAATGTCATCTACTCCCGGGGCCTTGTTCCGTCCTAGGTCTTTCAGGGCTCTGTCAAATTCATCTCTCAGTATAGTATGTCCTATTTTATCTTGATCTACTTCGTCTTCCCTTCCTATAACATTGTCTATAAGTTCATTTCCTTTGTAGAGCTGCTCTACGTACTCTTTCCACCTTTCGGCTTTCACTTCTATGCTGAGAACTGGTTTTCCATCTGAATTCTTGATATTCATAGAGCTGTTTTTCATGTCCCCAAATGTCTCTTTTATTTTCCTGTAGGCAGTATCTACTTTTCTCCTACTTTTGCATTTGGCTTCTAGCCACTCCTGCTGAGCCATTTTGCACTTCCTGTCAATCTCATTTCTTAGTCGTCTGTACTCCATTTGGCTGTTTCATTTACTGCATTTTTATATTTTCTCCTTTCATCAATTAAACTTAGTATTTCCTGTGATATCCATGCCTTTCTACCTAATTTGTCTTCCGCTGCCTGCACTATTTCTTCTGTCAATGCTACCCGTTCCTCATCAACTGTTTTATTTCCCCCAGTTTCTGTCAATAGTTGCCTAAAGCTCCCTCTGGAATTCTTAAGAACATCAGGTTCCATCAATTTATCTAAGTCCCATCTGCTTATTTTCCTATCTTTCTGCAGTTTTTTCAGTCTTAGCCTACACTTCGTGACCAATAAGTTATGATCAGAGTCTATATCTGCCCCTGGGTATGTCTTACAGTTTAAAATCTGGTTCCGGAATCTATGGTTTACGATTATAAAATCTATATGATGCCTTCCGGTGTCTCCTGGTCTCTTCCACGTATACAACCTTCTTTTGTGTTTCTTAAACCAGGTGTTCGTTACGATTAATATTTTTCCTTCTCTTCCTTTTTCAACTACCGATTTCCAATCTCCCATCACAATTAAGTGTTCCTCTCCCTTAATTTTCTGAATAATTTCCTTTAACTCCTCATACATTTCTTCAATCTCCTCATTATCAGCAGAGCTAGTTGGCATATAAACCAGTACTACGGTTGTCGGTCTTGGCTTTGTATCTATCTTGACAATGATCATGCGATCACTGTGCTGCTCATAGATTTTACCCGCATTCCTATTTTCTTATTCATTATGTCCTACTCCAGTGACACCCCCAACTGATCTTGTATTTAAAATCCTGTACTAAACTGACCAGAAATCCTGTCCATCCTTCCACCGAACTTCACTAATCCCCACTATATCTAACTTCAACCTATCCATTTCCCTTTTTTAATTTTCTAATTTTCCTACCCGATTAAGGGATCTAACATTCCACGCTCCGATACGTAGAATGCCAGTATTGTGATTCCTGAGTAGTCCCCGCCCGGAGATCCGAATGGGGGACTATTTTACCTCCCGACTATTTTACCTCCGGACTATTTTATCCGAGAGAATGCCATCATCATATTTTCATACAGTAGAGCTGCATATTCTCGGGAAAAGTAACGGTTATAGTTTCCCCTTGTTTGCAGCCGTTCGCAGTAACTGTGTGGCAAAACCACATTAGCTGATGTTGCACGGCCAGATCAGTCAATCATACAGACTGTTGCCCCTGTAATTACTGAAAAGGCTGCTGCCCCTTTACAGGAACCACACTTTTGCCTGGCCTCTCCACAGATACCCCTCCGCTGTGGTTGAACCTACGGTACGGCTATCTGTATCGTTATGGCTATCTGTATCGTTGAGGCACGCAAGCCACACCACCTCGGCAATGTCTCTGGTTTATGGGGTTGGGGGAAAACGATAATACTGTACTAATTTCGGCGATGGATATTCAGACAGAAAATTCTGAAATAGCATTATTTTGTTTGTGATGCAAAACATAATCTCCCTTTCTTATTACTCAACTGCCAACTGTAGAAATTACCAGAACATCATAAAATATGGTATTGCATTTGACAGTCATAGAAGCTGTTTTACGAGACTTATTTGTTTACAAATTTATTAGGCCTATATGAACATAGATGAGTGGCGTTTCTGATTAGTAAGCTACAAGATTTACTTCGGTGTTATGGGTGTATGTAATGGTTTATTGCAGTCGTTACGTGGCTGCATTTCTGCCAGGCTCGCTATGTAATGCTCGCTCCGCGCTCAGTCTGGTAAAAACATGGCGGCCATAGGGCGGTTGGCCACTCTCTCCCTGTATAGGCTATCTATTACAGCCCGCATGGTGCTGCGAAACTGCCCACTAGACCAAAGGTGCTCCTTTATCACACATGACTTGTATCCACGGTACTTTCGCGAGAGTCCGAAGATGCCCGGGTATGTGCACTGGTCGGACTTATTGGGGGATCCGTTGAGACATCTAGGTACTGAAATATTGTCATCGGCAGAATGAACTAAAATAGTTAGACGACTTTCTGTCGGTTCTTCAAAGTGGAGACAACAACATTACGAAAAAATTTTCTATCTATATTAATGATCTGATGGACAGATTAACTTGTAATTTGCGACTGTCTGCTGATGATGCTGTGGTTTTTGAGAGGGTGTCGTCTTTAATTGACTGTAATAGCATACAGGATGACTTAGACAAAATTCCTTGATGGTATGATGAATGCCAGCTAGCTCGGAATGTAGAAACATGTAAGGTGATGCGCATCAGTAGGAAAAAAAGAAACCCGTAATGTTCGAATGCGGCATTCGTACTTAGGTTCGTGATGCAGTCGCGTCATTCAAATATCTAGGCGTAACATCGCAGAGCGATATGAAATGGAACGAACATGAAAGGACAGTTGTGAATAACGTGGACAGCCGATTCGGTTTATTGCGAGAATTTTGGAAACATGTACTTCATCTGTAAAGGAGGCCTCGTATAAAAGCCTTGTACGACCACCCGCAGAAGGTTTAAAGAAAGACATAGAAGCAGTTCGGAGGCGAGCAGTTAGGTTTGTTACTGGTAGGGACCAGTGCGCGTGTGTCACATAAATGGTCCGTGAACTCAAATGGAGGAAAGACTATGTTCTTTTCGAGAAATTATGTTGAGGAAATTTAGAGAGCGGGAATTTACATTTCGCGTAACGATCACAAAGACAAGATGGAAATTAGGGCTCGTACGGAGGTACATAGACATTATTTTCCCCTCGTTTAATTTTGGAGAGAAATAGAAAAAGATATGCCTAGTAGTGGTACAGTGTACCCTACGCCACGTACTTTACGGTGCATTTCGTTGTATATCTATATCTATATATAAAAGGCTTGTGTGTGTACGTGCTGACAGACTTTTCTCCGTGATCACATACTGCCACCCACTCGTGGTTGTGGTGGTAGATAGCTCTTGGTCTAATGACGTTAGTAAGGGAGTTTGGTCGCGGTGCGTGGCAGTGGGTGAGTGTGACGAGCAAAAATTTGCAAAATATGCAATAAAACGATTTCGCATTGTTCGCCATGTTTAAATTTGGCAAACGAGTTTCCATCGGTTATTACGTGACAAAGAATTGCTTGCTTACCTCTTGATTTGGAATTTAATTCCATATTCGATTTTGTAGGCTGATATGGGAACGGAATCGAAACATATTTTCTTCTCTTTTTCTTTAAATGCTTCTTAGCAGCCATGTTTGAATTTGTCAAGAAACTAAATATGAATATCTATGGCTGGCATGTTAAAAAAACTGAAGTTCAACACCCAGAGAGTATAGAGATCAATGCCGCGACACTATCTGATGTGAAAGGTGTAATCGTTTGACAGCTGGGTCAAGAAAAACTATGCGACGTAGTCCTACTCATATCCCGGCGGCCTCCTGTGATAATGTTGGCAACAGATGTTGAATAACGAGAATCATGTGACATCGTCATAAGCCAATCGCGTGACACGCAAATATTTTGTCGTGAAATCAAGCATACAGCAAGAACAGCAGTATTTATCTACACTCTATGTGGTTCGGTCATCTTTGCAACGATTTTATATCGTGCTATTGATGTTGCCAACATAAAAACACGAGGCCGCCAGGATAGAAAGTAAAATTTTACCGAATCAGATACATCCGTTGTTGTCACCTCTCATTATGACCAGCACTTTCACGCGAAACTTTTTTTATAGCGTCTCATGATTCACACAGTCTTACAATTCATACCAAATTCCTATTCAAGTGAAAACTATTACAAATCAATATTCACACTTATCCAATATCGTTTTCAGAAATGTAATTTGCCAGCTGCTTTCTTCGCTGCTGTTGCAATATGTAACAAAATTGAGAATAACGACGTATAATATCAAATATATAAGTTTTTAACTTCTCGGCGCGTTTTCCTCAATACTTTACCGACGATCAACAGAGACAAAGTTGAAAATGCAGATAGGCTAACAAATGAATAATAGAGCGCTACACTACAGTCACAGTCATACTTCGATTAGTTGGTGTGGGTGATTTAATTATTACTATTTCTCATCTCAACGATAGAAGAGTTTTCAGAAGTTTACTTCAAACAGAGAATTACACACTGCATGTTAACTTTATGAACACAACATAACATTGAATTTATATCGTTCCGGAGTACGGACTTAATTTCACGTTTTGTATGAAAAACGTTATGAACATTCATTGTTTTTGACAATTACTTCTACTTAAATTTGACATCTTAGCTAGGGGAACTGAGTTTATTGACAGAACGATCCAACAAGGATTCTGTTTTTGCTGACATAGGGACGAAACCCTAAAAACCATGATCTACACAGGCCCTTCTTTAACAACCGTTGCGAAGCACGGGCATATAAGCTAGTCTATATATAAAAGGCTTGTGTGTGTACGTGCTGACAAACTTTTCTCCATGACCACATACTGCCACCCACTCGTGGTTGTGGTGGTAGATAGCCCTTGGTCTAATGACGTTAGTAAGGGAGTTTGGTCGCGGTGCATGGCAGTGGGTGAGTGTGACGAGGAAAAATTCGCAAAATGCAATAAATACTCTTAGGAAGAGATGTATACTCTGTGAATTACGAACTTTACGGTACGAGTCAAAATCTGTTTATTCTTTCAATCTTCAGATAATGCGGTCCTTTCAGACTTTAATAACGACGAGGAATATCAAATACGCATTTTTTTTTTTAAATAGATCACATGTTTCTGTCAACCACACATTACCGACTATGAACAGAGACATAAAACAAAGATAAAAATCAAGATAGACTTAAAGATAAAAATACTCATGGAACATTGATCTCTGTCGTGGAAACGTGGTGGAAACACAGACATCAGTGATCTCTATAGAAACTGGATGTATAACTCTGGTGTTTGGACATATAATTGCAGCGTGTCTGCACATTCATATGTTTTCCACACGATTTCGCATTGTCCGCCATGTTTAAATTTGGCAAACGAGTTTCCATCAGTTATTACGTGACAAAGAATTGCTTGCTTACCTCTTGATTTGGAATTAATTCAATATTCGATGTTGTAGGCTGATATGGGAGTGGAATCGAAACATATTTTCTTCTCTTTTTCCTGAAATGCTGCTTAGCAGCCATTTTTGAATTTGGCAAGAAACTAAATACGAATATCTTTGCTTGGCACGCTAAGGCAGCTGAAGTTCAACATCCAGAGTGTATAGAGATCAATGACAGACATACATTTATGAATGTCTCTTAGGCCATATATATTGATATGCCTGTGCCAGTAAGCTCACTGGTCTGTGGGTGCCAATCAGTGATCTCTGATATATATAGTCGCAACAATCTCTGCTGTGAAAGTTGTTATCGTTTGACAGCTGGGTCAAGAAAAACTATGCGACATAGTCCTATTCATATCCTGGCGGCCTCCTGTGATAACGTTGGCGACAGATGTTGAATAACGAGAATCATGTGACATCGTCATAAGCCAATCGCGTTACACGCAAATATTTTGTCGTGAAATCAAGCATATAGCAGGAACAGTAGTATTTATCTACACTCTATGTGGTTCGATTTTATATCGTGTTATTGATGTTGCCAACATAAAAAGACAAGGCCGCCAGGATAGAAAGTAAAATTTTACCGAATCAGATACATCGGTTGTTGTCGCATCTCATTATGACCAGCACTTTCACGCGAAACTCTTTTGTATATAGTCTCATGATTCACACAGTCTTACAATTCATTCCAAATTCCTATTTAAGAAGATATTTGTGAAAACTGTTACAAGACAATATTCTCACTTATCCAATATCGTTTTCAGAAATGTAATTTGCCAGCCGCTTTCGGCGCTGCTGTTGTGATGTGTAACAAAATTGAGAATAACGACGCATAACATCAAATATACAACTTTTTAACTTCTCGAAGCGTTTTCCTCAATCACACTTTACCGACGATCAACAGAGACAAAGATGAAAATGCAGATAGGCTAACAAATGAATAATAGAGCGCTACACTACAAGCACTTCCTACAAAATATACGTCGTTACAATTCTTGCTTCCAGATGACATCGTTCGGGGCGACATCAGTATATTCTAACCCAAGCAACGCTGGGTTTCTCAGCTAGAATGTAGATATAGAAGAACAGAGATAGTGGTAATAACGGAAAATTACTGCAGAGGCGGTTAGTGTTGACTAGTGTTTATCAAACGTTTTACACAAGCAGTTGGGTTCAGATGGTATAGTGATAAGGTAGCGCAATGCAACAACTTCACTTACCCGAAGCTATGACATGGAGAGCCATAGGAAGGTTTGTAGCGAGACGGACACAAAGGGAAGGTTACTGCAGCTATTGGAGTGCTCCAAAGTATAATTTCCAGGACCTCGAGCAGATTTAGACAACAGGACAGATAAAAGAAGGCAAGACCAAGGTCCTCCACGGGTAGCATCAAAAGAGATGACTGTTCGTTTATCGGAACATGATACTCAACTCCTGCTTATGTGCAGCAAAAATGACCACATCATGGTCGCGGCGTAATGTTATGGGGAAGAGTCATTATGGGCGGACGTACGGACATCTATACCATTCTTAAAGGCGTGTTGATTGCTGAAAGTATAGACACGAGATCCCTCTACCTTTTGTTCTGCCCTACGCTGGTGCCATAGGTGATGAGTTCCTTATGTGGACCATAACGCTCATCCCCACAGAGTTGCAATGCTGTTCAATATGCTTGAAGCTGACAGAAACGAACGAATGGAGGGTCCTTCTTCTTCACCGGACTAACCCGATTGGGCCTGTCTGGGATGTACTTTGATAACTGTTTCCCCAAGAAATTAGTCAAATTTAATTGTAAGGAACCAAGCTAAAAACCATGGCTCACCAAAGGTATAAAAATATCTTTTAACCGGAAAAGGGAACTGTATCTGACAGCAAGAAAGAGTAGTGACCCAGAAATATTCAACTATTATAAAAATTACTGTTCTGTATTAAGGAAAGTCATTAAAAAAACCCAAAAGCATGTGCATAATGTCTGAGATTAGTACATCAAAGAATAAAATTAAAACAATCTGGAATATTATAACAAGGGAGACAGGCAACCAAGAACACAGGAAAACAGCATTACCATCAAAGTGAATGAAAAAATTACAAACAAAAAGTCAGAAGTTGAAAACACTTTTAATAATTATTTTTTAAATGTTGTGGAGAATATAGGATTCAAATGTTCATTAGAAGAAGCTAGGCAATTAATGGAACAGGGCGTACCTAGACAGTTTGATACAATGGAAATCCCAGCCACCTCCCAATCTGAAATTAGGAAATTAATAAACTCCCTCAAGAGTAAAAGCTCTCATAGCATTGATGGCATATCCAGCAGGGTATTAAAAGCTTGTTCCCAAGAAATATGTAGGATTCTTAGCCACATTTGTAATATCTCACTGGAGCAGGGTATTTTCCCTGATAGACTGAAATATGCTATTGTCAAACCACTTCATAAAAAAGGTGATACGTTGGATGTCAACAACTACCGCCCAATCTCACTTCTGACCGCTCTATCAAAAATTCTTGGAAAATTAATGTATTCCAGAGTAGCTTCATATAGTAATTAAAATAAAGTTCTAACAAAATGTCAGTTTGGTTTCCAGAAAGGCTTTTCAACAGAAAATGCAATACATATTTTCACTAATGAAATATTAAATGCTCTGGATAACCGTAAATCACCCGTTGGGATATTTTGTGATCTATCAAAGGCCTTTGATTGTGTTAACCATGGAATTCTTCTAGATAAGCTTAAGTATTGTGGTATGAGTGGGAAAGTGCACAAATGGTTTAAATCATACCTAACTGGAAGAGTTCAGAAAGTTGATATAAGTAAATCACATAATATACAAAAAAAACAGCTGAATCCTCAAACTGGGGAACTATCAAGCATGGGGTGCCACAGGGTTCGGTACTGGGACCTTTGCTGTTCTTAATATATATTAATGATTTGCCTTTCTATATTCATAAAGATGCCAAGCTAGTTCTCTTTGCTGATGATACAAGTATCGCTATCACACCCGAATCACAGGAATTAACTGATGAAATTGTCAATGAATTATTTCAGAGAATAATTAGGTGGTTCTCTGTAAATGGACTCTAAATTTTGAAAAAAAAAAAAAAAACACAGTATATTCAGTTTCACACAATAAATGGCATCACACCATTAATTAATATTGACTTCAACCAGAAATCTATAGGTAAGGTAGAAAATCCAAAATTTTTAGGTTTATGCATTGATGAGGGGTTGAATTGGAAGAAACACATTGAAGACCTGCTGAAACATTTGAGCTCAGCTACTTATGCTATTAGGGTGATTGCAAACTTTGGTGATGTACAACTCATTAAACTAGCATACTATGCCTATTTTCATTCTCTGCTTTCTTATGGCATCATATTCTGGGGTAATTCATCATTTAGTAAGAAAGTATTCATTGCCCAAAAGCAGGTCATCAGAATAATTGCTGGGGCCCACCCAAGATCATCCTGCAGACATTTATTTAAGGATCTAGGAATCTTCACCGTAGCTTAACAATATACACATTCACTTGTGAAATTTGTTATTAACATTCCAACTGAATTCAAATGTAACAGCAGTGTGCATAGCAACAACACTAGGAGAAAGGGTGACATACACTATTCAAGGTTAAATTTAGCTCTGTCACAGAAAGGGGTTAATTATTCTGCCACAAAAGTCTTTGGTCACTTACCAAGTAGTATCAAAATTCTGACAGATAGCCAACTAGCATTTAAAAATAAATTAAGAGAATTTCTGATTGGCAATTCCTTCCAAACATTAGATGAATTTATAGATAAAGTTAGTACTTTAGGGGGAAAAAAATAAAAAGAATAAAAAATATATATAAAATAAAATATTCAAAAATTGAGTGTCCTGTAATATTATGTACTGACACATTTCATTTAACTGACACGTTCCATATCATTACGAAGTGTCGTATTCATGATGTATGGAACAAGTATTAATCTAATATAATCTAATCTACTTGGAAAACCCATTGCAGCCAGACCTGCACCTCCCACAGCGCTTGCAGAGATGAATATGGCACTCATAGAAGATCGGCCAAATATCCTTCACGGGCTGATTGATAACCCCATACTCTGAAAGCCAAACAGATGTGTAACTGCAGAAGTCGTTCGAAGTGATCACACACCGTATTAGGGGGCAACGAGAATGACTTTTTCACTGTTATGGTAGCCTCATGATGCTTCGCTCCAAGTAAACACCAAGTAAATTTCAAATAAAAAGTTAAGCCGGAAAATGTCGTACTGTATCACACACGAATTACTATATTAGAATAAAATACGTTACCACGTGCATATTTGTGTGTGATTAGTCACCCAATCCCCTAACTGATTTGAAGAGTGTATTTTGCAGTGGAAGTAAGCTACTATCAGCGCACAAGGAAGCAAAATATGCTCCTCTTTGAATAACTCTGACAGAGAAGTCGGCAATCAGCTGCCTCATTTCTCATTCCTAGTCCCTCACCAAAAGTTTGGCATGCAAACATTTAAAGCTATTTGAAATTAAACTTTCTAAATCCTTTTAGTTCATCTCTGTATGTACCTGTATGGTACCTCCCTTACATTGCCATTTGTAGCGTCCTAGGAAATAAAATAAAAAATGCAAAGCATGCTGTACTGTTACTAAAACTGAAATTTGCTGAATTATTATATAAGGCATTACGACATTCTTTTTATTGCAAATACAGTGCATTAGCTAAAGAACTGATTTTAATAAAAATATTTAAGGCTATATTTTTTCGTAACCATTACGTAAAAAGTATGAAACTTCATATTGAAAAAAATAAATAAAAGGTTTCACCCATCACTGGCTAGTCTCAATCGTAATAACTTTCAGCATGAGGATTACCTATCTGTTATATTATTGTTGTTAACTCAAGATCTGTCCTACAACACAACACAAAACACACTTCTACGAATCCCTTCTTTTTGGTTCGTAAACCTACTTATATAAATCTCATTAATATCTGAACCATTACAATTTATTCTACCGCCATTCAGGATTGTCTTCCAAGCTGAAAAATAATTCTTAAAAGTGCTATTTTATTTCAACACCCCTCCCTGAATCATATAATAATTATTTACTTGAATTAACAAGGAAGAAGCGGCCGGCGACTGTGGTTTAGCGGCCGATGTTGAAAAATCCTGAAAATGCTTAAAATGTCTATTTTGGTGATGTTACCCTGAAGAACACGATATACTGTTTAATATTTCTATTTTAAGTTCATATTTGACATTTTACAATCATTTAACAGTCCTTGAATAGTATTCGTGAAAAAAAAACATCTAACAACGACTCTCGTAAAATTATGATAATATCGTCATGCCAAGACATGACATGACACTACAAGAACAAGAGAAGACAAGAAAGATTGCACATTGTACAATTGTTTAACTAGCACTCGAACAAAGAGTTCACATTCACGACGATATTAAAATTTCTTTGTTGTAAAAAGACAGTTCATTCCCGTCCTTTGACATTACTGTGCTTATGTTTTTGATTAGAGTTCAACACGGCGTCACTATTAATATCGTTTCTCCAGAGGACGCTACACATTGACTAGCCTAATATCATGTAGGGCTCCCGAGAGCTTGCAGAGGTGCCACAACGCCGTCCATAAATAAGTAAGAGTAGAGAGAGTGGAGATCGATTGAGAACACCACGTTGCAAGGAATCTCCCAAGATATGCTCAAAATGTTAATATATGGGGAATTTGGTGCCCATCGGGGGTATTTACACTCAAAACAGTCTTCCTGGAATCACTTTGTAGTAATTCTGTATTTTTGGGATATCGCATTCTCTTGGTGGAATTGCCAGAATCCGTCGGAATGCACAATGGTAATCAACCAGAATGCGTATGAACATGTCACCTGCCAGAATCGTGAAAATAAACGTGCTGGCTTCAAAGATATAATTTTTTCATAACTTTCAGGACCTTCGCTTCTCGTTTCTGCGATATTGTACACTTATCAGATTAAATAGTGCGGATTGTGAGTAGACGCAGGAGAAATTCATACAGTCATGAATTGCCTTGTCTTACGGTTGTGTGATTGTGGGAAGAACTTTGGCTTTCACATACAAGTAAATGGAGACAGACTTCCCTAAAACCTCATGTGTTGTCAAATTTATATGTAAGATTTATTAGGTTTTTGCTTCAGATCTGAGAGGTGAAGATGTTCGACTTTTTAATTATTATACAAGAGCTTCACTCTGTCTTTGAGTATAGACATCAACTTCACTCAGGATCACACATTTTAATGTCGTTAAATTCAAATTTTGCGTTTATTTGTCGGGAATGAAAATTTTTAATGGTATTGTTTGTGTGCATTATTAATGTATATAATTCGGTTTGGGCTTCTCGGGAACAGAATTTATCGTTATTTCTTATATCATCACACATTTACTTTTACGGAGCATAAGAGTGGAGAAGCTTCAGGAAAAGGAAATTAGGCACAAAATCATAACAATGATCTAAAATAGGTATTAGTTGAATATAGTCATTTACAGTCATTGGAAGAGGAATAGACAAGGTACAGGGATACAACACTAGGAGTGCTAGAGAATGTCTTGGAACAGTAGTGTCTACAGGCAGGAAGAAGCAGACAGTTTTGTGGGAAGATACTGTGAAGACAGCCTGTAAAAAGAAAAAGAAGGCATTTCAAAAAATGCTCCATACTAGAAATCAGGCAAACACAGAAAGTTATGTTGAAGAAAGAAACAAAGCCAATAGATAATTGCAGAATACAAGCAGAAATCATTGGAAGACTTTGGAAATAAACTAAAAACTACGGGTCAAGCCGCGGAATAACCATTCTGGAGCGTTGCAGTCTTCGAAAGGGAGGGAAGAAGGAATTAACAAATGTTTTGGACAGGTCAGGAAAGCTGCTAGTGAATCGTGTGGATGCCTTGGGCAGATGAAGGGAATATTTTGAAGAATAACTCAATGTAGGTGAAACGTTCATTGATGTGTCAGATGAAATTAAGCCAGAACTCGTCAAATACGGGGGAATACAGTCCCAAATGTTTACACAGGATAAATGGAAAGGCGTGGGAGTCGGGTCAAGTTCCAACTGACTAAACGAAAGCAGTAATCACGTCAATTTTCAAACATGGAAACAGTAAAGATTGTAACAACTATCTCTTTAATTGGCATCGTGAGGAAAATATTCTCAGGTATTGTTGAAAGGAGAGTGCAAGTATGAGTTGAAAACAAGTTGGATGAAAATCAGTGTGGGTTCATGCCTCTTAAAGGCTATCAGGTTCAGATCTTTAGCTGAAGGCAGATAATGAAGAAGAGCTAACAGTGAAATATGGAATTGTATCTATGTTTTATAGATATAGAAAAGGCTTATGATCGTATTCCTAGGAGGAAGCTGTTGAGAGTTCTACAAAATTATGGAACAGGGGGTAAGCTTCTGCACGCAATTAAGGGTCTTTACGGAGACTGTCAGGCAGCGGTTAGAGTAGACAGCACATTAAGGTCATGGTTCATAGTAGTTTCAGGGATAAGACAAAGCTGTAACCTAACTGTTGTTAATACTATTCATGGATCATATGTGCCGGCCGCGGTGGCCGAGGGGACTGAGGCGCTCCAGTCACGGTCTGCACGGCCACTACGGTCGGGGGTCGAATCCCCCCTCGGGCATGGATATTTGTGCCGTCCTAGTTCGTAAGTAGTTCATAAGTAGTTTGTAAGTTTAGGGACTAATAACCCCGTAGTTAAGTCCCATAAGCTTAACAAACATTTGAACATTTGGATCATATGACAACAGAGCAGGATTAAAATAGGCGAAAACAAAGTAATCAATCTTGCTGATAACTTAGTTGTGATGGCAGATTCGAGTGAAATGTTACACTCTAATATTTCTGATCAGAGGTGTAAGGGTTATGACAGGAAGATCACCTTCTACGAAACAAAAGTAATGTTTGTGGGATAGAGATTTGAACAGACTATGAGTGCCGAATTGGGGGAACAAAGTTATATCGAGGGAAACAGTGTTTAGACGGCTTCGGAAGAGTGGCCTTTTTTGTATGCATATGTATCTGTATGCATATCCCTGAAGGTCTTCATAGAAAGAAGGCTCCAGTACAATCATCAAAATGCCACCCAGACGGTGTAACCTCCGTGGGCCTATGTTCAATACACATATGAGTAGCATTTGGGACGGAGAATGACTTTCGACGAATTCGTAACTGTACGGAACGTAGATCACGATTTCGGGACCTCTGTGGAAAGATGCAAATACCGAGGAGGAACCTTAACGGTGTGGACAGGGATTATGTACCGATGAACCAGCAAGGTTTAACAGCTGTCGGGTATCGTAACGAGATCTTGGAACCACGTGTGCAGTCGTTGCCAGTTGCAGTAAAAAATAAATAAATAAATAAAAACCAACTATTATCAGCACTGAATGCATTAGCTCTCCAAATTAACTAAATGCCTGCGTATATCTATGTACACTAATCTTACATTATTTTAATGACAATGAGCCACATTAAATGTAAACTTCTAATCCAGTAAAGAAAATTTTGTTTATGCAAACAATAATTATTACCATCACTGGTGTAATTTATGACCCTTAAAATATAAATATTTATACCACCATAAGTAATTTGTAGACATATGTACCGTTCTTATTGCATCACTTTTTTTACGAACCAGCTACTGTAATATATAAATTTAAGAACAGTACACCACTTTTCTTTAACCTATGCCCATTTTCTGTAAATCCTATACTAGTATAGTACTTCTTGTGTTCTCACTGATCTCTAAATCATTGTTCTTGTGCCTCGCACTACCGTATATGTTCAACTATATCATTTGTATAATGTTATATCGTAAGTGATTTACAATCTGATTATCAACTTTGTTTGTAATTTTTTCTTCTTGTCGTTACATAATTTGTACATATCTCCTTAAAATATTGGGCTAAAGCACAGTGTTTCACTGTTTGCTACTCTGCTGTTTTATAACTGTTTATGAATTAACTGATTCCTAAACTACTTTACTCTAGTTGCTCAGGGTTTACACTCAATATGTTTTTATCACTCACAACGGTTGACATTTTAGCAATTGAATTAAGCTTTTTAATATATCCTACAACTTTCAATAAGAAACGCCATTAAATATTTATTTACCAACAGTTGTCCTTACCCTTCCATTTACTATACACACACACAAACATTTAATTTGTTCACTATAATACTACCCCTAATCAGCCCCCCTCC
This sequence comes from Locusta migratoria, assembly GCA_026315105.1. NCBI lineage: Eukaryota > Metazoa > Arthropoda > Insecta > Orthoptera > Acrididae > Locusta > Locusta migratoria. Next base: position 326,329,477 of record CM048748.1, read on the forward strand.
TACACAGATACGCACTGTCAAAGTATAACTTTAAACAGACCTGCACATCTCAATACTCCACAGCCCCTTACGTGTTAATGTATTGACTGTCAAACCATACAGTTTCTTACTTTCTGACTTTAATCTGGTATATACCATGCACTCACAATCTTTCTGTCCCCAATCTTTGCCTCGTACCTACTTTTTAATTTCATTGTAGTTGGTTCAGCAAGCCCCAGCACACTCATCATCACCATTTTACATACCCACCACGCGGCCCCCTTTCCCCCGGTACACCATTTACCACATATACAGAGCCCAATATATTTTCTATTGACCCCAATATCTAAGACAGTACACGTTATTTCTAAGCTACATCACATTTTAATTTTTATTCATGACAATTGTGTGCATAGGCTGACATAACCTTTTGGTAAATATGTCGGTATATATTTTTAATCATTATAACCATGTTCAAATGAATCTCTTAAAATGATAGTTTTATTAATTGATTGATGTAATAAAAGTTACCTTGATTTCTTACTGCTGCAACATTGTTATGTTAACACAAAAACAAAGATCTGTTATCAATGTTATCTCTTCCTGCATAGCACCAATAGCAAAAAACTACCTGTATGTTACTTTCACTTTCAAACGTTTTATTTTCACTGTTTGACAATTAAGTCAATATGCTTTAACTATGTTTATACCCACCAAAACAAAGATCTGCCATCAAGTTTATCACTTCAGATTTTTATATTCGGACTAATAGCAAAAACACTACTATGATACTTTTACTTTCACACTTTTTACTGCTTGACAATCAACTCAATAGGTTACGTTTTTCTTTACTTCATTAACTGGAATTACGTTATTTATTGATGTAATGTATAGTTACAAATTGTAGAGTACGTTAACATCACAGCTCCATAGTATTACACATGTACATATCATACTTCCACTTCATTATGTTGTATAGAACTGGTTGATAAACATAGCAATCACATTTTTACATCAATCATAGATCCCAATGAAGACCAAACATAGTCATGGACATAGCATAACTGTGAGCACTATAATCTTTGCACAATGAGACCCAACGAAAGCATATCCGTTATATTTGGTATTATTTTTTTTATTGCACACTCATCAATGTATGCTTCAGTTTGCAGCAGTCAGCCACTGTGGAAATATCGATAATGAGTAGAGTAATGATGACAAATACTTATTTTACAATTTTGCGTTTTTGTATTAAGACATGTTAAGCTATTAGCTAAACTCTTGTAAATACCTCACATGTAATTTACCATACTACTCTATTAATGTTCTATATGGTTGACTATTGCATTTGATATCTTTCATCTACCTCAGGCTAATGCTTGAAAATGGTAAACTAACCAAAACCGGTAGCATTGAGATAAAAAAACAAAGTGCCAAGCTCAATATGTCGATTTGCAACTTTAGCATGTTTCATTTTTGGTAATGACGCCTTAAAATGCTGTTTTCACTCTTCAGCAAAGGTCTTGATGAAATCCTTGCCCGTTCGCCGTTGGGGGTTCGATTCCCCCCTCGGACACCGGGTGTTTCTATTTTTCTTAGGTTAGTTTACCTCAGTTTGAGTAGTTTGTAAGCAACGGACTAATGACTAAGCTGCTGAGTCCGATAGATTTACAAGCTTGCTTACTTTATTTTCCTTTTGATGATTTGATCAGTGGCCTCCTTATTAAAATAACTCTCTGCCGTCGATGACCTACCCCGTAAACAGGGAGCAATATCCGAAGAAACGATGTGGCAGAGTCATCGCCGGTCTTGAACTCCATCACCGATCGTTGTCGCTACCTGACTTCACGCTCCATTATGGCTCAGCTGTAAATAAATGATAATACTATAGATACCAACTTATAGCGAAATGTTCACCAAAAATTTCAATTCTCCTCCATCAAAAAATAAATAAATAACCATCACCACCATCATCATCATCATTATCATCATCATCATTAAAGACTGATTATGCCTTTCAGCGTTCAGTCTGGGGCATAGTACCCCTAATAAAATTCCTCCGTGATCCCCTATTCAATTCTAACATTGATGCCTCGTCTGATGTGATGCCTTTTACATCAAAATCGTTCTGCACCGAATCTAAATACTTTCTTCTTGGTCTACCTCGACTCCTCTTACCTTCCGCTGCCGAGCTCATGAGTCTCTTAGGTAATCGTGCTTCTCCCATGCGTGTAACATGACCCCACCATCTCAGTCTGATCGGTCTAACTGCTTCATCTATGGTGCCCATTCCCAGTTTTTCTTTGATTTCCTAATATGGACACCCTCCTGCCATTGTTCCCATCTATTAGTACCTGCAATCATTCTTCACCCACCTTTCACTCCCATACAACAAAGTTGGTCGAAAGATAGAGCGGTGCACTGCTAACTTAGTCTTGGTACGTACTTCCTCCTTGCAGAAGAGAGTAGATCTTAGTTGAGAACTCACTGCATTAGATTTGCTGCACCTCGATTCCAGTTCTTTCACTATGTTGCCATCCTGTGAGAAAATACATCCCAGGTACTTTAAACTGTCTACCTGTTCTAACTTTGTTCCTCCTATTTGGCACTCAATCTATTTAAATCTCTTTCCCACAGACATTACTTTCTGTTTGGAGATGCTGGTCTTTATATCATAATCCTTGCACCTCTGATCGAGCTCTGAAATATTAGTTCGCAACCTTTCAATCGAATTGGCCATTACAACTAAGTCATCCGCATATGCGAGACTGCTTATTTTGTTTTCACCTATTTTAATCCCGCCCTGCCAGTCTACTGTTTTCAACATATGATCCATGAATAATATGAATAACAGTGGTGACAGGTTACAGCCTTGTCTTACCCCTGAAAATACCCTGAACTATGAGCTTAATTGGCCATCTACTCTAACTGCTGTCTGACAGACTACGTAAAGCCCTTTAATTGCCTGCAGAAGTTAGCCTCTTATACCAGTACTGACAGTAACTACCTCCTAGAAACATGGTCATAAGCCTTTTCTAGATCTATGAAGCATAGATACAATTCCCTGTTCCACTCATAGCACTTTTCTATTACCTGCCGTAAGCTAAAGATCTGGTCCTGACAGCCTCTAAGAGTCCTAAACCCATACTGATTTTCATCTAACTGGTCCTCAATAAATACTCGCACTCTCCTTTCAACAATAGCTGAGAATATTTTGCCTACAATGCTAATTAACCTTCAGCCCGTACACCCCCTCATGGCACACAAAGCGTGCACTTGGTCTTTAAGACCACGGTGCCGTTTCTTTCAGTTTCTTTCGGCCTTTCCTGTATCTAATTGTCTTAAAATGCATGTAGTGCTCCTTTCGGTCTCCCCCTTCCCCAGCATACACCGCCTCCCCCCCAATAGTTTTCTTACACACTTGATATGTAGATTTTTTTCGAATTTTATAGACTTCCAGTTGATTGTGAAAGGAAAAACACACAACTTGAGGGTAAGTGGGGTACATTGGAGCGTAGAAAATAAAGACATTCAGTGTACACATCGGCATTTTTTTACGGGGAGCGGAGAGTGTAATTCGTTAATTACAGAACTTCGGACAACGAAGAAAAGACTTACTTCGACTTCCTCTTCAATTGCCTTGAGGCTACTGTGGAGGGCAGAGTGCTGACACGCACTCAGAGAGAAGGGGAGGGAGGACAAGGGAGTCGCCCCGGTTCAGAAGACCGGTGTACGGGCTAAAGGTTAAAGAGATACCTCGATAGTTGTTACAATCTTTTCTGTCTCCATGCTTGAAAATGGCGCGATTACCGCTTTCGTCCAGTCAGACGGAACCTGTCTCGATTCCCACGTCTTCTCAATTATCCTGTGTAACCATTTGAGACCTGATATTCCACTGTATTTGAAGAGTTCTGGCTTAATTTCGTCCACCCCAGCTGCTTTATTGCACTGCAATCTACTGACCATTTTCTCCACTTCCTCAAATGAGATCCTGTTTCCATCGTTGTTCCTATCCCATTCTACCTGAAAATCTGACACATCATTGAACGTTTCACCTACATTGAGCAATTCTTCAAAATATTCTCGCCATCTGGTCAAGTCATCCACAGGATTGACTAGCAGCTTTCCTGACCTGTGTAAAGCACTTGTTAATTCCTTCTTCTCTCCCTTTAGAAGATTGCTAATTACGCTCCAAAATGGTTTCCCTGCGGCTTGACCCAGAGCTTCTAGCTTATTTCCAAAGTCTTCCTATGATTTCTGCTTGGAATAAATAAATAAAATTGGAGGACTAAAACTCCATTCTACCTGAAAATCTGACACATCATTGAACGTTTCACCTACATTGAGCAATTCTTCAAAATATTCCCGCCATCTGGTCAAGTCATCCACAGGATTGACTAGCAGCTTTCCTGACCTGTCTAAAGCACTTGTTAATTCCTTCTTCTCTCCCTTTAGAAGATTGCTAATTACGCTCCAAAATGGGTTCCCCGCGGCTTGACCCAGAGCTTCTAGCTTATTTCCAAAGTCTTCCCATGATTTCTGCTTGGAATAAATAAATAAAATTGGAGGACTGTAAAACTTTCTGAACGTCCATTGTAAGAATCGCAGATGCAGAAAACTCATAAAGTCGTGATGCGGCAGGTCCGCAGTTACAGAGTGTCCCGTGTCCCGTTTCAGGCGCAACTACTGTATGGAGGCCACGGGTCGGTCACTGGAGGCGGCCACCAGGAGCCCGGGCCTCCCTCGGACAATGGCGGTCTTTTGTGCCGCGCTTCGCCTGCCCCGCCTCGCATCCGGCTGCTCGTTGTTGGCAGACACCTGATAAGCCGTGGCCCAAGATCTGGCGGGACAGGCCTGATTAGCCCGCCTTCCCACAGGGCCGCGGCTCCTCACAGCCCTCATTCTACTCCTCCTCCTCCTCCTCCTCTTCCACCCCAGCACACCACGCACACCCGACCTGACACCATCGTCATGCTCTACGGAAAGTCCAGGACTACTTCCAAAAAGGCATGTTACTGTACTTCTATTCTCAATGATGATCTTAGACTGGTGCTTACTTTGTTCCCACCCCATAGGAAAAAAAATTACGACAGACATGTACAGATCTTCTCTTTCATTATATAACATGCCATGGTGTCTCTTGGGCCTGCAGAACTATATGTGCCTTTTAACCCTTAACTACTATCTGCGGTCTCTCAGACCGCTACGACTTTTTCAGTCAAGGTATTACACACACCCCTGCCAAGCTAAAGGGACTCTTCCGTGTACCTACCTGTGCCCGACAAGGTCCACGTGCCAGCATTCCTGCAGTGTTGCTGCTCTTTGTTCCGTGTTTATGAGCCTTGCGCGGCCTCACTGACCGACCATGTACAGATCTTCTCTTTCATTATATAACATCCTATGGTGTCTCTTGGGCCTGCAGAACTATATGTGCCTTTTAACCCTTAACTACTATCTGCGGTCTCTCAGACCGCTACGACTTTTTCAGTCAAGATATTACATACACCCCTGCCAAGCTAAAAGGACTCTTCCGTGTACCTACCTGTGGCCGACAAGGTACACGTGCCAGCATTCCTGCAGTGTTGCTGCTCTTTGTTCCGTGTTTATGAGCCTTGCGCGGCCTCACTGACCGACCATGTACAGATCTTCTCTTTCATTATATAACATGCCATGGTGTCTCTTGGGCCTGCAGAACTATATGTGCCTTTTAACCCTTAACTATTATCTGCGGTCTCTCAGACCGCTACTACTTTTTCAGTCAAGATATTACACACACCCCTGCCAAGCTAAAAGGACTCTTCCGTGTACCTACCTGTGGCTGACAAGGACCACGTGCCAGCATTCCTGCAGTGTTGCTGCTCTTTGTTCCGTGTTTATGAGCCTTGCGCGGCCTCACTGACCGACCATGTACAGATCTTCTCTTTCATTATATAACATGCCATGGTGTCTCTTGGGCCTGCAGAACTATATGTGCCTTTTAACCCTTAACTATTATCTGCGGTCTCTCAGACCGCTACTACTTTTTCAGTCAAGATATTACACACACCCCTGCCAAGCTAAAAGGACTCTTCCGTGTACCTACCTGTGGCCGACAAGGACCACGTGCCAGCATTCCTGCAGTGTTGCTGCTCTCTGTTCCGTGTTTATGAGCCTTGCGCAGCCTCACTGACCGACCATAGTATTTGCCCAGCCAGTCGCCTTCGTGAGCGCGGACTGCTAAGCGACAGCGCTGCGGCTGTGGCCTCTCTCTCGCTGTCGTGTTTCTCCATGGCAGGAAAAGCTGAACGTTCTATGTTTGGGGTGTTCTAGAAAGGTCTGCGTGAAGTGTATGCGAGGTCAAAGCGACTGAAAGAGTATTGAGTGGCACACAGAAGGATATCTTTAGTTTGTACTTTTTATTTTATAAGGAAAATGTGGCAACCTCTCTTGGAGAATCGTAAATGGAAAGGAGATTTCGCATACAATTTACTGTAATTCAAATAGGATTTTTGTATCTAATCACGCTGTGAATTTGTAATGTAATCTCCATAATCTGTGGGTGTGTAGAGAAATAATTACTTGGTGTTCTTTTCGCAGCACAAAAAATTAAAATGTACTGCAAATTGCGCTGTGTTTTACTTGTCATGTGACTCATACTACATTGTTAAAAAAAGTCAAATTTGTACTAATGCCACCTCTAAGAAGTGTAATGAACGACAGGAAGTCATGAAAATATATATTTATTAAAACAGTAGTTTATTATATGGAAAATAAGAGATCGGTCTGAGAGACCCCTCCATAGTAGTTGCTTTCCGGTCAACGTCTATAGTAGTTAAAGGTTAAAGACATTATCTAATAAAATTCAAATTGCTGCTTTAAACAAAACTATTACTGATTATGGACCTATTTCGGCATAAGTGCCTTTTTCAGGTAATCTGTAAAAATTTGGCATTATCAGCGATACATCGAATTTTATGAGTAGCGTATATCGCAGTATAATGACAGATTGACATCTGCCCGTAAAATCTGTTTTTTCGTCAGCCTACACCGAAACGAAAGTGGCATCGTTAATCAGTTCTTCGATGTGGAATTGATACATACAGTCCAGAAGCTCATTTTGTATTATGTGTGACGCAGTGCTTCAGTTGGGAAAAAAATTTAGGCGGTACTCTGCTCATTCCACATGAAATGAGTCAAGAAAATCAAGAACGTGAAGATTTAGGCATGTGAATACACTAACAAAAGGTAGCTATAATTTACAGATTTGAAAATAATTTTTTATTGTATTCAAGGGTTTAATGTAGATGAAAATACCACACATCGGCTTTGGACAACGACATCTTATGGTTACTAATCAGGAGTGGCGTTCCAGAAGACTATAAGAGTGCGTGATGCTGCCGAGAATTAAAACTAGCTATTTGTTATTGATTGTAAGGTGGTGGTTACCTGAGCAAGTAAAAAAATTAAAAATATTGATTGTGGTGACTGTGTGGCATCAATTGTTTTGATATTTACGGCTCGTTTTAAGATTTAACAAAGACGTGATGTCTCACGATGGCTACCTGAATGCAATGTCTGAAAGATGGGTGCCTCAATGCAACTCTTCATTAGCTGGCTTCATGTGCCTGGTCAAGGACGACAGGTGGTAGTCTCATCTACACTAATCCCGTATTATAGATGTTTAGTAATGAATTGTCATTCGAAATATTGTAGTGCTTCGACAAACTACTCAATAAGATTACACTGACTACAACGCGAAAATGACTGATAAGTAAACATAATATTTAAAGTAAATATTTTATCTTGACAGTGAGTCGTTCTCATAACGTGTCGTGCTAAGCATGAAAACAAACGTAACATGTGCAGTTTTCCATCATTCAATCAATGGAAATTAAGTCAAAATGTTGCGATGTACTGTCTCTTAAATTTTATAAAGAATTACCGGAATTCCGAAAATGCTTTCTTCAACGAATAGGCAACGATATTGCATACAAAAGACTTTGCTTATTTAGTGGCTTATATCTTTGGAGCAAGGTTCTTAAACGCTTTGGAGTCGGTAAGAAGCATTTCCTCCGTCTCGGTTCAACTATTCAGAACTCTCCATTGGTTAATTCGAACATTTGACCGCCAGTCAGAATCCACTGGAAATGCGTGAAAGTGCAATTTGAACACTTCGACGGTTATGATCGCAACTTTAACGTACCTAAAATTTTCCAATTTCTCTTTCCAAAATCCATTCGACAATTTACAGTTTGGGCTATTTTTTACAGATTTAAGAAAGAATTGTAGCCGGTATGCTAATAGCGAGTTTGAATTTTAGGCGGTACGTCGTACCGCCCTGTACCGGCCCAAAGAAAGCACCGGTGTTACGTATATTTACACACGGAATTACTAGAGCTGCTTAAGTGATAATCTAATACATTGTCAATATTTCCCAAAAGAGATAACAATTCTAATAAATTGCTACGGTTTGCTGACTTTTTTATTTCATTGTGAGCTCTTAATGCTGAATCATGAGTTCCAGAAAACATTAAGCACTCTACTATTCTGTTTAATGTGTGTCTGTTCGTCGTAACTAATTCATTATGTGGCTGACTTGACATTTCATACGCCCAATCAATTTGAGCAGCAACGTTAATTGTGCCAAACATTTTATATTTACAAGCAGTTTACAAATGAAGTCCACTTTCCTCATGTTTCTTAATTCGTTCACTTAAATGCTTTAGTTGCAGCAGACTGTTTCCACAATCGTCCACCACCAAAGAACATACACAAACAATTGTTTTTGTTTCTCTTCACTCACAGTTATCCAAGACTTTTTGCGGAACCATGTATTGCAGGAAGTTCTCTTCTTCTTTCCTTCGAGTTGAGACATCAAGAAATCTGTTGGTTGATGTACGCCTAACCTCTTGATTTTTAGCTTCTCTTCCATACTTAATAAATGAAAGGGCGTTTAAAGCAAATAGTCCACTTTATTCATTTTATATTCAGTTTACAAACACTCACGTTGCAACGACAGAGCTCCAGAATAGGTAACACTACTGACAGGTGGCGTTGTTTGCTGTTTCACACGTTTCCTGTTGACGAGTGGCGGTTGCGAGGTGGGGGAGGAGGAACACAATAACGCAGTAAGGCAACAACTCTGTGACGTCACTGCGACTGCACTCTTATGAGCTCGGGGTGCGGGGGTAGTACAGGCCAGCTGCCGCTGGCCCTCGTTTGTCGGCATCGCTTTTTCAGAAGAGATTTTTTTTTTTTGGGGGGGGGGGGGGGGGGGGTCTACGTTCACAGGGCACATGCTAACGGGCCCGCAGCTGTGCTGCGGCAAGAGGCAAGCGAAACCATTTCATCGCGTCATTGTAAATTGAATTAGTATGTCGAGGGGATCAAGTAACACTCCAAAGAAATTTATTTGAAATAAGCTTGATATCAGCTGTAAAGTTTATACTTAACCATCTGTAATTCGTGCTGCAGGTATTTTTGCATTCTGAAACGATCATTTGACAGAAATTGAGGGACGTGAAATTTCGTATATTTGAATCCATGGAAAAGCTGATCAGAAGTCAGGCTTCAGTTGTTTGTACACTGTGTTTACCGTTCTAGTTGCTTGCGTCACCAGTATTCACTGTAAGATGTCGATCTGTCGAAGAATTCTTCGAGACAATCTGTTTGATGCCATGGCTGGAGATTTTTGCTTTGTAAAGAAGATTTCTGAGCACAATTATTAGCAAAAAAATTCCGTATGTGTTTCGTAATGTGTGTGTAGTAAAACGTGTTCTTTCGTTAAAATAACTTATTCTTTCCTTACCTTATCGTCAGCCAACAGAAGAAAATATTTTTTCTTACTTTTACATATTTCAATCCTTCTGGATCATCTTTAGCTTCTGAAACAAAACAAGTAAAACTTTATATGTACTGGCTACCATTATTACAGTAATTTGATTATAGAACGAAAAAAATTATGCTTAACAGAGTTATGGTTGCGTCTGCAACCCGTCTCGTCTGTGTTGTGACACGTATTGTGCTTGATGAGTACATTCAATTTTTTTTATATATTTGTTTCAGGTAGAGGTAGTGGTATTTGGAGGAGGGGACGTGATAGTTAAGAGAAGGGTGAAAAAGAGTTGGGCGCGCAGTGCAGGGGGAACTGTTGCGAGAGTGATTGTAAAGTGGAAAGATGTAGGGTATTGGGGGGTGGTGAGATTTAAGAAAATTTGGTATTAACTGAAGTTAAAAAAATTAGTTGCATAAAAATATTTTCAATTTTGTTAGAATATTCAAGGGTTATTCTATGAAAATTATAGAAAACTGTGACAAAAATGGATTGGGTGTGTGTGGTATCTTTATCGTAAGTTGACGTAAGTAGTTGTAAGTACCAATGACGGTATCAGTTTGGTATCCTTAAGTTTAGACACACTTCCCCTTCTTGACCCTGAAACTGTATGATTGCCTGAGTGACAGCGATGATAACATGATGACCAAAATCTCTACGCATAAAAATCAGTTACTGTGTGTTAGTCTCCCTAAAACGTGTTTGATTTGAACTTTTTTTTTTTTTTTTTTTTTTTTTTTTTTTTTTTTTTTTTTTTTTTTTTTAAGGGTTGCTTCCAAACAACGAACATCTGAGAAATCTGCAATATATAAATTGCTAATTTTGTATGGGCACTTTCGCTTCGTATTAGATTGGTATTTTATACGCTGCCATACCGTTCTTCCGAGTGCGATAGAATTTTGAACACTTGACGTTCTAAACACGAGGAACAGTACGGTATACACGATAACTCGCACGGTGAACGGCAGACGGTACTTTACAACAGACCGCAACATCAATCTACGGCATTGTTCCGACCTTGATGGTATTTTGCACACTTGACAATCAAAATTATAAAAACATCATTGTTTACGTTAGATTTCGTACGGTGCATGGCGGAGGGTTCCATACTCCAGACTTCGACACCGTTCGGCCAATAAATTGAAATTCAGCAAAGTCGTTTTACATATGCTTGGGACGGATTGGGATTGATGTAGAGAGAGATAGGTGAAAGGACGAGAGTGGCACACAGTGTAGGGGAGACAATGGCAGAATGCAGGAGGATAGTTGTGTGGATAGAGTGTTACAATAAGAGGAAGAGGAGGGGAAGTAGGGCGAGGTAGTTAGCGTAAGAGAGAGGACAAAATCAACAGAGAGAGAAGGGAGGATTTTCAGCTGGCTAATACAGACAGATCTAGATGGCAGAGAGGAAGGCACGAAATACGCATAGAGGTGGGTTATGTGATTGGCACAGAAATTATGGGAAGGAATGCAAGAAGTATAATCAATTTACATGCATATTTAATAGTCCATGAATAAAACGGCGATACTAAACAAAATTTTCCATAATTCCTTCGTCAAAGATAATATGAATAAATATTCCGACTAGAAAGAACAGGCAAAGCGTATGGTCTTAATTTTAATACTATTTATAGTTGTAAAAGATTGTTAATTTCCCTACAAATACTGTATAACTGCAACTTCTGGAAAAGATACCAAGAACAAAGATGAAACATGTACAATCATTGTGTTTCATCTAGGGCTGCAAATACAATTGGTAATGTCAAACGGTACTTTCCTTTGTTCCTGCTGATATTTCAATTAAATGAACGATCCATTAATTACCTTGTCACTTAAAACACGTCTCACACCCGCAGAAACATCGCTTCATGTGAATTTGTTGCCCCGCAGCCACTCACACTTGCGTCCGCTACACAACGCCACTCACAGTTCGCTGCTGTTGACTAACGGAGGCTATTAACGGTCCAAATCGTTTTCGTTTCACCATTCGGACATTTTCAGTAGCCAGTTTAATTTGAAATCCCTGACTTTAGCAGTGTTTCTGCTGTACAGATATGACAAATTGACTTTCAAACGTTTCGGAGAATATTCCATTTGGAACGAAAGCCTTGGTGATGTTTATTTTGTATCTTTTACATAAAACTGAAACTGATAGTACATGACAAAAATAATTACAAATTCGCATTCGTGAAGAAAATGGAGTTAATTATCTTAGTAGTAATGCTGTCTTATTATGTTACTAATGGCCGACCGAGCGAGGTGGCGCAGTGGTAACGCACTGGACTCGCATTCGGAAGGATGGTGGTTCAAATCCACCTCCGGCCATCCAGATTTAGGTTTTCCGTGATTTCCCTAAATCACTCCAGGCAAATGCAGGGATGCTTCCTTTCAAAAGGGCACGGCCGATGTCCTTTCATATCCTTAGCCAAACATTCCGAGCGTAAGCTCCGTCTCTAATGACCACGCTGTCGACGGGACGTTAAACTCCAAGCTTCCTTCCGTCCTTACTAATGGCCGCAGTGGAGTAGCCGACCGGTCTATAAGGCGCCTCGCTGCGGAGCGCGCGGTTGCTCGCTGTCGGAGGTTCGAGTCCTTCCTGAGGTCTGGGTGTGTGTGTTGTCCTTAGGTTAATTTACCTTACTTTAAGTAGTTTGTAAATTACGGAGTGATGACCACGCATTTTGTTACATACATTTTAACTTTTTTTTTGTTACTAATGTGTCGTTTTGTCTCATACATATGTGCCAATTGCACAGTAATCATTTATACGTATTTATAGACTAGTTCCCATGATGTATTACAATTTATTTATCAAAATATTAGTAGTATATTTAGTAGTATTAGTTTCTTGCGTTGCGCAGGGGAGTTGGAAAATAAGTTTCCCCTGCCAACTGTGATCAGAGTTGCGTATGAAAGAAGAAAGATAGAATGATACATTAAAGATAAGAGATATCTTTATTTTTCTGCATAATTTACAAGCATATTGCGACATTTGTCATATCGCTTTACAAGCTTCAAAGACCCTTCCAGGAAAATATCATGGCGTTACATACGAAGAAGCGTTGAACGGCTTGTTTGACGTCAGCATTGCTACCAAAGCGCATTCCACTGGCAGTTTTCTTCAAAGCTGTAAACAGATGAAAGTCACTTGGTGCGAGATAAGGAGTGTTTAACGGTTGTTGTAGGCGCTCACAACGAAGAGTTGTAATATGGTTTTGTGTTGCTGTCACTGTGTGTGGTCTCCTATTGTCATTCAAGAGCAGAACGTTAGATCTGGGAAGGCCGGTCCGAATCACCTCTTTCAGTTTTGACAGAGTGACGCAGTATCATTCAGCAGTTATGGTTGCATCCTCCACAAAATCCAGAAACAAACTTCTTGGGCGTCCCAGAAAACGGTGAGCAGCAGACGGAGTGCTTTGGGACTTCTTTCGGACATGTCGTGACGAGTGTTTCCACTTCATGGATGCGGCCTTCGATTCATGCGTGTAATGGTGAAACCACGTTTCATCCCCCGTCACAATCCAAAGCAGAAAGTCACCTGCTTGATAACAGTCGTCCTCTACCCAATGGTGTATCGGTGTCTTGCACGTGCGCGTTCACCTGCTGCGTCGTCTTTCGGCCATAGCCGTTCAACTTTTCCTCCGTATACACCATTCTAATTTTTTTTTCCTGGACCGATTTTTGAACTTATAAAGTGGTTTGACAAATGTCCCAATGAACTTGGAAATCATGCGGAAAAATAAGGATATGTCTTATCTTTGATGTATTATTCTATTTATTTTTCCTTTCACACACAATTCTTCCCACAGTCCTCAGGGGAAACTTATTTTCCAACTCCTCCTCGTATTTATTCTGTTCTTACGTTACTTCCTCTCCCTCTTTCCCCTCCGTCCACCGCCTTCTATGCTACACTCTGTCATTTAAGTTGCGTTGACAAGCAGATCAATATTTATGACGTCATATCTCATCCATAATTTCTTCTAAAATAGTATAATTTTTGAGGTACGTAGGCTGGAGTATTACGAAACTGTCTGGGAAATGTGTTGTGGGTTGGTTAGGTAGTATACACGAAAAAAATGATTATAACATATGCGATGTGCCAGATTGTCATGCACATAATTGCTAATGAGTGCGCCTAACTATATGATTTAGATGATAAATTCAGTGGCATTTGTGTATACCGTATATAAAAATGTATTTCAGTGCAAAACCAAAAAACCTGAAGGCAGCAATGGAGAATTTTAATTCTGACCTATGTGCACTATCAAAGTGGGCACAGAATATAGGATTAAAGCTCAATCCAAGTAAGACACAAGCGATTCTGGTAGGTCATCCTAGACTCATTAACCACAAATACCGCGATTCTCAACCATCATTAATATTAAATGACACACCTATCTATATTTCGTCATCGGCAAAAAGTCTGGGAGTGATAATAGACGACAAACTAAATTGGGCTGAGCACACAGCCGCCGTGTGTAGGAAGGCATCAGCACCTCTTCATGCCCTACAGAGATATAAGAAGTTTTTTCCTCTCGATCTTAAAAAGAAACTTATACAAACGCTTGTAATTCCAATTATTGATTACAGTGATGTTATCTTGCAAGGTCTCTCTTGGGAAAGTTCACGACGTCTGGAACTAATCATGAATGCCTGCGTTCGATATATATGTAACATCCGTCTCTTTGATCACATTTCACCATCTTATAAGCAACTATCCTGGCTCCGTGCTGACAAGCGTAGAGATTTTTATACACTCTGTTTCCTCTACTCTCTTATCAACGTACACTGTCCCTCATATCTTTCATCGACCTTAACACTCTTATCTGATCAACATAAAAGAACTACTCGTTCCTGTCAGAGCAAAACCCTTTCTGTCCCTATCCATCACTCAGCCGGTTTCTCAAAATCCTTTTCAGTAGCAGGAACCAGGCTCTGGAACAATCTCCCTCAGTATATCAGAGAACTGAATAACACTACCAGCTTCAAACGACAGTTAATGGATTATCTACTAAAGCAATAATGACGCCAGTGCTACGGTCCAGGTACGTCACATCCATTCCTCCTCCCAGATATTCTCCGACTGCCATTGCTCTCGCCGGGTACTGCTTCTGTCAGAATTCGCCATGCGTTAACCAGTCTCGATATATTCAAAAGTAAATATTGTATCTGTTAATATCAATGTTGTTACTTCTATTATTACACCAGCAGCAGCAGAAGGTGTCTCAGTGGTACTGTTAGTATTAATCCTATTTAGAGTTAAGTTATAACATATGTAGAGTTAAGTTATTACCTTTTATTTACATCCTTTTACATGTAATCAACCTGTATAAATAATGTTATTAACTGTTCATCTGTAAAAATCATTATTATGTTATAGGTAACTCACATGTAAAGAAATACTGTATGTGTAAAACCCTGGTTCGATGTAAGAGAGGGCCTGATGGCCCTAATCTGATCAGGCTAAATAAATAAATCAATAATAAATAAATAAAGTTTGAAGACGTAGTAATTCGAATCGTCATGCATGATGGAATGGTTTTTCATTAACATTATGTTTTATGACCCCATATCTCATTATTTCTGTACCTTACTATAATTTAGTAGGTGCATTCAGTAGGATATGAGCATATTGTCTGTGAAATTTCTCGTAAATTCAGTTAGTAGTGTCAAAGTAGTAAATTGTAACGTCGTGACAATTGTCGTGGTTTTACTTCATGAAGGGCGGAAAACTAGTAAGCGATGAACTTCATTTCTTTCATCGTTTTTGGAGGGTTGTCAGCAAGAAAAAGTATCCCAAATATTTGAACTTACATGCACAGTAGGTTGCAAGTCGCAAAGTGTTCCCATTCTCAAATAGTGGATGAGTAAATACTCGTTTCTCATACGTTGTTCCGCGGCGGACTAGCCGTCTGCACTGGGACGTCGTGCTGCGGTTCGGGTTCCCCCTCGGGACCCCTTGTGTTTCCTTAGGTTAGTTTACTTTAGTTTAAGTAGTCTGTAACCTGCGGACGAACGACCACGCAGTTGAGTGCAATAGATTTACAAACATTTTTTCATATGTCGCATGAACGTCATAGCTCGTTATGCATGTATTGTAAATAGTATTTGCCTAATTGTAGTTTGTTGTCTGGGAGTGAGGAATACGTCTATCATATCAAGTTTGGTTCAAATCGATTCAGTAGTTTAGAATGAGATGTGCTACTCAACACCCACCTTCCCCCCTCCCTCTCTCTCTCTCTCTCTCTCTCTCACACACACACACACACACACACACACACGCACACATCAATTTCTCTTATATCTATATATTAATTACCTACGACGTTACGAAGCTCTTCTTTAGAAAATAGTTCCATTAGAAGAGAGAAATCATTCTCACCAAATGAGTGCAATATTTTGATAGTCTGAAGGCTTACACGACTGATTGACATACTTGTTCATAAATCTTCTGGGTTCTAAGGCCGTGTTCTATGAACCTTGCTGCTTTCTCACGTTTCGTCCGATGCTGCGTCGGACTTCTTAAGATATGTCCGTCTGTTGGGTATTGCAGACTGACGGGTCAGAGGTTTCTTAAATATCATCTAAGCGGGGCGTAGCTAAGTTCCACGTGCTGAGCAGAGATGGTCGTTGCCAAAGATAAAGCTATACTATCGAACCGTGTCAAAGATAAAACATTCTATCGAGTTTCATTCTATTCATTATCATAGTCTTTTCGGTTGAAATTATCACTTTGTTTATATATTTCAATCGCTTCTCTGTACAAGCGTGGCTAACAGTTTGTCATAGAAGATATATCTGTCTCAGAAAACTTCACCTGGCCTTTATGATATCACGACTGTAAACAATATTCGACACAGCTGTTTTTTCAATTTTTCCAAGTCGGCAAAGACTTTTGTGCTCCTTTAGTCATGTATTTACACACTTCTCTTAGTTGTTCCGATGTAGACTATACCACAGGAGCATGGATTTTTATAAAACCCCACTTGCTAAGGTGAACGTTTGTCTTTTACAGACCTCAGGGCTAGAAATATCTTCTATGTCGGTTTGTAAACCGGTCTGATGTTACGTTTTCGCTGAATTTTTCCAGTCTGATCCGTTACCTTATTAATGAAGGGCAGAGAAACGGTATTAATCCTTTGTTGTGTTATTTCCTTGTCTTTCGGCCTACTGTTATTTGGTCGTAAAACTCTGTTTACTTCTTTCTATCAATAACGATTCTTCTTAAAGGTCTGCTTCCATATATTTTGACGTGTAAATTGTCTAGGCTCTGTCTGCAAAACTTTTAATCACAACTCTCTTTTGTTGTGGGGGGGGGGGGGGCATGGATATTTGTGCCGTCCTAGTTCGTAAGTAGTTCATAAGTAGTTTGTAAGTTTAGGGACTGATGACCCCGTAGTTAAGTCCCATAAGCTTCACAAACATTTGAACATTTTTTGTTGTTGTTGTGGGTGACGGTTGGAGTCCTTGTGCAGATACTCGTCAGTCTGCGTCAATTTCCTAAAAACTTTGTATTCCAACCTTCCGTCTGTTCGTCTTATAACTAAAACATCAAAGAAGAATAACCTGTGGTCATTTTCTGCTTCTTTGGTGAATTGGATTTTGGGATTTATACTATTCAGATAAGCAAAGATGAAACTGAACTGTGGCTCTGCAAAATCGATTGTTATATCTTTGACACGGTTCGATGCATAGACCAAAGATAACATAAACCGCTCGTGTCCCACAGACATATATTTGTCGTGTCCCTATCTCTGCTGTGTAGTGGTTTGAAACCAACATCTAAAATTGCCCCGAGTCACGTGTCTGAGTTTTCGTCACTATGAGCAACAGTTTATCTCATTTACAGTTGAAATCAAGCGTTGATTTTAACAATAAAACGACTTCTTGTTTTCCTATTACACATCCAGTAGGAAAGGTAACGTAATTTCATCTTAATATTAATGCAGTTATTGTCGTGTTTACATCTGCCCAAGTGAAAAGTACCGTATTGTCAGTTATTTTTAGAAGCAACATATAAACACATATACTCGGTGTTTGTGTTACGCTATGAATCTTTTATTTTTTTGCAACTTATGAATGTGATTATCAATTGGAAGATACTTCAAGATGCTCTTGAGCAAATTTATATGGCAGCAGGTAAGTCATTTCTGGTGAAAATCTGCTTTCAATAACGTTATACAAAGCTGAACATTCATATAGACTATTCATTATCCCTATAACGTCACATCTTGCCGACTGCATCGATGATGTTTCCTCACTACAATATTATTTAATGTAAACAGTCAATACTTTGGTTGTTTTACGTTTTGGCATCACGATGTGTAGCAAAAATCTTAAAATATAAACTGTTGTATTTTGTTAAAATCGGACATTATGAATGCAAACAGATTTAATTACTTATAAAAGCATAACGAAACATTTCACATGTATATTGTTGATGAATCGTAAGGAAGTTGATGCTCCTTTCAAACTGGTATTTGTTCTTCTACTCCTGTGTAAAATGCAAACTAAAAGACTCACTGTAGAACGATAACAATTTTTTGCTTCAAATCTGTAGTTCTGTTGCTTGTAAAATGACTGTTAATATGTTTCTCTAAGCACATGTAAAAACTGTAGCCACCGCATTAATTCTTGCAAATGCGGAGAACTAACGCCAATTGTACTACTAAATATGTATAAGAACACGGTAAGACGTTTTATTGTTCAAATGTACGCTTAATTTGCACTACAAAGGATAAGAACTGCACCTCTCAGCTATATTTCGCATTATTCGTAAGGGTGACAAAGATTTTCTACCCGAGTCACGTGACTTAGATGTTGGTTTCAATGGAATGACGTCACGCGCGGTCTATATTATCTATGGTCTATGGTTCGATGGTTATCTTTATTTCTGACAAGCGTCATCTCTGAGTATCTAGTCGGACCAAGGATGATAGAGTCTCTGGAGATACCCTAACGCCGCGGTGTAGTAGCTGAGCGGTCTAAGGCACCTCGCTGCGGAGCGCGCGGTTGCTCGCCGTCGAAGGCTCGAGTCCTCCTTGGGGCAAGGGTGTGTGTGTGTTTGTCCTTAGGTTAGTTTACCTTAGTTTAAGTAGTTTGTAAGCTACGGACTGATGACCACGCAGTTTGGTACGATAGATTTAAAAACATTTGATTTTTTTTTTTTTTTTTTTTTCTCCGATATTTGTTTGTGCCCAAAACATTGGTCGTAGTGTCTGTATGTGGGAGTTATAGTCATGAAATGTACACATATCTAAGTAAATACTCTGATGTTACTGTCAATTTAGTGACATTACGTAAAGAAGGAAATTTTGACACAGGATTTGAGTGAGAAAAGGGCGAAGAGGGTAATATTCACACAGGATTTGAGAGAGAAATCTTTGTTCCGGGCACAAAAGCATGGCCCTTCTCCGGCCGCGGTGGCCGAGGGGACTGAGGCGTGCCAGTCACGGTCTGCACGGCCACTACGGTCGGGGGTTCGAATCCCCCCTCAGACATGGATATTTGTGCCGTCCTTAGTGTTAGCTAATACAGAAGTAGTTTGTAAGATTAGGGACTGATGACCCCGTAGTTAAGTCCCATAAGCTCTAGCGGTGGCCGAGGGGACTGAGGCGCGCTAGTCACGGTCTGCACGGCCACTACGGTCGGGGGTTCGAATCCCCCCTCAGACATGGATATTTGTGCCGTCCTTAGTGTTAGCTAATACAGAAGTAGTTTGTAAGTTTAGGGACTGATGACCCCGTAGTTAAGTCCCATAAACTCTACAAACATTTGAACATTTGAACATGGCCCTTCTGGTTTTAACCAATCTTGTTGTCAGTATACATAACGGCACCTCCCTTTCTTCTAACCTCATTACGTTGGACTCCTTACGCCCCGTTAGTCGGCAAAACTCAACAGACCGACAACCTCCGAGAAAGTCCGCGCTCCATCGGACGAAACGCAAGGAAGCAAAAAGTTTCTTGGAACATGGCCTTACAACTCAGATGATTTCTAAAAAACAATGCAATATTTTTTTTCCCTAATAGATAAAACTGGAAGTCACTTTTCATTGCAGACTGCACGTCGCTTTGAGTTGCAGAATTTAGTCTGCTTGAAGCTTAGCGCAGGATATACGTTCTGGATGCTGACTAGGATACTGTGGATGCCTGCTGGCAGAATGTTTCACGACCCACGACCTAGGATAAGGTAGGAGGAAGAAACCCGCTCTGTCATTCTCAACAGTACCGCATGACACCTGGGTAGTCGTTTAGGGGATCTAACTAGAAACTAAATACAGGATGTGCATCGGCATGTGCGGCAGTGCATTAGCCGGTAGTCCAGCTGACTGGCTAATTGCGCCGAATCTCTGCCTGCGAGTGACGCGCGTCAGCTGTCAGCAGCCGCTGCCAATGGACACGTGTGTGGAGCGCCCGCAGTCGCCGCCAGGGCCACAGCACAGCACCATTGTCTGAGTAATGGTACTAGACACTCACCCCGTTTACATGGGCTCCCGAAACCGGATTTCGTAAAGCGATTTCCCAATTCCACTTTTGGTTGGTCATGTAAACACTCCAAAATCGATTCAGGAAATCCGCTTCTCTAAAGCGGTTTTCCAGTTCCACAATCGATTTTCGTGCCCATGTAAACGCAACAGTTTTTGAAGCGTTCTTGGCTTGACAGATTGTGTTTTCTTGTTAAGAATTTTCGGCACATATGGGAAGAGTGATATTATCTAATGTGAAACAAAAGTATAAACATTAAAGTGAACATAAATCTGTGTATTTAAGTAAAGAAAAATAGCGACTGTGCTGACTAAATCAGGAACTGAATCAGCTGTTTTTCAGCCGCCATATTAAGTGGACTAGGAAATCCGATTCAGGCTATGCCATTTTGTGTCCCAGCCTCGTCGCCGCTTTTGTCTCTCGTTTCCGACGTAGGTGTAGGTGGCCGAGTAGAAAGACCGACACAGGAATAAAGGATGCACGCTTGTGCAGGTAGGAGGTGACCAGCCAGTGGGACAGCAGAAACTAGAAATACTAGAGTAAATTAGAACGAGATATATATTTCTTAGAGACTTAGTAATGCTTAACTTTTACATAGCTCATACTGCAGAATGCTGATACATAGTTGAGCTAGAGGCCTGCCTAGTGCCTATCCGATAGCCAAATCTTCACTGGTGCCTATCTGATTCCGAAGTGTTAGCTGATTCCTATCTCAGTCCCAAGTGAACGATGTCGTTCAGTGGTGGCCACGAGCGGAGTTGTAGCAGAGGGCGCTCGTGGCTGACGTCGTAAGAACGCCGCGCCGTGCGTGCATGGCGGCGCGAGGCGAAAGTAGGTGGCGCGCACTTTAGACTTGTGCGACACCACATACCATGTAAACACGGCAGCGAAAAACGGTTTACGAAAATCGGTTCTCTTCTTTCGGAAGATGTGTTGCATGTAAACGTAGTGACTGGGGGAATTGGTGTCAAGTAACAGTCACCAACGAACCGAAACTTTCTTCCGTCGATGGCTTTTAGACTGCGCGGATATGCCCAGTTCAGGGATGCAGCTCAATTTACTGTATCAGTGTTTTTCAACCTTTTTGAACCTGCGACCCCCCAGGCACGTGATAAGGCTATGTCACCAATTCTAGAGGCAAAGTAATTAATTTTCTTTTGAGATGTGGTGGTCCTATTTCGGAATTATTTTCTCCGTTTTATCTTGACACTATCGTCGGGATTTATTCCGAAAGGATAACAATAGTATTATCTTGTTTATATTCAATATCATTCATTTGTCTTGTATTTATCAGAGGATAGGAGTTTGGGAGGTAAATTTCTGTTCACTGGGAGTATGACTCTCTTTCTGATTATTGTATCACCAATGGGATAATTGTCTTCCAAGGCGGAAGGCGCTGGCAACACCAGCAGACCAGCACTTATGTGGTACCGCAAGGGGCGGGGGTTGCTGGCGGCAAGTTCTCTGACGTAGGTTCCAAGGCATTCCGCCAAAACCGCCTGAACGGCGAGCGCTGGCCGCCACGACCCGTGGTGAAACCACTCCGTCTGCAGATGGACATTTATATTTAGCCTGGGAACGTCTATGGCTGACCTGAGGCCAGGTAGTTTGTTCGCCGCTACGGTGCTGTATTGTGTAGGAAGGCTCTCTGGTCACGAAGCACCGGAAGGGCACTGGAGTACAATGAGGCAACAATAGTTGACGCCGTTCTGGTCTGCACGTGCGCCCGAGTTTACACAATACCGGGGACGGGCGTCTGCGAAAGTTTGTGTAAATTGCCAGTGATGTTTTCTGGGGAAATTAGAGCAGCGCTCTCGCGGTGGGACGCTGGCGTCTGGACGGCAGTAAAGTCCTTTCAGCGTCTGCAGATTCGTTCCAATGGTCTGCAAATTATATGTATTTCTGAGAAATGCTGGCTAACCTGCAGAATGCAGCGAGGGACAGTTTCGTGGGGAAGGACCCTGGCGTGTTGAACAATAGCTCTTGTATTCCATTGGTTTGAACATTAAGCAAAATTTATGATTGTCTTGACGTGACCGATGGGAGGGGCTTGAGAGGAAGATTTTGAGTTGTGAAATTTTGGTGTAGGGATAAGTTACTCTGGTCTGGGTCGCGCACCTGGCCGGATCGTGCTGTCTTGAAGTCTCTGACTGGAGCTGTTTTCCTATACAGACCGTGGACTTTGAATTATTTCAGTGTTCTTTCTGCACAGTCAGAGTCCTGCGTCGCTACTGTAGTATAGACTGAAACTTGTAATATTCTGAAGTGCGTGTTCACTGTCTGCTGCACCACTCGTCATCAGAATATTTACCGTTTCTTGAAAGAAGAGTTTTATTTTTCACTATAGTATTGTTGTCGACTTAGCTGACAAAACCTGTTCTACTCGTGTCAGTCCACATTCGCGATCGCTGCTGTTAACAATGAACTGCCATCAGATGGTCTTTGGCAACTCCAACGCTGTTCTACAGAAAGACGGTAAAGTTGCGCCAACGCATCTGCTGAGGAAGGGGAGTTGAATGGTAGTAGTTACGTGACAGTTCATCGTGTGCCAGAGGGGACGCTTTTGTAGATAAAAATAGGCTGGGATCGGAGTTGGGGTTAAAGTTCACTTGTTTTTTATACTTCGTGGTTTTGCTAGTTCCCTCCTGTGACTTAGCCAGTCAAAACTTATATATTCGTGTAGCAACCTCAATTAATTTCTATTTTACGTAAAGTCGCCCATGTTGATATTTATTGTATTTTATTATCTTTTAAACTGATATTTTTGCATTTCATTACATATATACTAGCATAAACCCGCGGCTCCGCTCGCGTGTTGGTTGATTGTGATAGATAATGCGCAAAACGTCAAATCGATTTTTTTAAAGAGATGTATTAAAAGAAATTTCTTTTTTTACTGCTTTATTTATTTATTGTTATATTTCCTTATTCGTATGCTTATCATTACAGAGAAATTGCTGAAGACATTGTAGCACGCATCAACCAAAGATGTGGTCTGTGGCATCACGTTTCACTGTATGTAACCTACTTGCTATAGAGTCGCATACATCATCGCTGGCCTTCCGTCCGAATCTTTTTATAATCTGACGACTGTCAACCACCATATCTTACATCCCATTATAGCTATCGGCATGGAACTGCTATGGTGTACAATGGGCACTTCGGACGACAATTACAAACAGACCATTCCTTTGCGTTCTGTAGTTTTCGCTGCAGAGCGAAATATTAACACACACACATTTTATATACACCGATAACTTTCCATCCCAATATACTCCACCCTTTTATCATTATGAACCTTCAAGCAACAATGTAACCAATAAAATCATTTTCATAGAGTAATTATTGTTCCGCATTTCGCTTTATAATTTTCAAGTTACTAAATATCTTATCAGATCGCTATAAAACCGTGCCTAATACCTTCCTCAGGTATAAATTAGTAACTGTACAAATATTTAAGTCTCTGCGTCTTGTCGTTCGGACGTGATAAGCGTACACCGAGCAGACATTCCCATTTATAGATATAGATGTATGTGGCAAATGGTCACATTTGTGTTGTATTGGTCAGTCTGTAAAATAGAAACCGTGAATATAGTTTTTATTAAAATTTGTGCCTACCTCATTTCAACAACCTTTGACTGAAATATTTGGGAGGGGAAATTCTTGTAAAATTCTCATAAAGAAAGGTAGGCCAAGGGAAAATATTTCAGTTGCACAGTGTGTGCAATATTGCCAATTATTGTTATTGACTAATGAAAAACTTGCATGTCGCCACTGCATACATTTAGTGAGAATCTGTAGTAAATTGTGTGTGTGTGTTTTCTAGTTTTTTTTATTTTTAATAAATAAAAAGCTAGTGGTGACCATTAAATTTGATTTCAGAAGTAGGTTATAAGCAAAATGACTGCATCAATTTACGAATGTAATTTCACAGATGACATGAGTTTTCACAAATCTCACTGACTATTTCCATATCATTTTGATCTGTAACCAATTACCGTCATCTTATATAGGATTTAAGAACACTTGTACTTTCACTTTCTGAAATTTACTTAAGATCTGCATGGCCATTCATATCTGGTGAAAGTTGCAGTAGCCGAAACAAAACGAAACTAAAAAAAATACTTTATGACTACAAGTATTTGATGTATGGTTTTGCTGTCATAAATAATAAATTTTAACGTGTAATATGTGGTGACGTGTTGTCATGTGCGAGTATGAAACCATCAAAGCTGATGCATCACTTCTTAATATTTCAAGGATGCTCATAAACTTTCGGTTTATTCCTAAGGATACTGAAAACCCCTAACCAGCACCAAAGTACTATGATCTAATAATAAAATCAAAGTCAAGTGCGGATGCAGTATGTGCGTTGCTTTTATGTTGGCTGCTGTTGTTCTGGTTATAAGAGACAACTTTTTCCATGTCCAATTCCACATTTCAGTCAGGTCTCTGCATGTAAATTTATCTGCAAGAATATCAACAAGCTAACACGTGTCAGAATATGGCGTCGATCTAAGGTGTATTTTACATAGTTTCTCGCCGATAGGAATTACTTCATTTAAAACTTCATACCTCACGACTCTAAGTGAACCGTTGAGTTTTGAATTCCTTAATCTGACCTCGCCAAAGACTGTATGTGGAGCCTCTTTGGTGAACCCGAACAGGCAGTGTTTTGGGTGCGAGTGGAGACAGTTGGTAAACGTGTGCGAGACATTGAGGAGGTCTCGGTCTGATTGGGAGTGTTGCCTTGCGCGCTCGCTTGATAGTCGTACCGCAGTTTGTCCGTGTCCACGATTTGCGCGAATTAGTTGTTTTTTATGTGCGCAATGTGGGGACTCTTCAGGCGGCGATGCGTTGATACTAAGCAGCAGTTTTACTTGTATTCTGAGTGGCATGTTTATATGTCTGAGTTATTAAAACTAACGTTTATTCACAGACGTTTACTGAACTGTTATGGCTAAAGTAACCTGGTGTTATGTTCTATGTATACGTTTAAGGCACTCTGAGTAAATCTGGATTTGAATGAAGGGGAAATAACGAATCCGAACGTCCGCTGCAATCTTGCTTGCAATTTGACACATTATGTGTTACTTATCAAGTATGGTAATGTTTAGCGTTGCTGAAAGCTTCTGATTTGTCTTACGGGTATGTGAGTTACTGTAATAACTGACTTGTGTTTCTGTGTGGATCTGAACTGAACGTCCTAGAGACGGTATTAATAGTCGCTATGTCTTTATATGATTGGTGTGGTGAGGCCACTCGTAGGCATGTTACTAACTAGCAAAATGTTGTGACGTGTTTGATATTTATCCGTCTGATTTGAAGAATGTTTCAGTGGGTATTGTATAATGTATTTGCTTTTGGATAACCATCGTAATAATTAACTGCTTTTCAGAGCCACCCGCTAATATTCAAGTTAGATTTCTATTAACCTTTTTGGTATCTGGCTGGTTGCTTAAAACACAGTCAATACCTTCACTATGCGATAGTAACGGTCATGCTACTGATGACAGTTCTGCTAAAGCAGAATTGCTTAATCCAGCCATCCGAAATCAATTCACAAAAGAAGAAACAAATACTCCAGAATTCGTATCAAGAACTGCTGTCGACATGCGTAATTTAGAAGTTGATACCGCTGGTGTATTAAGGTAACTAAAATCACTTAACAATCCTAACTGTATGCCAATTAGTTTCCCTTCAGATGATACTGATACAATAGCCCCATACTTAGTTATCATATACAACCGCACGTTTAGCGAACGTTGCGTACCAATATTCAAAAAAGGCAATAGGAGTGATCCGCAGAATTACAGGCCTATATCACTGACGTCGGTTTGCAGCGGGATTATAGATCATATACTATCCTCAGATATTATGAATTACCTCGAAGAAAACGACCTATTGTTCCAAATTCAACACGGATTCAGAAAGTATCATTCTTGTGAAATACATCTAGCGCTTTATTCACATGATAAATGCTATAGACAAGGGATGTCAAATAGATTCCGCATTTCTATATTTCCGGAAGGCTTTCGACACTGTACCTCACAAGCGTCTTCTAATCAAACTGCTTTCTTATGGAATACCGTCACAGTTGTACGATTGGATTCGCGATTACCTTTGAGACATGATAGAGTACGTTGTAACTAACGGAAAGTCATCGAGTAGAAATAAAGTGACATCTGGCGTTCCCCAGGGAAGTGTTCTAGGGTCGCTACTGTTCCTTATTTTTATAAACGATTTAGGAGACAATCTGAACAGCTCTCTTAGACTGTTCGCAGATGATGCTATCATTTATCGGTTAGTTTAGACACCAGAAGATCAAAAGCAACTGCAAAATGTTTTAGATAAGATATCTGCATGGTGAAAAAATTGGCAATTGATTCTTAATAATGAGAACTGTGAAGTCATCAATATGCCAACTAAATGAAACCCATTAAACTTCATTTACACGATAAATCAGTCAAAATTATAAACCGTAAATTCAATTAAATACATTGAAGTAACAATTACAAACAAACTGGAAAGAACACACAGAAAGTATTGTAGGGAAAGCGAGCCAAAGACTACGTATAGTTGGTAGAACACTTAGAAGATGCAATAGTTCTGCTAAAGAAACTGCCTCCATTACACTTGTGCTTCCTATTTTGCGCATCATGGAATCCCCACCAGGTAGGACTGACAGACGATTTAGAAAAAGTTCAGAGGAAAGCAGCTCGTTATGTCCTATCGCGATGTAGGGGAGAGAGTGTCACAGAAATGATGCACGAATTATGGTGGTAATCATTGAAAGAATGGCGCTATTTGTTGCGACAAGATTTATTTGCGAAATTTCTTTCAACAACTTTCTCTTTCGAATGCATACATATTGTGTTAGCACCCACATACATAGGAAGACATGATCATGGAAATAAAATGAGAGAAATCAGATAGAAAACGGAAAGATTTAGGTGTTCCTTTTTCTCGCGAGCTATTAGAGTATGGAACCGTAGCGAAACATCATAAAAGCGGTTCGATGAACCCTCTGCCACGCACTTCAATGTGGCTTGCAGAGTATTTATGCAGATATGTAGATCGCAGGTGTCTTTAAACAGAAATTTACGGTTGTGGCTCGTTGCTGCAAAATACAAATACTTAATATCGATGAATTAGCTTCTCTTGTTCTAAGGGCCCTTTTCATTTACCTGCAACTGTGCAGTTCTGTTTAATACCGGCCAGTGGATGATTATTGTTACAGAATTATGTTTATTTTGGCGCCCTGTTTATATTTCTGGTGTTACAGCTTACTGTTGATAGAGTACGGTTGACAACTTGGCCCCGGCTGCCGTTGGCAGACAATATGCCGTGCCTCGCCTCAGGCCTTGGTCTTGCCCCTTCCCGACTGCTTGACTTTGCCTCTAAGTTACTGTTTTCACTTGCTTGGCGTTTCGAAAGATGATGACTGTTAAGGATTCTGTTACGTGGGACTCTCGTAGGTCTTAGTACTGACGGTAATTTGTAGCACCCTCTTTGGGATTTTATTTAAAATGTTCTTAGGTGTCTGTTCCGCCACGGCAGAATAACATACGCTGCACTCAGCTTAAGTGACTATGTGCTGTTAAATCACAAGCCCCTACATTCTCAGTCCGTTTTTCTGCGCCTGGGCCTATTATGTGTATAGTAACAGCTACACATTTTAAAGCCCTCCTCGTGCAACATGTAATTCTGATTTTGGAAGAAGGAAACTGTGCTCACACCACTATATACCCAAGATGGAGTAACATCACAGGTCGTTCTTCAGGTGAAAGATGTGATCCAAACTACTTTTGGTGGTTACTCAAAAAATGTTTGTTAAGCTTATGGGACTTAACTACGGGGTTATCAGTCCCTAAACTTACAAACTACTTATGAACTACTTACGAACTAGGACGGCACAAATATCCATGCCCGAGGGGGGATTCGAACCCCCGACCGTAGTGTGGTGGTTCCTGCATGATCTCTACGCACTGTCAAGATGTCTGGTCTTACAGATCGCCTGATCTAACTCCATGTCGCTTCTAGTTATGGGGATATATAAAGGATTGTCTAGTAAAGTCATCTGAAGATCCAAACCAATTGCAGAACGATCTAAATATAAGTATGGTATGAAAATTGGCAACTGACTCTAAATAATGAGACGTGTGACGTCGTTCACATGAGTACGAAAAGAAAACTGTTAAACTTTGTTTGCAAGATAAATAAATCAAATGTGAAGGCTGTAAATTGTACTAAATACCAAGGAATTACTATTACATCAGACTTAAACTGGAAAGAACAAGTAGGTAATGTTGTAGGAAAGGCGAACCTGATATCGCGTTTTATTGTCAGAACACGTAAGAGATGCAACAGAACTACTAAAGAAACTGCATACACCACGTTTGTCCGTCCTCATTTAGAGTATTGCTGCACAGTGTAGTATCCTTATCAAGTGGGTTTGACGGAGGACATCGAAAGAGTACAAAGAAGGGCAGCTCGTTTTGTATTGTCACGATACAAGGGAGACAGCGTTACGGAAATGATACAAGATCTGGGATGGGAATCATTACAACAACGACGTTTGTCGCGGCATGGCCTACTTACGAAATTCCAATCGCCAGCATTCTCCTCCGAATGCGAGAATATATTTTTGAGTGCCACCTAAATATGTAGAAATGATCATCAGAATAAAATACGAGAAATCAGATCTCGAACGGAGTCAATCATATGTTCGTTCTTCCCGCGCGCTATTCGAGAATGGATTGGAAGATGAACCCTCTGCCAGGCACTTAAATGTGATTTGCAGAGTATCCCATGTAGATGTAGAACTACTGATTTGGCATGTATCTTTTGAAAATAATTATTAAGCTTGTTGTTTATTTCTAGCATTTAATGGTTAAGATTTTATGGAGGTTCAATTGAAACTTTTAATTTGAGTTACTGTCTTACTCCTTGTTAGGTATACATTCGGTTTAAATGTTCAAATATTTGTGAAGCATAAGGGGCATAACAGCGAGGTCATCAGTCCCTAAACATACCAACTGCTTATGAACTACTTTATACTAAAGACGACACAAACATCCATGTCCGAAGTGGGATTCGAACCCCCGACGGGTAACGGCGTCGCGCATCGGCGTCGCGCATCGCATGTTTGTTAAGCTTATGGGACTTAACTACGGGGTCATCAGTCCCTAAACTTACAAACTACTTATGGACTACTTACGAACTACGACGGCACAAATATCCACGCCCGAGGGGGGATTCGAACCCCCGACCGTAGTGGCCGTGCAGACCGTGACTGGAGCGCCTCAGTCCCCTCGGCCACCGCGGCCGGCGCGCCTCGTAGCATAGCGCCTCAATGTGCTCGGCGGTTCCGCAACGGCAATACAGTCGGATTAGTGCTTTGATACTGATGTGATTCGTCCTTTGTAAAATTCATCATCTAGCTTTTTGTTGCTTTATAAAAGTTTATTTATTGAAACTTATAGAAAACAGATTATTTCCTTGTTACTTGTTGGTCTCTTCAAGGCAGGATTATCAAGATTTTACTGAAGAATGTACTGTTTAAAACATTTTATTGTCTTTGTTAAATAAGTGGTTGGAATCAATGAATGACGTAACCTTTGTCTCCTCTATTTCCGAAGTTAGGTCCCTGTCTCATTACCCAGATTTCTGGGTTTTTCTACAATAGAAGGAAGCACTGTTCTAGATATTCTTCCATATGATCCGCTTTCTCTTAGTTATGTCTACTTATAGCTGCAACACAGTGTACACGTTCGACACGTGACTCTACCACTGAGATTAAGTATCGACTTTAAGTGCCGGCTGCGGTGGCCGAGGGGACTGAGGCCCTCCAGTCACGGTCTGCACGGCCACTACGGTCGGGGGTTCGAATCCCCCCTCGGGCATGGGTATTTGTGCCGTCCTAGTTCGTAAGTAGTTCATAGGTAGTTTGTAAGTTTAGGGACTGATGACCCCGTAGTTAAGTACCATAAGCTATACAAACATTTGAAGATCGACTTTAAGTACTGTAACTTCCTACAACTATATACCACTGCTGAGATATTTTAATGCGTAACCTTATTGTATAATTTCCGAATGCCACAGCTTTTTTTACAGATAGTAGTTTATGTAAGACATTAAATGACAGAGGGAGTTGGACTCAACGCTGTCAATGTGTTGGTGAAATTTCATGCCGAAGTGGTACATTGTTATATGGCAAGTGCCCAACAATAGTCCACTCTGATTTTTATATCCTGGGTCAATGATGCCGTTACTTTAACTATTTATTTCACTACGTCTTACATTCACGATGATGTAGAAAGCGTTTTAATGAAACATGAAGTCACAATATAAAGGACACATCTTGTCAAAAGCCTCCTACGACAGCTGGCACAATGTTGTAAGAGAAGCAATCTACGCCTTTACACCCTACTTGTCTTTTAGCTCTATGATACTTTACAAATCACTTTCAATGAGTCCTTCACCGTTACACTAATTTTATAGACAATAACTTATATTTCGACAGTTAAAATATACTTAACAGTTCGCCACTGGATAAATTTTCACTTCTTTCCATACAGCTAACTGATGCATGGTTTATGCACATCAGCAGGCAAGTATTTTCACCCCTGCCCCTAAAACAATGTTCAAATGTTTGTAAATCTATCGGACCAAACTGCGTGGTCATCAGTCCGTAGGTTACAAACTACTTAAACTAAGGTAAACTAACCGAAGGACAACACACACACCCATGCCCCAGGGAGGACTCGAACCTCCTACGGCGAGCAACCGCGCGCTCCGCAGCGAGACGCTTTAGACCGCTCGGCTACTCCACCGCGGCCCCCGCCCCCTCATTCTGAATTATCACATCGTCACCCAATTGAGGTACGAACACTACTGTTGCATCAACAAACTTTATTACACCGTCGCCAATTTCTTATGCGTTCAAATAAAAGGTATGATCGTCATCTGAAACAAACGCTGCTGTATCCTCATCACCACTATTGGTCACCGTCTTCTTGGGAATTTGAAAATTAAAATCCATCCTGGAAAGTGGACCAGAAATTTCTTCAAGTTAACATGGTATAATTTTATTGAACATTTGTCATGTATAACGTCAGCGGATAACTACCAACATAAAATACTCTAAATACATTACTGGCCGTTAAATTTGCTACACCAAGAAGAAATGCAGACGATAGTCGGTATTCATTGGACAAATATATCATACTAGAATTTACATATGATTACATTTTAGCGCAATTATGGTGCATAGATCCTAAGAACTCAGTACCCAGGTCGTAAGTAACGTCTTTAATACGCCTGGGCATTGAGTCAAACACAGGTTGGATGGTGTGTATAGTTACAGATGCCCATGCAGCTTCAACACGATAGCACAGTTCATCAAGAGTTTTGACTGGCTTATTCTGACGAGCCAGTTACTCGGTCACCATTGCGAGACGTTTTCACTTGGTGAAGGATCTGGAGAATGTGCTGGCCGGGGCAGCAGTCGAAATTTTACCGTATCCAGGAAGACCCGTACAGGACCTGCAACAGGCGGTCGTGCATTATCCTACTGAAATGTCAGGATTCGCAGGGATCAAATGAAGGGTAGAGACACGGGTCGTAACACATCAGAAAAGTAACGGCCACTATTCAAAGTGCCATCGATGCGAACAAGAGGTGACCAGGACGTGTAACCAATGACGCCCCATACCATCACGCCGGGTGATACGCCAGTAGGGCGATGACGAATACACGCTTCCAAAGTGCGTTCACTGCGATGTCGCCAAACACGGATGCGACCATCATGATGTTGTGAACAGAACCTCGATTCATCCGAAAACATGACGTTTTGCCATTCGTGCACCCAGGTTCGTCGTAGAGTTCACCATCGCTGGCACTCTTTTCTGTGATGCAGCATCAAGTGAAACCCCAGCCATGGTCTCCCAGTTGATAGTCCATGCTGCTGCAAACGTCGTCGAACTGTTCGTGCAGATGGTTGTTGTCTTGCAAACGTCCCCATCTGTTGACTCAGGGATCGAGACGTGGTTGCATGTTCCGTTATAACCATGCGGAAAAGGCGCCTTTCATCTCGACTGGTAGTGATACGAGACCGTTGGGATCCCGCTCGGCGATCCGTATTGTCCTCCTGAACCCACCGATTCCATAGTCTGCTAACAGTCATTGGAAAGCGACCAACGCGAGCAGCAATGTCGCGATACGATAAACCGCAATCGCGATTGGCTACAATCCTACCTTTATCAAAGTCGGAAACATGATGGTACGCATTTCTCCTCATTACACGAGGCTGCGAGATGTCCGCACGACCAATATTTCATCCAAATTCCATCTAAATATGCCAATGTAAATTTATAGTTTATTATACAATCTGTTATATATATATATAATGTTCACGGTTCTGTGACCTCATACCAACTAAAACAAAATCACGTTGCTTTTCTGTTTCTTCTCCCTTCTTATTCTTTTGCTTCAAATCGTCAGTGCTCCCAGAACTTCATACGGCATTGCAGTTTCCTTGCCACTCTGTGTGACGTCACACATCCACGCGGCCGCACGAATACCAAAGGAACACCTTGGAGAAGGAAAATATAAAAGAAAAAGAGAACAGAAAATATACAATAAAATTCCTTACACTAAAGTTCAAAGAAACAAAATATATTAAAATGTCCTCCCCCTAACACCTATTTGACTTGTGTTTGTTTGTTTAGAGGTTTAAATGTAAGGTTTCACTTTTTTTAAAGACAAAATTTCAAAAATATATCTGTACCCTTAGAAGGCATCACAACAACGTTTCACCAGGCAACACCTGTCAGCTGCTGTTTGTGTATGAGAAATCGTTTGGAAACTTTCCTCGTGTCAGCACATTGTAGTTGTCGCCACCGGCGCCAACCTCGTGCGAATGCTCAGAAAAGCTAATCATTTGCATATCACACCATCTTCCTCCTGTCGGTTAAATTTCGTGTCTGTAGCACGTCATCTTCGTCGTGTAGCAATTTTAATAATAATTTTAGATAAAGAAAATTCAAAAGGCCTGTCTCTTACCTCGCTCTCTGTACGAAACAAAGTTGGACGACTGAATTGAAAATGAGCCTCTTCACGTTATCGCTATGTATTTTGTGATGCTTTACCGTGTGCGACCTTCCAGTTAAGCATCTTGCCACTAGACGGCAGACTCTGTCATAGTTTCGACAGCGATGGAAGCGCTCTTTATTCACACGAAGTGATGGGCGCTATCGACCAGGGGTTCGCAAATCGATTCCGTATTTCTTGATTTCCAGAAGCCTTTTGACAACGTACCTCACAAACTGCTTCTAATCAAACTTCCTGGCAGATTAAAATTGTGTGCCGGAACCGGGACTCGAACCTGGGACCTTTGCCTTTCGCGGGCAAGCGCACTACCGACTGTGCTATCCCGACACGACTCACAATGCCGCCTCACAACTTTACTTCCGCCAGTACCTCGCCTCCTACTTTCCATACTTCACAGAAGCTCTTCTGCATACACAGATGACTAGCACTCCTGGAAGAAAGGATATGGTGGAGACATGGCTTAGCCAAAGCCTAAGGGATGTTTCCAGAATGAAACTTCACTCTGCAGCGGAGTGTGCGCTGATATGAAACTTCCTGGCAGATTAAAATTGTGTGCCGGAACCGGGACTCGAACCTGGGACCTTCGCCTTTCGCGGGCAAGAGCACTACCGACTGTGCTATCCCAACACGACTCACGATGCCGCCTCACAACTTTACTTCCGCCAGTACCTCGCCTCCTACTTTCCAAACATCACAGAAGCTGTCCTGCAGGAGGCTTCTGTGATGTTTTACCGTGTGCGACCTTGCAGTTAAGCATCTTGTCAGTGGACGGCAGATTCAGAGTTTTGAGAGCGATGGAAGCGCTCGCCAGGCACAAAACGGTACTGTGCACAGTCTTCAAAACCAATTTGGTCCATAGTTTTGCTCTAAGGCCATAGTTTTGCTCTTGGACCGTAGTTATGGGAATGTGCGGTATTGCGCGTTAGTCCTTGCACATTGTGTTGTTCTAATGGTACGCTGAAAGAGTACGAAGTTTGAAGTAATTCCGTGATCCACCCTTCAACTACACAGCAGCCGCCCCTGGTCCACCGACCGGCCCTGCAACACCCGCCGCGACACGTCCGCACCCTCGGCGGTCGGCGGCAGACTGATCCATGATGCATCAGCGGCTGCCCCGCGCGCACCCGCTCGCTCGCTCGCTCGCTCGCCTCTCTGGCGGCGACCGCCGCGCCGGAGCGAGGAATAATGAAAGGGGAGCTGTCCCCCGGGACGAATTAAATTATTCGCACGCCGGAACCTGCGACGACCGCCGTCTCGCCGTCGCCGCTAAGCTGCTTTTAACAACGCGCTGCGGCAAAGGGAAAATTAATACGAAATTAATAAGGAGGGGTTAGGCGCGCGCTCGCCGGGAATTCGTGTCTGCGTTTCAAAGCACCGTCTTAGACCACCCCGTATGCCGGGGCTGCGCTGAGCGGTGCAGAGAAGAGGCTCCGATAATTCGATATTTCCTCTGGATTTCGTAATTTCAGCAATTAGGTGCTTTGCAGGTACAGACGTTCGCGCGGAAATCATCTTCTCGCTTCGAAAGCTTAATACGCGGAGCATACTTGAGGAGATTACAGAGATAACGAATGAGAACCAACATAAAAGCTTTTTGTCTTATTACTTCCTTTCTTATGTTTAATTGCTTATAACATCAAAAAAGACGATAGAATGAATGTGCACACAGCTTTTAATGTACAGCATGCTGACGTGCTTTCCAATGAGTTTGATGTATAAAAAAGGCGAAAGAACGTACCCGAGAAATAAAAAATAAAAAAAATATTCAAATCTTTGTAGAGCTTATGGGACTTAACTATGGGGTCATCAGCCCCTTACAAATTACTTATGAACTAGCTAATAGTAAGAACGGCACAAATATCCATGCCCGAGGGGGGATTCGAACCCCCGACCGAAGTGGAAAACAGGCCGCGGTGGCCGAGGTGACTGAGGCGCTCCAGTCACGGTCAGCACGGCCACTACGGTCGGGGGTTCGAATCCCCCTTCGGGCATGGATATTTGTGCCGTCCTAGTTCGTAAATAGTTCATAAGTAGTTTGTAAGTTTAGGGATTGATGACCCCGTAGTTAAGTCCCATAAGCTTAACAAACATTTGAACATTTCTTTTGAAGTGGAAAAATTACAGGCCAATATCATTAATACCAGTTTGCTGTTGAATTCGTGAACATACTCTCAGTTCTAAGATACACTCATGTTCGTAAATTATGGATAAGTTGCAGAGTGTGGTGCCACACAACGTAGCACTACACAAAACAGGCCGCTGATACTATAGGCACATAGGGAATACACACTACAAAACTCTGGAAGTCCACGGTATTGGTGATAAGTTACGAAAACCGTCCCAAAACA
The DNA here is from genome assembly GCA_026315105.1 of Locusta migratoria. Lineage (NCBI taxonomy): Eukaryota > Metazoa > Arthropoda > Insecta > Orthoptera > Acrididae > Locusta > Locusta migratoria. Next base: position 326,365,215 of record CM048748.1, read on the forward strand.
CCTGTGCTAAAAAACGTCAGTTTCCTGCGTATGTACCCTAAAGTCGATATGGAATATAATTACCATGCACAAGTACATATGCCGCACAACGCGTTGGCATACTCTGGATCACGTGGTTGTGCTGCTGCTGGAGTATAACCCCCCATTCTTGCACCAGTGCCTGTCAGAGCTCCTAAAGTGCCCTAGGGGTGTGTGGAGACGTGCAGTGATACGTCGACCGAGAGCATCCTAAACGTCCTGGATGGGGTTTACGTCTGGAAAACAGTCAGGCAGTTCCATTCACCTGATATCTTCTGTTTCAAGGAGCTCCTCCATAATGGCAGCTCGGTAGGGCCATCAGGAGGATGGTGGGATCCACTGCACCCCTGAAAAGGCAGACATACTGGTGCAAAATGAGGTGTCGACACACCTGACCTGTTACAGTTCCTCTGTGAAAGACTTGCAAGGGTTTCCGTGCACCAATCACACCATTGGAGCACTGCCGCTATACAGGTCCTTTCAAGGAGTAGGTATCTGGTTTCTGGTTTGCGCCAGATGAAAACCCGGTGAGAATCACTGTTCAGAATGTATCTGGACTCGTCCGTGGACAATAACCTGGGACCATTGTTCCAATGACCATGGACTGTGTTTTTGTCACCAGTCTTCACGGGCTCTTCTGTGACAAGGGGTCAGTGGAATGCACATTTCAGGTCTCCGGGCGAATAAACCGCGTCTGTTCAGTTGTCTGCAGACTTTGTTCCAGTGGCTGCAGCAAGGTCTCGAGCAAGGCTACATGGGCGTCTGCCGGCATTGGTGATGAGATATCGCTCTGATTGTGGTGTTGTACACTGTGGACCCGACGTGCCATAGCGCCTGTACACGTTTTCTGTCTGCTGTAATCGTTGCCATAATCTTTAGATCACACTTTGTGCAACACTGAAGGCCTGTGCTACGGCCTGCTGTGTTTGGCCAGCCTCCAATCGCCCTGGTACTCTACTCCTCATACCGTCATCAATATTTGTTCTTCGAGCTGTTTTCAAACACAGTCACCATTAGCCCGTCTGAAATCTTCTGCACACTTTCTAGCTGACTGTACTCTGACATGCATCACCACACCTCTGGGCTACCGTACGACGGATGCAGGTCAAATGCAACGCATTGTCATACCCCGAGGTGTTTATACCCGCAAACCGACCACCAGAGCATTATCCTTAATTTATGAACGTGAGTGTAGTAAATTTGCATGAGACAGGAAAGCTTCTTTCCATTCGTCAGCACAGCTTTAGGAGGCATCGATCCAGCGAAATTCACTGTGTCATTTTCTTTCATAACATCTTGAGTGCTATGGATTAAGGGCAACTGTTAGTCTGCATAATTCTCGATATTCGAAACTCGTTCGATTCAGTGCCGCACTGCTGACTGGAAACGAAGGTACGAACCTATGGAATAGGTATCCAGATATGTGAGTGGAAGACTACTTAAGTAATAAAACGCATTATGTTGTCCTTGATGGCGAGTGTTTATCAGAGACAAGGGTATCGTTAGGAGTGCCCCAAGGAAGTGCGATAGGACCTCTATTATTTCCTATCTATATAAATTACCTGACCAACTGAGTTACAATCTGCCGCTGGTTTGCTGATGATGCTGTTGAGTACAGGAAGGTGTCAACATTGATGGACTGTAGTGCGATGCAGTGCGGGTTCTAGACAACGCTTACTTCCATGGACAGTAACAATTGCGAATAAATAGTGCCCTCTATTTAAGTTCTAACGTAGCCGAGAAGTCTAAGGCGCCTCGCTGCGGAGCGTGCGGTTGAACACCGTCAGAGGTTCGAGTCTTTCCTGGGGCATGGGTGTGCGTGTTGTCCTTAGGCTAGTTTACCTTAGTTTAAGTAGTTTGTAAGCTACGGAGTGATGACCACGCAGTTTGGTCCGATAGATTTGTAAACATTTGAACATGTGGGTGTACATCACAAATACTCCAGATATGCTATTCACGAACTTTTCATCACAACTTGCTAAAACATTTATGCTTATATTACAGTTGGTAGTACAATAATTTGAAATTATTGTAGTGGGGTCAGGAAATACCCCAGGTGTACAAAATGTGATATTCAGTGTTGCATATGTTTCGTTGCAGAAATATATCTAGGCAATAATGCACCTTATAAACTGACATTCATGTTGTCATTGTTGTAAACAATGAATAGAAAATTCATTGCCGTAACAATCGACGTAAAACTCACAGTTTGGAATTTAGTTTTGTGGAAGGAAAACGTGGGGTTATAGTTTATCCGTCATTGATGAAATACGTTTTGCAAGAGGCTACAGTCTCGACCAGACTTTGACAGGGTTAATACTGCTAATGAATCAATTTTTGGAAACTGTCATCCTCGTTTTGATGGTAATATGCTTAAGGAATACAAAAATATCAGAGATGAAGTGACTATGATGAAGATAATAATGGTATCAGGTAATGAGAGCATCTAAGTTTGTAGAATGAAACTTTCACTCTGCAGTGGAGTCTGCGCTGATATGAATCTTCCTGGCAGATAAAAAATTGTGTGCCGGAACCGGGACTCGAATCTAGGACCTTTGCCTTTCGCGGGCAAGCGCTCTACCGGCTGAGGTATCCCGACACGACTCACGATCCCGCCTCACAACTTTATTTCCGCCAGTACCTCGCCTCCTACTTTCCAATCTTCACAGAAGTTCTCCTACGAGCATTGCAAGACTAGCACTCCTGGAAGAAAGGATATGGTGTAGACATGGCTTAGCCACAGCCTAAGGGATATTTCCAGAAAGAAACTTTCACTCTGCTGCGGAGTGTGCGCTGATTTGAAACTTCCGGGCAGATTAAAATTTTGTGCCGGAACCGGGACTGGAACCTGGGACCTTTGCCTTTCGGGGGCAAGCGGTCTACCGACTGAGGTATCCAGACACGACTCACGATCCTGCCTCACAACTTTACTTACGCCAGTACCTCGCTTCCTACTTTCAAAACTTCACAGAAGATCTCCTGCGAACCTTGCAAGACTAGCACTCATGGAAGAAAGGATATGGTGTAGACATGGCTTAGCCACTCAGTCCATCATATCTAGCCTTCAGAACATAGATATTCAACAACGGGTTGCTTAAGTAAACAATTTTAGCGGCACGTTCGCCATGACAGACGTAGTAGTGAAGGGATGGCCAAGATGGAACAAGCGGGCAAAACGGAAATTGCCAACAAATCAGAACCACGTGACAAGGCACGCGAGTCATGACAAACGCAGCAACAGGCGACCATCTTAAATCTACGAGCGAAGTGTAGTGTTGTGTCTGGTGAAGTCTTAAGAATTGTTTTTCTATTTTTTTCCTTGTAAAGGGTAACTCTTGTTAACATCTTGTTTGTACGATAGATATTTCCTAATACTGATCAAAACAATTAGCATATAATTTAAGTTAGCTAGGTTCTAAAGTACTGTCATCGTGAGAATGAACTAAAATGGTTCGTCTTCTTTGTGTCTATTCTACAAAGTGAACAGCATTACGGCAACCGAGATATTGATAATAACCAAAAATAGCTGCAGAAGGGGTTGGTGTTGACTTGATTTTATTCCAGCAAACGAATTACAAAAGCAGTTGGGTTCCGTTGATTTATTTGTAATCAGGCATTCTTGGTTTTTCAGTGAGAGTCTTTCACTATGCGAGGCGAAGGGTTCTTAATTTACAGAACTCGAGTAAATTCAGTGTAAATTTATGATTTGCAGTTTCATTCCAGTGTTGATTGTGTGCCCGGTTTTGCTGAAGTTATAATCCACATGTTTGGCGTTCAGTATCTTTGATTTTCCTTGCTGTTTTTAACTAACATTTTCATGTAGTGTATGTATCCATGAGCATGTTAAATATTTCTTAGATTTTCTTGTTTAATTCTGTCTTTCCTGTCTTGTATGACCGATTGCACCACGTGCTTTTGTAACGGTCGTTACTTCGGCCTTCAGCCATCCTTTATTAATGCTAGCTTTCTTCTATACGAATTCTCGTATGTGCTTTACTCGTTGATTCTAAATTAATTTATGTTTGTAAATGCAATGAAATTTGGCGTGGTCGCACACCACATAGTACTTATGAATAGTGAGCCGCTGCTCCACAGAATATGAGGTTCGCTTATTGCACAGTATATTCAAAAATTTGTGATCATGACCTCATCAAGACGCCGCCGACACTTTGTTTCACCGCTGCTTTCATGTGTTCCAGGATTGTAATGTACTGCCTAGCTTTATGTGCATGTCTGTGAATGAATGAATGTGATTTCAGTTACCCATTGTGTATTTGAAAATTTCGTCCCATGTTATCTCCATATTCATAAAGGGCAGAAACAATTTTAATACGGGCAGTAATTATATGATTTAATTCAATCTTGTACAATGTGTGTGCTTCATTTGGTCTCCCCACATTTATTTGCTTGTTATTTTACTGAATAGATTATGATTTTAAATTATCAAACCTCTGCTTTATGATTTCTTGCTCCCCGTCCTATGTTTAATTATATATTCATTTATTTTTTAATATTCATTTTGTGTTTGTTAAAACGTTGGCTGCTCCCTTAAGGAGTGAGAAGTTAGATAAATTTCCATTGTGCATGTTCTGCGGCCACTCATAAAGTAATTCAGAGCAGCAGTGAGCGTTTTAACTTTCATTTGCGGATCTCAACTGTCCGAGATCTTGCTTTATTTTAATAACAGGCTACATTCAAAATCTTCTTATAATTTGGCTCTCAGAGCTGAACATCCCTGCTTTCACAAACACTAGCAAACTTTGTTATACTAGTAATGTCATTTTTCTACAGGAAAAAAAAAAAAAAAAAAACCTGTTGTAAGATCGTGCGACCTTTCTTTTGTTTCTCAGTGGTCAGTTAACATATCATACATGTACTGTGTTCTAATTACCATCTATCACCAAAACGTTACTTCATGCCAATTGACAGTTGATTTGCACACTATTACGTACATTTATTGGTTATCTCTCGAGGAGGCTATAAGCTTCACGCGGTTTCTGGTGCTGTGATAAAATTATCGTCATTCCCAGGTTGGAACATTCAGGCTTGTAAGCCAACAGTGCTGAAAACGGAGATATCTTACTTTCCTTTGTGTCTGAATCAAAAGTGAACCTCTGTTTCGTTAACAATTGACTTAAATACAATGGATAAACAAAAATTCATTGCGTCATTTTATGACTGTGATAAGATACCTCATGAGTCTCTTATTGGAATGAAATGTAATATAAAAGAGTTAAGGACTGGATTACCTCCAATAACGTGGATTTTTATTAATTGTTGTGTGACTATCTTAATTTACATCTCGACTTACTGTCATGAAGAACAGTGTTCCCTAGTAGTCTGTTGTGGTATCCATTGTACATAGTCAAACAACTGTAAGCCACATGTTTAGGGCGTTTAGAGGATCTGTGGCACAGCTACTTTATGCTGGTTGCATTCAGCGGCAATCTACTTTCCTACTAAGAGGCGTAAATGTAAGAAATTTCTCCCCCTCCCCCTCTCTCTTTTTCTTCTTCTTCTTCTCTCTCTCTCTCTCTCTCTCTCTCTCTCTCTCTCTCTCTCTCTCTCTCTCTCTCTCTCTCTCTCTCTCTCCAAACCAAGCATGAAACGTGGAAATGCAAATATATATATATTCGGAACTGATAGATCATTTCATAAAACAAGCTATCTAATTTAGAAGACACTAAAAATAATTTACTTTCAGGCGTCTACGAACGATTAAAATTTACGAATCAGTTTCTATAGGAAAATATGTTCCAAACGAAAATGTTTTTCGCCAGAGACCATCTTCTGTATCTTCATTTTACGGTAACAACAGTTACCTATATCGACGCAGTTTCTACAGATCCTTTGTGTGCCATTGTTTTCAAATAGAATTAATTCGTGTAATGTAAGATAAATCAACAGCTGCGTTAATTTCCGTGCTCGAATAATCCTCTCTAATTAGAGACCGACACCTGAGACGATGTTTCAAGTTTTCAAACTGAACTTGTGTTGTTGAAACACCTTAATGAACATTACTGAATATAGTCATTGCGGAATTCAGCACAGCCTGGCTTCCCCATGGTTCATGTTTGTCAATCATCATATCCTCTCTCTTCAGGTTGTATTAGGAACAATCGTTAGCATTGTGAGTTTAGGAATCAAGTCAGACAAATACTGTAATTCAATTAAGAACGTATGCTTTAGCGGTAATTATTGTTAAGATTGAAATTCTTCTGAGCTGTTTGCCGCGTCATGATGATACACTCCTGGCCATTAAAATTGCTACACCACTAAGATGACATGCTACAGGCGAGAACATAAACGGACAGGAAGAAGATGCTGTGATATGCAAATGATTAGCTTATCAGAGCATTCACACAAGATTTGATCCGATGGCCACACATACAACGTGCTGACATGAGGAAAGTTTCCAACCAGTTTCTCATACTCAAACAGCAGTTTACCGGCGTTGCCTGCTGAAGCGTTGTTGTGATGCCTCGTGTAAGCAGGAGAAATGCGTACCATCACGTTTCCAACTTTGATAAAGGTCGGATTGTAACCTATCGCGACTGCGGTTTATCGTATCGCGACATTGATGCTCGCGTTGTTCGCGATCCAATGATTGTTAGCAGATTATGGATTCGGTGGGATCAGGAAGGCAATACGGAACGCCGAGCTGGATCACAACAGCCTCGCATCACTAGCAGTCGAGGTGACAGACATCTTATCTGCGTGGCTGTAACAGATCGTGCAGCCAAGTCTCGATACATGAGTCAACCGTCTGCACGAACAGCTCGACGACGTTTCCAGCAGCATGAACTATCAGCTCGGACACCATGGTTGCGGTTACCCTTGACGGTGCATCACAGACAGGCGCGCCTGCGATGGTGTACGCAGCGACGAACCTGCGTGCACGAATGGCAAAACGTCATTTTTCAGATTAATCCAGGTTCTGTTTACAGCAACATGATGATCGCTTCCGTTGTTTGGCGACATGGCGGTGAACGCACGTTAGATGCGTGTATTCGTCACCGCAATACTGGCATATCACCTGGCGTGATAGTATGGGTGCCATTGGTTACACGTCTCTGTCACCTGTTGTTCGCATCGACGGTATTTTGAACAATGGCCGTTACATTTCAGATGTGTTACGACCCATGGCTCTACCCTTCATTCGATCCCATCGAAAGCCTACATTTCAGCAGGATAATGTACGACCGCGTGTTGCTGGTCCTGTACCGGCCAGCACATTCTCCAGCTCTCTCACCAATTGAAAACGTTTGGTCAATGGTGGCTGAGCAACCGGCTCGTCACAATACGCCAGTCAATACTCTTCATGAACTGTGGTATAGTGTTGAATCTGCATGGGCATCTTTACCTGTACACGTCGTCCAAGCTCTGTTTGACTCAATGTACAGGGGAATCAAGGCCTTTATTACGGCCAGAGGTAGTTGTTCTGCGTACTGATTTCTCAGCATCTATGCTCCCAAATTTTCAGTTCTAGCATAGTATATTTGTCCAATGAATACCTGTTTATAATCTGTATTTCTTCTTGGTGTAGCAATTATAATGACCAGTAGTGTATATTTTCCAAGGCTTCGGATCTGAAGAAGGCTCCTGTAATGGATCCGAAACGTTGGGGAAATATCATGGCGCGGCAAGTAGCTCAGAAGAATTTCAGTTTTAATTTGAATTCATGTTTGACTAATATCCAGTCCACATCAATACAGGACTATATACGTTGAAAACAACGTTAATTCCAGCTCAACACATCGTGGATTAATAAAAAGGCGTAACCTGGAGTTCTCTCTAATGCTATTGTTTGAAAAGTTAATCCTGCCTCACTTATTGCGAATCTAACGACCATGAAAGTCAGTAAACATCTCTTTTCGATACAGAACGCGATGTTATGTCAAGGGTGCACAATTAGAAACAATTAGTCGCTTAGGGCGCCACGTTATTAGGGCACAGAATGTATCTCAATTAGTTTCCCATTCTTCAGATTTAGATTTATTTTTAAACATTCAGTATTGGCCCTAGGGAGGGCGTCTAATGTATGAGAGACGCATGGAAACGATGGGAAAGGATGGCGGTAGTTAACAAATGACATGTCGCTTATGTTATGATGTGCTTGTTCTCAATGTCTTGTGATCAGAAATTACCTGTCTCTCGGGTGGGCGCAACAGCTTGCATCGTCATGAAGGCCTGTACCACTGTACTTTCGTTTCTGCGTTCGTCATGGCGGGACTCAAAACGTCTTTCAATTCACAATGATTCCATTGCATAGGAGTAGTGCACTGCCGTAGTGAAGTGGTCTAGCACTCTAAGGCGCCGTCGGAGGTTCGAGTCCTCCCTCGTGAATGTGTGTGTGTGTGTGTGTGTGTTGCCCTGAGCGTAACTTAGTTTAAGTTAGTTTAAGTAGTTTGTCAGCCTAGGGACTGATAACCTCATCAGTTAAGTCCTTTAGATTTATAACATTTGGACATTTTCATTTGAGTAGTGCACTGTTACGTCGCTAGTGTTATAGGGAACGAACACGTACCATGAGCGACCCGAAGGCTACAGTCTTCTGTTCGTTCAATAGGCTGTAAACGTTGTAGCGATTGTCAGTTTCTGGACGGAGGTAACTCAGAAGATGTACATTTCATAGAGCAGTATATTTCAAACTTTTTGATCGCGTGACCCCTTTTCGAGTAAAAAAGGTCCGGCGATCCCATCCACCCCACCACCAGACCTGTAATAAAACTATGTCGTTGATTCCAAACGCAAAGTATTTAATTTTCTTTCTTAACTATTTATAAGATCTGAGCAGCCATTCACGTCTGGTGAAAGTTGCAGTAGCGGAAACGAATCAAAACTGAACAAAAAATTATGACTACAAATGTTTGATTGATGGTTTCGCTGTCATGAATAATAAATCCGAATGCGTGATTTGTGGCGACGTGTTGTAATGTTCGAGAATGAAAACAATAAAACCTGACTATCACTTCCTAATATAGAAAGGACGATTATAAACTTCGCATTTCACCGAAAGGATTCTGATAACCTTAGTCAGTAGCAAACTACTATGTCCAGTAATAAAATGGTATTGTTATGTATTGATTGTAATAATATTATGTTACTGATGCTTGTTTTTATGACATAACATTATTTGGACATGTGCCAGTGATACGAGGAGAGTGCGACAATTGTAAATGATTGCAGCAGTACTGCTTAAACACTCTTAAGTCGTTTAATTAACAAGTCATCATAAGATGGAAAAATAGTTTCCCTGTTACGGGTTTCTATCGGCCCATCATCGGAAGTCAAAAGTGCCGTAGGTACAGTACATCTTGTAGCCGTGACACTTTTGAAGTATCACAACAGTAGTGATGGGAACAATCGAATGAAAACAATCGATTCATTCCGTTGTTAGAAAAAAATCGATCATTCGGTTGTAGTTTCTTGTATCGGTTGAATTATTCATTCATTCTTCTGAGTGAAACCAGTCGGTGGGACCAACCGAATGAAACAACCGATTCAGTCGGTTGGACTATTCATTCGTTCTTTTGAGTGAAACCAGTCGGTAGTATCAACCGAATGAAAAAATTGACGCAGTCGGTTGGACTACTCATTTGTTCTTTTGAGTTAAATCAGTCGGTCGGAGCAACCGAATAAAAAAATCGACACCGTCGGTTGGACCACAAATTCCTTTTCTTTTGAGTTAAATCAGTCGATGGGACCAACCAAATGAAAAAATTGACACAGTACGTCGGCCTCTTCATTCGTTCTTTTGAGTGAAAACAGTCAGTGGGAGCAACCGAATGAAACAGTCAGTCGGTCATAGTTTACTATGTTGGATTAATATTCGTTTATTTTTTCGAATGCAAGTAGTCTGTGGGAACAACCAAATGAAAACATGCGACACTTTTGCAGTTTTGTACATTGACTGAATTGCTCATTCTTTCTTTTCAAGTGAAAACAGGCAGTAAGTTTTTCTGTCAGTTGAACCATGTAATCATTATCCCAACTGAAACGACTCCTTAGTGTTTTTGCTTACAGAGCTATTCATATATTTGTATGAATGAAACTGGCATGCACATCAGATAACTACAGCAGTGCTACATTATACCGCCATGGAAAAGGGGTATGCCAAAGTTAAAATGCGTATTACAATGTTCATTTAATTATATACTGAATGAAGTAACTTTTCGGTTCATAATATACAGTAACAGTGATTCATATTTTGTTATAGAGTAAATTGTTCGAGGGGCCATCAACGAGTAACTAATTAGATGTCATATTGCTGGAGCAGGCCTGCGATCAGGTTACTTCCGCAGACACCCACAATCTGTAGAAGATAAGTGGCCAATGACCACGAAGTACCGCGGGGAGCGGGAACACGAGAGGGGCTGCTGCCTCTCTTGCGTTTTCACTGCTGACAGCGCCAGCAGGCGCGCGCCAAACTCCACACAACAGTGCCTGGCGGGCAGTGCATGCCATTGCCGATTGTTTTCGGTTTCTTACTGTCTCAATAAAGAAGCGTGGAAACTACAGGGTGTTCCAAAATGATCTCTACAAGTTTCATCTCGCATAATGTATCTCCAAAGTGGGAACAGGTAAAAACGTGCGGTTTGCGGCTTATTATTCATACATATCTAAGGTTCTAGTAGGACAGAGTTAAGTATGTTAACTTTGAGCACATTTGCTAGATCCAAATTCGAAGATCACTAAAACATTAGGTATTGTAAAAAAAAGCCTTCATTAAAGTATTTTGTATAAAAATATTTTTGTTAATTCCATCTAATTTGAAGGAGTACGAGAAAACATACAACATTTATAAGTGCTGTAAATTTTCTTCAGCGCGTCATTCGTCAACAATATATGAAAACATTCATCTCAAGTTTCATAATTATTCACTCTTGTCACAGATATTTCTGTGGTTATCGGTGAAACGGTGTGGACGTTTATTCCATCCCTCCGCCATGTACCGTACAAAATCTTAGATGAGCATTGAACTGCCACTTGTTTTAAAGGTCAAGTGTGCAAAATTTCATCAAGATCGCAGCCAAATTGTGGTTTTTGTCGAAGTCAGTATGTAATGTACCCTCCGCCATGCACCGAATGAAATTTGATGTAGACAGTGACTTTCCCCTTGCTTTGAAGGTCAAGTATGCAAAATTTCATCAAGATTGGAACAAAACTGTAGATTTGCATGCAATAGAAACACACACACGGACACACTGCTATATTTATGAGATTTGTCTCTAAGAAAGTTTCATGCTGAATCACGGTTCATTTATACCCGAAAAGACTGAAGGAGTAAGCAAATAAAGTAACACAAACTCGGTGAATTACTGAAAACATCCATATAACTGCAGAAACCGACAGAGACTTATTCCAGTCAGTTGTATCGCATCAAGTGAAACCACTCAATGCCAAAAACATTCATATAAAGGACAGAGACTTGTTTCATTCGGTGGTCGCGCATCGACTGAAACCACTCAAACCCACTGAATGAGTGAAAACATTCATATAGCGGCTGCAACCGACAGAGACTGGTTTCATTCGATTGTTTCGCATCGACTGAAACCACTCAAACCCCGCCAGTGAGTGAAAACATTCATACGGCCACAGAGACTATTTTCATTCGACTGAAAAAACCGACTGAACGAAAAAACAACCGATTGACCAATCGGTTGTTAAAAACAGTCGGTTGTCCCATCACTACACAACAGTGCCATTTTTCCACCAATGGATGACTGGCTAATTAAGTGACTTCTATGGAACACTATCACTTCTGTGTAGCACTTCTGCCACAGTAGCTAAACGTCACGAGAAGTAGGTTTGCTATCGAACATCATGCTACTGCATCCTCCTGCGACCTCGACCCCCCGAGCAAGACTTTGCGACCCACAGGTTGCTACAGGGAAATGCTAGGAAAGGAATTTTTCATAATGGTATCAGGTGTTAATTTTTGATGACGCGAGCACCGTGTATTCAACGGGCTTCGTGTGGTGGAGGAATTAACCTCCCAGACCCAAAACACAGGAAGCCATTACTAAAGGAGCCGCGGGAACAACCTACGGTTTCCTCACGCATTTCTTGCATTACATATGAGTTTATTGATATTCATTAAGCTAGGACCAGTACTATATATATATATATAAGGTGCTTTTAGCAGGGCTACCTTCTGATTTCAGCAGATATAGAACTAGGAAGCTTTCTTCCGGACGATATGGAGGAATGAACGAACTAACTGTCCTCTTCCCAAAGAATGCTATAATGTGTGTGACTGTGGATAAATCTGTTTTCGCTGTCGTGAAACAATTTGTTTTACTAAAAATAATATATTGCACGTTTTACAGTCCCGCGGTTTCATGGCGTTCTTCCCACCTGGTCACTGGCTGAATTCATACAGCTTTGCCACAATATACGTATTTCCTTTCAATGTTTAGAATTTCAGAAACTTGAAGGTGTATCTCGTTTAGAAATCCATTTCTTTATATCGTGTGTTGCCAACATAACTGAGAATGTGAATAGGGCGACTAACATTTGTGTGTGTACGAAAAGGTATATGACACTTTCTCTTTCTTTGCATGTGTGCGTGCGTGTGTGTGTGTTGTTGTTGTTGTTGTTGTTGTTGTTCGTTGTTTTAAGGGGACTAAACAGCTAGGTTATCAGTCCCATGTTCTTAGTTGAGAGTCGACTGTCAATAAAGTAAAAATAAAACAATGCTCTGAAAATGACAACGCACATAAGGGACAGGTTGACAATGGACAAGCCACTAACAATACAAAACTAAGACACACAGAATTGGTGAAATAAAGTCACGAATAAAACTGGATAGCTGATAGCTGATAGCTGACTGATCACAAAGAAAAAACAGGATGAGCCAGCCATACTGCACACACTAAGAACCCCTAAGGGCGTGAAAAGGTATAAAGCTGGATTGGTGGTGGCCTAAGATATCAGGCTACAGCACCCACCTTTAGATAGAGTCATAAAAATCAGCAGCGCGAATAAAACTTAAAACTGCGTTCTATAGAGGCGTCGTCTCCTAAAGCTAAAGATAGCGCGTCTGGAATATTAAAAGATCGCCGAAAGTCGGTTAAAAAGGGACAGTCCATCAGAAGATGGGCCACTGTCAACACTGCACCACATCGACGCACGGGTGGAGCCTCATGCCGAAGGAGATACCTGTGGGTTAACCACGTGTGCCCAATACGGAGGCGGCAGAGGACGACTGACTCTCGGCGAATCGGCCGCAGTGAAGATTTCCACAAGGCTGTGGACAGCTTCACTGCCCGAAGCTTATATGGTGCATCCGCCGTAGCCCACTCGGTACTCCAAGACTCGCGCACCTTCTGGTGCAACACCAGTTTGACATCCGGTTCCGTGACGCCAATATTGAGAGGTGGTCCCATAGTGGCCTGCTTGGCCAATCAATCAACATGTTCATTCCCTGGTATGCCAACATGGTCCGGAGTCCACACAAAGACCACAGAATGGCCTGATTGGCGTAGGGAGTGAACAGTATACTGGATCGACCGCACTAGTGGGTGCCGAGAGAATCACTGGTCGATCGCTTTTAAGCCACTCAGGAGTCAGTACAGATGACAAATGACCCCCTGGGGCAGGCTTTGAGATGTTTGTATAGTCTATGGGACTTAACTACGGGGTCATCAGTTCCTAAACTTACAAACTACTTACGAACTAGGACGGCACAAATATCCATGCCCGAGGGGGGATTCGAACCCCCGACGGTAGTGTGTAGAGCTCTAAGAATGGCGACCGGCTCGGCGGAGAAAATGCTTCTCTCATGTAGAAACGCATACCCAGCACGGCCATCTACTACAGAACCATCTGTGTAAATGGCGTCTGCGGCACGGAATGACTCGAGCACTTGCAGAAACTGGTGTTGGAGATGGATGGGAGAAACAGAGGCCTTCGATGCATGGGACAGGTCCAGACGGAGCTGCAAACGAGGAATGGACCAAGGAGGGGTGTGAAAAGAATAGTGGAAAGTGGTAGGTAGTGGATAGGATGCGAGAGACGAAAGTAGGATATGAACACGGAGCGAGATCGGGTAACCCGACCTGGGCCGCCGTGGAGGGATAGGTAGTGCAGCGTCTGGAAAAAGGAGCTAGCGGTTCGGGTGGAAGGGCGAGGCCTGAACACGAGCAACGTAAGAGGTTAGCAGGTGTTGCCTACGGAATCGCAGCAGGAGGACCCCAGCTTCGACAAGGAGGCTTGTCACAGGGCTTGTGCGAAAAGCTCATGTCGCCAAACGGACACCACAATGTAAAATCGGGTCCAACGCCTGCAGTGCTGTAGGCGATGCCGAATCGTAGACCATGCAGCCATAGTCCAGGGGCGACTGAATAAGTGCCTTGTAAAGTTGCAGGAGCGTTGGGCGTGAGGCTCCCCAAACAGTGGGGCTGAGACAACGTAGGATGTTGAGGTGTCACCAGCACTTTCGTTTCAGCTGGCGAAGGTGTTGCACCCAGGTGAGACGGTTGTCGAACAACATGCCTAGAAATGTGTGTGTTTCGATGACATGTAACAGGTCTCCAGCTAAATAAAGTTCGGGTTCCGGGTGTACTGCCCGACGTCGGCAGAAATGCATTACCCGTGTTTTCGACGCAGAGAACTGGAAACCGTGGTCAAACGCCCACGACTGCGCCTTCCGAATGGCTAGTTGCAACCGAGGTTCAGCAACACTGATGCTGGCGGAGCTAAAATAAATGCAGAAGTCATCGGCATTCAAGGAAGTGGATACCGATGACCCCACGGCCGCCGCAAGGCCGTTGATAGCGACTAAAAATAAAGGGACACCGAGAACGGAACCCAGTGGGACTCCGTTCTCTTGACAATGAGGTGAGCTATAACAAGAACCAACACAAACTCTAAAAGAACGCAACGCCAGGAAATTTTTATTGAATATAGGAAGTGGACCCCATAAACCCCAGTCGTACAGCGTAGACAGGATATGATAGCGCCAGGTAGTGTCGTATGCTTTCCGCAGGTCGAAGAATACAACCAGGGGTTTGCGGCGACTAAATGCTGTACGGATGGCCGATTCCAGTGATACAAGATTGTCGATAGCGGAGCGGCCTTGATGGAACCCACCCTGTTGTGGCACCAAAGGTCCCCGGTCCTCGAGGATCCACATGAGCCTCCGACTCACCAACTGTTTGAGGAGCTTGCATGGAACGTTGGTGAGGCTGATCGGGTGGTTACTATCAGCCATCTGCAGATCTGCCCCAGGCTTAATCACCGGAATGATAATGCTTTCCCGCCAGGAGGACGGAAAAACTCCCTCCAGCCATATCTGATTAAGCAGGGCGAGAAGTTGGCTCTTGGCGTCCGCTGATAGGTGTCGGAGGAACTGACTGTGAATGCGATCGGGTCCAGGGGAGGTGTCTGGGCACGCAGCAAGGGCACCTTCAAACTCCCACCCAGTGAATGGGAGGTTGTATGGTTCCCGACGTCGCGTTCGAAATGAAATCAGATGGCTCTCTGCTCGCCCTTTAAGGCCGCGAAAGTCTGCACCATAAGCAGCAGTCTCTGAGATGCATGAAAAATGATGTGCCAGGTGCTCAGCGACGGCGACAGGGTCAGTACAGAGCATACCCTGAACGCTGAGACACGGAATTCCCGCCGGTGGGCGGTGCCCAAAGAGGCGTCGAACCTGCGACCACACCTTGGAAGGAGAAGCGCGGGAACCAATGGAGGCGACGTACTTCTCCCAGGAAGCCCTCTTACTTTCTTGTATCAGTCGCCGGGCCCGTGCCCGGAGACGCTTGAAGGCTACAAGATGTTCGACACAAGGGTGGCGTCGGTGGCGCTGTAGTGCTAGCCGACGTTCCCAGATGGCCTCAGCGATCTCCGGTGTCCACCAGGGCACCGATGTACGATGGAGCGAACCGGACGTGGTGGGGACAGAGTTTTCGGCTGCAGAAACGACGGCCTCTGTGAACTGCTGAACGGCGGCATCAACATCGGCCGGAAAGGGAGAGGATATCACATCAGCTGAGGATTAATCTAGCCAGTCAGCCCTACGTAGGGACCAGCGAGGCAGGCGGTTGGCAATCGACCACTGTTGGAGCGACAGGAAGATACGAAAATGGTGCTACCACACAGGTCGTCATGGACCCTCCAGGTGAGATGTGGAAGAAGGCCAGGACTGCAGACAGACAAGTCTATTACAGAATAAGTACCCAAGTGGGTAGGAGCACCGTGTTTAGAAGGTAGAGATTCTGGTCTGACAGGAGAGACTCAACATCCCTACCCCAGGCCGAGGTCTGTGCGCCACCCCACAGAGTGTGGTGGGCGTTGAAACCCCCCAAAAGGAGAAAGGGTGGGGGAAGTTGGGCGTCCAAGGCAGCGAGGTCTACGGGAGAGACGGCATAATCTGGTGGAAGGTAGACAGAGCAGATGGTAAAATCTTGTAATAACCTGAGCCGTACAGCGACTGCCTCTAGAGGTGTTTGAAGAGGCACAGCAGCACTGGGGACAGAAGTGTGGACATAAACAGATACGCCGCCGGAAACTCTGTTGTAGGCGTTTCGGTTCTTAAAATAGCCCCGATAGCCTCAGAGGGCTGGGGTCCTCTTGACAGGGAACCACGTTTCCTGCAAGGCAAGACAGATAGCAGGGAAGTGGCACAGTAATTGCCGCAGCTCAGCCAGATGGCGGAAAAACCCGCCGCAATTCCACAGCAAGATCTCTTTTGCAGCGTGCTGAATATCCATAATTTAAGATGGTAAATGGTTATTCAGCAGTGGCACCTGCTGCCAACTCCGCAGACTCTGCAGGATCCAGAACCATCGGTTCTGGCGACCCAAGTATGGCAAGATCCTCAGGCAACGCGAGAATCTCCACCTCATCTTCAGAGGCTGAAGATGTGATGGAGCGTTCCTTCTGAATCGCCGAGGAGTCCTCCTTTGTGTCCGTCTTCTTCTTCTTTACTTTCTTTTTGTCCTCTCGCTGGCCCTTCGGTGTTAAGGGCTGGAAGGACTTCACGAGAGTGGCATCAGGGACTGTCGAAGAGCCAGAAGCCCTTCGACCAGCAGGCTTCGGATTCTTCAGCCAAAGGCTGGGATCCCCTGGTGCACCCTGGGACTCCCCAGAAGGGAGCGTCCCGAAGGACCACTTCCGAGGGAGAGGTGCCATAGGAAGCTGTTGCTTCTCCGGCTGGGGGTTGGGACTGATGTCCCTGATGGTTGTGGGGAAGTTGCCCCCACAACAGGTGCTGCAGCAGCAGATGGAGTATCGCCCCCACCTAACGAGGGGGCAGTGGTAGTTTTGTGGCCTCTAGGGCCTACAGGCGGAAGCGATACCTTGGTAGACGTCGTACCCGTAGTGCGCGGGTACGACGTTACTACAGCATAGGAAGTATTCATATTCACTGGATGGAGTCGCTCCTATTTCTTTCTCGCCTCATTGTACGAAAGCCGGTCCAAGGTCTTAATTTCCATAATTTTCCTTTCTTTGTGTAGGACTTTACAGTCCGGGGAGAACGGTGGATGCAGCTGTTACAGTTCACACAGTCGGGAGGTGGGGTGCATTCCCTGCACACAGCGCTAGAAGTGCACTGGGAGGACATATGCCCAAACTTCCAGCACCTGAAGCACCTCATAGGGGGCGGGACATACGGTGTGACGTCGCACCGGTAGATCATTACCTTGACCTTCTCGGACAGTGTATCGCCCTCAAAGGCCAGGATGAATTCACCGTTGGCAACCCTGTTATCCTTTGGTCCCCTATAAATACGTCTGACAAAGTGAACTCCTCTGCGTTCCACGTTGGTCCGTAACTCTTCATCAGACTGCGACAATAAGTCGCGATGGTAAATTAGACCTTCGACCATATTGAGGGTCTTGTTGGGCGTGACACTGACAGGAATATTACCCAGCTTGTCACAGGCCAATAATGCCCTGGACTGGGCTGGGGATGCCGTCTGTATCAAAACAGCCCCACTTCTCATTTTTGAGAAAGACTCCACCTCACCATACTTGTCCTCGAGATGGTCAACGAAGAACTGTGGTTTGATGGACAAGAAAGAGTCTCCATCATTCCGGGAAAAAACAAGGTATCGCGGCGAGTATTGATCTAAAGTGCATCAAACTATGCGCTCTTCCCATGGCGTAGCCAGAGAAGGGAACGTCTTAGGGTCGTATGCTGTTGCATCAAAATAGGACTTTCCTCGCTTAGAAACGGCGTTTTTGCGACCGCCCACGCTATTTATTGCTCTTTTCATTTCCGTCCCACGAGCAGCTAGGGAAAAGAGGTCCACCCAGACATAGCCCCGCTTGCCTGGGTGCGGCAGGCTCCTCAGAGGTTGCTCGCTAGCGGCTGTTCAACCTCAACAGCCATGCATCTCCTCGGCACGTAGCACACTTTGAGATTGAGGGTTTTTTATAGAGGTTTGTACCGTCCTCGCGACCCGGGCGATCAAGGCAAGATCCCCGGGCTCTGAAACGTACAACGTTCCACCGTCGCGCCGCACGATGGTCGTTGAGGCACGCCCAGAGCTTACGGTGTAGCGGACTGTTGGCGCGACACAGCCCACGGCTCAGGACCCCGGGTTCGCCAAGCCCGTACTCAGCAAATTAATGCTGAACCCCTGAGGTGTGTGTGTGTGTTGTGTGTGTGTGTGTGTGTGTGTGTGATCTCAGATAGCCGAGCGGTCTAAGGCGCCTCGCTGCAGAACGCACGGTTGCTCGCCGACGGAGGTTCGAGTCCTCCCTGGGGCATGTGTGTGTGTGTGTTTGTCCTTAGGTGAGTTTAACTTCGTTTAAGTAGTTTGTAAGCTACGGACTCATGACTACGCAGTTTGGTCCAATACGTTTACAAACATTTGAACATTTTTTGATCCCAGATAGTTGTATGAATTGTTGTGTTTTGATGATTTTAGCACTGATTTCGATGTTTTGGGGATGGGAGTTAATGAGTGAAGAGAGTGGGCCTTTTCCTATTTGATCTAGTAACGTGAGTTTTAAGTTGTTTTCTTTTCTGCTTTGGTTTTTTCGATGTGGTAACTTTCTTGTAGTGTTAGAAGGTGCTTTCTGTTGTTTATTCAAATAATTATGTCTTCTTCTCTGGATGTTGCTTTGTGTTTGTGTGTTTTCAAGTGTACAGTAAATGTGCAATGGTTTGTTCCATACTTTCAGTTCTAATATATTCCTTATATCTATTGCGATGTGCTCTGCTTGTTTGCCATATGTATCTACCATACTGGTTATGACAAGAGACTGCATTATTGTCAGTGGTTCAAAAATGTCGTTCAATAGAATAGATGAGGCATAGTTTCATTTAACCGGGTACATGAACTCGCAAAATTCTCGTATGTGGAGTACTGCAGATCCATTGTGGATATTTGAGGAACCACTTAATTCTGTGTAAATAGAAGTTTGGATTGCAATTTCTACACTTTGAATTGTGACTCCCATCCTTTTCAACGAAACAATAAATGTCCAATGATATTGCAGTGATTTTCTGTGCCCATTCATAGGAGAACTTAACTGATATACTGAACGGTCATTTTCAACAGCTTGCGTTTCATTGTCACTGGTTGTGGATGTTTCTGGTGATCGCATGACCTAACACCACCTTACATTTTTTTCTAAGGTGCAGCGAAAGCAACTGTCTATAAAAACCGCCCAAAATCCATCGAACAATTGAAAACTGCAATAGCCACTTTTACTGCTTCTGTTACAGAAGAAATGTTAACAGCTAGTGTTTCAAAACATGATTAGACGAATTTAAATGTGTATTCAAAAGACAGGGAAGACACTTTGAAAATTTAATGAAAAAAATTTGGAAGTAAAAATGAATATTCAATTAATTAACAACATGTATTTCACTGAGTTTCATTTCGGTATATCCACTGCGGCATACAGAACACGTGGCTAACAATCATATGGCACTGCGGAGAGACTTTTTGAGCATTCGTATGATTAGGTGCTATATGATTACATTAGTCAATACTTTTATATAGCAATCCTGATGCTACCACACAATGCCCAGTTAACTGGTGTAGGAGCGAGCGCGGTATCCATAGCCAGTCGTCCTTCAGTCATCGATCAGACTTTTCACATAGGCGAAATTTCGGGAGTGAGGGCACCAGTGCAATCCTATGTTTACCCGAACATGGAGAGTTAAGACAACTGCCTATCGCGATAATACCAGGGGATTTCTAAACCCATAGGGTAAAATATATCAAGAGGAGGAATTAAATGTCCTTTGATAAGTTAGTAACGTGTATAAAATGAAAAAAATCGAGCAGCTGCTCGTACGTCGTCAGCTAAGATTTCCTCTAGAATGCGGCAGATTATGTTCAATATGGAAATGATTGAAACTGGGCCAAGACATTAAAACATGGCGCACCGTCATGGGGTGACCAAGACAATGGTGCGAGGTCACCAATCAGCAAGTGGCGGTGGCTGAATCGGTCATGTCCGATCCGCAACCGGACTAAGATGACCTCCGCTCTCCGAGAGTGCCGTGAGGAGGTCTTCTAAGCCGTTGGAATCGGTTTTATGGTTCTAAGCTTATTGGCATGAAGCGAGGACCATAAACTAAGCCATGACGATGAAATACATCCGCAAATATCCCCTTGAATAGCATTTGATGGGACACGAAAGGTTGCTGTCTGAGGTAGGATGGCTGCAACCTTGGCCGCAGCATCAGAAGCCTCAGAACGGTTACGTGGCCAGGGACCCACAGACTGCACAGACTGAAATGCAGTGGTTGGTGAAGGAAGAGATGAAGATACAGTTGGAAAATTTGGTTAAGTATAAGAAATGAAAGAAGTGAACTACTAATTAGTTTCTGTAAAGAAAATTCATTAGCATTGGGTAACAAATTATTTGAACACCACAAAAGAAGACGATACACGTGGATATCAAATTTGACTAGGGAAAAATGTCAGACTACATGCTAATACAAAAAAGGTTCAGGAACTGTTTGAAAAATGCTAAAGCTTAACCAGGAGCGGATATAAAATCAGATCACAACCTAGTAGTGACAGAAATACAACTGAAATTGAAAAAAGTCTGGAGAGGTAAATCAAAAAGGAATATTAAACATAGGAAGACTCAAAGAGGTAGGAAAGACGTCAGATTTGGAAAACTGATTTATGGACAGATGAGAAAGAGATCCAGCCACATGAACCACAGACATTGCCGAGGCGGGGTGGCTTCCATGCCTCAAAGATACAGATAGCCGTACCATAGGCAGTGGAGGAGTATCTGTGGAGAGGCCAGACAAATGTGTGGTTCCTGGAGAGGGGCAGCAGCCTTTTCAGTAGTTAAAGGGGCAACAGTCTGGATGATTGACTGAGCTGGCCTTGTAACATCAGCTAATGTGGCCTTGCCATACAGTTACTGCGAACGACTGAAAGCAAGGGAAAACGACAGTCGTTATTTCTCTCGAGGACATGCAGCTCTACTGTACGACTATATGATGATAGTGTCTTCTTGGGTAAAATATTCCGGAGGTAAAATAGTCCCCCATTCGGATCTCCGGGCGGGGACTACTCAGGAGGATGTCGTCATCAAGAAAAACAAAACAGGCATTCTACGGGTCGGATCGTGGAATGTTCTAACCCTTAATCGCGTAGGTAAGGTAGAAAATTTGAAAAGAGAAATGGATAGGTTAAAGTTAGATATGGTAGGGATTAGTGAAGTTCGGTGGCAGGATTAACAGGATTTCTGGTCAGGTGGGTACAGGGTTATCAATACAAAATCAGTTGGTGGTAACGCAGGAGTAGGTCTGATAATGAATAAGAAAATAGGAATGCAGGTAAGTTACTATGAACAGCATAGTAAAGATAGACACGAAGCCAACACCTACCACAGTAGCGCAAGTTTATATGCCAACAACCACGGCCGATGATGAGGATATCGAAAAAATGTATGAAGAGATACAAGAAATCATTCAGAAAGTTAAGGGAGACGAAAACTGATATTGATGGGGGACTGGAACTCGGTAGTAGGAAAGGAAAGAGAAGGAAATGTAGTAGGTGAATATGGACTGGGAAAAAGGAATGAAAGAGGAGATCGCTTGGTAGAATTTTGCGCAGAGCACAATTTAATGATCACAAACACTTGGTTTAATCATCATTAAAGAAGGCAGTATACGTGGAAGAGACCAGGAGAAACTGGAAGCTACCATATTGACTTTATAATGGTAAGGAATAGATTTAGAAACCAGGTTCTAAACTGTAAGGCATATCCAGGGGCAGATATAAACTCTGACCGTAACTTATGGGTTATGAACTGCAGATTAAAAGTTAAGAGGCTGCAGAAAGGTAGAAAGGTTAGGAGATGGAACCTGGACAAATTGAAGGAACAAGAAGTGATTGAGAGTTTCAGAGGGAGCATTAGGCAAGGATTAGCTGGAACGGGGGAAAGTAATACTGTAGAAGAAGAATGGGTAGATCTAAGAGATAGGGTAGTAAAGTCTGCCGAGGACCATATAGGCAGAAGGACAAGGCCTAATAGAAATCCCTGCATAACACATGATATACTGAACTTAATTGATGAGAGGAGAAAATATAAAAATTTAGCAAGTGAAACAGGAAAAAGGAATTACAAACGTCTGAAAAATGAGAGTGACAGGAAGTGCAGACTGGCTAAGCAGGAGTGGCTAGAGGACAAATGCAGAACCGTAGAAGTATGCATAACTAGGGGAAAAATAGATAGCGCCTACAGCAAAATAAAAGAGATATTTGGAGACAAGAAAAGCAGCTGTATGAATATCAAGAACTCAGAAGGAAAACCAGTACTAAGCAAAGAGGGAAAATCTGAACTGTGGAAGGAATACATAGAGGGCCTATACAAAGGAAATAAACTTGAAGTCAGTTTTCTAGAAATGGAAGACGAAGTGGAGGAAGATGAGATAGGAGATATGATACTGCGAGAAGAATTTGACAGAGCGCTGAAAGACTTGAGTCGAAAGAAGGCCCCTGGAGTAGATGATATTCCGTCTGAACTGCTGATGTCTTTAGGAGAGCCAGTAATGAAAAAAATTGTACCACCTGGTATGCAAGATGTACGAGACAGGGGAAGTACCCTCCGACTTCAAGAAGAATATTGTAATTCCAATTCCAAAGAAAGCAAGTGCAGACAAGTGTGAAAATTATAGAACTATCAGTTTAATAAGTTCCTAGGTGCAAAATACTAACACGAATTATTTACAGACGAATGGAAAAAGTTGTGGAATCCGACCTCAGGGAAGATCAGTTTGGATTTAGGAGAAATGTAGGAACACGGGAGGCAATACTCACATTACGACTTATCTTAAAAGATAGGCTAAGGAAAGGCAAACCTACGTTTTTAGCGTTTGTCGATTTGGGGAAAGCTTTTGACAATGTCGACCGGAATACACTCTTCCAAATTCTGAAGGTATCAGGGGTAAAATATAGGGAGCGAAGAGTTATATTCAAACTATACAAAAACCAGACAGCGGTTATTAGAGTCGAAGGGCAAGAAAGGGACGCAGAGGTTAGGACGGGAGTAAGACAGGGTTGTAGACTTTCCCCAATGTTGTACAATCTGTACAATGAGAAGGCAGTGAAAGCATGGAAGGAGAAAATTGGAGAGGGCATTAAAGTGCATGGAGAAGAAATAAAAAAATTGCAGTTTGCTGATGACATAGTAATTCTGTCAGAGACCGCAAAAGGTCAGGAAGAGCTATTGAATGGGATGGACAGTGTCTTTAAATAAAGATATAAGATGAATATTAACAAGAGAAAACGAAGGTAATGGAATGCAATGTTAAGGCGGTGCTGAAGGAATTAGATTAGGTAATGAGACAATAAAAGTAGTAGATGGATTTTGTTATTTTGGGTAGCAAGATAACTTCTGATGGCCGAAATAAAGAAGATCTAAAATGTAAAATTGCTACGGGAAGAAAAGCGTTTCTGAAGAAGCGAAACTTGTTAACATCCAATATTAATTTAAATGTTAGGAAGTCCTTTCTGAAAACATATGTCTGGTGCTTAGCATTGTATGGGAGTGAAACGTGGACGATAAGGAGTTCAGATAAAAAGATGATAGAAGCTTTTGAAATGTGGTGCTACAGACGAATGATGAAAATTAGATGGGTAGATCACGTAACTAATGAGGAAGTGCGCAACCGAATCGGGGAGAAAAGGAGTTTCTGGCATATCCTGACTAAGAGAAGGGATAGATTGGTTGGAAACATTCTGAGACATCAAGGAATTGTCAACTTAGCATTAGAAGGAAGCGTGTGGGGTAAAAATCATAGAGGAAGACCGAGGGACGAATACAGTAAGCAGATTCAAAAGGATGTAGGTTGCCGAACATATTCTCAGATGAAGAGACTTGCACAGGACAGGGTAGCGTGGAGAGCTGCATCAAACTAGTCTGCGGACTGAAAACCACAACAACAACGAGAAAGAGGTGATGATGATGAAAGTGTTAATGACAAATGGATAAAAATGAGGGAACGACTCATGGACTCCGCCAAAGAAGTACTAGGAATCCCAAAATATCAGAAAAAAATGGATAACAGAAACATGTTGAAAAAGATGGAAGATCGGAGAAAGTGGAAAAATGTAGAAACTGAAGAAGGCAAAAAAGGTACAGGAAACTGAATAATGAATTAAGAAGACAAACTGAAGATGCAAGAGAAATATGGATGAAACAGAAATGCGACGCAACACAGAAAATGGAGAAAGAGGGAAAGTATGAAATGGTGTATAGACTGTTAGCGATATAGTTTTTGAACGTAAAAGAAAGAAGAATAACATGGAAATAGAAAGAGCTGATGGTACACTATCAGAAGAACCTCTGGAGGTTTTGAACAGATAGCAAGAATATATTGAACGTCTGTATAAGGGGGATGAAATACAAAGAGAAAGTAAAGTCGAAGTTGAGATGGAAATGGATACACCATATTGAAAGCAGAAGTAGAAAAGGCGCTGAAGGAGATGAAAAATAGGAAGGAATGTGGAATTGATGATACACCAGCAGAACTGCTGAAGAGTCTGGGCAACCAGGCTAGAAAAGAAGTAGTCTACCTCTGTAATGAGATATATGACAAACGGGAATGGCTTGAGGACTGCCTTGCAACAGTTATGATACCAATAGAGAAAAAGAGAAACACTAAAAAATGTGAAGAGCATAGAACCATCAGTTTAATTTCTCATGAAGCTAAAGTGCTGCTGAGAGTGTTGAATAGAGGGCTATATGACAAGATGGATGGAGTGATTTCAGAGGAGCAGTTCGGATTTAGAAGAGGAAAAGGTACGAGAGAAGCTATTGGCCTGTTAAGAACTATAGGGGAAAGATATATGAAAAAAGGCATAGAAATCTTTGCTGTTTTTATAGACTTACAAAAGGGTTTTGACAGTTCAGTGGAAGAAGCTGATGGATAATTTGAAGAGGAAGGGAATAGATTGGAAAGAGAGACGACTTACACAAAATCTATATTTACACCAGAAAGTGAAGATAAGGATTTGAAATGTAATATCAGAAGAAGCCAGAATTGGGCGAAGGGTTGGACAAGGTTGTTGCCTTTCCACATTGTTGTTTAACGTATACATAGAAGAGATCATTGCGAAAGGCTTATGTGGGAAAAGAGGAATACGTATTGGTGGATAGAGCATAGAATGCATAAGATTTGCTGATGACATTGTATTAGTGGCAGAAAGTGAACAGACAGCGAACAACATGCTGAAAGGTCTAGATGATGAAAAGAAACACAGCAAAAACAAATAGTATTGTCATCAGTACAAGACACAGAATGGCAAATATTAAAATAGGACAAACTACCACAAGCCACTTAAGTGCATTTAAATATCTTGGAAGCAAAATATCCTTATACTTAAGATGCCACCAGGAGGTGAAAACTCGAATTGTCATAGCAAAGGAGTCATTCAACAGAAAGAGAAGCCTGTTTCGTGCAAATTGTATAAGGGTCTAAGGAAAAGGCTTGGCAAATGTTTCGTCTGGAGTGTGGCACTATATGGTGCAGAAACATGGACGCTGAGACAAAAGGATGAAAAGAGGTTGAAAGTAGTGCACGCACCGAATCAGCATGCCTCACGTGTCAGCTGATTCTACAGAACACAACTAAACTCACCCAGTGCTGCATATGCTCGTATGCAGAATAACAAATATTACAAATGCGTTTTCTACGCGACACATTGTGGGCGTGTACTTTAACGCCGAAACACAGTGGAAAAAACATAGACAAATATAATCTATAAAATGCATCTTCTACGCCACACGTTGTCGGCGCGTTCTTTAACGCCGAAACTCAGTGGAAAACAGATACACAAAATACACAATTGTAACATGTAACTGGTAACTTACAAAAAATACACAAGAAAATAAACAGGCACGGGATCCTGCTTTAAGAGGACTTCCGTTACGTCATTTAAAGAAACAAGCTGACTTTCAGACGCCACCGCATCTATCACACTTTTTCTTTCCTTGCTCCTTAAGAGCAGTTCGCCTACGTGTTTCAATTGCTGAACCTGAAACGCTATCCATTTTTAAATGACTATAAATATTCACATGCACGTTAAAAAATTCACAATGAAATTACAAAGCAAGTACCTGGCCACCCATGCGGTCAGAACACGCGGTGCCTCTGTAAGAGTATCACATGCAAAATTCGGTCTCGCACACAACGCAGTCGCAGTTGCGCTCTCGTTTCACACAGCGTAAACTCATTTTCCCCCAAAAATGCACATAGTAAAATGATCACTGCTGAAAGAAAAAACAAATGCACTGGCATGCGCACTTAAAACACAATGGAAGTACACTAGCACTTGCGATTTCTACTCATTCAAACGCACACACACACACATTAAAAGGACGGCACCTAGAGAAAGTAACATTTTTTTTTTTTTAAATCAGGAGACACCAGAGGGACGAATCCTGGGAGCGGTAAGCCAAATGAAAGTAGCCTGTTTTTAGAATAAGCCAAATCTTGGGCAGTTGAGGTCTGCAAAGGTAAGTTAAAACGCTCACTGCTGCTCTAAATTACTTTAGGAGTGGCCACAGTACATGCGCAATGAAAATTTATCTAACTGCTCACTCCTTAAAGGAGCAGCCAACATTTTAATAAAAACAAAATCAATGTTAAAAAATAAAAGAATAGATTATTAAACATGGGAGGGGGCATGAAATCATAAAGCAGAGGTTTGATACTTTAAAATCATTATCTATTCAGTAAAAAACAAGCAAATAAATGTGGGAAGACCAAATTAAGCACACACCTTTTAAAAAAGTGAATTAAATCATATAATTACTGCCTGTAATAAAATTGTTTCTGCCCTTTGTGAATATGGAGGTAATGTGGGAGGAAATTTGCAAACACACAATGGGTAGCTGAAGGCACATTCGTTCATTCACAGAGATGCGCATAAAGCTTGGCACTACATTACTCTGCTGGATATGTGAAAACAGTGACGAAACGAAGCGTTGGTGGCGTCTTGATGAGATGATCGGTGCTTAATCACAAATTTTTAAATATACTGTGCACTAAATGTACTCAGATTCGGGGAGGCAGCAGCTCACTATTCTTAAGTACCATGTTGTGTACGACCACACCGAATTTCATAGCATTAAGAAAGAGAAATTAATTTAGAATAAACAAGTAAAGCACACGTGAGAATTCGTATAGAAGAAAGCTAGTATTAATAAAGCATGGCTGAAGACGGAAGTAGTGACCGTTATGAATGCACGTGGTGCAATCGATTATATAAGACAGGAAAAACGGAAACAAATCAGAAAAGCTGAGAAATAGCATACTCGCGGATACAGACACGATGTGAGAACGTCAGTTAAAAACACCAAGGAAATTCAAAGACGCTTAGTTTACACAAAGGCTGAAGGCCACACACATTTATTCTAACTTGAGCAAAACTGGACATACACTCAACACTGGAATGAAAATGCAAATAATAATTTTACATTGAATTTACTTGAGTTCTTTAAATTAAGAAACACTTCACTTCTCATAGTGAAAGAATCACTCACAAGAACTATCACTTAAAAACCAAGACTGCCTGATCACCAATAATAAAGCCCTAACAGCATGCCTTCCCCTCAGCATGATTCGGCGGAGTACTTATTTCCTCAGCCGTCGGAGCCAGAATGAAGAGTGAAGACTAAAGCTCTAAGGCCTCAGAAAAACCTTCCCCCGCTATACTCCGGATGTAGAGCGCGCTAAAAGCGACGCAGAGTGCGTTCAGAGACTAGTGTTAACCAACCCTTGCTACCTGGCCACGACAATTCCCTCTTTAACCGCTCCCAGAGAGGTCTCCTGTCACCTCTTTC
This sequence comes from Locusta migratoria, assembly GCA_026315105.1. Taxonomy (NCBI): domain Eukaryota; kingdom Metazoa; phylum Arthropoda; class Insecta; order Orthoptera; family Acrididae; genus Locusta; species Locusta migratoria. The sequence goes on from CM048748.1 coordinate 326,393,522, forward strand.
TTCCAAGATTAGGTTGGTGCGACTCTAAGAACACGGTCACCTCACTACCTTGCCAAGTAATCTTGTCTCTGGCCAGCCAGCAGACGCTAGCGCAGACTACAAACGAAGCCATCAGTTCTTAACTACAGCAAAACGAGGCCTAAAGCGGGAGGCGGCGACTGTAAGCCATTGTGCGAAAGTCAGTCAATATATGAGCACACATTCACATACACTTGAACACACAAGTTCAATCACATGGGTGGAAAAAAACATATAAATATGGGGCAAACATACATAAACATGTTGCACTGATCATTAATAAAAAGAATAAAATAATTAACACACAGATAGATAACATTAATGGTGCGGAAGCACTTTAGGTTAATGAATCAATCAAAATGGAATACGACCACAAATTCAGTGGACGTGTTTCAAGGTTAGAAGTATTTGAGATGTGGACGTGGAGAAGAATGGAGAGGGGAGGCTGGATAGAAAGAGTGAGTCATGAAAGAGCTGAAATTGTTAGGGAGACAAGATGTCTGCAGAAGGTTATAAGAGAAAAGAAAAAGAACTGGTTGGGACAGATGTCTTGGAAGAACTGGTGTGTGGGAAAAGACTGAATGGTAGAAAGCGATACAAGATGACAGATTTATTCATGCGAATCCGACTATGTTCTCCGGAATTCCAAGGAAAAAGTTAATTCTCTATCTTGTACATAGGACTATTGGATGGAACGTGACCTTATGAAGCATGGAAGATGACAGTTGCAATGCTAATTCTCAAAAGTGGATCTTTTTGTGTCCCAGCCTCGTCGCCACTTTTGTGTCTCGTTTCCGTCGTAGGTGTCGGTGGCCGAGTGGAAAGAGACCGACACAGGAATACAGGATGCACGATTGTGCGGTATGGAGGTGAGCAGCCAGTGGGACAGCAGAAACTAGAAACACTAAAGTGAATTAGAACGAGATATATATTGCACAGAATATTTACAATACTTAACTTTTACATAGCTCAGTACTGCAGAATGCTGATACATAGTTGAGCTAGAGGCCTACCTAGTGCCTGTCCGATAGCCAAGTCTTCACTGGTGCCTATCTGAATACGAAGTGTTAACTGATTCCTATCTCAGTCCCAAGTGAACGATGTCGTTCAGTGGTGGCCACGAGCGGAGTTGTAGCAGAGGGCGCTCGTGGCTGACGTCGTAAGAATGCCGCGCCGTGCATGCATGGCGGCGCGCGGCGAAAGTAGGTGGCGCGCACTTTGTACTTGTGCGACACCACACCCCTCCCCCCCAAACCGCCGCGCCGTCGTGGCGTAGGGCTGAGGGCCACGGCGACGGCACTGGGAGGAGGGCCTGGGCGGAGGCGTTACTGGTGCGACGGGCGTCGTAGCTGAGACTGGGATTGAGACACCGTCCGCGCCCCGGTATACACCTTGAGATCCGCCGGGAAACCCGCCAAAACCAGCGGAAGGGCGCACGCTTCCGCCCAGATTGAGCAGGTCATCTTCTTCTGAGGTGCGTGGCCCAAGCTGGGGGGCCCGCACGGTCCCGGAGTCCTTCTCGGTGACGCTGTCAGCTGAGGCGGCGACGGAGGCGGAGGGGCCGACTGCGTAGGAGGCGCGTCGACATCCATCGGGATCTCGTAGCCCGGGGAAGCTGTACCCGGCGGCGAGCGCCATACGAACCGACTCGGTGCGTGGGAGGCTGCAGCAGATAAAGGAAAGTGCGGTGACGGCGGCCGTGTAGCAGCTCGGCAGGAGACGGGCCGTCACGTGGCAGTGCCTGGAGTGCTGACCTTTCATCTTTTCCATGTGAGACTTGAATGTTCGAATGAAACTTTCTGCTTCACCATTGGAGTGAGGGTGAAAAGGTGCGGTGGTGATATGCTGAATGCCATTCACACGACAAAACTGTTGAAATTTCGAACTAACAAACTGAGGTCCATTGTCACTGACTATAGTTTCAGGCAAACCTTCGATGCAAAAAACTGATGTTAAGGCACTGATTGTACTAGACGCCGTCGTTGAATTCATGGCAATCACAAAAGGAAACTTGCTGAAAGCGTCTACAACAATTAACCAGCGCGTATTCCAGAAAGGTCCAGCAAAATCAATATGTAAACGTTGCCATGGTCCCTTGGGGCGTGGCCAGTCTGAGAAACGTTGCGGAGGAGCCGCCTGATGCTCCGCACAAACAGTACACTGTGACGTCATGCTCTCTATCTGAACGTCCATACCAACCCACGTTCAATTACGTCTGGCCAGTTGCTTTGTCCTAACAATACCCCAATGTCCTTGATGCAGAAGGCGTAATACTTCACGTTGCAGGGAACGAGGAACAATCACTCTCGTTTGGTCGTTGTCGGTATGTAACAACAGAACACCCTGACTTAAAGACAATGCATGACGTTGTGCAAAATAACGTCGGACCAGACGCCGATCAATGTCTTTGGCTCTGGCAGAACACCTTGAGCGAACAAAACTTGCTACCACACTTAGGTCTGCATCTGCAGCTGTTTCGTGTGCAACCCGACGAGAGTTCAAAGGGAAATCTGCAACAGTGGAAGCATCTCTGGAGTCTATCTGACAACATGCCATTTCTGAAGACTCAAACGAAACATCCTGGCCAACCGGAAGTCGGGAAAGTGTGTCCGCGTTGGCGTGTTTAGTGGTAGGTCGGTACAAAATCTCATACTGATAAGTAGACAGTATCAAGGACCATCTCTGAAGCTTTTGTGCCGTTCGTGGCGGAATTGGCTTTGTGGGTGAGAAAAACGACGTGAGAGGCTTGTGGTCAGTCAACAAATAGAATTTTCTGCCATAGAGATAATGATGAAACTTTGTGACGCCGTAAATGATTGCTAAGGACTCCTTTTCTATCTGACTGTAATTCTGTTGCGTTGGCGTCAGTAGCTTGGATGCAAAGGCAATAGGACGATCGTGACATCCAATACGATGCGACAATACTGCACCCAGACCGTACGATGAGGCATCAACTGCTCACACTACAGGTTTCTGTGGGTCAAAGGGAATCAAACATGCATCACTGAGTAGTGCAGGCTTTAGTTTGTCAAAGGCAACCTGACAATCTTTAGACCATACAAAAGGAACATTCTTCCTACGCAAGTGATGCAGTGGAGCTGCAATCTGAGAGGCATTGGGAATAAATCTGAAATAATAGTTAAGCTTTCCCATTACTGCTTGCAATTCATGCACGTTCTTAGGAGGAGGCAAGTCTTTGATTGCCCAAAGATGTGACTGTAAGGGATGAATTCCTTGGGCATTAATCACATGTCCTAGGTACTCTATTTCAGTTTGAAAAAACGAACACTTTGCTTTATTACAACGGAGACCTGCTGCAGTCATAACTTTGAAAAGGCACTCCAGGTTTGCTAAATGTTATTCAACTGTACGTCCGGATACCACAATATCATCTAAGTAGTTCGAGCAACATGGTACAGAAACTGTCAGCTGTTCCAAGAAACGCTGAAAAATAGCGGGGGCGGAAGAACTGCCAAAGGGTAGGCGTTGAAATTGAAAACGGCCCATGTGAGTATTAATGACGAAAAACTTTTTTGACTCGTCATCAAGCGGAATCTGTAAGTATGCCTCTGCTGAATCAATCTTAGAAAAGAAGCGAGACTGTCCTAATTTGTCCATTAGTTCGTCAGGTCTGGGCAGGGGATAAGTGTCTACAATTGTTTGACTGTTCGCTGTTGATTTGAAGTCCGCACAGAGACGAAGTTTTCCTGACGGCTTGGGTATAATTACTAAAGGCGAGGCCCACTGACCCGCAGAAACAGGGGAAATCACCCCACTATCTTGCCAACGTTTAAGTTCTTCGGCAACTGTATCACGCATTGCGATAGGCACTGGTCTAGCTTTACGAAATTTTGGTACTGCAGATTCTTTTAATGTTACATGTGCCATTAAGTCTTTTGTACAACCTAGTTCTAGCGAAAACAAATCACTATATTTTTCACACAATGCATTTAGTTTGTCCTGAGGAACTACTGACGAAATTTGAAGCACATCTCTTTGAATTGATAAACTAAAGAAATCAAATGCATCTAGTCCAAAAATGTTCTGTGTAGATTTCGCCTGAAGAACTACAAAAGCAACTGTTTTTGTTACACGTTGAAAAGAGGCAGGCAGGCTGCACGTTCCTAGTACGGGAATATTTTGACCTGTGTATGCCGTTAGCACTTGTTGACACGGCGACAATTTTGGCGAACCCAGAAGTTCATACGTCTCTTTATTCATTAAAGTGACAGCGGAACCAGTGTCAAGCTGAAATTGTACAGTCTTATTGTCTATGTAAAGAGTCACAAAAAGTTTTTGCTTGCGGCGCTCGACAGGTGCGCTTATGTGGGCAACGTCTAATACAGGTTGTTTGCTGCGCATGCACGGGCTGCGTAGTGAAGTAAGCGGCGCAGACTCGGCACGCAGCGGATTAACAACACTGTCACTAGATGGCACTATCGCCGGATCGGCGTCCACGCATTGCGAGGTTATTACAGATTCACTAACTACTGCACTACACTTTTGAGTAGCTACATGAAGTCTACTGTCACTAGCTACACAGTACTGGCACTATTACAATGACAAGTTGCAGAAGGCACTATGTTCACTATAGGATTGCACTGTACATTGTCATTTTGCTTGTCCCGAACCCGTTTCCGTTGCACTGTTTTACGCGCTCGTCGGTGCTTGCGACGTGGCTCACTACAAAGTTGTGCCGTAGGCGCAGAAAAATTGTCTTGCATTTGAGAACCAACTAAAGCACTGTTCAATTCCACAGCGTCTATGACATTTACTGCATGCACTGTTCTCGAATTTTGCGAAGCACTGTTCCTAACGTTACTGATCTTTGAATTTACATTCTGCATACTCACTGACTGAACATGTCCTGTTTTGCCACGTTGATAACAGGTTGCGTTGCGACTTGGGCACTGCGCACGTTTGTGGCGAGGTACACACTGGGGGCAAGATTTACGTACATTTTTCTGATAAGAGCATTGGTGCCCGTTATTCAAATTACTTTGTCTAACACGACGGGGCGACCTTTGTGTCGCACTTTTACACTGGCTACTGTTCACTGTCTGTTCAGCACGGCCGGTAGAATTTAAAGAATCACTAGTGCTACACTGAGAACTACGACTAGGAAAGCGTCCACTGCGGCGCACTGAATTAACACTGTGGCTTTGCATTTCTACATCTGCTAAGTCAAAAGTATCATGCGCTTCAATAAGCTGCAATACACTGTCTAATGAGGGGTCAGACGGTTTCAGAATTGCTGCTCTAATTCTGGGGTCCTGAATGTTCTGCGTAATCGGATCTCTCAACATCACATCACTATAAGAATGTCCACAAGAGCAAGTAAATTTACATTTGCGGGTTAAGCCCTTCAACTCAGTGATCCACTCTTGGTGTGACTGTTGCGGTAATTTTTTAAGTCTGAAAAATCGGTACCTCGCCGCAGCTATGAGAACTTTTCTCTCATAATGAGCATTCAGTGCATCTACAATTTGATCGAATTCTAGATCACGAGGTGATGCGTGGGGGAAAAGTTTCTTCAGTAACACGAAAGTTGGAGTTCCTACAGTCGATAAGAAAAGGTTCTTCACTCTCTGACCTGTAATTTGATGAGCCGCGACGAGTTCTTGAAACTGTGCGAAATAGCCACTCCAGTCTTCCTCACGTTCGTTGTACTGGCGAAACCTAGGAAGCGTTGCGGCGGCAGGTGTGGGCTGCTGAAGCGGCGGCTGTTGTTGTTGGTTAGCTGCTTGCGCTGTTAGCTGGGACACCGCTTGCAGAAGTTGTGTGATTTGCGCCGTCTGTAACTGAATAATTTCCATTAAGTTTGGGTTCGGGGTAGTGGCCATGCTGACCTATTAGGTGCCGCGTATACAAGTAACTTATAACAAAACACAAATGCAATAAGAAAGAGGACGCTCTGCAACAAAAAAGTCCACAAAACACGTAACTCAATATGTTCCCCCAAAAATTCTTATATTAAGGGTGGGTGGGCGGGAGCAATTTCTGCGTGCTCCGACTGCTGCTGTCTGGCTGCTCCAAGCGGGCTGGTCCAAGGTTCGTCTATCACTCCTCGTCGCCACTTTTGTGTCCCAGCCTCGACACCACTTTTGTGTCTCGTTTCCGTCGTAGGTGTCGGTGGCCGAGTGGAAAGAGACCGACACAGGAATACAGGATGCACGCTTGTGCGGTATGGAGGTAAGCAGCCAGTGGGACAGCAGAAACTAGAAACACTAAAGTGAATTATAACGAGATATATATTGCACAGAATATTTACAATACTTAACTTTTACATAGCTCAGTACTGCAGAATGCTGATACATAGTTGAGCTAGAGGCCTGTCTAGTGCCTGTCCGATAGCCAAGCTTCACTGGTGCCTATCTGAATACGAAGTGTTAACTGGTTCCTATCTCAGTCCCAAGTGAACGATGTCGTTCAGTGGTGGCCACGAGCGGAGTTGTAGCAGAGGGCGCTCGTGGCTGACGTCGTAAGAACGCCGCGCCGTGCATGCATGGCGGCACGCGGCGAAAGTAGGTGGCGCGCACTTTGTACTTGTGCGACACCACAGATTTGATGCACTATATTGAACGATCATGTTGTCGTCGTGTACGGCATGAATACTAGACGAAATTGTAAGAAATAGAATGGAATGGTGGCTCGAAAATCGTAATATAGGACTCAGAGGCAGTACAGATTCCAAAAAGCCAAATGGACTGTGATCATTTTGCATTTTTCAGTTAAGGTTATTATGTAAGCTATTAAAATAGATGTCACCGGGTTTCTTTCTTTAGGGGGCTTGTGAAAATGTTCATGTTGCTATCCTTTGGACAGGGTGATGAAATATTAAACAATAAAGGATGCAAGCTTTAAAATAATGGTAGACTAGTCTTTTCTTGAACGTAACGACATAGTAGGCTACAGAATTTACATTTTGATGACGTTGAATTTGAAAAGCGTCGAGACATGTCCGCCAATCTTATTTTCATATTTACGAGTTAGTATTTCGTATTCAGTGAATTTCACGGGAGACCAAGACAGCGAGTTCCACTGGTTGTTAAAGCGAGGCACCGTGGGTTCAGAGAGAGATAGAGAGCGCCCAGTCCATATGAGACAGAGGAGTATGTCTTCCTAGAAGGCGTCCATTCAGTACAAAGGCCGAGGCCGCTAGCTGGCGGTCACAGATCCCCGTGGTGTCAATACCTTCCAAGGGCCTTCCCAGCGGCAGAGCCGCGCTATCAACTCCCGTTAGACAGCGGTCAGATACCAGCACGGAAGAATGCATTCTAAATGGAGCCGTGTAGTCGCCTTGTGCGGGAATAGTCCTCATTAGGCGGAAAAGAACGGCAGCACGGGTTTTCCATAGCTGGCTTGGTGCCCTGTCCGCGCATTGGAGGAGGATTGGCGCCTAAAGAGCGATTGTCTCGTGTTCTTTGGTGAGCGGAGAGTGTGTTGAGCAGCGCTCCAGACGGAACTTCGTGTTGGGATGCTGACCCGTACGCTTGACTTAGAGGCTTACTTGTTGGGAAGCCGACTAGGGTGGTCGACTTAACTTTGGTGTTCTAGTGTGTCTCCACAGAGCGGTTATTTTTGTCACCTATTCCGCTCTGTGAACTATGAGTTCAGGATTCATTTTTCAGACATTGTCTTAAACTTGTGTCCTTCGACCTAAGCGTCATAGACGTGAATAGGCTCAGCCAAATTAAATCAGCTGCACCGACGCGCTGATAACGTAATCAACAGCTCTGATGATTATGTTGCGCACTCAACAACGTGTGTCTAGTACCCATATTCTGAGTTGGCGAGACATAGCCGAACCTGTCGTTTCGTTGGACTTTGTGTGCAGACCGTGAACACACCGGCTGAGAACAGGGAACACGCTTCTAACTTGACAAGTGTTTTTCTTTCGACTGCGCCGCGTTTTTACAGCATGGCAATTCCTCCATCGTCGCCGTTCCAGCTCCAGCAACGCCAGCGTCAGCAGCATCTTGATGAGTATCGCTTGCAAATGCTCATCTGGGCAAGAGGTAGAATTCTTCGTTTTTAACCCTCAGGCGGCAGCGCCAATTATCTTCAGCAGCAGCGCGGTGCAGATTTGCTACCACTGTGTGTTCCGAGTTTCAAACGTAGTATATAGTTACTAAGTGATCGTAATGACAAAATAGTACAGGTAGAAATATCACATTTGTTAAATGTCCAGCATTTAAATTTAACATTACTCCGAAAGTGGACAATAAACATGTATAATAGACCCAGCAGCACTATCATTTCCTCTTTCGTTACTTTCCTGTATTTCTTGTGTCTTGAGTAATTAGTATCAGCTTCTATCTGCATTATGTGTTACTTATTACTTAGTAAACATAATTACCTCATGATTACATGATCATCTATCATGAATGAGAGAGCTTGAGTCTCTGACCTCACGCGCCTTGCGTTCCCTTTTGAACCAGGGAAGGTTTTTATGATAATCTTTTTCAGTGTTTTGGAGTGCTGCTTCTATGGCGTTTTACTCCACAGAATATCGGACTCATTGCGTCTGAAATCTTGTTCGGGATCGAAACTAGGATTTACATTTGAATTATAGTATCCTGTCCGTCTCCTGATGAGGAATGTAGACGAAAATCACTAAGATATTCATTACTTGTCGAAAGAAGTCTGTTTCCTCATCTGTTAGACCCATACCACGTCTACAAGAGCTGAAGATTCAATTATGTAGTAGAATAACATTCATTTTCGCATTGTGTAAGGCTTAAAAAGGGTTAAAAATGATACTGACGGAAACTGTAGCATGGCTAATCAGGACAAACAAAAGGACAAATTATCGAGAGTTATACTTCTATGTACGAAATAAATTTAAATTTTTGAGCATTCTAATATGTAGGGTAAAATGTATACAATAAATATTTACTAGAAACTGCCAAAAATCATTTTGCAAGGAAAACTAGACGTAACACAAAACAATTCAAATCTACTGACATGACAGGCAGCGCGGTGCAAATCTACTCCAGTGATACTCTCCCCCGCAAAACTTTTTTTGGGTGGACACAGCCGTGCACTAGAAACCCAGAACCTTCGCTGACATCATTGTAAAGGTTTAATTGAGGAATTCGCTGACATCATTGTAAAGGCTTAATTGAGGAGTAACTAAAGCGGAAATACGGCATATCAATTATTGCGAGAACAGTGATCATTTAAAGAAAAGTGGTAGCATATTTGCACCAGCCCTGCCGCTCGACGGTTAATGGTTTTCTTGAATATCAGTTGAGGTGGAAAGCGCTCGTTAATTATAGAACGCTCCCTTGGTCTCCTTCGTGCCGTGAGTGATTTGTTGCTACCCGAAATTACCGTTATCGTAGGAACTGGCCAGTCATTTATGAGTGTAATTTTTGTATTGATTCCTGTCCTTTAATGGTTGACATTTTTTTTTTAAATTCATAAGCATAGTAGCCATCGTTCTTTACGCCAATTAATGGATCTCCTCCTATCACTTGTTCTTGGTGAAATAAATTCGGTACATTTTAATTCAACCCTGCATCTGATTTGTAGTTAGGTTGCCCTATAGGCCTATAGACTTTTATTGGGTGTTTGATAAAGAGAGGCTACAATCACTTATAGCACACTTTTAGCGTAAATGAGAATGGTTGTGCCTCGTCCTTGTGCTTCCCATCTCCAACACATCTGTACCTCTCAGAGCACCCAACCTGACCTGCCTGAAGTTTTACAGATTCTCTACAAACTTTACGTGACATGCGACCTGTACTGTCACATTGCTTGCATGATGATATTATCAGTGCAAATACGTAATTCTTTTGAGTTTCAGTAATACATAAAGTGAGTAACAGTTTGACTATCAACATCGCACCAACAGCCACCGTCAGTAAGTCTGGTTACATCTGTAGTTATTTTGTATTGCTATGACCCCTTAATATTATAAGATACTGAATCTACGGAGAACCTTGAAGGTAATAGCTGAATCGCTGTTATTCACAGCGGGATCTGACTGATTGGCTACTGATTCTAATGAACACCATTTAAAATATGTGCATTTCTATGACCACATCTCGTATATTTACTTTTCAAAAAAGCCATTTCAATTACTGAACTTAGAACTTACTTGAAAAACAAAAATTTTAAAATAACTCCATGACATGCGTTTTGCTCGTGAAGGTTGAAATTGCCTGTGCACAGCAGGCCCCGAGAAACGAGTGCCGCTCGCAACGACTTCGAGAGAATTTCGAGATGTTTGCAAGTCGATTCGGTCTCTCCCACCCATTCGCTTACGTAGGCAATCGAGTGGGGGTAGGACGGCATCGTGAACGAGTTGCGAATCGACCAGCGTGCGGACGGCCGCCTCTTCAGCGGAACACTTTTCTCAAGTGATTCGCAGTCAGGAAGAGGCGGCAGGTTGTCGACGTGTGATATCATTTTGCACGATGTAGTTCAATTACATATTTGCGTCTTGTGATGAAGTCTGACGTCGAAGAAATACAAATCGGTGTGCATAGGTTTTTCTTTTATGATGTGACCAAGGTACGTATTTCGTTTGTGGCGTCTGACGACGTCGAGTTCTGCTTCGATAGTGATTTACTTTAATATTGCTGTGGTCTTTGATGACATTCTGAGATTACCCTTGTGGTCAAATATATAATGTGGCAAGGGTGGAAAGGAGGTATATGTAAGACAGTATCTCCACACCTACACATACAATTATTTGGGGCTGCTACAAATAACAAATTTCACATTAAATGGCCATAAAGTACTGATAATTTTACGTAGAAAGCTAATTTGACAGTTAGTCCGAATAATTTCATCAAGCCACTTTCAAAGAACTGTACTATATATACATAAACACCAATCTACTTATTTATATCTTTATCAATAATGGAAGATAGGTACCAATTCACCGTAAAGAGACTTGCTGAGCTACTGACAGACACTAAAATAATAATCACATCACACACACAACTGCACTTTGTTAGCTGTCATCCATTTCACATAAAAAAAATCCTCAAAAATGTTTCAAATGTTTGTACAGCTTATGGGACTTAACTACGGGGTCATCAGGCCCTAAACTTACAAACTACTTATCAACTAGCTTATCCTAAGGACGGCACAAATATCCGTGCCCAAGGGGGGATTCGAACCCCGACCGTAGTGGCCGTGCAGACCGTGACTGAAGCGCCTCAGTCCCCTCGACCACCGCGGCCGGCAAAAAATCCTCCCATACAGCCTTGCCACCCATGGACGGCGAATCTGCAGTGATGAGAAGTCCCTACCCATTAGTCCGCAAACGGATTCCCATGCCATATCCCTACACACCACAAATTCTCCCCCCCCCCCCCAATACCAGTAACCAGTCACAACGTAGTGTCCTCCTTGTCACCCAATACCATCCTGGTCTGGAACAACTTAATCACATCCTTCGTCAAGGCTTTGATTTTTCTGTCATCATGCTCTGGAATGAAAGAAATCCCACCCAATATCCTTCCAATCCCTCCTAAAGTGGTATTCCGTTGTCCACCCTACCTCCACAACACACTAGTCCCTCCCTATGCCAACCCAAACCCCTTACCACAGGGATCATATTCCTGTGGAAATACCTGAAGGAAAACCTGCCCAATCCACCCACCCAGCACTTAATATTCGAGTCCCGTCACAGGCTTATCCTACCCCACCAGAGGTCGGGCCACCTGTGAAAGCAGCCATATACCAAATCTGCTGCAATCATTACACAGCGTTTTATATCGGTATGACGACAAACCAGCTGTCCGTCAGAATGAATGGGCACCGCCAAACTGTTGCAAAAAAAAAAAAAAAAAAAAAAACAAAAAAAAACAAGATAGACCACCCCGTGGCACAGCATGCAGCTGAGCACAGCACTCTGGATTTCAATGGCTGCTTCACTACCTGAGACATCTGGATCCTCCCATCCACCACCAGCTCTTCTGAACTGCGCAGATGGGATTTATCCCTTCAACACACGGTCCAGCAATCATCATGGCCTCAGCCTAAGATAACTTCCCATCGCTGCACCTTATACCTAACATCTCCCCTGCCCTTCTTCCTTCCTCACCCATTATCCTGTATCCATGTCTTCCATGTCTGTGTATTGCCACTTGCAACATCCCTTAATTTCTTTTATTTTTACTTATTTTTTCAAATTTTTCCTAACTTTATTTTTTTCCCTTCTTTCTTGACTTTTTTCCCTTTTTTCCTAACTTTAGTTTTTCCTATATTTTTTTTCCTTTTTTTCCTGTTTTTATTTCTCCTTATTATTATTTAAAATCCCCCACTCCCGCCCCTCACCCCTCTACACATCCTTTGTATCCTTTCACACCCCTTCCCTTCACTGTATTCATTGCCGCAATTCAAATTCCCGCCTATCACAGCCTTGAAAATCCTTTCCAGCTAGCCTTCTGTCCGGACAGACGTGCCCCCTCCTCGCTCCCAAGTCTCCAACCTGTCGGGGGCCTCCCTGGCGTTTTAAACGTCCACTCGATGTACCCCGCTAGGTGACGAGATTTTTCAATAATTAAGTGGCTTCGGCCGTAATTCTACTGTTTTCCCGGACTCTTTATTTCAGCACCATTGTTTTACATGGATGCCCACACCTAACCCGCTCCTGTCCTAAGCAATGTGATAAGAATAGTAGTCATGTTTATGGAATATTCCGTCGGTACTTGGAGGAACAATGACATATTGCAAACTTAAATATTTTTGTTCCAATATATTTTATTTGTTTCTTATTAGCAGCTTTCGGCTTCTTTGGCCATCGTCAGATAACATCGTACTAAACAGATAGTCCACACGTAACACTGAGGTTACATATGAATATGTAACTTCAATGTTAAATGTGGCCTATCTGTTTAATACGAAGTTATCTGACGATGGCCTTAGAAGCCGAAAGCTGCAAATAAGAAACAAATAAAAATTATTGTGGAACAAAAATACTACGTATTTCAGTTTTTAGTATAATAGTAATCATTTTCATTTCATTCTTTATCTAAATAATGGTTCTGAACACGATCCTGAGATTTTTTGCGAACTTATTAAATTTCAGTTTTAACAGTTTGAGCTATCCGTGGACTTTGTTAGTAAATCGATGATAGTAAATGACATCTCCAACAGTTAGGTTTACCATCAACATTCATATGTTAGAAAAAGACGACAATTAATTTCTCAGTACGTAGCTTGCCTTTTCATTAACAATTCCGCATTTTTTCATTCTTTTAAAAAAACAGAGATATTTAGGCACCTTTCGCGACTCACGTAAATGCTACGACACCAATTTGAAATAGTTATCACGTTCAATCTTTATAGAACCGCCAGTGACAATTTCCAAAATATAATCTTGCTTTTTCAGTGACTTCATTCAAAGTAATATTTCTTTCATTTTTTCTTTATTAAAATCGCGGAACAGTTTCATTTGCAGGAGCTATTCCATTTGAAGGATATTTGCATACAGTCATTTAAATAAAAGTTATCTCTAAAATTTTAACAAATTGCGAAAAATGTTTCAACAAACACACACACACATCATAATTATAACACTCAGCGTTGCCCACGTGTTCATTTATCCTACACTCTGGTAGTCCACACCCCCTTCCCCCATCTCTCTGTATCCACCTCTTTCTCTCCCATCTCTCATTTCTTTTCCACCTTTCCCTCTCTCGGCAAAGTTTGCTGCAAGGTACCGTCTGTCATGTACCACACAAAAATTTATGTACCCAGTGATCTTCCTCTTGGTTTAAAGGTCGTGTGTGCAAAAATTCATAAAGACTGGAGCAAAACTATTTTATAAAATTTTATAAAATTCTGTAAGTTAAGTACCCTTCACCATGCACCGAACGAAACTTTATACAGACAGTGAAATTCCTCTTGTTTTTTTAGGTAGAGTGTGCAAAATTTCATCAATATCGGAACAAAATTATAGATATCTATGCAATAGAAACGCAGGGTAACATTAAAAAACGAACTTTGTTGTACTCAAATATTCCAGTTTTATTTCATACAACTCTTTTTCAAATAATAACGAAAAAAACAAAAAAAATCTATGAAATCGGTCGGGAAATTCTCAAGTTATAGCGCGATCAAGGTTTTTGAGGATCAATTTTTATGTTACAAAGTTGTCTCCCCCATGTACCGTATGAAACTTAATGTAGACGGCGACCTTCCTCTTGTTTTGAAGGACAAGCGTGTGAAATTCCATGATAATTGGAATGAAAATGTAGATTTCGTGAGTCTGTAGGAAAAGTATGCTCCGCCATACACCTAATATAAAATATTTTCTTAGCTGAAGTTTTCTACCTATAAATTAGATTCCTGTCAAATTTCAGCTTCGTAGTAGTTTTCGAGATTACGTGTTTAGTCAGTGAGTGAGTGAGTGTCCTTACGGTTTTATATAGACGGAGATTAAGAAAACAGACTGCGTAATTTTGGATGCAAGAGAATTAAGGAAGAATTGGAGACAAAATTAAATAGTAAGATGCAAATATGCAATGCTAACTTTATTTGATACAAGGTCATTCCTGATACGACATCTTTACGGCATCTATAGCGAAACTGTTGCGAGCGGTAGACTTCTTTACGATTAATCATTTTGTATGTGGAGGGGGGTGGCGGGTGGAAGGTGTCAGTTACAAAACGCTTTATAAACGAAATTGAATTACATGCAAACTTTGTTGCAAGTCCCTAACTACTCCCATTTTCCAATAATTGAAGCATAAATCTGGGTATTCTCATGTGGTGGCCTTTCATTATTTATGACGTCATATCTCCTGAACTATGTATCGTGCTGTTTTGATTTTGGGTCAGGAACCTTTGTGTGCGTACATTGAACAGTTCACCAAGTTTCATTGCAATCTATTTAATGGTTTATGAATACATAGAGGACATACAGACAAACATTCATTTATACAGGGTGTTACAAAAAGGTACGGCCAAACTTTCAGGAAACATTCCTCACACACAAAGAAAGAAAATATTTTATGTGGACATGTGTCCGGAAACGCTTAATTTCCATGTTAGAGCTCATTTTATTACTTCTCTTTAAATCATATTAATCATGGAATGGAAACACACAACAACAGAACGTACCAGCGTGACGTCAAACACTTTGTTACAGGAAATGTTCGAAATGTCCTCCGTTAGCGAGGATACATGCATCCACCATCCGTCGCATGGAATCCCTGATGCGGTGATGCAGCCCTGGAGAATGGCGTATTGTATCACAGCCGTCCACAATATGAGCATGAAGAGTTTCTACATTTGGTACCGGGGTTGTGTATACAAGAGCTTTCAAATGCCCCCATAAATGAAAGTCAAGAGGGTTGAGGTCAGGAGAGCGTGGAGGCCATGGAATTGGTCCACCTGTACCAATCCATCTGTCACCGAATCTGTTGTTCAGAAGCGTACGGACACGTCGACTGAAATGTGCAGGAGCTCCATCGTGCATGAACCACATGTTGTGTCGTACTTTTAAAGGCACATGTTCTAGTAGCACAGGTAGAGTATCCCGTATGAAATCATGATAACGTGCTCCAGTTGGCGTAGGTGGAAGAACATGAGGCCCGATCAAGATATTACTAACAATTCCTGCCCAAACGTTCACAGAAAATCTGTGTTGATGACGTGATTGCACAATTTCGTGCGGATTCTCGTCAGTCCACACATGTTAATTGTAGAAAATTTACAATTTGATCACCTTGGAATGAAGCTTCATCCGTAAATGGAGCATTGAAAGAGAAATACTAAAATGAACTCTAACATGGAAATTAAGCGTTTCTGGACACATGTCCAAATAACATATTTTCTTTCTTTGTTTGTCAGGAATGTTTCCTGAAAGTTTGGCCGTACCTTTTTGTAACACCCTATATATATACATGGTGTTTCCCTAAGTGTTTTTGCCTCTGTAACTTATAAAATAATAGGTGACGGGAAACTTTAATGCAGTAGGTCAACACAAGAAATATTACACTTTCTGCGGACCTATGAACATAGTTTATTGTATCATTTTCCAAAGAGTTACACCACAAAGATATAATTTTTTTAAGTGGAACAATAGATTTTTATCTATCGTGCATTGGATTCGTTGAAACCAGCTGCGTCCAAATCAATTTAAACTACATTCCTATTACTGTTAGTTTGGGAGCTACAACCCTTCCGAGTTCCGGGCGCGGAGGCTACGACAGCGTAGCTGACTGTCTGGTGGTCATGAGACAGCGGGCTGTGCCCCACGGGATAGCCCCTCGGCGAGTCAGCTACGCTGTCGTAGCCTCCGCCCCCTAAACTTTGAAGGGTTGTAGCTCCCAAACTAACAGTGATAGGAATGTAGTTTAAATTGATTTGGACGCAGCTGGTTTCAACGAATCCAATACACGATAGAAGAAACTATTGTTCCATTTAAAAAACTATATCTTTGTGCTGTAACTCTTTGGAAAATTATACAATAAACTATGTTCATAGCTCCGCAGAAAGTGTAACATTTCTTGTGTTAACCTATCGCATTAAAATTTCCCGTCACCCATTATTTTATAAGTTACACTATGTGAAACACCCTATATGGGAGGGTGTTGTTTCCTTCCGCAAAACCGTCTGCTCACGCTAAAGTTTTCAATAGAATCCGCTGCTGCAGCGTGAGAGGGTAGGTCGGCGGTCGGGCAGCGCGCCGGAAGAAGTCAGCAAGCGTCTCGGCTGCTGCAGGTAGAAGTAAGGTGGTTGCCGCTGAGCCCCGGGGAGTAGAAAGACCTCCCAGCAGATTTGAGCGGTGTCGGCTGGCGGCTGGCGTTTCCCTGAAGGATAGAATGCCCGCGGCGCAGCGCAGCGCGGGGTAGCCTGGCCTCCAGGCGCAGGGGCCGTGACGCCTGCGCCGTGCAGAGGTAGGGCACGCTGTGACGCGTTTTATCGCCACAATGCCCGCCGCAGCTCCTGCATAATGCACCGCCGCTCCGGCGGACGAAACGCCCGCTCCAGAAATGACGGCGCGTCACGTACGCTGCCAACTGACGAGTTGCGTTGTGCGGCTGCAGAATAACATGCGGGCCGCAACTGGGTGGAGGGGAATTTTAATGGGACGTCGTGTTTAACCAGTAACCTACATCATTAGACTTATTCATACTGTTTTCTTCTTTTTAGCCAGTTAAGATTAATTTCTGATATTTCGAAAATAAGAAATTAGGAATATCAAGATCACTTACAAAAAGCAGTGAAGAGAAAGATAGCAGTCGAAAAATTCTCCTTTCATAGCACAAAAAAGGCAAATATGTTTCTCTTTAATACAGTTTCTAGCTTTCTTCTTATTATTTTTTATTTTATTTTTATTTTTATTTATTTATTTATTTATTTAGGCAGATCATGCTAAAACATTTTACCCATCTTCATCTCGTAGTGACGTTTACATATATAGCCACTGTCAAGATATAACCCACTCTCCCTCCTTGACACTTTCTCCTGTCTATCTCTAATTCAATTGTCTTCAATCGTTTCTCTCGGTCGATCGCTGCCTCCTATTCTGTCCTTGCCTTTGTTCCATTCTTTTTCTTCAATATTGCCAGTGTCTCTTTCTTAATTTACCTCTTCAATCGCCATTGTCTCCTCCCGATACATGTCCGTTGTAATTATTTCACTGGGCTTTTTACCCCTCAACTATAGTTTCTCAACCTGAGCGTCGCAACGCACAGGGGGTCGCAAAGTCTTGATTGGAGGTGACGTGCAATAAAAGTCAAATTTATATTAATTCTTAACTGATCAGAAAGCAGATTGATTCCAAACAATAATAAATTGTTAGCGATATATAAATGCAAAGCCTGAAACCTATTTTCTGGGTCGCGGCGGAATAGCCGTGCGCACTGAGACGCCGTGCTGCGATGCGCGTGACCGTTCGCCGTGGGGGTTCAAGTCCTCCGTCTGACATTAGTGTATGTGTTGTCCTTAGCTTAATTTAACTTAGTGTAAGTAATTTGTAAGCTAGGGAATATTAACCAAGCAGCTAAGTGCCACAGATTTACAGATATTCGAACATTTTTGAACCTGTTTTCTGGAACTAATCGATAGGTAAATCAACTAGATGAAATATGTCATTTAGAGAATTTCAGGAAAAGTGAGACCTTGCTTATGGAACATAATTCACTTCGAAGTCTTCCTTGAAATAAAAAAAAATTGTTATGGAAAGTACCTTTTTCTCTAATAAATCATGTAAAACTACTATCTTATTCTTTACTAAAAGTATGGTCTGATTCATCCTTCTACGTATGATATTGTATATTCTGTTTTAAGGAAACTTTGTCAACAAAATATAGTAATATTTGTGGCCAAACATTTATTTTGTTAAATTCCTGTGGTATTGGCAGTCCAGACTCCTAAAGGTCTCTACTGGTCTCTACTCATCTCTCTATTTCATTTCAACTGTTTCCTTTCTCGTATGCTCCCACTGACACTGTATCCTCTCTCTCTTCCACTCTCGCTCTCTGCTACTGTCTTTCAGAAAAAATGGCAATATGTTCAGATTGTAAAATTGTTGTTGTTGGAGGCTTAAAAAGTACAGACGCAGGTGGTTCCCTTCTTTTTACTCAAAATCCTTTAAACGGGAACATATTGCCTTTTTGTGCTTTGACATTAATATTTTTAAATTGCTTTCCTTCACTTCTTGCTACAGGCTGTACTGCTTAAATAAAACAAAAGCTGTAGGTTGGTAAACACCTGAAAATTTTATTATATGCTTTGACACACTTATATGCGGTAATGAGGAACAACCAAACGAAATTTGAGTGACTCATCAAGAAAAGATACATATTTTTATTCGTCATAAAACTGACAGTAGACTCATGCTGTATCGCAAAGATGTCATATTACATAGCACAACGAGTGAAATTGGTGACATGTACCGCAATATTTATTGTACTACTGCCAACTCTGCTTATCACCATTTAAATATATGATTAACGCAATAAAATCAGTGTAACTGCATTTATTATCATAACACAAAAAATGAGTCAATTAAATCAATGGGAAAAATTGAAAATTTTTGCCCATTCAAAATGCAGACGATCGCGGCTAGGCACAATTTTTTCCACTGATTTAATTCAATCACACTGCTGCTAAAGTCATAAATTCCTTTGTCTTTTTACTCATAATAGCTGCAGGGTGAAAACTGTCTCTGTTCTTTTGGACATATTTAAAAATATATTTCGCAAAAACGTCACGAAATTCCAACGTTATTTCCGAGGTATTTCGTATATATTGTGAAATGATTCTTGTGTTTGTTGCGGTAATTAAAATTTTGCTTTAAAGCAACATCTTGGTGAGAAGTCACACAAAAGGGTGTTACTGTGACTTTATCTGTATCAAAACATTGGAAATGCCCATCCCGTCAGCCCATAACGTAGTGACTCGAGCAGCAGCTCAGTCCTCACAGTACAAACTAGAGGAGAGAGGAGAAAAGTTGGCCAAACAGAACTTGGCACACTTTTAATCACGCTCCACGGAATTTCCGCTTCTAGGTAATAAAGCATTATCCGCTCATCCGTTAAAATTATGGTTTGAGTTGCTTCGTAATTTATGTAGCGTTAAGGGACTCTATCTCGCATCACGAGATGGCAAGTTCCGCCGAAGTGGCTTAACGGTCCCCCACGTTGTAAGGTAAACTTCCGCCCAAATTGCCTGGCTACAAACTGGTTAGTTAAATTTAATACAAACTTTCGCGCTGTCTACACCCCCGCCTGGTCCTCGCGGAAGCGACGCTGACGTTCGGCCGGCCCAGGAGCACCCGCGACTTGGCGGAGGGTGAAGGTAGGGGAGGGGAGGGGGGAAGAAGGAGGGGGCAAGGTGCCTCGCCGGCTCTCCGATCCTGACTGGCGTTCTTCACGAGCGGCAGTTCACACACGCGCGGGCACACTCAGGCGTGTCCTCGTTCACATATCTCAAGTAGCCTAAACTGGGAATAACAATGGACAGTGGATAATTTCTTATATGGTTCAACTACGGTGAAATCTTTTAAGAAATACATATGATCAACCATCAGCTGTGTATTATGATTATAATTTTACCGGTTTCGGATATAAACCATCTGCAGAAAAGTAAACTAAACAAAGTGACTAAGTCTACTCATTATCTGCTACCTTATCCATGGTGATATGTAGGGGAAGGTCGGGTAGCCCCGGACGGCGGGTAACCGCGAACGTTTCAATTTCTAAGAAACCAAGCACGTTGCACCGGCAAGACTGCATTTGAAATGCGCGCCCTGTGGAGTAAAAACACATCAAGTCATTTGTGGCATAGGCACCGAGCGAGCTACTCGCGACGGTGAATTTTGTTCGCGCAAAAAATTTTTGTCGTTCCTGTTTAACTTCGTTGGCGGTTTTCACCCATAAGAAAAGTTTTTGAAATTAGCATTTGATCTAGCAGAAGCTCTGAAAATGCCTCATAGATTTAATAAGGAGAAGGGTCATCTCCATATTAAAAAAAAGGTTTAGAAGAGAGACAGAAAAGGAAATGCAATAAAAAGGACGAGCCGAAAAAAACAAAAAACGCAAATGCACTAAAGAAACGTTCATGGCAAAGACAAATATTCAGTCTCTCCGAAGAGGATCAAGGAAAAGATACAGAATGCATCACATATGGAGAAATCTTCGAAGAAGACTGTATTCAGTGCTATAACTGCAAGGACTGGTACCATGAAAACCGATTTTATGTAGATGCTTGAGATATTTATTACAACTGTATGTTTTCAAGGCCAAGAAACAAGTGGATTACCACTGAATGCTGTGTCTGGGGCTACTCTCCAAATATTTAGTGCCAATAAACTGATTCAAAAGCGTATTTAAGATAGTTCATAAAAAATTATTATCTATGCTTAGTTCTAAGTGATATGACTAAAGATGTTACTGGTTTCATTTTACGATGAAAGTTAACACAGAAAAATTGTTTAGTGTTGTTTTATTAGCAATTCATTTTTGTGTCCGTGGCTACCCGACCTTCCTCTACATCAATCAGCAAAAAAAAAATTGCAACGTGTTACTTGATATCAAGTATTTATGACAAATAAAAACAGCATGGCACTGTTTTCATTTGTCATCAACACGTGCTTTCAAGTGACATGTTACTAATATTTTATTGGTTATACCAACTTATCAGTCTGTTAAGTTTACTTTTCTGAAAATGGTTTAGAACCGCAACTAGCTAATTTACAGTGAACAGTTGATGGTTGATGATACACATTTCTTAAAATTTCTTACAGCTGTTACCCATCAACTTCATAAAAATTTGAAGTCTTTTAGAGTTACTAACTGCATAAACACAGTTCTATGTGAACGGAAGACTAGTATTCTGTACAGGAGGGTAGTTGGCCAAGACAGCGAAAGGGCCTGGAAGAGCATTTGAACGGAATGGACAGTGTCTTCAAAGGAGCGTATAAAGTGAACATTAACAAGGGTAATGGAATTTAGTCTAAGAAACTCAGGCGATGCTGAAGGAATTAGATAACGAAACAATAAAGGTGGTAGATAAGATCGTTCTTTGGGCAGTAAAATAACGTACGAAGATATAAAATGAAGAATGGCAATGGGAGGAAAAGCGTTTCTGAAAAAGAAATATTTCGCACTTTAGATTTGCCTGTAGTTTTATGATTTTTTACAAATATTTCGAACAAAAATAATACAAAATTGTGGACGATACAATTACAAGTCCACTAGTGTGATAATAACTATGCAACCAACACGTAATGTTCTTCAAGGCCATTTTTAAACAAACTGCCAAAATTATTTGTTATTTGAGTTTAGCTTTATCAAACATACTCTTTTTTGAACTTTTACCACTTTAAACTATTATTTTATTATTTCTCCCACATCTTCCGATAAAATATTAGTCTGGAAGGAATGTAGCGTACATTTGGCATTCGGACGAGTGACTACAGCCTGGAAGGAACACAGCGTACTTTTGGCTTGTGGAAATCAGTCACGTGCCATCCCTCGCCCAAAATTCTGTTTTGTAGCCATCTTGCTTTCTGCGTTTGGTGACTGACTTCTTATAACACAAGCGTTGTCATTTCCCAACAATGGCGCACTGAAAATTATCAAAACCACATCGTTTTTAGGACAATGAATTATAGTCTGACGTCGAAAAACACCTGATTAGCACTTAACACCTGCCATCGATGGGTACGAGAATTACGGATTACTCTCGCACCTTTTAGACGTAGCGTAATTGGCGGCGAATTAGTTTCTGATGCACAAACATATTGCACGGTGGTTCGAAATTAGCCGGTCGCAAATATCTCCGAAAAAACCATAACAGAGCAAATCTGTAGAGAACTTTCTCCTCTACAAATTCGCTTAGTCAGTTTTCGTTTCAGATGAACGGTTAAGCCGTTATTTTCATTTAATTTTCGAGGTGTCAAAAGGCGATCGCAAAGGCCCCCTTTCAGCGTTACTTCCGTAACCTAAAGTGGACCACAAATTGTAGATAATTTTGTCTTCTACAAATTCGTTTATTCAATTTTTGTCTCATATTAACTGTATATTTACAATTAAATTTCCTGCAGTGTTACTAACCTAATTTTGTCCAAAATATTTGAAAAAGGGAGGTTCTCGTCGCTGGCGGTCAAACATTATGTCTGTAAAATTTGGTGCCGATCGGTTGAACAGTTCGACCTAAAGAATGGGAACATGTTACAGATAGAGAGACATCGTCAAATCGCCGTTATTTTTGCGAATATCTCTGAAACTATGAGAGATACGGAGAAACCATTACATAAGCAAAGTTGCAGAGAATTTTCTCCTCTAGAAATTCACTCAGTCAGTATTCGGGTCAGATGAACAGTTAAGCCGTTATTTTCATTTAAATTTCGATCTGACAAAAGCTGATTGCAAAGGCCCACTTTTAGTGATACTACTGTAACATCCAATGGGCCAAAATTTGTTAACGTCAAATATCAATTTAAATATTAAGAAGACTTTTCTGAAGGCATTTGTGTGGGGTGTTTCCTTGTACGGTAATGAAACGTGGAAGATAAATAGTTCAGACAGAAAGAGGGATATAAGCTTTTGAAATCAGTTGCTATAGAAGAATGTCGAGTACCAGGTGGGTAGATCGTGTAATTAATTAGGAGTTACCTACTGAACAGAATTCGGGAGAAAAGGAATTTCTCGGATACCTTGATTACAAGAAGGGCTCTATTGGTAGGATACATCCTTGCACATAAAGAAATCGTGAATTTTGCAGTGGAGGGAGGCGTGTTGGTAAAAATCGCAGTGGGAGATCAAGAGACGTCTATAGTGAGCAGATTCAATGAGGCGTGGGTTTCCATTATTAAGAGGAGATGAAAAGAGTTGTTCAAATTAGAGTAAAAAGCAGAGCTGTCTCAAACCGGCCTCCGGACTGAAGACCACAACAAAAACGACAGTTGTTTAAGTCTGAGGAAAAACGTTTCTTTTAAAGAAATTCCCTATGTTCGGACATAGTATTTCTCGTTAAGCGAAGCCCAGTGTTTTCATTCCATGAAATAAATAGGTAACGTTAGACTCATCAAAATACTCGTGAGTGCTACTAACCGTTACTTGTTTGACTAAAATTTCCTACCGGGAAAACGAATTTCCTAGTTAGGGTACAGCAGGACCAGAGGTTCGAATCCCTGCTCAAACATGGATGAGTGTGTTGTCCTCAGCCTAGTTTATGTAGTTTGTAAGTCTAGGAACCGATGCCCTAAGTAGTTCGCTCCCTTACGTTTATAAACATCTGAACATTTTAAATGGGTTGATGACTAAGCAATTCAGAGCACAATTTCTGCACTTTTATTTCTTTTATCACTGATGTGATGGGTGGTGCATTATTTTTCTGAGAGAGCACATAATTGTTGGGAAACCTAGGGATTTTTTTTTTTTTTTCGGTCAATGTAAGTTTCAGACGATCAATCAGCGAAACTTAACGGGGACCATATATGGTAATATACGAGAATTATTCATGCTGAATCCTAAAATGCATTGGTCATGACCTTGCCAGCTGACAAAATGGTCTTTGACTTAGACCTATTAGCGACCAATCAGCGAGCAGTCATGGCAAAATAAAATGATTAATTACAAAATAAAAAAATAAAAATAAAAAAGATACAGTAATAGAGCCAGCTGAAGGTCACTGTAAACATAACCAGAGCGAATGATTCTTAATATTAGCCATCATAATATGACGCGATACAATATTAGGAAAATGTGAACCTACGCAATTATAGTACGTATTATCTTTTAATTTACCTGTTTGTGATGACCTTATGGATATAACGGAGGTTCACAATACCAATATCTTATTAATCACAAAATGTTCAAATTTTTTTTAATTCTATGGACTCCAGACAACACACGGGCATTCCCGTGCTCCTCTTATTAATCGTTAGAAATGAGGTTTTTAATATTGGGCCACCATTCCGGACTGCAAGACAACGTATTCACTGTATAGTAAGTGTCACTGTAATAGACAACTGAATAATATTCAGGCTGATAACCCGATGTAATATGTTGTGTAAGTCACGGAATGAATCATGAAAATCAGAAATTTCCTACTTAGTAGATATTATGAACCAACTTCCATACAGTGACAAATGATTGACATATGATTGGCATTTTTGCCTTTGGGTGCGAAATATCTTATTTTTGATAAGATGCAAAGAGGCATAGGTTGCCCAAATATTTTTTTAAGCTGATTTGAATTTAACAAAGATAAAAACCTCATTTTGTCCTAATTAATACCAGCTCGCCAATGTGTTACTGAATGAAACAGTATAAGGGTACATCAGAAAAAATGTTTATATGTTACTAGCTGAAAACCCGGCGTCGCTCGGATACTCATTTATTCCAGTCTGAAGTTACTCCATTCGTCTTCTTTTTTCTCTCTCTGTCCACCTTCTATTTCCTTATCTCTCTGTTCATCTCTTCCTCTCATCTTACATTCTCTCTTTATCATTCTTTTCTCAAAGTCGCACGGTATCCTCCGTCATGCTAAATTCACAGACTTGCAGATTATACAACTTCTCCTTCATTTATCCGCAGACTTTCATGGTGACTACCTAACAATTGTAACGTTCCCTCCACCATGCACCTACGGAGGGTTAGGAAAGATAGCCCATGTATTAATCAGGGTGTAAACTACCACTGTTCCAAATTTCACTAATATCCTTCCAGCCATGTCACCATGAAAGCGTAAGAAACGAATTAACTAATTGTGAAGTACTCTCTGCCATGCACCATATGAATTTTAGTATGCCTAAACCTTCGCGCGAGTGCAAGCAATTAGT
The DNA here is from genome assembly GCA_026315105.1 of Locusta migratoria. Taxonomy (NCBI): domain Eukaryota; kingdom Metazoa; phylum Arthropoda; class Insecta; order Orthoptera; family Acrididae; genus Locusta; species Locusta migratoria. The sequence goes on from CM048748.1 coordinate 326,418,807, forward strand.
TAAAAGCCAGCCGCGGTGGCCGAGGTGACTGAGGCGCTTCAGTCACTGTCAGCACGGCCACTACGGTCGGGGGTTCGAATCCCCCCTCGGGCATGGATATTTGTGCCGTCTGTAGTCTTAGCTAGTTCATAAGTAGTTTGTAAGCTTGGGGCCTGATGACCCCGTAGTTAAGTCCCATAAGTTGTACAAACATTTGAACATTTGAATTAGTTGAAAAAGTTAGCCCAATTGGATGTACGGTATAGTCGTGTATAAATTACAAACATAAAAACAAACAACAAACATTAATTTTTATATATTTTATCGTCAAATTCGCATTAAAACCATACAATAGTAACAACAAATTCCTTCTGCTGGTGGTTTTCACCCCAGTGATTCGGTACGCTTGGTATGCGTCATAGCTATCGGCCAAACAGCCATCATTTAAAAAATCTTAAAAAATTTCATGAGGATTGTAATACAACTGTAAAATCTGAAGAAGTCCATATGTCAAGTATCCTCCATCATGCACCATCAAAAGTTTTATGTGACAGTGACGTTCCTCTTGTTTTCAAGGTCAAGTGTCAAAATGTCATGAAGATTTTACGATGAATAAAGTGAATAAAGAAGAACAGCCAATCAAAAGTCTCACTAAATCCGTTTCGTAAAATAATCACGCTTGTAATTCTCTTTTTCATGATCATACAGGCGTTGTAATCTATGAGAAGTTAATCATTTATTTCGTTTTTGAAATACTTAGCTGTTTTTTAAGAACATGTTACAATTTTAAACGATGTCATTAGACTTGAATCCAAGAGGAGCTTTAATTGCATCGTCATATTTACATTCTTGCTTGTCGAAAATATTTCGTCGTTTTCTTCAAATGTGTCACGATTGTAGAGTATGTTGTTAAAAGAGTACCTAAGAACAAAGCGAAAGCACAGAGCACAGAATTATTTACAAACTGCTAATTGGCTATCTTTACTTCCGGTAATTCTTTAAAGATAATTATAATTTTAGTCGTTGTTAATACATATCCGCGCGGTTTGAAGCGCCACGTTGCAGATCTCGCGGCCTCCCGCGTCGGTGGTTCGAATCCTCTCTCGTGCATTGATGTTTGTGCTATCTTTAGTAGGAGTTAATTTATAAGTAGTTTGTAAGTTTAGGGACTGATGACACCGCAGTTAAGTCCCCTAAGCTCTACAAACATTTGAACATTTTGTTAATACGTAACTTGCTATCTATCTAGAATGAGGTAAAGTAATTATGGAAAAACAATCTTGAAGCTTGGTCATTTTCAACGTGTGCTACCATGTAATATATAGTAAACACTAACGTTGTTTTAAAATTGTTAGTAATGGCATAACTTATGAGTCCGAGCTTGTCGCTGGTCCCTTAAGTGTTGCGTTTTGAATGGAGTGCATGTTTTTATTTATTTATTGTAAATTGCGTATTCATTTGTTTCGAATTTCAATATTGTTTTGGTTGTAGTCCTCTCATTTCCATGTTTTATTGCTGCAGTACTGTACAGCAGTAGAGATCTTCACAGTTGAATTACAAATAAATAAATAAAATTATCTGATAACTCTAAAACTGAAAAATCTCCGGAATTTCTATGATATTCCAGGAATGAAAAAAAAATCTCGAGTTTTTCCCGTATCTCCCTGTTGTATCGGGTGATTTACATCCTGAGATGATCATATCATCTTAATACGTAACAAGAATAAGGGTCCAAATTATTTATGGACTTCTCTAAACATATACATAAGTAAACTATACCATATAAAGAACCGCATTATTTAATAAAAATGCAGAGATAGGAAAGACATTTTAACATACCTTTTATTCCCCTTCTCAAAATGGCAATTACCATTAATGATTTGCGGCTATTATTTATAATAATTTTGAATAAAAGTAATATAAACTGTTCTTACTCCATCATATTTGCTCTGCATACTACATTTCTCCTTTCCTCAGTTTCTTTGATCTTGAACTGAAAACATTAATAACTTTAAAAAAGGGATTGTGTCTGAAATAATATAGGCAACACCAGACTTTTTATCCACCGAACAGTATATAAGTCATATACATGAATGTGAACACACTTTCAACTTCTGATACTGACTACGATTGCTAACAAAGCAATTCCAGATCGAAAAACAGTAGTCTATTGTTTGTCGATTGGAACTGACTCGGCAGTGTAAATATATTTGCTCAAATCAGCAGCAAATCGAAATGAGAAAAACAATCACATTACGGCAGATCAGTTTAGGATTGATAAGGTGTTTTGTACTTCTCTAAAATAGTGATGCAAACTCCAGAACGAAACACGTTATCGAAAATTATTTTGGTCTTCAGCGGGAACAAATATATATTTCACTATGTTCTTTTTTTTTTTTTTTTTTTTTTTTTTTTTTTAACTGAAAACTACAAACATATTTAAGTAATATGGCAATGAATTTAGGACTAATATTATTTCTTGTTTTATCTTGCCAATGTTATTGTTGTAAGTCATTTGTAAACGTTTACAATTATGCTTAGTGCCGGAAACATAAATGTCCTTTTCAGGTTGCCAGTAACAGAAAAGATTTAGAAAATTTATAACAATATTGAGGTCAAGTCAGAAACATATTTAAATTATGTAAGTGTAACTATAAGCGCTGCAGCACCTTTTCCGTTTCGGGACTATAATTTAAACTATTTTCGTGGATCCCACCATATCCGTGCTACTCTGTTCTAGAAATACACACGAAACAAGGTACATGTTTTCACTGGAGCACATTCGCAAGTAAAAACTTCCAGTTTCACAAAGCACAATGTTTATATTGCTGCTGTGTGCTTGGTTCCTGATGTTGACCTGTTTCCAAGCTCGTGCTGCCGTTTCATTTGAACTTCATTTACTTTCTGTCTCTCTTTTTCTGTATTTGCGTGTGTCTGCATCAGTGTGGCATGTGTGTGCATTTGCACGCGCACGTATGTGAAAGTGTGTATGTGTTTGCGCGTGTGTATGTGTGTGCCTATTCCTTATTATTGGTATACTCCTTTCTATTTATTTAGTTTTGTATTTTGTGCAGGTTGTAATGTAGTCTGGGAAGATAAGGCACTGCTGAAGGAATTAGGTTAGGAAACGAGATGAAAAATTGAAAATGAGTTTTGTTATTTATGTAGTGCAACAACTTCTCATAGACGAAGTGAAGCCAGTATAAAATGCAAAATGGTTATGATATAGGCAGGAAAACATTTCAGAAGATAAGTTTTTTTAATGAATTAATAATTTGGTTGCTAGGAACTCATTTCAGAAAGCATTTTTACTGAATTTCGCCTTTAGGGCAGTGAAACGTAGACGATGAGGAGAGAAGAAGAGAAGATTTTAAAACTTGCTTCTACAGCGAAATTCTGAAAATAAGTTTGGTAGAGGCCGTAACTAATGAGGAAGTACTGAAACGAATTGGGTAGAAAAGAAATTTCTAACATATCTCGCCAAAACGAATGGATCGTTTGGTAGCGCGTCTGCGGACATATCAAGCTTTGTGTGTGAGTGGGAGAGGGAGAGCGAGGAGGGAAGTCACAGATGAGGACGAAGTAAGAAAGTTCAAAGCGATGAGATGGCTGTTATTACTCGAAAATGGAAATCAAGAGGTTTGCACATTATGGAGTAGCGTGAACGGGTGCGTTAAACCGGTATTTGGTCTGGAAACCACAACTGTAAAAGCTCGATTCAATCACAGAAAAAACACACACAAGTAGTCGAGCAGGTTTGTCTTTCAATCATCTGTGAGTACGAAGGTGACTCTGCAGGTATGCAGTTTGCCGCAGTGACGACAGCTCGATCTAGGGGGAACAGCTTCTACCCTCCATTAGGTCTCAGCTGCCTTCAATTAGCCACTGTTTCCTTCAAAACGTACTACTCCTGTATGGACTGGTGATCTACAGGATAAAAGTTTCAAGGCTGAGGTCTCACAGTTGTTAACAACAATGTGTCACTTCTTTAAGTATGCCTTAAATACATCCTTAAATCGCTTACTCTGACTTCCAACTCCTCCTTTCCCTATTTCTAATTCAAAATAAAACATTTTTCTGGGAATGGAATTATTCGATAAGTGGACATTCGATGCCCATCGTAGATGCCAACACTTACACGTTGGTTGTTTCTGGGTCTTCAAGGATGCTGTCATTTGTAATGTGTTGCATACGTAGTGTGCCGCTGCAAAGTACAGTGCCCTTACTTAGTATTTCCTCTTTTCCTACTACCGTATTCCGTGTGTGAAAGTTCTCTTCTATGGTAAATTTTTGACATAGACCTTTGGAAAAAGTTTTGAATTTGCATACCTGCGACTCTTTCAGTTTTATCGACGGGGGACACATTATTTTTAATCTTAGTGGCAGGTAAGTTTTAACTACCCTTGTTTGAGAGGTTGAAGTAATGTTTTATTAATGATACCTATATGGCGTGAGAAACTTCATCGTATATCTGAAACATTCGCCATCCATATGTTGTCTAATGTGAACATATAACACAACGGAAACTCATATCCTGGGAACATTAGGCAATGTATATTTTATCTTGATTAGTTGGTTATTAACGGGACAGTAAAGTACAGTGTGTCCATAAAATCATGATGCAATCTGGTCACAGAAAGTCAGTCAAACAACATAGAAATGCAAACATTCACCATAAGAAAGACAAATCCTAAAGATAGGTGAATTTCATTGGTGTGTGCCATGAAGCAAGGGCACAACAGTTAAATGTTTTACGACGTAGCTGGTCACGCCATTTCATGCAAGAAGTGGATGGTAAAAAGAAAAGTTCAGTGTGCTTTCTGGTTTGGTACATTTGAATTCGTGACTGTATTCATTTCGAGTATCGTCGAGTGCACAACTCATAGGTAGTAGTTTTACCAAAAACTTTGTGGTACGTCTTCGGTTAGTAACGAAACTTTAAAAGCTATATCGGACAGTCATCTAAGGAATCCGTAAGAAGTCCGCAAAAATCGATGTGTACATACGTCTGGGGATTACAGAACAGAAGACAATAGTTCATAAATTTTTAAAGAGACTTCTCCGTTTGACGGGTTACAGACAGACGTTGTTACATCCTATTCATTAATCTGATGGGTCCAAACGATTCGAACCTAAAGAGGACGCTCTTAACAGTTTTAGCGATGAGACAACATTCACTCTTCATGGCTATAACTTCAGAATATACCCTGCTTATACATTTCGGGCCCGCACTACCAACGAAGCTTCTGTAAAAGCGAACTTCTGGTGTACCCTCATGCATGACAAAATTATATACCGGTATTTCTTTGTGCAACAAACTGTGACGTCAAACAGTCGAAGAAGCAGTGCCACAAATTCAAGATGAAACTGAAAGGGTCATCTTCCAACAGGAAAGCTTTCCTCCATACAATGCAAGAATCGTTGGGGTTTTCTGGGTACAACACATTCCCAGCAATGATTAGAAGGGGTAGATTTAAGGCATGTCCACTGCGATACCCGAAGCAACATGTGTACAGTGTTAATACTGTCAGCGTTGACCATTTAAAGCAGAGAATGGGAAACGTTATTTCACCTAATGACCTACAACGTGTATAGAGTGAACTAGAATATCATTTACATGTGTGTAGAGCAACAAATGGAAGTCGCATAAACTGAACAGGTATATACACTTGAAGAGTTTTTCTTTCATTTGGTGAAGGTGTCCCATTTCTATCTTATTTCATTGCATTTCTGAGACGGTTAAAACTGCACGATGACGGTAGTCTCGCAACAGCTAATTAATTCACTTCATTTTATCATCATTAACAGCATGCTCACAACCATGAAATATACGTAACATACACTTGGAGATTTTTGGAACATTTCATATTTCCACTTTGCTTCGTTCTCTTTCAGTGACCGGTTAATTCTCCACTTCAGAATTTCAGGTAGGGAACGTGGAATCGGAGAAACCGGCTTATGGAGGTATGGAAGTTAACTTGTCCGCCGCTTTGTCTCGCATTACTGTTTCCCAGCTTATTTAGAACTAATATGCGAAGAACTTTATCATTACTGTGCTTTTTTCATGTACGTTCTTTATTTCCTGCGAGGAAACAAGGAGGACAAATGTGATTACTAGGAAGTGTATTCCTGGCCCTCTGAATGGCCATCTGTACTTGGGGATCTTGGGAACAGTTCATGAGAGGATGTTGATGCACAGTGACGGTACACCTCTTCATTTCAGTGTGGATGTTCGCAACCATGCCAGTGCTGTACTTCCTGGTGACTGTATTGTATAAAGAGGTCCTAGTCCATGATCTGCGAGGCTACCTCACCTGAATCGATTACTTCCTAAAGAGGTATCTAAAGGCACTTCATTGAGACACGTACGATATGAGAAAGCGTGTTATCCTGTTGAAAATTTTTACCAAGATATTGTTGGATGAGCGATAGCAAGTGTGAAAGCCAGCGGTACGACACGTGCGTGACGTACTGTTATGAAGAGTGCGTTGCCTGAGTCACTTTCTATCACGACCTAAAGTCATACTCTTAAGCCCTTTCTACACCGGAAGTGAGAGCTTACGAGATTACCCATGATGCACCGGTCACGCCGTCCGCTTTCAGTGTAAATGTGTCCACTTGCACAAGATAGCTAGTAAACGGAATAGGATGAATCCTATTCTCACGCGTATGGAAGTGTTTCGCGAATGCAGCTGACAAACGAAGCCAAGTCGGGAATTCGTTTCAGAATGTGTACTTGTCTCCTGCTCACAGGACCGTAGTTTTTCGACTCAGTCATAACTATTTTAGGAGGTGATACTACAGAGGAATTACATTAAAAATTTATTATAACATGTGTACAATTTTTATTGAATACAGAGATATAGCTGTTAATTTGAAATACAAACAAACGTAGAGCAAATGTGAATCAAGAAATTGTCACTGATTTATCCGTCGGTTATTGGTAGTAAGCATCACACTTAAAAATTAGAATTTTTTGTATGTTCTACGCGTTAATTTCCACTTAGTTACCTGTTTTCAGCTTACTAGGACATATTCAGACTTGAAATTACGTCGAACACAGGTTATTTGAATAAAAGTCAATATGGTGATCTACCAAGAACCGACGAAAGAATCAGTAAAAATATCCAAATCACTTTGTTGTACATCCCAAGAGCTGTATCTCTGTACCCAATAGAAATTGGACACACGTTCTATGAAATGTTAACTGCAAATCGTCTTTATTACTATCTTCTAAAATATTTGCTGCTTTTCCTAAAACATGCTGTAGCTAACAGATGGAATATTTGTTTTTGGTGAGCCTTATTTGAAGTTTTATCAAAGTGAAAGGTCTATGCATAGATACCTGAGCTTGTTCATCATATACATAGGCGCCTCAAACTGCAGGGGCTGGAAGTATGTAATTGCATTTTATAATGAGGACGTTAACACATCTGAACGACGTGGTTACGCATGAACTGCACCAAAACAATTAAATACAGTTTCACAGTGGCACTCTAAAACACAAATGAATGCTTTAATCATCACAATATATCTTACAGTTTCGGAAAGTGATGTTAACGCGCGATTCATTTGCTGTAACTTTAAAACAAACCAAGTAGACGCGTGAAGCAGAAGACTCAACAAATGCGTACCGTTTGAACGCTTCTTTGTAGTTCGCGGTCTACCGCAAGGGGCGCTGCAGCTGACAACGATTCCTTGTGCGTGTTGCACGTCTCGTATAAAAAGGGCTTTAGGAAACAAAGGCCATTGGATACCTACAAATAACGTAGTGCAGCAACTCGACATGACGTGGTTGGACGTTCCTTGATGATATAATGCATCTGGTGCCTCTGTTATCATCCATAATTGTGAAAGCGTTGGCGGAGCAGGCGATTTTGTGTACGAACTAATCTCCCGGATGTACCGAGCGAGATGACGCTGTGGTAACGGAATGGACTCGCATTCGGAAGATCGGAGGTTCTAGAGCACCTCCGTCCATCCATATTTAGGTATTCCTGTACCTAAAATCGCAAATTCTGGGATGGTTTCTTCGAAAGGAACACTCCGAGAATGAGCTCCGTCTCTAATGACCACTCTGACGACGAGATGTTAAACCCTAATTTTCCTTCCTTCTCGGAGTTATGTGCCATAAATGTCGATGGGACTTGTAAGTTTTGGAATTACTATTGCCGTAACTGGTAGAACACAGGCATGTCAATGCCATTAAAACTGCATGATGGAAATAATAGAAGTAAGCTACTAGGCAGGATACTTCGCTGTTGTTGTAGACGATGCATTTCCTTGTCCAAGGTATTCGTTTGGACTTCACGTGGCGTCAGAACATGATGTCTCACAGATAAGCAGCAATGAGGCAGAGGCAGTTTCGGGGAACGCAAGGGCATGAAAGAGAATGCACTTCAATAAGAGAGACAAGAGCTTTGTAAACAACTTTGATTTGGGGGCACTTGATAATTAGACTACAAACCTAATGTGTCATCTATAAATGTGAATGTCTGTTGGGTGTACGTTTATCACGTCTGAACCACAAGACATAAAGAGCTAAAAATCTGTACAATAATTAATGTCTCCCCGGGGAAGATCAAAATGTTTGTAAAGCTTATGGGACTTAACTACGGGGTCATTAGTCCCTAAACTTACAAACTAATTAAGAACTACTTACGAACTAGGACGGCACAAATATCCATGCCCGAGGGGGGATTCGAACCCCCGACCGTAGTGGCCGTGCAGACCGTGACTGAAGCGCCTCAGTCCCCTCGGCCACCGCGGCCGGCCCCCGGAGAAGGCTTTAGGCACGGTTTTATGGCGATCGGCTGGCTATTTATCTATATAATATAATGTGAATGTTCGGTGCACGCTTATCACCTCCGAACAGTTACTAATTTATACCTGAGGAAGGCTTTAGCCACGGTTTTATAGCGATCTGATAGATATTTAGTAATTTGAAGAATATAACGCTCAATGCGGAACAATAATTACTCTTTGAAAATTATATTTACTCTTTGAAAATTGTTTTATTGGTTGCATTGTTACTTGAGGGTAGTTAATGATAAAAGGGTGGAGTATATTGGGATGGAAAGTTATCGGTGTATATAAAATTCAACGTGTCCCTCTCTCTCTGTGTGTGTGTGTGTATGTGTGTGTGTGTGTGTGTTAATGTTTCGCTCTGCAGAGAAAACTACAGAACGCAAACGAATGGTCTGAGTGTAATTGTTGTCCGAAGTCTGCCGTTGTACACCATAGCAGTTCCATGCCGATAGCTATAAAGGGGTGGAAAGTCGTCAAAGTATTTTAAAAAAATCGAACTGAAGGCCAGCGATGACGTTTGCGACTCTATAGCAAGGAGGTTACACACAGCGAAATATGATACCACAGACCTTATCTTTGGTCTATGCGTGCCACAATGTCTTCAGCTCTTTCTCTGTAAGGATAAGTATAGAAATAAGGAAATACAAGAATACATAAATAAAGCAGTAAAAAATAAATTTCTTTTAATACATCTCTTTAAAAAAATCGATTTGACGTTTCGCGCATTACATCAAGTGATCGATCTGTGATATTATTGCAATCATTATTGTTGAATTTCGTGATTGGATTCTTCGAAACGAGAGCAGTTTTACGTTTGATTTCTTATTTCTTATCTATTCTATGATAAATGTAACATGTTTTTTAGAAAAAGGAGATGGACAGAGTGGATAGGAAAAGTACTAACTCAAGACTCGAATAAATAAATAAGAACTCGGGCAACGCCGGGTTTTCAGCTAGTGTGTTATAATAATAAAAGTTCATTGGACAAAAAGTACAGTAAATATAGCATCATTAATAACCATTTTCAGTGAACGATTGTGGAAGGATTTTGAGAGAAGAATTCACCAACTGTGAGGTTGCGAGGATGTGCAACACGCATAGGGTCTAGATGTACTGTCGCACGTGACGACCCGACCTCAGACATAGGCATGTAAAAACGAATCAGCGCTGTGAAATACACTAGACGTCAACCAGCCTAGGCAACAAAAGAAAACTAAAATTCATCGACGAAGTTTGTAACTTATTAATATACAAATGTAGTTATTATCAACTAGTTGCAGAATATAGTTCGATCTTGAAATCAACGTTTATTTGCTTCTCAACCTTTGGTTAAATTTGTTGCTAATCGTAACTGTTCCGTAAAGTATTCAACGTCGTTAATTCTTATTAAAATGATAATTTATTTAAACTGAAAGGTTTTTCACTGATTTTTAAGCCATCATTGAGTCGGTACTCATGATTTACCGAATATCTGCGACACCTTCAGATCGAAGACCAAATGGTTTCTTAAGAGATATACACCATTCACCCTGGTCCCCTGTTGCTTTTGTATAACCGCTTCCTTGCGAAGGGGCCAATATTGACCTTTATATCAACACAAACCCTCGTAGAACGTCTATGATAACATTACTTTGATTAAAGAAGGAGCACTTTACCATAAGGCGGAGGCAGCAATGGTTGCTACGCGTCCAAAGCAGCTGCGGCAGCGCGTCAGGCAGATTTCGCTCATGACGGTGAGTGATTCGTTCCTTCAGTAACGTAGCACTGAAAAGATTGGATTGACAAAATTTACACGGTCATTGCATTTTAAAGTTGTGTCAAATACGAATCATACACCTGACAAATATTAGTTAAGTACTAGACTGCTTATTAAAAGAGCGCATTCACAATATTGACTAACACAGGAATAACCCACCCTCATGAAACACAGGCATTGCCGTGGTGAAGTGGGTTGCGTGCCATAACGACACATATAGCCATACCGTAGGTGCAACACAGCGGAGGGGTGTATGTGGAGAGGCCAGACAAACGTGTGGTTCCTGAAGAGGAGCAGCAGCAGCCTTTTAGTAGCTACAGGTGCAGCAGCCTGGACGATTGAGCTGGCCTTGTAACATCAGCTAATGTGGATTTGCCACACAGCTACTGCGAACGGCGGAAAGCAAGGGGAAACTAGAGCCGTTACTTTTCCCGAGGACATGCAGCTCTACTGTATGAAAATATGATGACGGCATCCTCTCGGGTAAAATATTCCGGAGGTAAAATAGTCCCCCATTCGGATCTCCGGGACGGAACTACTCAGGAGGATGTTGTCATCAGGAAAGACAACACTGGCATTCTACGGATCGGGGCGTGGAATGTTAGATCCCTTAATCGGTTAGGAAAATTAGAAAATTTAAAAAGGGAAATAGGTTGAAGGTAGATATAGTGAGTATTAGTGAAGTTCGATGGCAAGATGAACGGGATTTCCAGTCAGGTGATTACAGGATTATAAACACAAAATCAGTTGGGGTATCACAGGAGTAGTACTGATAATAAACAAAGAAATAGGAATTCGGGTAAACTACTATCATTAGCACAGTGATCGCGTTATCATTGTCAAGATAGATAAAGAAGTCAACACCGACAACAGTAGTACAGGTTTATATGCCAATTAGCTCCGCCGATGATTAGGAGATTGACGAAATGTATGAGGAATTAAACGAAATTATAGAAACAAGGGAGGGGAAAACTTGTGAGGGAGACTGTAATTCGGTAGTAGGAAAAGGAAGAGAAGAAAAAAAAGTAGGTGAATATGGACTGGGTACAAGGAATGAAAGAGGAAGTCGCCTGGTAGAATTTTGCACGGAACGAATTTAATCGTAACAAACACCTGGTTTAAGAATCACGAAAGAAGGTTGTATACGTGGAAGAGACCAGGAGACACGGAAGGAATCAGATTTTATCATGGTAAAACATAGCTTCCGGAACCAAGTTTTAAACTGTAAGACATACCCCTGGGCAGATAAGGACTCTGAGCATAACTTATTGGTCATGAACTGTAGGCTGAAACTGAAAAAACTGCAGAAAGGTAGGAAAATAAGGAGATGGGATTTGGATAAATTGAGGGAACCTGAAGTTCTTAAGAATTTCAGAGGGTGCAACAATTGACATTAACTGGGAGGGGGGTGGATAAAACAGTAGATTAGGAATGGGTAGCATTCAGAGATGAAATAGTGAAGGCAGCATAGAACAAAATAGAAAGGCAAGACTTACAAAAAATCCGTAGTTATCACAGGAAATACTAAATTTAATTGATGAAAGGAGAAAATATAAACATGCAATAAATGAAACAAGCAAAATGGAGTAAAGACGACTAAGAAATTAAAGTGACAGTAAGTGCTACTAAAGAGCTACTGAAGCCTTTGGGAGAGTCAGCCATGACAAAACTGTTTCACCTGGTAGGTAAGATGTATAATACAGGCGAAATACCCTCAGACTTTAAGTAATCAGGCGCAGACAGGTGTGAATATTAAAGAACCATTAGTTTGATAAGTCATGGTTGCAAAATTTTAACACACATCATCTGCAGGAAAATGGAAAAGCTGGTAGAAACTGACCTCGGGAAAGATCAGTTTGGAGTCAGGAGGAATGTAGGAACACGGGAGGTAATACTCACTTTACGACTTATCTTAGAAGATAGGTTTAGCTTTTGTAGATTTGGAGAAAGCTTTTGACAATGTTGATTGGTATACACTCTTTCAAATTCTGAGGTCAGCAGGGGTAAAATATAGGGAGAGTTATTTACAACTTGTACAAAAGCCATAGCACAGTTATTAGACGCGAAGGGCATCAAGGGGAAGCATTAGTTTGGAAATTAGTAAGACTGGGTTGTAGCCTTTCTCCGATGTCATTCAATTTTTACGTAGAGCGGGCGATGAAGAAAAACAAGGAAAAATTTGGATGAAGTAGTCAAAACATTGCGTTTTTCTGATGACATTTTAATTCTGTCAGAGACGGTAAAGGGCCTGGAAAAAATGTTGTATGGAATGGACAGTGTGTTGAAGAGAGCGTATCAAATGAACATTAACAAGATCAAAACAAAGATAATGGAATGCAGTCTCAGACTATCAGGCGATGCTGTAGGAATTAGATTAGGTAACGAAACATTGAAGGTGGTAGATGAGTTTTGTTACTTGAATAGTAAAATAACGTACGACGGTCGCAAGTACAGAAGATGCAATATGGCAATGGAAGAAAAGCGTTTTTGAAAAAGAGACATTTGCTAATATCGAATGTTAATTTAAGTGTAAGGAAGTCTTTTCTGAAGGCATTTGTGTGGAGTGTTGCGTTGTACGGGAGTGAAACATGAACTATAAATAGTGCGCACAGGAAGTGAATTGAGGCTTTTGAAATGTGGTGCTACTGAAAATTGGGCGGATAGATTGCGTAATTATTGAAGAGGTACTGAAAAGAATTGGTGAGAATGGGAATTTTTGGCATACCTTGACTAAAAGAAGGGATCGCTTGGTAGGACACACTATTACACATCGACGAATCGTACACTTAGCTTTGGTGGGAAGTGTGTGGGGTAAAAATCGCAGAAGGAGACCAAGCGACGCATATAGTAAGCTGATTCAAATGGATGTGGGTTGCCGTTCTTATGAGGAGATGGAAAGGCTTAGGATAGAGTAGGGTGGAAAGCTGCATCAAAGCCGTCTCCGGACTGAAGACCACAACAACAACAACAACAACGGGAATAATACTATGAGACTTGAAGATGTTATGAAGTCGGTATTACGGCAGTTGGCTGTTACTAACGACAAGCTTACAAAATTCTAAGAAAACCTAAATGACAGATTTCTTAATTAGATAACAAATATTCTAATCAGTCCAGAAGATAGATTAAACGATTTCAATGATAAACTTTACGGAAGGGTAGCTAGAAACCGGACTCATCATGGGATTGGACCATGTAACAGAGGTAGATAAAAGAAGAGAAATAGGCTAAGACAAGATGAAAGCTAACTTACAGTATCTGCACTCAGTAAAAAATGAAAACACAAATTCAATACAGAGTCTCACCGCTTTAGTAAAGGAAAGTTTTGTAGATACATTTATCATCAAGCAAATTGGAACCACTATTACAAAAGATAGAAAATGACATTCAGTTCATTACACAACATATTCGTAATATATCGAGACACAAATATAATGGTACTTTATCACAATCACATGCTCCATTAGCAGTTAAGGAAACAAATTCTTCACAGAGTAACGAGAACTGTATTAGGTTTGTAAAACATTTGTCAACCATGATTAGTTTTTATTCAAAGGATATAAATCCTGAAATTAACAGTGAGGTCGAAGATTAATTAAATAAAAACACAGACGTATCAACCCACAACGTAGATCAGAACACTTTTGGATAAAAACTTTATCATAAATTCCCTAAATTCACCCCATCAAGGGAATAAATCCAGATTCTACACTACTTATTCATTTGACATCTTTGAAAGCTACTACATCTGAGCCTTTGCTGTTACAATAATATATTTTTTGTAACAAGTCATGTGTCCTGCCATACGTCCCACTTCATAATGTTAAATTCAGAAGAATTTAGAGCAAATGAATTTATTATTGCTCTCAAGTTTCAATAGTGGGGCGAAGGAGATCAAAAGAAGTAAGTTTTGACCTGTTATGTTCAAAACTCTTAGGTTAGATACAAGTATTCTAGCAAGTGTTAGCTAAACAAATACCTAGACGACCCCTTCCGTGGAGGACATCTCTTAAAGTTGATTACAAGTATATTCCCGTGTAGAGTTAGGGATAAACTTATTGTAAGGGATTGAAATAGTAAATAGTAAAAAGTAAATAGCTTGCTGGAATATCAATAATAAATTTATTCGATAGATAAACAATCAGAATTATATCACTCAGTACACACAAACAATAATACGGGACATTGAAATAAAAACAGGTCACTTCCTAGTGCACACAGAGAGAAAGTCTGTAACTCTTGTAGGGGAAGGATAAACAACGATTCAAATCCGTGGAAAAATACCGTAATTTAACGCTATTCAAGAAGCAATAAGAGAAACAGAACAGAAATAACTGAAACTCGAAGCGATACATTAATTTCTCCTCCTCTCTGGTCAGCGATGATTTTTTTTCCTTTGTCCTGACAGGCGAGGACGTTTCTCTTTTTCTTTGTCACTTTGCCTTTGGTCTCCATCATGGCTTGAAGCAGATGAGCAGACTCGGATTTCTTCGCCTTTCAGGCTGTAAATGTGAGTCCGCATGACTGCCTCCTTTTATTAAACCATTTTTCAATTGTATCCTCTTACGGCTAATTATTTCAGAATCAGCATTTTCCTTTCATCATTCAGTAATTCTGAATCTCTTTCAGCAGTATTATGACTTGGAAAGCATTTTGCTGATTTGATTTAATGACGCTGTTAAATGCAAAATCTTTTATTCTTTCCTCAGCCATTATTTGCTTTTAGAACCTGCAATCTCGTCTTTCTTCCACAGCGTTGTTCGATCCTTCTGCACTTCTTGACGTAATACTATTTTGTAATCGTAGGCCTATCTCTTTCTGTTTCTATAAATTTCTGTCACTGTTATCGTTATTATACTATTTTCTTTTATTCTTATCAATTACCTAAGTATTCATCATCTGTTTAGAATCATCAGTTTAGACGCCATCACACAACTGTTTCACAATTATTTCTGTACTTCACGCACCAGTTATCAATAATAAAATATATATGTCAACATGACATGTTTCGGGACGACATTATCCCACAACTTGCTGCCATCAGATAAAGATGTGGTATTGCGCAAAGTTTTATTTTTGACACTGTACATAAACAGATATTGTGTTTGACGATGCTTCCTAGCACCAGATAAGTTTTATGAACTTGCTCATGGTTTAACGTCGTCCCGAAACATGTCGTGTTCACATATATACTTTATTTTTGACAACTGGTGCGTGAAGTCCAGTAATTTGTATCTAAGTATTATTAGTACAATTATATTCTATCAATAAGCTGTAATTTTATTTACTTTAATACTTGTAATAGACATTGTCTGTCTATAATGTACTAAAGAAATGGATTCTCCAGTAATCCTGGTTACATGTAAGAGAAGGCCTGAAGGCCCTAATCTTCCCAGGTAAAATAAATGGATAAGTAAATAAAAATTATTGCAGGTGCATCAACTACTAGACATACTGACCCACAGTGGCTTCGACAACCAGTGATGGACTGTTATTCAAACTATTAAATTTTTTAATGATGTTCCATTCCAAAATCTGTTTATTTCATTTCTGAAGAAAGGAATTACTGTTGTTGATAGAAAATGTTTTCAATAACATGTTTACGTGGACTGATTTTTCCAAATCGCTTAATGTTATTTTAATTTCTAGGATGTAGCGAAAAAACTTGTATGTGGTTACACAGTAGAGGAATTTTTCAGTGTGGCGTTAGTTATTCGATCTGTTTAAGTTAGCAATGTTTCATTTTAATCTATGATTGATTCGAATGGTAATGTGTGGTATTATACACGGTGAGTCAGGAGGAAAGGAACGTGCTTTAAGAGATGATACTACTGGAGATACAGAACAAAAAGTTTTATAAACATACAGGCGTATAGTAAACACAGGAGGGGAACTTCACGCTCGTATTTTACAAGCAATGGGCAGAAATAAGCTCTGATCGGCAACGCAACACATGTCTACAAGAGCAACAAAATGCGTTGAATTTAATAGTGGAAGATATGAACATATTCTGTCAGGATACGTTTCACTCACGTAAATGCACGAAACGGTTGTAAACTTCTCTGAGGCAAGCTGAACATCAACTACTGTCACCGGTCTTCGATACGCTGTTTTGCTTTGTTTAACTGTTCACGTATCGGGACAGACACGGGAATAGCCGTGGGTTCGAAGGGGCATCTGCGGAGTGCGTGGCCATTCTCCGCCGAAGGTTTGAGTCTTCCTTAGGGCATGGGTGTGTGTTTTGTTCGTAGCATAAGTTAGTTTAAGTAGTTTGTTGGTTTAGGGACCGATGACCACTGCAGTTAAGTCCCATATCCTTGCAAACATTTGACCTGAATGTCAGTCCAAACGAGTAAAGCTGCACACGCTAAAGATAGCCACTGTAGACACAGTATATGTAAATTGAGAGATAGTTATTTTCAAAACCTAGGAATCACAAAAAATTCCTGATAATGCAATAGAATTTACTTCAGACAAGTTTCAACAGTTTTTGGCATGAGAGGAAGTTAATCATGTTTTCATATCAAAATACCATCCAAAAAGGCTTTATAGAGATTTCAATTATTTGCTGTATGGTGGGTACTCCCTAAGTAACGACGTAATGGGAAGTATTCACTTTTCTTCCTTTTCTTGATTACTGGGAAAGGCGTACACATTGAGAGCGGCGAAATGGAAAGGCATTCTCGTTAAAACTAGTTGCTGTTTATAAAACTCTTATGCCTCATACGAAGTAACCGGCTGCATATGCTAGTGCCGCAAAAAGCGTATTACATGAAATGAAAGGTTAAATTTCTATGTTCCTCTGATCGAGATCGGAGACAGCAGTTACTGTGAATAGAATCTGATATTCGTCGCCCTATTAGG
The DNA here is from genome assembly GCA_026315105.1 of Locusta migratoria. Classification (NCBI taxonomy): domain Eukaryota; kingdom Metazoa; phylum Arthropoda; class Insecta; order Orthoptera; family Acrididae; genus Locusta; species Locusta migratoria. Next base: position 326,436,214 of record CM048748.1, read on the forward strand.
TCTAATTGGATTCAGAGCTTCTCATTTCCTGATAGCAACGAAACCTATTTAAGCAACGACCTCAATATTATCCTTACTGTCTTTGATAGCGTTTAGATACTTGTTTTTCACGTCTACTTTTATTTTTGCTCTGTTGATGCACAAAGACAGTTTCATACGGCTGTATTTATATTTCAGGGTTTGTATTTATTTTATGACTTACGCATAATTTTCATTAATAATTAAGTATATTGATCACAGACACTGTTATAGTGAATAGGAAATGAAGAATTCTTCCATTTTTGTTGTTGTCATGGATACCTTTCTTCTGAAGATTAACGGTTTAGTTTTGATAGGGTATTAACAGTTTAGTTTTCATAGAATATTTTATGCAATAAGACATTACTTGGTGTCGCTATGGGTTATAAGCACCATTCACCCATTTAGAGTCTTTAACTTTGGTTATAACACTATCAGCGATCTATTCTTTCTCAAGAGGCGATACCAGACAAGATGGTCTTTTTTTATTATTATTATGCATATGGTGTCTTTCGTTTCCGGACATGTACGAAAAAACACACACCATTTATTGACATTAATGGTCGTAGTTTTACAAATTAGAAATATTGAAACATTTCGATCGGTTCAGGGCAATATTTTCAAAATATAGCATTTCGTACGACTGATGTCTAAAATTCCGTGTTACGATACACAATTAAATATTTTTGTGTTTATTCTGAATCTCATTATAAGAATGTCGGTATGATTTATTCAATAAGTAGTCGGTCGTTTTTTCTCTCCGTGTTTTTAAGTAGGAGTATGACCCTGCTTTATAAAGACCTCGCCGTCAGTAACTACTGGAACCCGATCTTCTTGGAACTTTCTGGAGGATGTAAGCCTTTTTCTGGACAGGAAATCGGACAAATGTGGCATTTATTATAAATGTTTGTACGGCCTGAACGGTTCCACAACAGTATAAGCTAACTAGACACATTTATAATTTCTACCCGAAAGCCTCTCTTAATTTCAAAACTTTACTTGTTTATCACATATTTTGAACTCTGCATATATCTTTACTGTATCTTGATCTACGTTTCCCAAGACGCAGAAATATTACCCGCAGATCTCTTATTCCTAGGGGCGGAGACACTCAACACGAAGAACGTCACTTCTCGTTTCTAAAATTTCACGTGCGTCTAGACGTCAATGTGATATCAAAAAATACTGGTATGACGCTCACTGATACATCAGCAGGAATTCAGTGTCCTATGGAGAGAATTCCGGTACTTCAATAGCGCACAGCGTTGCATCTGCAGCCAAAGAGCGGGGTGCTACACTTCTGATTGCAAAATTGCGGACCGAGGCGAGCAGTGTCTGCCGTTTGAACCGAATGGGAAAAAAAGAAAAAAAATCCGGTAGCCGTCAAAGCGATCGGCATCCATGCCTTTCATGGCCTTTCACTTCAGCCCTCATCCGGTGCTCACTCTTTTGACATCCTATAGTTCACCCGCACAGTAGAGCTTTGAGCAGCGCTTTAACCGTCGTGTAACGGACCCACTAGAGAAAAAGAGAACCAGCGCACGAGCCAACATGAAAATAAAAGCACAGTAGAGACCCTGTTCGAAGCTCTATGTACCATCTGCAGGAACTAAGGATGGAAGGCATAGTATAGAGTTCATGTAATTGGATTCTGAGATCAGACTCGAATATTCCAGGGAACAGAATGATTACCGGCTGCATATAATCCATGTTCCATTAAGTAATATCAGACGTAACCACGATATTCCCAGTTCATAAAACATCTGTGCAAAAATTGTTCACAGTTCCACATGCAAATCAAATGATAACTGCAGATGACAAACTGTGGAACATAGAAAACATAGAAAAAAGCACCAAGACTACACCATGTGGCCAATGGAAATCCAGGTTGGAATTCAACTCACAACAAGGACGGTCGTTGAGCTACAACAGGCTCAGAAAAGAGAAACTCGTCCACACACACACAACTTATAGTTTTCTAAATAGATGGATGTACTGCTTCTTCTGACTCACCCTAAAAATGAAACACCTTGGAGGAAACATCCAAATCATAAATCAGGATGCATAATTATGCGTTTTACATATGCAGTCACGAAAGATAAAAGTAATTGCCTTAACAGTGTAGACCCTCATGACGACCATATAAACGCAAAACATGGGTAATGGAATGTAGTCTAAGAAAATCAGACGATGCTGAAGGAATCAGATTACGTAACGAGACAATGAAGGAGCAAGATGAGTATCCTCAATTGTGCAGTAAAACTACATACGATAGTCGCAATATAGATCATATAAAATCCAACCTCTAAGAATTTTTGTTCTGACAGATTTATTTGCCTTGTACGGGAGTCAAATATGGACGGTAAGTAGTTCGGACAATTAGAGGATAGAAACTTTTGAAATTTCGTCGTGCAGACGAATGCTGAAGATTAGTTACGTAACTAATGAATAAGTACCGAATTGGGGAAAAAAGAAATTTCCCTCACAGCTAGACTAAAAGTACTGACCGCTTGGTAGAATATGTTTTTAGTCATCAAGGAATCGTCAATTTATCATAGGAGGACAGTGTGTGGTCCCCGCGGGAGTAGCCGTGCTGTCTGCGGATCTCGCGACCTCCCGCGTCGGGAGTTCGAATCCTCCCTCGGGCATGGATGTGTGTGTTGTCCTTAGGTTAGTTTAACTTAGATTGTTTGTAAGCTACGGACTAATAACCAGACAGTTGTATCCGATAAATTTACAAACATTTTTGAAAGTGTGTGGCGTAAAAGTCCCAGAGGGTGACAAAGATATGAATACAGTAAGCACGTTCAAATGGATGTAGATTGTCGTTCTTATGAGGAAATGAAGAGGCTTGCTCACGATAGAGCGGAGAACAGCATCAAATCAGTCTCCGGACTGAAGACCATGTCAAAAGCAACATCGTATAATGGAGAAGAGTGATATTAATATAATAAAATCAAAATAAAAAAGAGTCCAGACCGCATAATTGATGTGTTTATTTCATGACCGGTTTGAGTCAATGTAGACTATATTCAGATGACCACCGCCATCATGGCAGGCGGTAGCGTTGGACACGGCAGACCGCACAAACGTGGATCTGCGATCTCGACTGTTTTTAATTTATATATATATATATATATATATATATATATATATATATATATATATTGTTGTTAATTGTAGACAAAAATAACATACGATGGTCGCAAACAAATGATATAAGCTGCAGATTAGCAAGCCATTTCTGAGGTTTAGCAGGGCTAACGAAATGCAATTGATTGTTTTATGCACGGATAAGTCACAGGAAAATTATTTTAAGAGGATTACATAAGGATATTCTTTCTTCAGGAAAACAAAAGGGCCGTTATTATTTCTTCGTAGGTATATAAAGGGGGAACAGACGGCCAAGTGGAATTATCCTTTCGAGCTGTTGTTTTGCGTAAGCACCTTCAATATGTCTCGTAGAAGACAGCGAGCGTCTTTCAAGCACTGATTTGCCTCAGGAGGTTGCGGTAGTTGCTAGGCGTAGGTGCGAACAACCGACCGACTGGACCTACCCCGTTGATGATGGGTCTACTTTGCCCAGGGATCGCTCAGCTAAATCCCGGACCATACCTCAACGAATTAGGTCAGTTGCACAACAAGCGGTACGATTCGACGTCGTTTGCTGCAGAATTGACTTTCCACAAAGTGTCGAATACCGCATTTAGTTCTGGACCAACGACGCAGGCTTCGGTGACGGAAACTGTGCTGCGAACGACGAACATGGACCATCTCATGGACTTACATTGTTTAACCGATGAATCCACGGTGGTCAGCTTCGGATCTTTAAATACCTTGCTGATAGACTATCTAACTGCTGTCCTGTGCATCCCCACACTCGTCTGCACCCAGCACTATGGTTTGCAGCCGCTGCACTCATTGCCTGTACAATTACCAGCAGTATTAAGTCTCATATGTATTTCCGCCCGTTGTCTTCCAATACTTTCCCAGTCTACAGACGGCCACATTGAAAAGGGGTAAAGAGCGAACACAAGTGGCATGCGTCTTCTTACTCACCTTCGGATTCAATTACTGCTTGGACACCATGTTTTCCTTTCGCCTATCGAAAACGTCTGATCGACGGTTGTGGGACAACTTGTTGATCAAATAAGTTAAACTTTGACGGTATGTGGAAACAGCATGGACTGCTAAACAACAACGCGTCCAATACGGATACAATACCGAGGAGTGTAGCAGCGGTTATCGCCAGAAATGGCGGCAACACTCAGAAATCAATTCATCATCTTTTCTACTTCATATGGGGCTTTATTTTCAATCATGTTATCTCTGTAAAGTGTTTTATCTCCCAAATAAATATGTTTGTGAATCTTGGTGTTTAGATTACCAGCAGTGTATGTTTGAGGCGTGGTTTTTAAGTAAGTGCCGTTTTGAAATAAAAAATAATAATAAAAGAAAAAGACACGCTAAGGTATCTTAATAATTTTATTTTTATATCAAAGCCTGTACCTTAATCTACTTCTCTACATAATTCCCTTCAATATTGAGGCACTTCTCATAGCGTTGTACAAGTTTTTGAATACTTTCTTCATAGAAGTTTGCTCTTCATCACAACTGTTTTCACTTTATCATCGTCTTGAAGACGCTGACCGCCCAGATGTTTCTTCAAGTACAGGAACAGATGGTACTCACCGGGCATGTCCACTTCCTGCCCCAAACTTTTATTAACGTCCGAACAACGTTCACTCCGTTGTCCATCATGCACATTTGCTTGGCCATCCTTAAATGCTCTCACACAGTTTTTTACCATTCCATCATTCATAATGTTTTCTCCGTAAACTGCACAGATCTCACGATCAATATCAATCACTTTTTTCCTTTAGCTCTAAGAAATCTTATAATAGCCCGTACTTGACAGTCGGCGGGACTCACGATTATCGGAGGCACCTTAAACACTCGGTACACAACATAAACAAGGAAGAACCAGACTGTAATTGCGTCAGTGCCTAAACAACAGATGTAGGTACCCAGTGCGCATGCGCAGAACGCCGACTGCAGCGCTGCGGTCGCAGTGTTGCAAAATGGTACTTACTTAAAAAAACACATCTCGTGTATAAAATATTGCCCGATTCCAGTTTTCTAAATATGATTTGAAAATCGTTAAATGTCTAAGTATACACTATGTAACTCTTCTATCGTTTAATAATAAGGGAATAATATCACAATGATGATGTTGAAACTTCAACGAAATCTATTTGCATAATAAAAAGAGTGTTGAGTATTCTACATTGTGACAATCATAAACTTGATATCATTGCACTACTTTATATCACTGCTTTCGATCTTTTGTGCCAAGGAGGTTAGAATAAAGGGAGCACAGGCATTGGTTGAAGCAAGTGGGCCAAGCTCAAAAAATGTTCAAATGTTTGTAATTCTATCGGACCAAACTGCGTGGTCATCAGTCCGTAGCTTACAAACTACTTAAACCTAGGTAAACTAACCTAAGGACAAACACACACACCCATGCCCCAGGGAAGACTCGAACCTCCACGGAGAGCAACCGCGCGCTCCGCAGCGAGACGCTTTAGACCGCTTGGCTAGTCTACTGCGGCGTGGATGAGGCTTTTGTGCCCGAAAGAAGATTATCTCGCTTAAACTCCTGTGTGGATAATGCCCTCTGTACGTAATGTCACTACATCAGTAGTCACAGCGCAGTATTTACTTAGATATGACATACATTTCAACAACTAGAACTACTTTACAACACAGTACAGCCAAGGTTTTGGGCACAAACAAATGACGGAATGTGCCTTTTGTTGGTTTCATTTTTTCAGTGTTAGGGCATCTCCAGAGATTCTAACCTCCTTTTTAAGTACAGACCTTTGGCTTCTGCTTTGCTCGTAGTGACGGATGAAATACTGTATTCTTGGCACTCTATTGACGTTGTGGATTTTGGAACACTGAATTTCCAAATTATATGTGAAATTTAATGTCCGTTGCGTACGACTCCACGTACCATTCGGTGTTGGAAGTCTGTTAACTCCCAGAGTGTAGCATTATCACCTCGAAAACCATTATACACCAAAAACCCGAGAACAAAAGAGAGCTTTGCCAATGCAACCGTTTTGTGCCTTATGAATGCGATACCCCTGACATCTGTAGCCATACATAACGATATAACGTGCTTATTAGTCACCATAGTAAATTCTCTACCTGGCGCGGAAGGACAGGAGAGCAGCAGACCCGAGAAGGTAAGATGGCGATCGACGCTGGACCGCGATGTAAAGCCCGTTTTACACAATCAACTGCGTGAGGAAAACTGACTTCTTAGAGTGCGTGCGCCTATCGTTTCTGCGTGTAATCAGCACCCAGCCCCATCAAGAGTATGTCTATGACATCAATGCTCATTACCTTCTGCTGCATCAATAGCTTCCGCCGCCATTTTTCTTCCAAGCAGTTGTAGCGTGAGCTTCTCAAAGGTGGATTAGATGCACTACGAAACCTTCGAGCACATGAAGGAATTCTCCGTTCTAGAATGCGATAAATTTGCTCCAGGATACACGGTGTATTTTAAGAGTTCATGTTGTTTTTGTGGTCCTCAGTCCTCAGGCTTGTTTGATGCAGTTCTCCACGCTACCCTGTCGTGTGCAAGCTTCTTCATCAGAGAATACGAACGGCAACCTACATCCTTTACATTTGCTTACTGTATTCGTCCCTCGGTCTCCCTCTACCATTTTTACCCCACACACTTCCTTCTAATGCTAAGTTGACTATTCCTTAATGTCTCAGAATGTGCCCTTTCTCTTACTCCCCATTTCTGTTGAGCACCTCATCATTAGTTACGTGATCTACCCATCTAACCTTCATCATTCATCTGTAAAATATTTCAAAAGCTACTATCATCTTTTTGTGTGAATTCATTATTGTCCACGTTTCAGTTCCATACAATGCTACACTCCAGATAGCTGCTTTCAGAAAGGACTTCCTAACATTTAAATTAATATTGGATGTCAACAAATTTCCCTTCTTCAGAAACGCTTTTCTTCCCATTGCCATTCTTCATTTTATATCGATTTCGGCCATCAGAAGTTATCTTGCTCCCTAAGTAACACAACTCGTCTACTACTTTTATTGTCTCATGACCTAATCGAATTCCTTCAGCATCGCCTTATTTTCTGACACTACAATCCATTACTTCTGTTTTACTCACGTTAATGTTCATCTTATATCTTCCTTTCAAGACACTGCCCATTCCCTTTAACTTATCTTCCACGTCTTTTGCTGTCTCTGACAGGATTACAATGTCGTCAGCAAACCGCAAAGTTTTTGTTCCATCTCCCTGGAGTTTAATTCCCTCTTCAAATTTCGCCTTGCATTCCTTCAGAGCTTGCTCAGTGTATCGATTTAACAACATTGGGGAAAATCTACAACACTGTCTTATTCCCTTTCCAACCGCTGCGACCCTTTTTGTACAACTTGAAATAAATCTTCGCTCCCAATATTTTACCCCTGATACCCTCAGAATCTGAAAAAGTGTATTCCAGTCAACATTGTCAAAACCTTTCTCCAGATCCACAAATGCTAAAAAAAAGGTTTCCCTTTCCTTAATCTATCTTCTAAGATCAGTCGTAATATGAGTATTGCCTCGCGTGTTCCTACATTTCTCCTAAATTCCAACTGATCTTCCCCAAGGTCGGATTCTACCAGGTTTTCCATTCCACTGTAAATAATTCGTGTTAGTATTTTGCAACCATGACTTATTAAACTGATAGTTAAGTAATTTTCACATTTGTCTGCATTTCCTTTCTTAGGAAATGAAATCACTACATTCTTCTTGAAGTCTGAGGGCATTTCCAATGTCTCACACATCTTGCACACCAAGTGCATCAATTAGTTCTTGACTGGCTCTCCCACCGACAATAGCAGTTCAGACAGGACATCATCTACTCCGGCGGCCTTGTTTCTACTCAAATCTCTTAGTGCTATGTCAAATTCTTCTCATAGTATAGTATCTCCTATTTCATGTTCCTCTATTTCGTCTTCCACTTCTAGAATATTGCCTTCAAGTTTATTTCCTTTGTACAGGCCTTCTATGTATTCCTTCTATCTTACAGCTTTCCCTTCTTTGTTTAGTACTAGTTTTCCATCATTGTTCTAGATATTCATACCGCTGCTTTTCTCGTCTCCAAATATCTCTTTTATTTTCCTGTATGCTGTATTTTTCCCCTAGATATACATTCTTCTACTGTCTTGAATTTCTCCTCAAGCCACTACTGCTTAGCCAATCTCCACTTCCACTCAACATCATTTTTCAGACGTCTGTATACCCTTTTGCCTGCTTCATTTGATGCATTTTTATATTTTCTCCTGTCATCAATTAAGTTCAGTATTTACTTTGTTATCCAATGATTTCTATTAGGCCTTGTCCTGCCTATATGATCTTCTGCGGCCTTCACTATTCTATCTCTCAGAGCTACCCATTATTCTACTACTGTATTACTTTCACGAGTTTCAGACAATCCTTGCCTAATGCTCCCTCTGGTACTCTGAACCACCTCTGGTTCCTTCAATCTGTCCAAATTCCATCTCCTTCATTTTCTACGTTTTTACTTTCTCTCAAGTTTTGATTTACAGCCCATAACCAATAAGTTATGGTCAGAGTCTATATCTGCCCTGGATAAAGCTTACAATTTAACACCTGGTTTCTAAACCTTTGCCTTACCATTATGAAGTAAATCTGGTACCTCACAGTGTCTCCCGCTCTCTTCCACGTATATAACCTTCTTTCATGATGATTAAACCAACTGTTTGTGATGATTAAATTGTGCTCTGCACAAAATTCTACCAGGCTATCTCCTCTTTCATGCCTTCTTCCCAGTCCATATTCACCGACTACATTTCCTTCTCTTCCCTCTAATACTACCGTGTTCCAGTCTACAATCACAATTACGTTTTCATCACCTTTAACGCTTTGAATAAATTCTTAAATCTCCTCATTCATTTCTTCGATATACTCATCATCGGCAGAGCTAGTTGTCATATAAACTTGTAGTACTGTGGTAGGTGTTAGCGTAGTGTCTATCTTTACTCTAGTAATGCGTTCACTATGCTGTTCATAGCAACTTACCCGTATTCCTATTTGTTATCAGACCTACACCTGCATTACCACCACTGATGTTGCATTTAAATCATGTACTCACCTAAGCAAAAATCCTGTTCATCCTGCCCACCGGACTTCACTAATCCCCATCATATCTATCTTGTACCTATCCATTTCTCTTTTCAAATTTTCTAACATACCTACCAGATTAAGGATTAGAACAGTCCATCCTCCGATCAGTAGAATGCCTTTTTGTTTTTCTCGATGATAACAGATTTCACACAAAAAGCTTTTTAAATGCACAAGATATGAAAGAATGTGACCATGATAAACTAGGAAGCAGTTCAGATATATAAATACGAGATATTTTAATTCTCATTTAACAATGTAATATCTCATTGCAATACGACTGTTTACGAATTTATTATGAACGAAGAAATTTTATATTTAAGTGACATGAACTTCATATTGCATATTTATATACATGGCATCCACATTTTGATGCTCAACCCTTTGTGGATTGACTAGAAATGTGATTTTTAAGTCCATGGCATATATTTTAAAACAAATGCTCAACAAGTTTTCTTTTTATTTGACAGCCCTGTGGAATATCAACTGTTCTGGATTTACATAAAACTTCTTTTACATAATTTTTATCAACTGTGGGATTACATTCCAACATTTGTTTCATATTTGCCTGAAAAATAATTCCTACAATACTCCAAAATTGATAAAATAAAGCAGCGGCATATGTCTATCCATCCACCACAAACTTCGTATTCAATCTGGAATGCTGCACTAACAATTTCAGCTGCGTTTCTTCTTCAGATGATTTCACTTTGGATATGCAGGTGGAACAGTTATTTTTTTTTTAATTTTTAATCACTGTATTTACACAACTGCTAGCAATGAAATACAATTTATTGCTCTCTGAATTGGTTAGTGTTCCTGTCAGAACTAGTGCTTGGGGAGTCATATTCTCTACAGACAGTTCCAGTAACAGCACAAGATTCTTCATTGGAGACTTTTTTTCCCTTCATTAATAAGCTCGGGTTGACAATTTTCACGTTTAGTGTCTGCTAAAAAGTGTGAAAGGCATATCAGTTTCAATCCTCTTTAACAATGAAGAGCAGTTGGCAGTTGTCCCACATTTTGTCTCAGAACCGAAAATGTATTTTCAACCACATCTTGGTTTTACTCTCCCTGTAAGCAGATAAGCATATCCTTGCTGTAAGCATTAACGAGCAAGTTAACCATTTAATACGCGGAGATAATGAGGCAGGTCTGTATTGGTTTCCAACGACCGCCACTCTTCAAAGTCTGTATCACTTTGCTTGCAAAGTTTTTGACTGTTGTGGAACACTTTCTGTTTACAGTTGACATTAAATCGATCGATGATGATACAAGTCTAATAAACCATCTTGTTGTCGGGCTTCTGTGGAACGTCTGCAGAAACATGAATAACTGAACCATTATCACTGGTGAAAGATGTGTTTCTATTATTTTGTAAGACTTCCACACCAATAGAATTACAGAGTCACAAAAATTTGCACGAGCCTTGACGCCAGCTTTTTCGCATGCCTCTAAAATATATGTTAAAACATGTTCAAGCTATCAGTTGTGGGGCCAGTAATTTCATAACTTATCACTTATTTCCACGGAGTGTTGAACCCTTTCATCAATGCTACTAATAGATCATTTCCTTAAGCTTCATTGTTACCTAAGATTGCATTTTCAACAAAGCACTTCTCTGAGTTATCAGACCCAAAATATGATCGATAAACATTTCATCAAACCTCAGACTGCAGTCTCTTTGTTTTTCTGTCATGAATGCAAACTTTTCTGTAAGAAAACATAGGAAAGATTTGGTCACAGTAATGTTAATAATTATTTTCATTTGGGAACTCTGACTAAACTTTTAGTTTCAAAATGTTGCGCACATAAAATTAGACTCCATTCAGATAAAATGTTGCAGCTATCAAAACAAGGCTTTTCAAAGTAATAATAATCATCATACATCTTATTATCAATCTAACGTCTTCGAATTTTATTTTGTGGCTGTTTATTGACAGTAGAAGCATGCCTTTTTCTCATTGGTCTTTCAACTGTTAACCGTACTGGAGAAACACGGAAAATGGTTGGTATTGCTGTCAACTTCAATTGTTCCCATCCATCAGCTATATTTTCTTCAAATTGACTGCCTTCAAAATAGATCTAAATTTATCAACAACAAAAACTGTAGATGTTTAAACAGCTTACAAATAACAATATATAGATCACGAGTTAAGACAAAAGGCACTTATGTAACTGAAAACCGATTTTCGTCAACAGGCCAATAATAGAAATGTAAGGTGGATGTAGGACAGTTTTTCAGTAATCTACTAGGTAGCTGTTATAGGCTCACAGAAGTTCGTTTCAACACTGCAGTAGCTTCAAACATCGTAACGAGCCGTGTGTGCCATTATAATTCGCATAAAACAGTATGCTTCATTAAAAAGTAATTAGTATTGTTATTGTTTGTTATCACCAACAGTAGGTCGTCGCGTGGGTTTCTTCGCTAAAAAAAAAAACAGGTGTTTAAACTTGTCGTTTACAACGTGCAGAAATTCTCCATAACTACAAACAAATTAACCCACCTCGCATAGTTTTGATCACTTTGTTGCTGTCCATTTGCACGACGACAGGTTATTAACCATATATTACGCCTTACGGGATTCATTGGAATCGAAAAAAACATTATAACCATTTTCCCAAAGATTAGAAAAATTCGGATCAGCACATCTCATCATGCTAGCGCGTAGAACCGAAGGAACGAAAATGGCAGATGCGCATGCCCGTCTATATCCAGATAGCCTAAATCTATAGATTGAGGCCAACGAGAAAGACATGCCGTGGCGCGTACGTAACGTCATGTCATCAGAGAAGGCTTTGAGACAACGCGATCACCAGCTGACTGTCTCATAGGCACCAGCCAGTCTGGTAACGATATCGTTGTCTTAAAGCCTTCTCTGATGACGTGACGTTATGTACGCGCCACGGCGTGGCTTTCTCGTTGACCTCGTCTACAGATTGTGCCGAGTGTGGAGTTCTGAATTTCCAAGTGTGTGGCAGAATGCGCATGCGCAGAAGCAAGAAAGTTGACCTATAAAAGTCGACCACTGTACGAAACAATTGCCTAGTTTTATCACTAAAATGAGGTCCGTGTGAAATACTGGTTACTCCCTGCTATAAAGCCTTGTTCCCCTGGCCCAAACTGAGAAATGACTCATTTCAAACTACTTAACAGGAAGTTAATACTACAGCGGTCAACATACATAGCAGCTCACAAGTTATTACACACAGACATTAATAAGCAAGCCACCACAATTAATCTTAGAAAGGTGGCTAAGAAAACATGTATGGCGCAACGGAATTTTGACATAAAAATTGCATCTGAGCTAGTTCTCAGCGCTTTTGAAGAACCAATATTAAATAAAAGATGGAAGGTGCTCTAATTTATAGGCAACTTGCGGATTATGCTGATAGACAACAAGCAAAATGGGGAACCAATTTTGTTAATACAATAAATATGCATCTCTTACATGGATTAATGCGGACGTTGGCCAGCCTAAATTATACATGATTTAATGATACTGGGAAGGATTCACAAATAACACTCATTCTCTCACACCCACGCAATACCACGGCGAAACTCATCAAAATCAGCGTGCTGAGACGAGGCGGAAGCAGGCGCCGCTATCGTAGGCGAAATTCAGCCAGTCGGACGTGGCATAAAACACAATATACAAAAACACTTTGAAGCTGGCTTTGGTCTGTCGTGCCTTTTTTGAGATGGTACGTGTGTATAGCCAAGTTAAATTACATCTGAATTGGACCGCGAGCAAATACGCTAACGATGACACACGGCTACGTTACCTGAACGCATTCCACTGAAGGTGAAGTGGTTGAAAGTTGGATTCTTAAATTGCAGTCTGTTAGAAATCGAGCTAGGTACTGGTTTTATAAGAGAAGTAGCGTGCACTCAGGCGACTAGCTGCATATCCTGGAAGTCGGAACTTAATTACAGCATGAAACCCATAGAAATGCTTAGAATTACATAAGGAAGCGAACGAAATACAGCTACACGCGATAGGAAGCGATTACAGATGTGAATGAAGTCCAGTCTCCAAAACTTGACAAAGTGAGTTAATTACAAAGTCGGAAACACAAAATTAATTACAGCATGAAACCCATAGAAATGTTTAAAATTGCATAAGGAAGGTATTGAAGGAGATTTACAAGGCTCAGAGAGAATTACTGACACAGACAGAGTTCGTACTACAAGTCGGAGAAGAAACAGCAACATTAAAGTAGGCGGGGAGAGAAGATCGCGAAATATTAAGGGAAATCAGAAGGATATCCGCATAGTTACTTGCCTGATGGGCATGGAACAAACAAGAGTGGAAGCTGAAGGCTTTGTTCTATGAACCAACCGCGTGGAACACATATCACTCACGAAAGGAAAGGATGATGAGATTTTTAGATGCACTGTACAAAAATAATATCACCTATTAGAAATCAGGCCCCACAAAGATAGAAAGTATTTACACAGAATACATACACCGCCACATGATCACAAAAGTTTTTAACATATCAGGCCATTATCAAACTGCAACTAGAATCACACACACCGCATATATCTATCGGAAATCACTGAATTGACAAAGGAGAACACATTTCCGCACATGATCGGAGAAATTATTCCAAAAAAATGATTCTAAGTTCACGAATCTAAGTTAAACGCGATAGTCAATGAAACGCTACTATCTCCAAAAACAAGAGCAGAACCAACCTTACCTCACCTGACGACCAGCCCAAAATGCTCAGACCGAGCGGCCACCGGCCACAGAAAGCTACCATTAGCCGCAAAATTCAAGAAACAGCGGTGGTGGGGACGAACAGAGAGACTCGCGCTGGAGGGATCGCTAACTAGCTTGCAACCAAAGGGTGTGGACACCTCTTTGGTATTACGAGCAGCTATCGACTCTGAGCCAGATAGAACGATGCAAAGCGAGCTATCACTCCCCACATTCAAACAGCCATAGATTCTCGCACATCCACTTAAAAGTAAGACAAGTACATATTCTCACAGGGGTAGTGGCGTAGCTGAAAAGTCACATTTATGCCACATTAATTAATATAATAATAAATTATTAACATAACAAAATAAGAAAAACCTAGCAATATTAACTAATATTTTAACACATGAAATAAAAATGCAATTCCTCAAGCCTTGAAAAGTGTGGGGTTCACGTTTTAATAAAATGATAATCTAGCGACATTAAATAAATTATAACTTTACAGAAATGTACAAAAAATATATGGAAGACGACAGACGGTCGTCTTTCACCTATTCTGGTCAAGTTGACTCGTATTACATAAATGCTGTAGCATTTTTAAAACTTTATTCTGTTGTTTTCTTTGAGTTCTTATTATATAAATAGATAAACACCGAAAGACACGACCACAGCCTAGTACTGTTTCTTCTATTAACGTTTTTTTTACTATAGAGATGAAAGCGCACACTCTGCAAAAATACGGATGTAAATACATAAACATGTTTTAACGAAAATTATTTTAACAGTCTTACAGTCAGAATTATTAGAGGCAAAAATTATTTTCGAGGTTATTTGTCCATTAGCAAGAAAACAAGAAATGAAAACTGACATAAAAAGGCAAATTTTCGATACTGTTTCATACGTTTGCAAGTATAATTTTTTCATCAGCAAAGAAATATATACATTTTGAAATGTATGTGCGACATTTTTTCCTATTTATTAGGTTCTCAATAGTGTACAGAATGTATCGCATAACTTTTTATTATAACATTAAGTATAGCTCACCCTTTTGTCATTAATAAAATCAATTTTCTACTTCTTCGTAAAATGTGTGCTCATAACCTCACTTCATCATTTAGATACGAAACTACACTGCAGACAGCTCTACCGTTTTGTTGTTGATGTCTGAACGAAAACGACCACTCGAGACAGGCGAGTGCAGTACGGGAATAAGACACCATGGGCGCTGCTGTAGACCCACTCAATTCGATTCGATTAGATTAATACTTGTTCCATAGATCATATATACGACGTTTCGTAACGATGTGGAACGTGTCAGTTTTGTTAATGTTGTCTACAGATGACAATCCATATTTTAAGGATTTCTTATTTTCATTTTTTACTGTTTTCTTTAATTATTATTTTATTTTTATTTATTTTTTTAATTTAAAATATTTTATTTTAAGTATTATCTAAAAATTCATTTATAGTTGCCATTCATAAATTCCTTTTTCTTAAATGCTAGTTGGCTATCTGTCAGAATTTTGCTGCTACTTGGTAAGTGACCCAAGACTTTTGTAGTAGCATAATTCACCCCTTTATGTGCCAAAGTTAGATTTAACCCTGAATAGTGAATATCACCCTTTCTCCTAGTGCTGTAGCTATGCACACTGCTACTACTTTTGAATTGGGTCGAATTGTTAATAACAAAATTTTTAGTGAATATATGTATTATGAAGCTACAGTGAAGATCCCTAGATCCCTAAATAAATGTCTGCAGGATGCTCTTGTGTGGGCTCCAACAATTATTATGATTACGCACTTTTCTGAAATGAAAACGTTTTTACCCAATGTTGAATTGCCCCAGAATATGATCCCATATGAAAGCAGTGAATGAAAATAGGCACAGTAAGCTAATTTACTGAGATGTATGTCACCAAATTTTTCAAGACCCTGATAGCATAAGTTGCTGAACTCAAATGTTTCAGCAGATCTTCAATGTGTTTCTTCCAATTCAATTCCCCGTCGACGCAAACACCTAAAAATTTTGAATATTCGACCTTACCTACAGATTAATGTTTAAAGTCTAAATTTATTAATGGTTTCATGCCATTTACTGTATGAAACTTTATATACTGGGTTTTATCAAAGTTTAATGAGAGTCCATTTTTAGAGAAGCACTTAATAATTTTCTGAAACATATCCTTTAACAATTTCATCAGTTAATTCCTGTTTGTCAGGCATGATAGCTATACTTGCATTATTAGCAAAAAGAACTAACTTAGCATCTTCATGAATGTGGAATGGAAAGTCATTAATATATATTAAGAACAGCAAAGGATCCAAGACCGAACCTTGTGGGACCCCATTTTTGATAATTCCCCATTTAGAGGAATTAATTGTTTCTTATATATCGTGCGAACTGCTTATTTCAACTTTGTGCACTCTTCCAGTTGAATATGATTTAAACCATTTGTGCACTCTCCCCCTCATACCACAATACTTAAGTTTATCTAGAAGAATCCCATGATTTACACAATCAAAAGCTTTTGAGAGATCACAAAAAATCCCAACTGGTTATGTCCGGTTATTCAAAGCATTTAATATTTCATCAGTGAAGGTATATATAGCATTTTCTGTTGAAAAGCTTTTTTGGAAACCAAACTGACATTTTCTTAGAACTTTATTTTTACCAATATCTGAAGCAACTCGAGAATACACAATTTTTTCAAAAAGTTGGACAAAGCTGTCAGAAGTGAGATGGGATGGTAGTTGTTGACATCACACGAATCCCCTTTTTTATGCAAAGGTTTAACGATAGCATATTTCAGTCTAAACGGGAAAATACCCTCGAATAGTCAACTGACACAAAAAAGTAGATCATGTAAAAGGGCCTTAAGCAAGCAGAGCGAGTCTGATGATGTATTGATATCACTTGTAATAAATTTTTATACCAAGAGCTATGGAGAAATCAGATTAGCAATTCACATAATAATTTATAATTTGTATTGTAATCGAAGTACAGGAATCAGCGAGGACTCAAATGAAAGGTCTCATAGAGACACATCTTTTGGTATAGCCATATGGTCTCTGCATTAATATTACGCATAATAATGGCAATTAATTGAACTACCATTAAAAATGACAGACAGAAGACTAAACGGCAGTGGAGAATTGCAGGTGCCATAACTCACACAATTAGTGAAATGACGACTCCATTAGGAGCAGTGTGCACTCCACGACCATAGGATGATAACTATCAAAAGAAATTGCAGCATTGTTCATAAATTAACGTTTATTTGTTAGTAGCTGAAAACTTGACGCTGCCCGGGTATTTATTTATTCATTTATTCCTGTAATTTTTTAAGTGTATCTTCATTTGTATAAGGGTTGTATATGTGTAAAATCTCTCGGGAATACAATTAGTACTAAGGACTGGTGCGTGATGTGGTGGTTTTCTATGAAAGTTACTGTTTATGTGGTCATATCTCATTAACTACCTGTCGCACTGTGATACAATTTAGAAGGTGCATTTAGCTATATGTGTGTATATTGTCTGTAAAATTTCCTGCGGCTACAATTAGTACTGTAGAAATTGTAAATTGTAACTTCATACTGAATGCCATAGATTTAGTCCATGAACAGCGGATCGCTACTGTTTACGTGCTCATATCTCATTAACTACGTGTCGGAATGTGATACACTTTATAAGGTACATTCATCTATATATGTGTATACTGTCTGTAAAATTTTCTGTCGCTACAATTTCTAGTGTTCAAATTATAAATTGTAACGTCATACCGAGAGCCGTAGTTTTACTCCATAAACAGCGGAAAAGTAGTAAGCAAGAAACTTTTTTTCTTTTCATTATTTTACTATGGTTG
Organism: Locusta migratoria; assembly: GCA_026315105.1. Lineage (NCBI taxonomy): Eukaryota > Metazoa > Arthropoda > Insecta > Orthoptera > Acrididae > Locusta > Locusta migratoria. Next base: position 326,454,033 of record CM048748.1, read on the forward strand.
CCAGCGAGAAAAAGTTTAATAAAGGTTTGAAATTATGTTTAAAATTTGTTGCAAGTCGCTAAGTACTCTCATTCTCATATAGTGTATTTGTAAAGTCTCATCTCATTATGGCAGTTTCTTGCAACTCCTATCGTTTATAGAGTTATATCTCTTGAACAATGTCTCGTATGTGGTTCGTACTCCTGCAGGAGATGTTATCTCACGTAAGGAATATGTGTACCAATTTTGGGTGAAATTGGCCCAGTCGTTTAGGAGAAAATGAGCAGCATTGTCGCTTATGGCAGCAGTTTTTCGCGCATCTCATTGTTTAAGATGTCATATCTCTTGAACTATATATCGTATGTGATTCTTGCACTTACGGCGACCGTCTCCATGGATTGAAGCTTACGTGTACAAAATTTCATAAAGATTGGAACAAAACTGTAAATTTGTATGCAACACGTACAAATATACGGACACTCTCTTTTATATATTAGATTGCATATCGATTTCGACTATAGAAAAGTCATCCTCAGTGCGACATACACAATCGAAATGAAATATCGCAGGTTTCACACACCTAGCCGCAAGGCATAGCTGCATTTAACAATGTCGTGTTCATTTTAAAAATGAACAGTGGCTTTATTCACTATGATACACGTTGTCAGTCGGTCACTACAAAGTGCTAACCTGAAGGCAGCGGAAATTCGATATGGCACCTCTGGCGGGCAGTGGGCCGGTTTGCCACCCAGAAAGCACTTGACAGACCGCAGATAAGACTCGGTCGCGTAAACGGATTAAGCGCTGGTCCCTCGAGTACTGCTATGTCAACTGTGGTCGGGGGATGAGGACAACAGCCTTCCGCTCTACCTCGGCCCTGCAAGGATTCCAAGAATGTCCACAGGCTTGATGTTTTCAGCTAATATTTCGACAGACGTCCTGGGCAGCTACTTCTCTCTTTATCCGCATGTAACACGCGGTTATCTGCGTCGCCCACAACTTTATCTGCAAAGTAAGAAATACTGCGGATATCCGCGGATACCCGCATCCACGCAGATCTCTAACTATGGATATTATCTACTTAATCAAAAATATTTAGACCGCCTCCTTTACTACATATGAAGTAACACAAATCAATAAGTGATTGTTACAGTCTGAATCTGTTCGAATATTCAATTGTTTGTATATCTTATCGGACTTAACTACGGGGTCTTCCGTCCCTAAACTTACAAACTACTTATGAACTGTTCAAAGAAGTTTCGGGCGTGCAGTCGCATCTTCTAATATTTCGGCTGAGAAACGTTCAGCCATCTTCAGAGAGAGACGAAGACTGACGCTCCAGCACACGCTTTAATAAATTTACAAAGACGCCGCCACAGCACAGATCACAATACATCGATTTCTCCGCAGTAATCGACCATGCAGCCACAGACATAATTTACACTTACGTGTACTTCCTTGACGCCGAGTAACGTCTTTGGCGTCTTGTTGTATCTGTGGCCGCATGCGCAGTAGCGCGGCCCGCGCGTTTATAAGCAAGAAGCGCGTGCTGGAGCGTCAGTCTTCGACTCTCTCTGAAGATCGCTGAACGTTTCTCAGCCGAAATATTAGAAGAAGTAAACTTTATGCGGCTGCACGCCCGAAACCTCTTTGAACAGTCATTGCGCCGCGAAAACATGAAGATACTTGTGAACTAGCTAACACTAAGGACGGCACAAATATCCACGCCCGAGGGGGGATTCGAACCCCCGACCGTAGTGGCCGTGCAGACCGTGACTGACGCGCCTCAGTCCCCTCGGCCACCGCGGCCGGCTTCATTTTAATTATCAAATTCTTTTTTGTAGGATCAACAAAGGTTCAAATTTGTGTAAATCTGTGGGAGTTAACTAATCTGGTTATTAGTCCCTAGACGTACAAACAAACTTACGCTAAGGACAACAAATACACCAATGTCCGAGCAGGACTCGAACCTCCAACGGCGATCAGTGGTGCGCTCCGCAGCTAGGCGACCTGGAACCCTCGGCCACTCCACCGCAGCTTGGAAGGGTCACCAGAATATTTTTTACTTGGAAGGGCGTCGCATATTCCAATAGGTTGAAAAACACTGTTACAGAGTTTCAACTTCCAAACAAGTATGTCTTTCTTAATTATTTAATATCGCCAGTTCACTTAACTACTTACATTCGAAAGACGGGGGCAACATCATGAGTAGCGTAGGATGATAACCTGCTGGGTACCTCAACCATGCGGATACCAGAAACACTTCGCATAGAGAAGTACAATAGTTAAAACAATGAGCAGCTACTGCCAATGCAGTGTAACTAAATTTTTGTGCACTTAGCCTAACGAGTCATAAATTTCTAAACGTCCAACAAAAGTGGCGTATCAGTCAAATATTTTGTTGTCCTGTACTCTAGATGTCAAAACAGACAGTGCGTTTCATAGTTACCATTTATACATGTCTCAGTCTTGTTAAGCTTACTCTAAACATCACTGGAAGTATAGTAAACCGGAGAAAGTTCAGTTGAGCAAATTGAGGACATTTTCATCTTTGAACACTGAGTAATTCGGAGTGCCTACAGTCTGTGATGTAATATGAGATCCATCCTCCTCGTCACCGAGTTCTTAATGACCTTAATTTTATGGTAGCGAAAGGTACAGATTCCGTTATTGGTACGGACGTTACCTAAACTGAGTATGCTTCTGCTCAAAACATTGCGCCGAAGGGCAAATCCAGAGGAACTCATTTTATTCTGATGACCTTTAGCCAAAGAATAATAAACAGCCTTGGCCTTCAACAAATATTGCTCCGATTAAACACGCTCAAGTATTTTCCATTTCGAACCACTGGGGTAAGGAGATCTACGTTTACTATCCGAAAGAAGGCTAGATTTAATGTTACAAGTATTACATATAATGGGATGAAGATATTTCAAGTATTAAAGAAGATTAATTGTTTCACGATTTTTGTTGAATGAAAAGATTAACAACAGAACTATATCGCAGACCCACACAATATTGAAAAAATATAAAATACTCAGAAAAATATATTTGGGAACTTTTAAGTGTTTAGTGCGTCTCATATATATTAATATATCTGACTCTGTTTCCCAAGATGAGGCACATTCGTTCTCAGGGCTTTCTGATTGACAGGAAACTAGAGGAAGACCGCACGGTCGCATGCAGTCCACTCCTGTTAGTAGCAAGATTTTTTTTTCTTTCTTTCTTTTTCCGTGCTTCTCGGAGATGAGAGAGACAAAACCGTCTGCAGGCAGCGAGTACTGTGTGTTAGGGCGGGGTTACTCGCTGTCTGTTAGGCCAGTGCAGCGCCGCTCGGCCGTTCCTTTGCCGCCCACGACTGCGGAGACTGATTGGCCCCATACGACATCAGTCGGGCTCGGGCCGGTGCGCTGTGTCGCTGTTTTGTTTGCCGCCGTCGGTTGGCGGGGATCACGTGCCGTGACGCTGCTACTGCTGCCTGCTGCGGCTACATACGGTCCGGCAGCTTCATTACGACTCTGACCGCCCACCTGTCTGGCAGGACCGCTGCAGCCGCCGCTCGCTCCGTCAACAGCAAATGGACCCTGCGACAGCCCCGTATCCTCTCCTCTGCTCGTCGTCCTGTACGGAACAAACAACGCTGCTCTTAACTTGGCAGTGCAGTATCGGTTTCCGGATCGATGGGTTACGATTGTACTCAAGGTTTCTCATCTACCGGCTAGGGCGATTTCTTTGTCATTCACAAAAAACCTACCGAAGCAAGAATTGCTAAAAATGCATGTGAATTCAGTAAACATCCTACAGTACTTCTCTTAATGTCTCTGCCCACATTGAATCACGTACACAAAATTCCTTCGGAACCAAATCAATAACTGAACCCTTTCAGATCCTCTGGTTACATTTAATAAATTTAATCGATGAAAGGAGAAAATATAAAAATGCAGTAAATGAAACAGGCAAAATGGAGTACAGACGACTAAGAAATGAGATTGACAGGAAGTGCAAAATGGCTAAGCAGGAGTGGCTAGAAGGCAAATGCAAGGATGTAGAAGAATGTATAAATAGGGGAAAAATAGATACAGCCCACAGGAAAATAAAATAAACATTTGGAGATTAGAAAAACAGCTCTATGAATATCAAGGACTCTGATGGAAAACCAGTTCTCGGCAAAGAAGGGAAAGCTGAAAGGTGGAAAGAGTATATAGAGAGGCTCTATGAAGGAAATGAACTTAGCGGCAATCTTGTAGAAAGGGGAGAAGATGTAGATGAGGATGAAATAGGAGATACTAAGAGGGGAATTTGACAGAGCACTGAAAGACCTAAGTCGAAACAAGGCCCCTGGAGTAGATGATATTCCCTCAGAGTCTCTGGGAGAACCAGCCATGACAAAATTGTTTCACCCGGTGTGTAAGATGTATGAGACAGTTGAAGTACCCTCAGACTTTAAGAAAAATGTTATAATCCCCATTCCAAAGAAAGCAGGTGCAGTCAGTTGTGAAAACTACAGAACCATCAGTTTAATAAGTCATGGTTGTAAAATATTAACAGGAATTATTTACAGAAGGATGGAAAAGCTGGTAGAAGCCGACCTCGGGGAAGATCAGTTTGGGTTCAGGAGAAATGTAGGAACACGGGAGGCAATACTCACTTTACGGCTTATCCTAGAAGATAGATTAAGAAAAGGCAAACCTACATTTCTAGCTTTTGTAGATTTGGAGAAGGCTTTTGACAATGTTGATTGGAATAAACTCTTTCAAGTTCTGAAGCAAGCAGGAGTAAAATATAGGGAGCGTAAGGTTATTTACAACTTGTACAAAAACCAGACAGCGGTTGTCAGAGTTGAAGGGCATGAAAGGGATGCAGTGGTTGGAAAGGGAGTAAGACAGGGTTGTAGCCTTTCCCCAATGTTGTTCAATTTGTAGATTGAGCAAGCTATAAAGAAAAGCAAGGAGAAATGTGGAGAAGGAATTAAAGTTCAGGGTGAAGAATTAAAAACATTGCGTTTTGCCGACGACATAGTAATTCTGTCAAATACAGCAAAGGACCTGGAAGAGCAATTGAACGAAAAGGACAGTGTGCTGAAAGGTGCATATAAGATGAACATTAACAAGAGCAAAACTGGGGTAATGGAGTGCAGTCTAAGAAAATCAGGTGAGGCTGAAGGAATTAGATTAGGTAACGAAGCAATAAAGGAGGTAGATGAGTTTTGTTACTTGGGCAGTAAAATAACAAATGATGGTCGCAATACAGAGGATATAAAATGCAGAATGACAATGGGTAGAAAAGCGTTCTTGAAAAAGAGAAATTTGTTAACATCGAATATTGATTTAAGCCTAAGGAAGTCCTTTCTGAAGGCATTTGTATGGAGTGTTGCCTTGTATGGGAGTGAAACATGGACGATAAACAGTGCGGACAGGAAGAGGATTGAGGCTTTTGAAATGTGGTGCTACAGAACAATGCTGAAAATTAGGTGGGTGGATCGCATAACTAATGAGGAGGTACTAAACAGAATCGGGGAGAAAAGAAATTTCTGGCATATCTTGACTAAAAGAAGGGATCGATTGGTAGGGCACATTCTTAGACATCAAGGAATTGTGAATCTATCGTTGGAAGGAAGTGTGTGGGGTAAAAACCGCAGAGGAAGACCAAGAGATGGATACAGTAAGCAGATTCAGGCAGATGTAGGTTGCCGTTCTAATGTGGAGATGAAGAGGCTTGATCAGGATAGAGTATTGTGGAGAGCTGCATCAAACCAGTCTCCGGACTGAAGACCACAACAACAACAACAACGGCTACATTTGTGTACATTAAATTTTCCCTCATTTTTGTTAGTACAAGACTGTCTTTCCCGAATGGGAACAGTGTCTACATGTTTGCGAGTGTTTCATCTTTGAATTGCGCGCTGGTGCTGCCATCTGACGAGCAATGCTATGAAGATATCAACAAATGAACCTAACAGTGTAACGCAGGTTGTGAGCTGCCCAATACATTAACACATTTGATAATTTATATTTATATTTATATTTTACTCTACAAAACCAAGTTACTTTTTGTATTTTCTACTTTTCTACGCTAGTTCTTAAATGATTGTTTCACTTATTACTAAAGTAAAAAGTTGAATATTAAATAAATTAAAAAACATATTTTTGTTTGTTTCTACAAGTTTATTTTTGTTTACGTAACCGGTTTTCGGTTTATTAGGCCATCTTCAGAGTATTTACTGCTGTGTCAAAGAGATTACAATGTTTAGTTACAGTATGGGAAGATATGACAAATGACTCCACTTAGATCGACATACATAGTATAACACTTCTTTGACATTGTGTTATTACAGTTATCAACTTAAAAACTAAACAGTAATACAAGAATATACTATGTGTGAAGGATAAAACAAGGAATAAATTTGAATATAACCTGGGAACTAAAACTACCTACTATTACAAACTAACTGATAATGCTGCTAAATCAATATCAATAAATATTCAAATTTATTCCTTGTTTTATCCATCACTTGTATTACTGTTTAGTTTTTAAGTTAACTGTAATAACACAATGTCAAAGAAGTGTTATACTATGTATGTCGCTCTAAGTGGAGTCATTTGTCATCTCTTCCCACACTGTATCTAAACATTGTAACCTCTTTGACACAGCAGTAGATACATAAAAATGGCCTAATAAGCCGTAAACCGGTTAAGTAAACAAAAATAAACTTGTAGAACACACACAAAATTGTGTTTTTTAATTTATTTGATTATGTTCTACCAAGAAGCGACGGAAGAATCAGTCAAAAAGTTGAATATTCATTGTTTTAGTCTGCTAAAGTTAGTAAAGTTTTTCATTGTGCACAATTGTGACCAACGGGTTTCAAACACAGTGAGTAAAATGATTTAGAACTTAGGAATTTTCGTGAAGTCCACTGTTTATTGTTAATGTTTCTTGGTTATTCTAACAATATTTGTGAGTTTTGTGTGGAAAACATCTGTGCTGCTGGAACTGTGAGAATCAACTGTTTTGCTAACCCTCCTCTCATGCCAGACAATGAGGAATTGAAAAAGAATAAAGGATTTTCAGAAGAAATTTGTAGTTCAGATGACATAGCTTTGGTAAAATTGGTTGACAATAAAACAGTTGTTGTAGGCTCAGATTTCATTGTAAAAGGAAAAATTGACAAAGTTGAACGCTGGGATAAGAGAAAAGCAAATATATTACTACTGATCGACCGGAAATTGTAAAACGCTACAACCATGGCATTTTGATCAGTTGATGTCATATTACAGAATTTTTGTAAAATCCAAGAAATGGACACTGAAAGCAATTTTTCATGCTGTTGAATTTGCTATAGTACAGAGCTGGCTGGAATACAGAAGTGCTGAAGCAATTGGTTTACCAACAAACAAAACAATGGATCTCCTTCCGTATGAGACTGGCTGACATCCTGGTGCTACTCTTGTTCAAAGCAGGAAAAATGGAGTACAGACGTCGGAAAAATGAGGTTGACAGTAAGTGCAGGCCACGGTGGAGTAGCCGAGCGATCTAAGGCCTCACGCTGCGGAGCGCGCTGTTGCTCGCCGTGGAGATTCGAGTCCTCCCTGGGGCATGGGTGTGTGTGTGTTTGCCCTTACGTTAGTTTGCCTTAGTTTAAGTAGTTTGTTAGCTACGGACTGATGACCACGCAATTTGGTCCGATAAATTTACAAACATTTGAACATTTTGAAGGAAGTGCAGACTGGCTAAGTAACAGTGTGTTGAGGAGAAATGCAAGACCGTAGAAGTCTGTATATCTAGGGGAAAGATACCGCCTACAGAAAAATAAGAGAGACATTTGGAGATAAGAAAACCAACGGTATGAATATCAAGAACAATGATGGCAAACCAGTACTAAGGAAAGAAGGGAAAGTTGTAAGGTGGAAGGAGTATGTAGAAGGCCTGTACAAAGGAAATAAACTTGAAGGCAATATTCTAGAAATGAAAGACGAATTAGAGGAAGATAAGATAGGAGATACTATATTGCCAGAAGAATTTGACAGGGCGTTAAAAGATTTTAGTAGAAACAAGGCGCCAGGAGTTGACGATGTTCCGTCTGAAATGCAGTTATCGTTAAGAGAAAAAAAATGTTTGTATAGTCTATGGGACTTAACTACGGGGTCATCAGTCCCTAAACTTACAAACTACTTATCAACTACTTACGAACTAAGACGGCACAAATATCCATGCCCGAGGGGGGATTCGAACCCCCGACCGTAGTGGCCGTGCAGACCGTGACTGGATCGTTAAGAGAGTCAATTGTGAAGAAATTGTTGCACCTGGTATGCAAATGTATAGATAGGGGAAATACCCTCAGAGTTCAAGAAGAGTATAGTGATTCCAATACCTACGAAAGCAAGTGCAGACAAATGTGAAAATTGCCGGCTGCGGTGGCCGAGGGGACTGAGGCGCTCCTTAGCTCTTAGCTAGTTCGTAAGTAGTTTCTAAGCTTAGGGACTGATGACCCCGTAGTTAAGTCCCATAAGTTCTACAAACATTTGAACATTTTTGAAATGTGAAAATTACAGAACTATCAGTTTAACAAGTCATGCATGCAAAACACAAACACGAATTATTTACAAACGAATGGAAAAGCTGGTGGAATCAGACCTTGGGGAAGATCAATTTGTATTTAAGAGAAATGTAGGAACACGCGAGGCAATACTCACACTATGACTTATCTTACGTTAATGAAAGGGAATCCTACGTTTTTAGCATTTCCGGATCTGGAGAAAACTTTTGACAATGTTGACTGGAATACACTGTTTCAAATTCTGAAAATAACAGGGGTAAAATATACGGAGTGAAGAGTTATATTCTACTTGTACAAATACGAGACAGTAATTATTAAAGGACATGAAAGGGTCGCAATGGTTGTTAAGACGTCCTATCTGAAAGCAGTTGTCTGGAGAGTAGAATTCTATAAGAGTGAAACGTGGACGATAAGAAGTTCAAACAAAATGATGATAGAAGCTTTGAAAATGTGGTGCTACAGACGAATGATGAAGATTAATGGGTAGATCACGTAACTAATGAGAAGGGGCACATTCTGAGACACCAAGGAATCGTCACCTTGGCGTTAGAGGGAAGTGTGTGGGGATAAAAATCGCAGTGGGAGACCGAGGGTCGAATACAGTCAGAAGATTCAAAAGGATGTAGGTTGTCGTACGTATTCTCAGATGAAGAGGCTTGCAAAGGACAGGGTAGCGTGGAGAGCTGCATCAAACCAGTCTACGGACTGAAGAGCACAACAACAACACGAACAGCGATATGAATTTTTTTAAATGGTACCCTGTGTTCTTTATTCGATAATTAATTTTCTCTCCTAAAGACCTGTTGAAAAATGTATCACTGAAACACGACGTTTGATTATATAACACAACTTTGACATTGACGCTCCCAGCACTTAGTGCAGCGACTCGGGGTAGTGGAAGTCATCCATGTGCTGACACTGACAGAGGACAAATGTACACCAACGAATAGAAGGTAGAAATGCTACTCATCTATGGGGAATGTAAGCATAACAGTAATTGCAATACTTTTTTATGTACAATACGTGTAGATTTAGTACAAGACCTTAGTCTTTTTGAATACTATTGTGTAGAGTAGGCATGCAGTAAAGGCTGTCCTTCCTAAAACAGATTTGCATTCCTAAAACCAGTGTACTCGTATACTTACACGTCACCGGTTTCATGCTCATCATGTACACATACATCAAGAAGTGCATGGGAATGATTTTCAGAATCATGTACATTTCTATCAGTGGGCACAGCAGGAAATCCTCGCCAACTCGAACTTCTTCTCCAATGTTTTATTTACCGCTGAATGCTCCTTCTCATACAATGGACAGGTAAGTAGAAGGAACATGTGACAGCCCACGATGGCTTAGACAGGTGGAACATCAGCATCAATGAAAAGTTCACGTCTGATGTGGGATGCTTGTTACTACAATTATTGGCTCTTATTTCATCAATAGTAGTCTAAACGGCATAGTGTATGCAAACTTCCTCAGACGAATTCTTCCTCCCCTTCTGGATGAAGTGCCGCTAAGAACCAGAATGCTTATGTGGTATCAACACGATGGATGGCCAGCACACATTGCCTTGCGTGCACGTCGTTTTCTGAACCGAATGTATCCTGCCAGATGGACTGGTCGAGGAGGAACATTTACTTGGCCTGCTGGGTTTCCTGATTTAAATCCTCTGGACAATATTTCTCTTGGGTATGCATTAAAGACGTTGTCTATCAGGATATTCCAACAACTCCAGAGGACATACAGAAACGTACCGTGTTTTCTTGTAATTCTCTTTAGCAACAGTGAAAGCAGTAAGTAATTCTTTCATCCAACGAGTGCACCAGTGTATCGTTGTCCCGGGTTACCACTTTGAGCACATTTCAAAGTTCTACTTCTAGTCAATGGTACAAGACAGTTAATGTCAATTTTGTGTTATGTATTAAATATAAAGGTGAAGCAATGCTTACTAGTCAGACGTCTTACCACTAGTCCACCGCACTACTAGCGATTAAAACGCCTCGGAGTAGTCTACGTACCACTTCCCTCCACGTCACAAACTTTAATTCATTGCTTCACCTTCATCTGTAATGTCTTTGACATGTTCTAGACATAAAACCGTCTCAGGGTTTGTGAATTACTATTTACATTTGTGTTATGTTTTTACTTGGTGTTCATATGTTTTTCTGATAACTCCAGCCAGTGGACGAGATTGCGATCCCGGGCTCAAATTCAATTTTGTGTTATGTAATTAATAACGTTGTGTTTCAGTAGATGGTATACTGTCATGCTTGTCTGAATAGGTCTTTAGGAGAGGAAACGAATTACCGAATAAAAACTTCTGGGTGCCATTTGAAGAAGTCGTATCACTGTTCATGTATTTGTGAAAAAGCTGCAAAGAAGGAAATTATGCCGATTAATGTCCCCCTGACGGCTAAAGGTCATGTGCATGACATATTTTGTAATTTTCATCTGGGCAAACAGTTATTTGGGGTGATCAAGATAAGTGGGACACCCTGTATATTTACATATATAACTTCAGTGCATTTATCTCGCAAAATCTCTAATGGCTTAACTGATTAGAATAAATTTTCCATTTCGCTTTCTTTTGTTCGTTTTAATACAGGATTAAATTGCGAACCAATAGGGGAATAAAAGTAACAACTGAAAAATCGAAACAATCGAAATTTGTAATTCTGTAAAGAAGTTACCGCCACTTCGGATTAATTTCGTATTTTATGTCCTGCCATAAGCCACCATTCATCCAACTTCGATAAAATTTTGCAGACTTAAGCTTCAAAACAAGAGAGACATCACTGTCAAGAAAATGTTTCGTACGATTCATGACGAAGAGTACCTGACCCCAGACTTTGACCGATCACCATGCATTTGAAAAATATTGTAATTTTTCATATACGTGGGAGGGACGCGACGTACATACAGGGTACAGGATGTGATTGGCATAAAGCGGGAGTGGTAATGAGAGATGTAGGGGGATGGATGGGTAGATACATGGAGTAGGAGAAGATGGAGGATGAAGATGTGCAGCACGACGAGGCAGAGGTATGAAGACAGAAACAGAGAGAGAGAAGGGGTAAGATGTACAAAGAGAGGAGGGAGGAGTAAACGGATATGTTGGAGTAAGTAAGCATCAGAGCAACGCTAGGTTTTCAGGTAGCTAATATAATGAAAAGAGGTAAGAAACAGACGTAGAGCCGAGTAACCGACGGGCATCGAGACTAAGAAAAGAACCGTAGCACTTATATCCAATTCCCAAGCATATTTAGCAATTATTAAGCGCTGCCTAGTTCGCTAGTTTTTTAATAGGCCTAATAAAAATGAAGGTAAACATCAATGACAAAGGAAAAATAATTTGAAACATTTATTCAAAAACAAATAAAGGCGAGATATTACTTCTCAGACTTTAAGAAAAATGTTATAATCCCCATTCCAAAGAAAGCGGGTGCAGACAGGTGTGAAAACTACAGAACCATCAGTTTGATAAGTCATGGTTGCAAAATATTAACACGAATTATATACAGAAGGATGGAAAAGCTGGTAGAAGCCGACCTCGGGGAAGATCAGTTTGGGTTCAGGAAAAATGTAGGAACACGGGAGGCAATACTCACTTTACGGCTTATCCTAGAAGATAGATTAAGAAAAGGCAAACCTACATTTCTAGCTTTTGTAGATTTGGAGAAGGCTTTTGACAATGTTGATTGGAATAAACTCTTTCAAGTTCTGAAGCAAGCAGGAGTAAAATATAGGGAGCGTAAGGTTATTTACAACTTGTACAAAAACCAGACAGCGGTTGTCAGAGTTGAAGGGCATGAAAGGGATGCAGTGGTTGGAAAGGGAGTAAGACAGGGTTGTAGCCTTTCCCCAATGTTGTTCAATTTGTACATTGAGCAAGCTATAAAGGAAAGCAAGGAGAAATTTGGAGAAGGAATTAAAGTTCAGGGTGAAGAATTAAAAACATTGCGTTTTGCCGACGACATAGTGATTCTGTCAGATACAGCAAAGGACCTGGAAGAGCAATTGAACGGAATGGACAGTGTGCTGAAAGGTGCATATAAGATGAACATTAACAAGAGTAAAACTAGGGTAATGGAGTGCAGTGTAAGAAAATCAGGTGATGCTGAAGGAATTAGATTAGGTAACGAAACAATAAAGGAGGTAGATGAGTTTTGTTACTTGGGCAGTAAAATAACAAATGATGGTCGCAGTACAGATGATATAAAATGCAGAATGGCAATGGGTAGAAAGGCGTTTTTGAAAAAGAGAAATTTGTTAACATCGAATATTGATTTAAGCCTAAGGAAGTCCTTTCTGAAGGCATTTGTATGGAGTGTTGCCTTGTATGGGAGTGAAACATGGACGATAAGCAGTGTGGACAGAAAGAGGATAGAGGCTTTTGAAATGTGGTGCTACAGAAGAATGCTGAAGATTAGGTGGGTGGATCGCGTAACTAATGAGGAGGTACTGAACCGAACTGGGGAGAAAAGAAATTTCTGGCATACCTTGACTAAAAGAAGGGATAGATTGGTAGGACACATTCTTAGACATCAAGGAATTGTGAATTTAGCGTTGGAGGGAAGTGTGTGGGGTAAAAATCGCAGAGGGAGACCAAGAGACGCGTATAGTAAGCAGATTCAAGTGGATGTGGGTTGTCGTTCTTATGAGGAGATGAAAAGGCTTGCTCAGGATAGAGTAGGGTGGAGAGCTGCATCAAACCAGTCTCCGGACTGAAGACCATAACAACAACAAATTACTTCTAACGAAATTCTAATTTGTGCCTGAACCTGAGTGAAGATCATATTTAAACGAGGAAGCTTTCCTATGTAGTTAAAAATATCCAGGTTCTTTACACCCACTACATTTGGACCAGACTCCTGTCAAATTTCACCAGATGAAAATGCACAAGGTTGTACAGAAATGGTTTGATGTAAAAGCAGAAGTCATTCTTGTTATCACCCAAAAGGTAAAGTCATTCATGTCTGTACGAAAGCACGGAAGTTATCCTGCGTGACCCCATGCCAAATGCTTGAAAAATTAATGCAAAATGGAAGCCTTTGTCTTGATTTTCTCGTAAGGTGAAGTTAGCTTTCTTCAATCAAACCAAATGTTTTAAATCTATGGGACTTAACTACTCTGGTTATCAGGCTTACAAACTACTTAAACTAACGTATGCTAAGGAGGACTCGGACCTCCGCCGGTGAGCAGTGGCGCGCTCTGCACCTAGGCGCCTTGGAGCGCTTGGCCACTCCACCGCGGCTAGTATTCTTCGATGCTGCATGGTGATTCGTTATGTTCCCTTCTTGCTATCTCGGCCTCGTCCAAGTTCTCGTAGTCTAACTCAAAGGTTGAAACAACATTGCAATCGTTTGCATCTGCTTTTCTGGTGTTGTAGTGACGTGAAACTGGGAACCAGTTGTCAATAATTACTCACAAGGGACTCCTTTGACTTCCAAAGCTCGGAACCGCACGAAAGCATCCTTAGAATAACAAGCAATGCTAAACAAAACAGTGGTGTGCTCATTTCCATGCCAAACGCCGCACGTGTCCGCTAGCGCCACAAGATGGTGGCATAGTGTAGCTTCACTAACCAGTGCTCCAGTTGCGTGAGTTGTATAGCTGCAGTATGTATTTATCTCTTGAGTGCTCATAAGGAGTTATTGTGTAAACAGTATACAATGCAGAGATATCATGAGAAGAATTAATCCTACGCATGGGTTCCATATATTAGGAACCAAGTTGCGACATGCTGAATATGGAAATGACATCGGTCCTGAGGATATAAAGTTCGGGAATATACGAGGTATGTCCACAAAGTAAGTTTCGTTTGGTTACATAAATCAAACGTGTATAGATACAGAAAAAATATTTATTGTACAAAAATCTACAAGTGTTAAGTTACTGTTGTACATAGCTTCCGAAATTTTGAAGGCTTTTCTCATAGCGTGGCACAAGTATTTGTATGCCTTCTTCATAGAAGGCGGCCGACTGTGTATTCAACCATATGGTAGCATACTCTTTTAGCTCATCATCATCGTTGAAGTGCTGACCACCAAGGACAGATTTTATGTGTAATACAGGAAAGTCGCTAGGAACGAGGTCCGGGCAGTACGGAGGATGATCAAACATGTCCCAGTAAAATTCCCGTAAGAGTTTTTGGTCACATTCCCCGTGTGAGGTCAGGCATAATCGTGTAAAAGAAAACTCCTTTTGACAGTTATCCTCAGCGCTTTTTCTCTGCTCATACCTAAAATCTGTAGTTAACACTTCAACAATGATGGCGAGCTGAAAGAACATGTTACCACATAGTTGAATACACAGGCGGCAACCTTCTGTGAAGAAGGCGTATAAAAACTTGTGCTACGCTATGACAAGTGCCTTCAAAATTTTGGAAGGTATGTGGGAAAGTAGTTTAACGATTGTAGATTTTTTGTACAATAAATATGTTTTCTGTATCTGCACACGTTTGCTTTATATAACGAAACGGAACTTTCTTTGTGGACATACATCGTATTATGTAACAATATTTCATAAATATAATGACGACGACACAGCAACAAACAACGTTATTCTGTGTATGTCATTGACATATCAACATCATCATTTGCAAACAGTGGCGGCTCCAGATTTTTTTCTGGGGGGGGGGGGGAGGGTGGCACAAGGCTGAGGAGAGTGAACATGTCCTTGAGGGCTTTGTGAGACTAATTTTAAAACGCTACAGGAGACACACAAAATATGTTCCAAAGCCACAGTCGCTTCTTAGAAAAAATCTTTTTAATATATACTTCTATCCAACTACCAATGCACTGGGCACTATGGCGTCATTTTTAAATGCCTATGATCACAAAAATATTACAATGATTCAATCTCATCACTGTACACTTTCTAAATAACAACAGAGAATTTAGAGCTTGAATGCCCTGTCTTCTGCTGTTGACACAGTTGTTTCACCCTTCATAATCACAAAGAATGGAACACTTGCCAACAGCTGAACACGGGGCATTCACGCTCTGCATTTAATTCCATGTGTAACTGTTTCTGAGCTTCGGATGACGAGTATATTCGAACCTCTAAACAGAGGAAGCCATGCGAAATTAGCATAGTTTCTCCACATATTTACGACTTTCGAATAATTGGACTATAAGACTGAATATGACTGACCACTTGAAAAGTCAAACAATTGTACAATAAGGTTGAAAAATAGGTTTTGTACAATGATGCCCACACGATTATGACATTAAATGAGCCAAATGACTTTACTGAGGTGTAAAAATTATAAAAATAAAAAAGTGAAAGAAAGAATGTTCGAATGTAATCCGAAGGGTCCAAACTGCAAAGATCATTCGTCCCCAGTCTTACCAGCTATTTAAACTAATCCATTCTAAGGACAACACACACACACACACACACACACACACACACACACACACACTCATGCCCGTGCGAGGACTCGAAGCTCTGGTGGGAGTGGGCGAGTACTCCGCGACTTCGCGCCTCAGATCACACGGCCGTGCATGTGCCGTGGTTTGATTGTCAATTTTTTAAATATAGTGTTCCGATACTCTTTCTTTATTTTATGGTTAATTATGAAACTTTTCACTGTATAATGGGGTTGAGTCATTTTAATATTTTTTGTAATCATAGGGCCGGCCGCGGTGGCCGAGGAGACTGAGGCGCTCCAGTCACGGTCTGCACGGTCACTACGGTCGGGAGTTCGAATCCCCCCTCGGGCATGGATATTTGTGCCGTCCTAGTTCGTAAGTAGTTGATAAGTAGTTTGTAAGTTTAGGGACTGATGACCCCGTAGTTAAGTCCCATAAGATTTACAAACATTTGAACATTTGTAATCATAGGAACTTGTGAATGACGAGATACTGCGCCGAAACTAGTAGTGCATTGGAAATTAAATGGAAGTATATTATCGCATTGAAATGGAAGCAGGCTTGACTTCGAAGGCAGCTGAACACAGCACTTATACTGAAAGCAGGTTTATAACGAACTGAACATACACGCAGCACTGACTGCCTCCCCCAGTGTGCTCTGCTATTTATACACAGACAGAATGTACCAGAAATTAGAAGAACAGTTAACATAAGAAACAAGTGGACGGTGTTATGCATCACTAGTCCAAGCGCCATATGTCATAACTGACATAATAGAACCTAAATTTTACATGTTCATAAAATATATTTGTTTATGAATGTTTCTCAACTTTTTGTACCAAAGAAGGTTAGTGTTCTTTCACTTCATATTGAAATCTCACTGTAAATAACTACTAAACATCACTAATTGCGCTCACATCAGAAATATAAAATAACAGCATTGGGTCTTGTGCTGCATAACACGGTCTAAGTAGAATTTACAAGTGAACATAAGAAAGATGTAGAACATTCTGAAATTGTTAATTACAAAGAAATAAATTTTTGCCGGTGAGCGGGATTGAACCGGCTACCTTCAGCACCGCAGTCGGTGATGCTATCCCCAGCGCCACGCCGGCATTCAGTTTGCACACTGTCTCGCGGCAATATTAATTTGACAAGACGATTTTACCTGGTGATGCCAGCAGCACAAAACATCTGCACTACTTACATATCAGTGCACACTGTGACGCAGAGTGAAAATTTAATTCTGAAAAATACACTTGACTGTCTTTCAAGAAGAATTTCTACTACCATGAAGATCCTTTGTATGAGGTGTGTGGAAAAATGCCGTTGAAATTTCTAATTTGCTCCAATAATCGGAAAATCGAAACGTGTTGCTTCAAATAAAACTTTTTATAATTGGGGTGGAGAGAGCAATACTATCGCTTAGTGTCAAGGAAAAGAATCCAGAGAGCTAAACCGTTTACTAAGGCTGTTGGAGGCCCGGGGCGGCGGCGAAACAAAATGAGCCTCCCCCCTCCGTCCACTTGGAAATATATTACTACAAAACAGTAACTAGACGCCCACAGGGCGAGAGTCACAGGCCAGTCTACAAAGAATAACTTTAGACATTTGAAGGCCCCAGTAGAAAGAGATGCCAAGCTCGCTCAAAAAGGTATTTGGAGGCCCCACCAAGATCGGAGACCCGGGGCGGTCCGCCCCCTCCACTCCCCCCTTAGTCCGCCACTGGTTTACCGAAAACACCTGCATGCACCAGCCTAAACCCAGCCCTAGAAATTTACAGTTTTTTCACGTGGTTCAATTCTTTATTTACTTATAAATAAAACATACACAACAGCTTATTTATCCCCCAAGAAATCAGGAATTAGGAAACAACAGACCACTTATTTATTTTTATACTAAATTAGTGAGAATAAAGAGCAAGAAGCAATTAAATGGAAGCATATCACAAAAAGTCAAATTACGTTATGTCTATTGCAGGGATCTTGCATTTTTAAACTCACAATTACATGCTGTCCGTAAGTAAAAGTTAATTATTCTAGTGCTGAGATTCTTTTCCTCCTTCCCTCCCTTCCTCCCCCTCCCTCACTTCCTCTCCCTCTCTCCCTCTCCCCCCTCCCTTCTCTGTCTCTCTTTCTCTCTTCCCTCCCCTCTCATTTTTCGTGAGTCCGTGCCCCTGTGCCCCAACCCCCTGAATCCGCTCTTGTTTGGAAATGTAATTACTGTGGCTTTTGAGAATGCGTGAATGGGAAGGTGATTTTGAATGTGACACTGCTATATACGTGTGTCTTGCGCTATTATAAGTACTTTAAGCAGATAGTTTTTTGGCTCTGCTGATTGAATATGTAATAGCACATTGATGCAATTCCTACGGCATTGTAATCTTGTTACTTTACTTGGTTAAAATGTTACTTCAGGTACAATGCAACGTTTTGCATCCAAGTGACGCACAGCACTGTCATGATTGCCTGTTATTCGGAGCATGGTTTCGTGTGTTTCCGAGCGTTCGAGGACAAAAGTGTCCCTTGGCTTTTCCTTTATATCTGAGTGGTGAGTGGCCGTATGCATTCTTCTGTAGAGAAGTCTTACTGGTTGGCCGTTGTAGTAAGGCTCAAGGGACGATAGAGGGTATAAGTTTAGAATGTTATAGTAATCTTCGTCGGCGGAAAAGGAGTTTTGGAGGGTACTTCACATTGCCGAAGCCGTCCGTGGCATCCTTGTGAAGTTGAAGTCTCAATTTGACACTGAGTAGCACCTTTAAATCTGTTGAGCGCTCCATTTTCTGTATAGCGTGACGTAAGTTGATCGCTTAGTCTTGTCCATCCTTTGTTGTTGTCTGCGCAACTGGCTCGCTCACCAGGCTTAGATCCAGGGAATCGTGCTGGGAAGGAGGGCCCTTTCACTTAGTGGCACGTGCGGCCGACAACGCAGCCCCAGCTGACAGCGCCATGTGCTGCCTGTCTTGACGGTTAATGGGCCCGCTCTATCTCTCTCCCCACCGATAAGCTTGGCCGTTCCTTGGCTCAAGTTCTCTGTGTGCACGTGGTGCGATAATACGTGTTGAAGATAACATGAAGTTACAATGGTAATGACGACACTGCATAATACATAGGTCTACACTCACGTTTCTATGATTTCATCCATACTGATACTATTATAAACAAAAATACAATTAAAATACAATAACATAAAGGTAGTGTTGGAGTCGGGCTCTCTTCGTAACCTGCGCAACTGTTTTGCTTGGTTTGCAGGACGGTTTATATCAAGCATATTATCAGATATCACTGGTTAAATCTAAACTTCGTTTTGTACTGATTATGACCTTCCTTAATTTAATATTAATATAAATATGTTTTATACAATTATGGGTCCACCACCACAGGAAAGTCAGCAGAGATTGTGTCTAAAACAAAGGGGGCCGGATTTCTTTCCAGAGAGGGGACTGGGTTTTGGTTGTTGTCTTCATCATCATTCATCAACAAGCAAGTTCAAATGTTCAAAAGTTTGTATAGCTTATGGGACTTAACTACGGGGTCATCAGTCCCTAAATTTACAAACTACTTATGAACTAGCTAATACTAAGGACGGCACCAATATCCATGCCAGACGGGGGATTCGAACCCCAACCGTAGTGGCCGTGCAGACCGTGACTGGCGCGCCGCAATCCCCTCGGCCAGCACTGCCGGCCAACAAGCAAGTCACCGAAATGGTGTCAACTAAAACTGCTAGCAACAAGGCCTCCGTAACCCAGTCGGGGATTTCACTGCCAAAAAATGCCATTGATCATCATATACGCATGGGACCAAACTTCCGTAGACTTACACACTATTTAAATTATCTTACACTTTTGATAAGGACAACCCACACACTCATTCCCAAAGGAGGACTCGAAACTGGCGGAAGTCGCCGGGCAAACCGTGAACTGGCGCCTCAGGATGTGCTGTTATATTCACACGACTACATTCACTAGTGTAGGGCCTACCAATCGGCTAGCCACCAGTGCATCCGTTCTGTTCCGGTTATTGGATTGAGTAGTAAGGGACCTGAAATGTAAGTGTGTGTGTGTGTGTGTAATTATTTTGTTGTGACTAATACAACACAAAAATTCCGATAACACAGTTTATTCACAACATACAAGTCTAGATGAACATTCGCCCATGTTCACTGTTAACAGAAAACGTTAAGGTTCAGGTACAAAAGAAACACTACTTACCTCAGTCCAGAGAACTCGGGCCGCAGCCCGGAATCACAAAGTCCAAGTCGTAGTCTGTAGACAAGTATAAGTTCGAAGTCGGAACAGCATCAACACAATCCCGGCAAACACACGAGTAGAGGTCCAATGAGCAGGCGTAGGTCGGCAGCAGACGGTCCTCGAAGTGGTCGTTGCTGTCAGCATGACTCATGGCGAACTGACGCCAGCGTCTGTGTCTCGCCAAAAATAGCGGACTGCGGCCAATCAGCAGTCGGCGGATGGATCCTCGATTGTACGAGTCCGGTGACAGCGGTCCCTGCAAAATATAGTGCCCTGTTTACATCTTTGACATTAAGGTCGATTTTTACTGTCTGCTCGATGTTTACAGTCGGCGTCTCTGGTAAACGCCTGATCTCCCGCTGCTTGTTCTGCACGGAAGTCTATCTGGTGGTCTGCTTGCTAGGGGCTCTGCCTCATGGCATGACATATGTAAATTATGTGGTCATCAGTAGTGAAAGTCTTGAAGTACATTTAGAACACCAGGAGGAACATTTGGCGATCTCAAGGAGATGATGTTCGAAATAATATTTCATATTTAGGGTCCATTGTGTCAGGGAGGGGGCTCAGGCTCGAACTTTGAAGAACTCGAAATATAAAGATATAGGCTGATTTGAGGGTATTGCCAAATATTTTAGAAAGTTTGAAGCAAATTTTTACAAATCAGAGCTTGGAAGGTGAAACGTTCGGGAGAAAGGAAGTGAAGTAGGAGGGGGATATCTCAACAAGCCGCACACTATGCTATGGAAAAGCTTCCAACAATGCTACCACATTAGGGATTTCTGATTTTAATTTTACCACTGTCGTACCGACTGAGCCTTCAACCTCAGGCATCATGGCAATCCTCTTACAAGTGCAGGAGCTAGAGCGTAGGTCGTTGGTATACATTTCTAGGTGTGACTGCACTCAAATGGTGTCCCTGACGGAACCTTTTCTTCACTTTTGACATACTTTAATGAATATCTCTAGTTTAGAATCATCCCAAGCTGGTTTCAATTCCCTGCAGTGTTTCTCCAACATACGAGTTTATAACATTGAAAATAAACGTTATAGTGCCAATACACTTCTTGAGAGTCATGTTTCCCTTTACATTTTATATTATATTGAGTACATGTGGGCTGTTTGACAAGAGAAAATACGAAACACAATGTCAGAATGTGACTTTGTTCAATTTTTCGCTGAAGTTTAATTTGGTTATGAGATCGTTGCACCTGAAACATCTGGAACTACAATATTTTAATTATTTATTTCCACATAAAGATCGTAGCATCTATATCTATTCAGACAGCCAGCCAGCCCTGAGATCACTGGCAGCTCCTGAAACAAGGTCTAAAATTGTTGCAGAATGTCACAGGGTTCTGGTGGAGCTAGGGGAAAGCAATAGAGTAAACCTATTGTGGGACCCTGGCCACTCGGGGATCAGTGGCAACGAACATGCCGACAGATTAGCCAGGATGGGGGCAGAGACTACATTTATTGGACCGGAACCTGTCCTGACAATCACCAAAGCAATGATCAAATTGGAGCTACGTAACTGGCTCAGAAGACAGCACGTAGAATATTGGACCAAAGTTCATCAACAAAAACATGGCAAGGTGATGATGCCAAAGCCATATTTTAAAAGAAGCTCTGCAATCCTGGGCCAGAAAAGGAGAGAGATAAGACTCATGGTTGGATTGCTGACAGGCCACGGGAACAAAAAACACCTACATACAATGGGAATAACAGAAGAGGACCCTAAGTGTAGGATCTGTGATGACGGAGATGAAACTGCATCACATCTAATCTTCGAATGCATTGCATTGGAGAGTGAAAGGCACAGAACATTTGGGACAACCAGACCCGAAGAAATTGTGTCTAATAAAGAACTGGTAAAGGGACTCCTTGCACTGTTCAAGGGCATTGGTTGGCTTTACTAGATATACAGGGAGCGATACCGCACAATAAACTTAGTTTCGGTGCGGGCAGTGGAGGGTTGGACCAAGACTGTTGCTTCCCTGGAAAAATCAAATCAAATCAAATCAATGACAAGATAAAATACAAAATACAATGTCAGAGTGTGACTTTGTACAATTTTTCACTGAAGTTTAACGTGGTCATGGGTTCGTTTCACCTGAAACATCTGGAGCTACAATATTGTAATTATTTGTTTCCACATTTCCGTCTTGTAGACAATGCAACAGGTCATCTTGTTCTACAGCCAACATGTACACAATATAACAATCCACTTGATGATAGGGGATTTAAACCCTTGAAACTAGTTTTTGGAACAACAAATAATAGTGACTGTCAACAGAAATACCTCGTATTTTAATCAATTTCATAAAACAGTGACAGTAAAGCCTAAATCAAAAATGTTTTTATTTAAAGATTCTACATGTCTTTGTGAATTTTGAAACCTACTCGGGAAGTTCATTAAATTATCATGGATCTACATCTACATAAATACTCTGAAAGCCACATTCAAGTGTTTTAATAAGCCCGAGACCAGAATTGTTTCTGTGCAGCATTACAAGTTTGCTAATTCGTGTTGTTAGTTTAATGTGGTCATTGGTTCGTTTCACCTGAAACATCTGGAGCTACAATATTTGAATTGTTTATTTCCACATTTTCTTCTTGTAGACAGCGTAACAGGTCATCTTGTTCTACAGCTAACATGTACACAATATAACAATTCACTTGATGATGGGGAATTTAATCCTTTGAAACCAGTTTTTGGAACAACAAATAATAGTGACTGTTAACAGAAATACCTCGTATTTTAATCAGTTTCATAAAACAGTCACAGTAAAGCCTAAATCAAAAACGTTTTTATTTAAACATTCTATTTGCCTTTGTGATTTTTGAAACCTACTCGGGAAGTTCAATAAATTATTATGGATATACATCTACAAAATACTCTGCAAGCCACATTGAAGTGCGTGTTTTAATAAGCACTAGACATGAATTGTTTCTTTGCAGCGCTACAAGTTTGCTAATTCATGTTGTTAGAATATCTCGTCAGTTTGTCTTTGTTCTATACTGAAAGAAGCGTGGCAGAGGTCGGCCTGAGATGGTGAGCTGTTCCGAGAACTCCATTCGGGTGCGGAGTCCTACCACGGTGGCGGCGGTGGTGGCAGACGCGGCCAGCGGCATCCATCACGGCAAAGCCGCGAGCCGCGGCGCGCCATCATTCTTCGTCCCGCGCGGCGACCGTCGAAACAGCGGATTCCGGCGACGGATGACCGCCAAACCCAGCCGCGGGGAGGGGGAGTGCGGCGCCCACACCGACCCACGCTACTCCGCCAAACGAGAGGACGCGGCGCTGCGTCAGGCCCGCGAGGAGGCGAGAGCACGCATTCCAAAATCCAGCCCCACTGTAAGTGAACAGGAGGCGAATCAGGTGGTAACCCAGGAGAGCATCAAGTGACCCCGCATGAGTGAGGCAAAGAGGCAACAAAAATGAGGAGTTGGATTGAATGCTCTTTGTTTAATAGCGACAGCCTTCGGAACGGTTTCATCCAGCTCACCACGACTACTATACTCCGTTCACCGAAACGAGAGACGTACTGTAAACACGGCAAGGCGCGTGACCACAGCGCTGCCTTCGAGGGGTGTACAATAAAGCTCTGTATAGGGAAAGTATAGCCAGCCTGCTAGCGGCTGCCATGCTGGGCCTATTCCGCTGATGCTTACACACCGACCACTGCAACATTCCCAGCACTTAACAATACTTATCTGCCGATTCTGAGAAAACTATTCGATAAAAAAAATTAATTTTTTCACGTGTTATAATGTGACATATTCTCTCGATAATGATCTCAATTTCTATTCATTATTGCATATAGCTTCCGTGCTAAATCAAATTAAGTAAATTATTGCGCAAAATTTTGAAGAGTTTGTAGAGGATAAATCTCATTGCGTAGACTTTGCTTATGGTTGATTTTGGCACATACAATGCTGCGGAAGAAATGTAGGTAAGATATCGAAATTTTATTAAGGTTGAGAGCAGAACGATAACTCTTTTCATTCTCGAGATACAGGGTGTTATATCCGAAGGACAGATGCGGGAACTTCGCGTAGTTCTGTCCATGCGGACCTGGCTGCTCTACGGAATATCTTTCGTCCGATTTTAAGAAACTGTTTGGTTTGTGGCTCCAGATCTAAGGGGTTCACCTATAAATTCAGATTTACCTGTACCGTAGCCAAATATTCGAATAGACCACGAATATGTCGTCATCGGAGCATAGTGTAGATGAAGAAAACAATTGAGATTACGGATAAGACTTTGTAAGTATTTTCTTGCGTATTATGTACTTATATCTCACATGAACTACGAAAAATGCAAGGAGATACCCACTACATGACTTTTACCAGAAACAGAAATTAAAGGTCCCTTTACAACGCCAATTACATTTGAATGTCTAATATATGTCTTGTTTCAATTCTTTTATTTCTGTAATGATAGACTCTAACACATGAAAACAAATGAAAAAAGCTTGTTCCAGGCACTGTATATTAATTTCATATCCAAACGGAAATCCAGTTCACTCACTAATATGTCACAAATTTGTGTATTTTCGGCAGCTACCTGCAGATAAAATCAACGACGCGTGAATAATTTAACCTCATGACATTGTGCAGGAATTTTCTGTAATAAATTTATTAAAGTTAAAAATATACAGCTATCTGCTGCGTGATCCATGCGTCAGTGAATCTTTAATCTATTAATTTACATTATAAATTAAAAACATCACAGCACAAGAACCGAAGTTCGCTTCTGGACTCCTAGTTTTCTCTTTCATCAGCCAGACTGTTCATCTTCCTGTATTTCTGATACGTAATGGAAGTACTATAATGTTTGTGGATTCTTAAAAACGCCCAAAAGTACAACACTGTGGCGTTATTCAAACCAAAACATAGGAATATTCACAAGGCTTCTCACAGCAGCCAAGCAACGTATATGACCAATATGGCGGAAAGAACCACGTGACTCGATTTCAGCCAATCACGAGCTGCAGACGGCGGCAAGCGACGCGGAAAAGGATGGACATACTTTCCCTATACAGAGCTTTAGTGTACAAGGCAGGGGCGCTGGAATCAGCGTGGTAGTCTCCGTTGCAGGCGTGAGCTCGTTACTGCGTGCTGTACAGCGGTGTTTTGAGGATCTCTCATCTTTAAAGACCTTTGAAAGACTATTGGTTGATTATTGTAGTAATGTATAATCATCTTAAAACAATACGGAAGTATAACTGAGAATGTTACTGCTCTGACCACTTAAAAAGCGCAATGCTGAAGACAGGAGGAGGCGTTATCCTCGAACCATTGAATGGTTGAGAGATAAAGGTAGATCTATTTACTATTTGGACGAGACGTGGGTGAACGCAGGACATGCCCAAAGTCACGTCTGGCTACATGACACTATAAAGTCCTCAAAGCAAGCGTTTCTATCCCGATTATTCACCGAAAGCAAGGGACTATCAGGTAAAGGGAAATCGTTCGATTATCTCACACACTGGCAGCAAAGCAAGGTTCGTTGAAGGATGTTTGTGGACTTTAGAATCCAAGAAAGGTGGAGATTATCATGAGGAGGTGTGTGTCGAAATCTTGGAGAAGTGGTTTCAAGGTATTCTTCCTCGGCTTCAGGAAACCGCAATTGATATCCCGCCGTAGAATTCTCGTAAAAAAAGTTCCCAATGCGAATTACAATAAGCACGAAATATCAGAGTGGCTAACATCTAAAAACATCAACGGTGTGTTGAAGAAAGAACTTTAGATATCGTTAAAAATCACAGAGCAGCGCACAACGAATACGTGATAGATAATTTGGCTAAGAATGAAGGGAAAATTCTTAGCATTCCTCCGTACCACTGTGAGTTGGTGTGGGCTAGAATCAAAGGCTACGTTGCAGCGGAAAATAAACATACAAAATTCCGGAAGTTGAACTGCAAGAAGAAGCAGTAACAATAGTGACTGTAGAAGATTGGAACAAGTGCATCTTCCGTGTCGTAGAAAAAATCGCACTGACGTGTTTTGCGGCCCACTTTAGATTTGTAGCTTTATAAGTTTTTGCAAACATTTTGGACCAAAATAATAAAATAAATAATAATTAATTAATTAAAGAGCGTCTGAAACCCTTTTAAGAAAAAAGTATTTTGTAGGTAGTGGCGGGTACTGAATCACTGACCTTCTGCGTCACAGTCCAACGCATTGCCCACTACACTACAGATAACAGTTTGGAACTGCGTTCCTGTATGTCGTACTATTAATGGCCGCTGTCAACTGATGCTAATATGGCTTTTATAGACACTAGATAATCACTTATCGTACGAAGAAAGATGTGTTTTTGTTAATTCTTCAGGGCGCCATTGCTTTGAAATAACAACGTGTAAGTTACAATAAGAAAATCACCAAATACGCAACGCAAGATGGCGTACGCCACAGAGAGTTCTGGGCGAGGAATATCACGTGATTGCGAACGGCTGGTTTTTGTTAATTCAATGGTGGGTGTCAAAACTCCTTTATTTTTGCAAATATCCCTCAAACGAGACGAGATATGAAAAAAACATAAGGGAGTTAAGTTGTAGAGAATTTTCTCCTCTACCAATTAGGTTATTCAATTTTCGTGTCAGATGAACGGTTCGTTTCCAATTACAATTATATTACAAACGGCTTTTTTTCGTATTACTACAGTATGTTTTCTCCGAAAAATTTGAAAAAGGGAGGTTCTGGTCTCTGGCGGCCTACATCCATGACTGTAAAATTTGGTGCTGATCGGTTAAACGGTTCGTCTTAAAAACAGGTAACACGTTACGGACAGACAAACAGACGGACAGACAGACAGACATACATCCCAAAATCGCCGTTATTTTTGCAAATATCTTTGAAACGCTACGAGATATGAAAAAAACATAAAAGAGCAAAGTTGTAGAGAATTTTCTCTTCTACAAATTCGGTTATTCAATTTTCGTGTCAGATGAATAGTTAAGCCGTTATTTTCATTTAAATTTCGAGCTGTCAAAAGACGATCGCAATGGCACACTTTTAGTGTTACTACCGTGGGCCAAAAGCTGAAAGTCAAATGTGGAAATTACAGGAGGAGAGAGGAGCGGTTTGTTATAAACCTGAATCAGTTCACGTTCCACATAGTGAACCTTATTTCGCCGTCCTTTAACATTATTACTGGTATTGTTATTAAAAATTGTGTTACTGGAGCGTTTTGTTAGTAACCTGAATGAAAATAAAACTGCTTCGACAGAATGAACTCAGTTTAATCGTACTATTAACATTATTGTAGCCCGCTTTGAATCCTCAATGCCATCTGCGTGTTTTCGTTACATTGTTGGCCAGGTTTCTCACGGTCCGCTGTGACGTCAGCTCAGCAGCCAACCGACTCCGCCAACTGCAGAGCGTGCGCCGGAAAGGTCGGTCACGAAAGAAAGAAACATACAAAGCGTATCGCGGCTAGGCCACATGCTCTCTTCAGAGCATTGCAACAATCATAATGTTTCAAATTCAAATGTTTGTAAAGTCTATGGGACTTAACTACGGGGTCATCAGTCCCTAACCTTACAAACTACTTATGAACTAGCTAATCCTAAGGACGGCACAAATATCCATGCCCGAGGGGGGATTCGAACCCCCGACCGTAGTGGCCGTGCAGTCCGTGACTGGAGCGCCTCAGTCCCCTCGGCCACCGCGGCCGGCCAATCATAATGATTTTGAGTCATATTCAATGGAAACCGCTTCAGCTGTATGGTACTATTTTATTTTCAACCGACTAGTTTCGTGGCATCATCAGGGTTATCTGTATACAAAGAAGAGAAGATGGTACTAACAATCACGTTACGGTATTTTACATCTGGCTATAGAGAAGAAAACTCTAGGTGAAAAGTACTCTTTCGGTGACTCTAGACGACCCAACTTTCTCTTGTCGTATTCCATAAATGATAAATAAATTGGATTACCCGAATTGAAACAACGTGTAAATGGTAAATATGATAGTGGCGTTGCGTTCGGTCCGCTCGTCGTCAACTATATGGTGTTCATGACAGAGCTGGTACGTCATAAGTGCGCATGCGCGAAAATAAAATTGAGCTTGAGGTGGTTAGCGCTTTGAAACAAGTATTGTAGCAGGGAAGGATGTAAAACAGTGATATAAATTCTTTTTATCCTCAAGAACATATTTTGCGATAAGAAGGTGGTATTTTGGATAAACGGGATTACTGCCGGATGTATGCGTCGTTCTGGCACAATATTTCGGCCGCGTAACTCGCTGCCTTCTTCAGGTGCTACCTGAGACTGCCGTTTTTGGAGGACCTGGTCCAGTATTTATGCCCAGCAGACGCTAGGCGCTCTGTCTGCGGTCCGCGCCCAGCTGGCGCTGCTTGTAGGGTGTTGTCTCTTCCCTGGCGTTCCGTCGGACGTCCGCGCCCCAATCGGCCGCCATCTGTGGCAGCGGCAACTCTCTGAGGCCCCTCCCACGTTGGGTGCTCCCTCTGCGGTCCGCGCCGGTCTGGCGCTGCTCCTGAGGTGTTGTGGCTTCCCTTGTGCTCCGACGGACGTCCGTGCCCATCTTGTCCACCATCTGTGGTCGGTGCAGCTGTCTGAGCCCCTTCTGGCGTCAGGCGCTCTGATCTTGGTCCGTGCCCACCTCGCGCCTCTCCTGAGATGTTGTGGCTGCGCAGGTGCTCCAACGGATGTCCACGCCCGCCTGACGCCAGAAGGGCCTCAGACAGCTGCACCGACCACAGATGGTGGACAAGATGGGCACGGACGTCCGTCGGAGCACAAGGGAAGCCACAACACCTCAGGAGCAGCGCCAGACCGGCGCGGACCGAAGAGGGAGCACCCAACGTGGGAGGGGCCTCAGAGAGTTGCCGCTGCCACAGATGGCGGCCGATTGGGGCGCGGACGTCCGAAGGAACGCCAGGGAAGAGACAACACCCTACAAGCAGCGCCAGCTGGGCGCGGACCGCAGACAGAGCGCCTAGCGTCTGCTGGGCATAAATACTGGACCAGGTCCTCCAAAAACGGCAGTCTCAGGTAGCACCTGAAGAAGGCAGCGAGTTACGCGGCCGAAATATTGTGCCAGAACGACGCATACATCCGGCAGTAATCCCGTTTATCCAAAATGTCAAGATGTCGCCGGGAAAGCATGAAGAATTACAAGAAGGTGGTAGTTTGTATGCTTCACGCATCCACCATTTTATACCTTTTGCGTGATTTGATTTGCTTGGACGTTTTAGAACCGGGAGTGCAACTGCCTGTGCCTTCTCATATTTTTCGAAAATCCTTATTAAACTACCGTGGGTCTTTCCCATCCTTAAACCACATTTTCAGCACATTTTTCACCAGCGCTTTATTTATAATGCATTTAAATTTTGGCCATAGTTCGTCTACGACCACTATAATGGAATTAAACAAACCCCACTCATTTCCCAAATAAAAATTGAAAAAGTAAAAAGAAACACGTATCTAAGCAGGAACCGAAACCGCAACCTTCCGCTTGGGAATCCAGCACTCCTGGCACTCTACCGTAGCATGTTTCTCCCCTTATTGTAAAACATTTTATTTATAGCCTAAAACGAAAAAAGTTATGAAAGTTAGATAACGGGACTTCAAGTTTAGGGTGTTTGTCTTTTTTCCTTCCATTATAGGCTAACCACTAACTACATACAAAATTTGAAGTTTCTGTTTCTGCTAGAAGTGCCATTTAAATTTGATGAGCGGTGAGTGAGTGGCAATATTAACGATTTTCGACTAGCAATATTTCGTATACTTTAGGAGATAAAATACTATATTTAGGAAATATAGCTAGTTACGTTGTGTCCTCGTGGCCACGAAAAAATCAGTTTTTAAGGGCTGGTCGAAAGTGCCGGACTCCCACATTATTTTGTTTCTTTCCTTGGATGAGTTCTGAAAACCGAAACTGCTCTGAATAAATAGCAAATTATAATACTGCACTGTTCCATACATTTCCTACCTCAAAGAATTTCCCTAACAATCACGCAAACGAAGTGCATAATGTATCCTCAACATAATCAATAGTACAACAGACCTAGGCCAGAAAAATTATTTCCTGCTTACGCTATGAAGCGGTAGCAAATAAAGAGACTACAAAATTCTCTACCTTCAGTAAGATTCAGTTAAACCATAGAATTATCATCTTCAATTTCCTAAACATATGTTCGTACATCATTTTTACCTGGGTAACTTAGAATAAGAGTGTGAACTTGATCACAAAATATGTAAGGCTAATTCAATTCCATAAAATTTGTGAATTGTATTGCTTTCCATAATGAACCGTGACAAAAGAAGTGTCATTAAAGAAAAGAAATAGAGTAAAGAAATAAATAAAAAAACAATTGTTACATGCAAAACTACTCTAATTGGTAACACCTATTTGAATCTTTTCGTATTGAATATTGATCATGTTAATGAAAAGATAACAAATGCGAAACGCCGGTCGTGTGGTTTTTACAGACATTAAAAAGTCGAAATAATCGACTTTTAGTGAATCAGCAAGTGGTAATATTTGAAACGGTTTATTATCAGCTAATAGTTTCAATTTCTTTTACACGTTTTTTCCCCTCTTGATCAATTTCAAAAACTAAAACAAGAGAAATACCAAGTACTAACTGACATTTTTTTCAATACTTTCATTATAAAATTTACTTGTATGTCGACTCCGTAATGGATAAAGTGCCGTACCACCATAATATCATAATAAAAATAACAAATTTCAGCTTGATGATGTAATACGAAATATTTATTTAAAATCACATATCGATTTCTTTCAAGTGATTGAACATCATCAGTGCAGATTTCATGAGGACTCATGTACCCTCCACAAATCATTTAACAGTCAGATCAATAAAACATAAATAAAAGTTTTATGCAGAGTACATGACTCCCCATGAGTTGAAATCTGCACTGATGATCTTCAATCATGTGAACGAAATCGTTATGTGATTTTAAATAACTATTTCATATTACACCATGAAGCAGAATTTTTTTTTAAATAATAAAGTTTACGTTTAAAAGAGTTGTACATAACTGAAGAGGTTCACCTTGTAACTGTATCCGCAATGCATCTACACTTTATTGAGACAAGTAGTGTGCTTTATGAGTGCATTCAAATTTTATATATATTGTTTCAGGTAGAGTTAGGGGATTTGGGGGGGGGGAAAATAAATATAGGAGAGAGGAGGAAAAGGCGGTGATTGTAGCGTGGGAGGGGTACTGTTGCGCGAGTGATTCTGGTGGGAATGAGATCTAAGAAAACATGGCCTTAACTGAACTTGAAAAAATATTTTGTTTTTGTTTTTTAAATACCAATTAATGGGTCACACGGTAGAAACCATAAAACTGTGATAATAATAGAAAGAGATAGATAATAAAAAGAAAGTTATGTTTTAAAAGACTGAAGATGTAAAACAATGAGTATAAAATTATAAAGTTCATATTATAAAACTCTAAACGTAAAAATTACTGAAGATGATCGAGAGGTATTAAAAAATGTAAATCTAAGAAGCCATTTGAAAATGTTACCTGATATTAAGATAATACGTTGTTTAATCATAAAAATGGAATAAAAATAAACAAACAGAACATTTCAGTTCTCATTGTTGCTAATGAAACCAGAAACTGGAAAGTTGTAAGACAAGCACATTGTCATTCTGAATCTCTGTCCCAGATTGCAGCATACACCAGTACCTATAATTGCAGATAACAAGTCCTTTTGCAGTGACGCATGTCTGTGTTTGTAATGTGGTGAGGATCTGATATAGTTTTCAAACTGCATTTAGTCGCCGCGGTGGAGTGGCTGAGCGCTCTAAGGGTTCTTGCTGCGGAGCGCGCGGTTGCTTATCGTTGCCTCCCTCGGGCATGGGTTTGTGTGTGTGTGTGTGTGTGTGTGTGTGTGTGTGTGTGTGCATAAGTTAGTTCAAGTAGTTTGTAAGCATAGGGACTAATAACCGCCTTACTGATGGTCTTATCGCTTTTGATTGTGTAAATCATGGAATTCTTCTACATAAACTAAAGTATTGCGGTATGAATGGGACAGTGTACAAATGGTTTAAATCATACCTAACAGGAAGAGTGCAGAAAGTTGACACAACTAGTTTAAATAATATGCAAAAAACAGCTGATTCCTCAAACTGAGGAACATACAAAAATGGGGTGCCACATGGTTCGGTCATGGGCCCTTCAGTGTTCTTAATATATATTAATGACTTGCCATTCTCTATTAATGAAGATGCAGAGCTGGTTCTGTTTGCTGGTGATACAAGTATAGTTATCATACCTGACAGACAAGAACTAACTGAAGAAATTGTAAACGATGTCTTTCAGAAAATCATTAAGTGGTTCTCAGCTAATGGACCATCAATAAATTTTGATAAAACAGTGCATACAGTTCCATATAGTAAATGGAATGACACCATTAATACCTATAAACTTTGATCAGAAATCTGTAGCAAAGGTAGAACATTGAAGATCTGCTTTTAGGATAATTATAAATTTTGGAGACATACAGCTCAGTAAATTAGCTTACGATGCCTATTTTCATTCTCTGCTTTCGTATGTATGGCATCATTTTCTGGGGTAATTCATCATTGAGTAAAAAAGTATTCATTGCACAAAAGCGTGTAATCAGAATAATTGCTGGAGCCCATCCAAGATCATCCTGCAGACACTTATTTGAAGAGCTAGAGATCTTCACAGTAGCTTCACAGTATATATATTCACTTATGAAATTTGTTATTATCAATCCCACCGAATTCAAAAGCAATAGTACTGTTCATAACTACAACACCAGGAGATAGAATGATCTTTACTATTCAAGGTTAAATCTAGCTTTGGCACACAAGAGGGTGAATTATGCTGCCACTAAAGTCTTTGTCCCTACCAGACAGTATCAAAAGCCTGACAGATAGCCAAATATCACTTACAAATAAATTAAAAGAACTTCTCAATGGCAACCCCTTCTACACTATAGATGAATTTTTAGATATAAATTAGTAAATCTGAAAAAAATTAAAATTAAAAAATATATAAATTGTGTCATGTAATATTTAGTACAAAGTAATAATTTGTAAAGACACCTTTCATTAACCTGACAAGTTCCAAATCATTACGAAGTGTCGTATTCATGGTCTATGGAAAACGTACTAATCTAATTTAAATCTAATCTGCGTAACGCGACTGATATCCGCCACTTTTCGCCCAAAGGAACCCCGTCTAGACTGCCAAAACCACACTCTCCGGAAATGATGCCACAATAACTCTCTGTATGTTAAAATTCTTTGGAGTAGCCGGTCATTAAAGACCATACCGCACGGTACGATTCGGCCAAAAATCAACAGGAATGAACTACGGAAAATTGGCACGAAGTTCTCTTCCCAGATGAATGACGTATATGTCTGATACTAGACGACCGTCGAGAACGTATATGATGTAACTGATAATGTTGCTCCCATGAGGCGTACCATCAATCGAGTACAGCAAGGCGCTGGAACAATGTACTGGGTGGGTGTCATATGGAGGTTTCGGTCACCTATGTTGTCGATCAAGGACAAGCCCAAGGCCTCACAATACAGTAATAACATAATCCAGTATATCGTTGAACAACTTCATCAGCATTTTGGGGAGGCTATAATTGTTAACTGTCAGATTCCATACATTAAACTGAGTGTAAAAGTATCATTAGCACAGCTCCCCTGTAAGACGATGATGATTATGATATTCCCCAACCACTACGGTCATACTAGTTTTACAAGTTTCAAGTTTCAGCTCACTCCCACTACTAACAGTAAGTGCAGCGGCTACTCTGTCCTGTCTGCTACCTACGTCATGCCGCCAATCCTCAGATGCTGATTCATCGGAAGGCCAGTCACTTAAATGTTATTGTTAATGATGTTTTGTGGCCTTCGAAAATTGTTCTATATTCTTGTAATTGTATTGTATAATCCCTCTTCAGTCATAATCGCCTATCTGAGCGAAACTATTATGTCACGTGGACATTGTTATTAATTCCGTAAAGGGCGGGATAATTACGAAGTTAGTGCTGATGTTACGGCGCGGCCCAGACGAACAGTAAGCTTTTCGGATTTTTTATACTGTCGTCTTATAACTGACGCTACAAAACCTGTGAATGGATTCTGTCTACCCAGTAAACTATGGACGTCCCTGAAGCGATTCCGCACAGGGCATGGAAGATGCAGTGTCTGCTTGTATGAATGGGAATACTTGGATAGCCCAACGTGTGACTGTGGTGCTCCTGTGTAAACTACGCAGCACCTGACTGAAGAGTGTGCACTACGGAAGTTCCCTGGAGTATTCAGTGAGCTGCATTTGGTGACAACAAGAGCTGTAGAGGGGTTAAGAGACCTAGATGTTCAATTATAGTATTTTCTCTGGTTTGTTTGCTTGCTTTTAATTATGCGTATTTGTACATAGATTTTTTATGTGTAATCCTTTATACATGAAATTTTTCAAATATGAGTGCAACATGACCATGTAAAGATTACATGATATAGTCGGGTCTGGAGGCGATCTAATCGTTTTATAGTTTTCAAAATGAGAAGCCAAGATCGCAAACTAACAATTTATTAAATGACGACCGGTTGCGGTGCACTGTGTCACCATAATCTGGTCACATATATGTTAAAATCTGGTCATCTTGTTAAAAAAATTGGGTGTAAAATTACAACATAAGTTAAAAACATGAAAGCTTACAAAATGTTTTTAACTTATGTATTTTTTATATAGTGACTAACAAGGAAAGTACTTGGGCTCGAATAAACACATATACACGAAAATCGTATTAGAGATACTGTAAACACCCCTTATTGCACTAGTGATACTCCCGCATCTGCAAAACTCTGCAGTGGTCCGTTAGAGGCATCTGCGTGTGCCATGCCGCATTGCACTTTGACCTGTCGGTTCACCAGTAGGGACGGTGCAATGTGCCTCCGAAGTTGCGTTTTGTGATGTTATTTGTGTGGTGAAGCGTCAGATGGGGCGGCGATTGTTAATCAATCCTGCTAATGTATTGCGATTAGTTGAAATGAAGTTACGAAGAACCCTTCTTCGTGAAGATGGTATTAGTGTAGAAGATGAATCATTTGCATGCTTTCTCGTATCTGTTATGGTACAGAAATATGAGCATACGTTAGATACTGTTGTTACAAACTCATAATCATGATAATAGGGATGATAATTTTCGAACAGCTCATTGCTAGCGGTAGTGCCACGGTAAGTGTGGGAAGAGGCGTTGGAAGCAGTGGCAGTGAACACCAACAAGGTTAAAGTTGCAACTATCATCACGGCGTTTGATGACAATTCGCTAGAGAACATGTACGATGATTATTACATAAGTTATAGTTAAGATATCTGCATTACGTATGGCGTCTACGAATACATCTACAGTGCTATCTAGAGCATAGTTGCAGAGGTTTGCAAAAAAACGACACCCACCAGCACATTGAGGTGTGCGTAGAGATCCTGTAAGCAAACGATCATACAGTGTTTGTTCGAGGCCACGTACTTTCCTTGTAAGTGCAATGTTGCACTTGTAATGTTATACCCAATTTTTTGACTAGATGACCAGATTATAACATAAGTGACCAGATGATGGTGACACAGTGCACCGAAACCGGTAGTCACTTAATAAATTGTTAGTGTGCGGTCTTGGCTTGTCATCTTGAAAAATATATGACCATGTAAGTCATACGAACAAATAAATACTGGCAACGAAGCCACGAGCCGCTGGGCTATGTGAGTAGCTACGGCATGCGTCGGAAGAGACACGAGATTACCGCATTTCCTCCCTCTATGTAGGCCATTCAATCCTTTTCCTAAATAAATCACTTCAGTGTCAATCATGGCTTCAATTTACCATCCTGGTGTTCAACACATATCCTGTAGTCCACAATCCTAGCTTGGGCATTCTGTAGATCAGTAAAGGAAAAATCGACCTTCTCTTTCTGCATGGGGCGTATATAAAATTCCATGTACATTGTTAATTTCTATATTGGAACCATCAAAATAAGTGTAGAAACAAGGCTGAATGAACACAAAAGTCTTTGCCGACTAGGAAAAACAGAGAAATCGGCTGTAGCAGAGCATGCTCTGCAGTCTGGAAGTCACGTAGGGAGGTTTTCGGAAACAAAAGTTTTATCCACAGTGACGAATTACTATCAACGGCAGTACAGAGAAGCCATTTAAATATAAAAAATATAAGGATAACTTTAATAGGAAAGAAGCTATGAAATTTAGCGACATAGGGTCAGTAGCTTTACAAGATCGACATGTTTT
Source organism: Locusta migratoria (assembly GCA_026315105.1). Classification (NCBI taxonomy): domain Eukaryota; kingdom Metazoa; phylum Arthropoda; class Insecta; order Orthoptera; family Acrididae; genus Locusta; species Locusta migratoria. The sequence goes on from CM048748.1 coordinate 326,490,493, forward strand.
ATCTCTGACAAATTGAAATAGATAGGAAGTAGGAAGACCCCCGAAAGATGTCCAGTGCAGCTCTGGAAACGACCGACAAAACTGCAAAGTTTTATGGACCACGATCTTATAGCCCGGAAGAACTACCGGCAGCTATGACTTCCGATCGTGAAAGCCTTCATTTCATGAGCCTTATGAGACTTTCCTTATTTACAACATCATTTACTGTACGTACCTTGTGAAAAACCAGTTTCCCAGAACGCTCCGTTCGAGCATTTCTGCAATCAGTTTCACGTAGGAAAACTTCTTCTGGTTGAGAATACTTTCTATAAATACTTCAATCCAATCAGAGAGTTGCTCTGATATTCCGTATGCTCGTATTTTGGTGATTAGATGACAGCCTTTATCTACTATTATATCGTTTTCGTAGACGAATCGTGTTGACTGGTTTTAATCTGAGCGTTAATGTCGGAACATGTTGATTCCTACACAGGACATTTTCGTTCTCCAGAAACGTAAAATACTCGAACATAAAAGGTTTCCAAATGGGCGTAACTGAAGACCGCGATACAGCCCGTCGGCTTTGACCAATTACATCATACCTGAGTCTCACAAGATACGCTGTATAGATATACCAACTAGCGAAACAAACACTATCGACGAATATAAAAATACCGGATAATATCGCAATAGTTATGTTTTGCAGATAATAAATAATCTGTGATTATCCTTATAAATTACAAATTACCACAAGAGAATGTGCCATCGATCACAGGTCTCAGGCCAAAAATTTGTACCTTCAGCGTTCACTTGTGTCTGTTAATCCATACTTCACTATCTGAGAGAAGCTACAGATCATTTTTTAAACACAAAATCATAATCTATAAGCTATGTTCTGCTTGTAAACAAACTATCGTCTTTAACTCAGAGGTCAAAGCCGATGGGTCGTAAAGCGGACTTCAGTTGACGCCTCAAATCCTACATGTAAGGTGACAAGCCTTGTGGAGCTATGTTGCCAACGGGTTTGCTCGTCACTAGACTGCACAGTCGGCCTGTGTTATGACAGTTTGCAAAAACAAGGTAGCCATGTGTCAGTCTGACAGATGAGTATACCGAGTTCAGGAGCTGCACCTCTGATGAGTAGCGCATAAGCATCACGATCACGGGACTGGAAATACCGGCGGTTAGAACTGTGTTAATGGCAACCCCTGGAGAGGACCCGTTTTCGGGCGAAACAATATCTTACAAACTATTTAAAAATTAAAAACGATATGGTGCCAAGGAGCTTTTCGCAAACACAGGGAATTTCAATAAGGGGCAAAATGTGGTTTTTGAGCATTACGAAAATTTCATATTTATTACATAATTTAAAAACCAAATATATAAATAAATGCATAAATTCTGATAACATTTCCGAATTAAGAGGAAAATTTCTTTCATTTGACTCCAGAGTATCGCTACGGGGGTATTTAAGGCAGTGTCGTTCAGAGCGCGACGACGTGTGTGTATCGAGCTACTAGGCTGTCGCTTGATACTTGGAATTTTACTTGTAAGGCTTAGAATAATTTTCGGTGTTGCGTTTATGCAACTTAAGCTTTATACACCCAGTGTCGAACTTTGAAATATTTCGTTTGTGAAACTCATGATTTTTAGCTGATTTGAAAAGCTGGACAGAAAATTTCGCGGTGGGGGAACTCTGAATTATTTTGCTCACGGGATTTCAAATTTCCAACTAAAGTGGCATTGCTTGATTTAGAAACATTTCCGGTAATATACTTTGATTTTGGTTTTCGTGAATTCGTGCCTTTAGAAAAATTGGGCATACTCTGGAGTAGAGTAAACGACTTAAACATTTATGTTTATGAACAGTGCGTGAATAAGCGACATAGAATAAAGAAAGAATGAAAGTATAACTTTAGCCTACTTTCAGTGAACATTCCTACCTGCTAGTATTAATATTTTGTTGCATATTTTAAATATATTGCGACGGATATGGTTGGCGCAACCTCAGACTTGAACGCAGTCAATTTATTTCAGGAGAGATTTCAATTGCTTATCTATCCCTTGGTCATTTACCACGATTGTTTCCGTCTGACGATTTAGAGCAGGAAATTAAGTACTGTATTCTGACCATTTGTGTGTCATCTTCTGTATCAACGCCATTATGTTCCAGAGTGCCTGGACATACGATTTCGGGCCGTAACTCCTCATACTCGCACGGAACAAAGCTGTTTTCCTCCCACGAGAGGTATTCAAGACATAACTTTTTAGTAAGGTGAATCATTTAACCTGGTTATTTTTCCGTGCCGTTCAGAATATCTTCAAAAATTTATTTTATTGTTTTGTTATTTATTGATTTTTATATAAATAATTTTATTAATTTGTTGTTTTAGTACATTTTATTGAAATTATTTTTATTATAGTTTATTAGTAATGTTGTTGAATTATTAATCATAAACTGAAATTAGAATAAGTAATTTTTGTGTACCTTTTGTATTGGGGTTTATCCAAATTTTAATTTACATTAATTAATTTCAATTTAGGTTGATCTACAAATGATTGATCTTTATTATTTCACAAATATTGTTAATTTATTTGTAGAAACTTTTGAGTTTAAAGAATTAATTTATTTTTAAGGGATACACTCTAAAATGTATAACCTATAATTTATTGATTATTAAAATTTAATAATAACCTTAAGACCAACTATTTTTATTAGATTTCAGTTCATTATTTTTTGTTTAGATTTTATATTTATTTTAGGTTTTTTATTGAGATGTGTAATTTAATTTAAAAGTTTTTGTAATAATGATGTAATTAGTATATCTAATTTGTTTGTATTTTTAATGTTAAATTATTGTAAGGAAATAGGCAACACTAATTTCTGTCTTTTATCAAAATAATATATTCTTTATAATATTTTTAAGTCTTGTCTGTTCAATAACTATCTAAAGAGCCACAGTATTATGACCGTGCAAAGTCAACAAGTTGCTTTCCAGTTTCTGGAGACCTGAACACTGGATTTTAATGAGCTTTGTTTCTGACCTCTAGTAGCATGTAATATTATAAATGCTAATGGAGTTACAGATTTCAAGAATTATAAAAGAAACATTAGCATCGAGAGGAAACATTCTTCAGAAAAAGATTCCTCTGACTGTGAAGGAAGCTCTAAATACAAATTCAGATAACTTTGTTTTTAGACGCACGTTCATGTTAAATGTGGTACATGGAAATTTAAACGTTAGAAATGTGACAGCAACCAAGTGAATATTGCTCCTGCGCTGTCATTCGCAGAATCACAGCCGCAGATTACCCGCTGCTGGCTCTTTCCTCCGTTCGTCTTTTAATTATATATATATATTTTTTTTCTTTTTGTCAGATGGAAAACCCAACCCTGCTTTTTGTACTACTGTGGATGGAGACATAGAAGTCACCTATTTGAGATCTCCGTGAACCGTGAACTGTAAAGCGGCCGTGCTTCTTTTCTCCTCCTTCGGTGAATTACAAATTAGACTGTTTCTTGTCAACGAAACTCAGTTGATACAGAGAATTTTAGTTTAAAAGCACGACCGTAAAGCTTCTTAATTATATCATTTCGTAAGAAGGGAAGAAGGTGAAAGATGAAAACGTGCAGAGGCAGAGAACTGTAAGTCCTCAAATTGCAAAAATGCTGTTCACAGTAAGTTTCATTACTTATCCTGCTGATCACATTTATCTGAAAAAGAACTGACTTCAGATTTATTGATGTTAATACATAGCAATAGTAACAACAAAAGATGGATACCATTCGCGTAACTCACGTTAAATAAATGCATAAAAATTATTCATATGCGGTGTTACGCTGTTCCACAAATAACTCTTTTGTCAGTAATAAGATAAAGCAGATATAATAATTATTGCATTAGGTAAATAAAAGAAGAATCTGTTTTAATTACCAAGTGTCAAAGTGTGATGAAGAAAGCTATCGACTGATACTGGTGCAGTCAATATATATATATATTAATTTAGTGTGTCTGATTCCGTAGATCAGTAGGTTCAAATTGAAAATTTTGCTTTTACAAATACGCAGTTCTGAAGTGCTTGAACAGTGTACGGCTGTTTTCAGTAAAGTAGAAGACCCTGTATCTACATCATACAGACTTTTTTGATATGAATACAGTCTTTCACAAGCTCTTGTACTGAATAATTGAAAATGGTACGTTCGCTATATTAAAATAAGACACTGATTCAATGGTCATTGTTGAGCGTCGTACAAGAGATATTTTTAGAAACTGTAAATTATAATTAATGTTGTTACGATAAAGCCGGCCGCGGTGGCGGAGGGGACTAAGGCGCTCCAGTCACGGTGTGCACGGCCACTACGGTCGGGGTTCGAATCCCCCCTCGGGCATGGACATTTGTGCCGTCCTAGTTCGTAAGTAGTTCATAAGTAGTTTGTAAGTTTAGGGACTGATGACCCCGTAGTTAAGTCCCATAGACTATACAAACATTTGAACATTTTGTTACGATAAATTGTGCAATTAAACCAGTGGCATATGCGAAAACAGTAATAGAGTCTCACTCAGTAGGTGATCCATGTATGTTTTGTACGTCACCTTGATAAATGAACAATTCATTATAGATTTAAATGCTGGTTGCGTACATTTTTGCTCTCAAACCTACAAGAGTAGTTGGTCGATTGATTTGAAGTCTTAACATTTATGAGGAAGCTTTTTTGTGCTCTATCTGTCATAGTAGTGGGAGTATTCCACGATGCTCGTATACCCTGAATATATTCGCCAATAAATTATAATTAGAGTACTTAGAACTACTTTGTTCAAAACAGTTTGTAGATCAAGTGTGCTATCAAATACAATGTACATATGGTAACCTATTTTATTCAGATATTGGTTACAACTGTAATTTGTGTGTGATACAGTCATGTATTTTGTTGTCTCAACTTTCTACTTGAGCCTTACGTGGTGTTTAGTTAGGCACCACAGGGCCACCATTTTAGTGAAAATGTCATTCTCATTGCCCTCTAATATGGTGTGTGATCACCTCGGATGGCAAGTACAGTTGCACACCTCCGTGGCATAGACAGTTTTAGTTTATCAATCAGCTCTTAGGGGCTATTTGGCCATTCTTCCATAAGTACCCAGCTCTGTAACCGTTTTGGGAGGTACTGTTCTTGCTGCAATGCGTGTGAAGTGCATCCCCGATGTGCTCAATCGGGTTTAAGTCCAGTGAACCAGCTGGCAATTCCATTTGTTCAATTCCCTCAACTATAAGCATGTTGTCCACCTGTGCAGTTCTGTGAGAACAAGCGTTATTGTGCATCAGAAGGAACCCATCTCCAATGGCACCAGCGCAGGGCACAACAAATGATCGAAGGCTCTCGTCTTTATACCTCGGAGCAGTCAAAGCGATATTCTGAACGTCATAGAGGTCAATACGTCCTCCAATACTACCCACACTATTCGTCCACCATCATAATACGGTAATTATTTCCTGCACATAAGCAGGATTGTTCCGAGTTTAGCGGTCTACCCAGGTGAGGGAACGATGATTGTCCGGATAAACACAAAATCTTGACTCATCTGTGAACAGAACCCGCACCATTCGTTACGACTCCAATATTGTGTTGTTCCACCGCCCAGTTTCTGCGGGATATACGGTGTCGTGGTTTTAATGGGACACACAGCATAGGCCTCCGGGCGTAGAGGCCACATTCCCGAAGACGATTTCGGACCGTTTATGTTGACATTTCGCTTCCTGTTGCTTTCTGGAAGGTGTGTTGCAGCTGAGGCGCATTCAGCCTGCTGCCCCGACGGGCTGTTAACTATGTTAACCAGAGACAACGGTAATCTCTTGCTGACTTTATCCATGGACGGACTTGGCATTGCCTTCGTTTAACGTTTCTTTTGGTCGGAAATCCCGTTCAGGTCTTGTAAATTATACTTTGAGACACTACAATAGCTGCAGCCACCTCCCTGTCTGTCTATCCTGCTTTCCAAACTTTCTATGGTTCTCCATGCCATAGCTTTGGGTAAGTCATTATCTGCTCACTACACTATCTGAAAAAAAAAGTTCAAATATTTGTAAATATGTCGGACCAAACTGCGTGGTCATCAGTCAGTAGCTTAAACTAAGATAAACTAACCGAAGAACAGTACCCACTCACACACACACTCACACACACAAACACACACACACACACACACACACACACACACACACACACACACACACAGGGAGGACTCGAACCTCCGACGGCGAGAAACCGCCCGCTCCGCGCATTACACTGCTCGGCTACTCCACCGCGACACACTATCTGAACCCAACCACTTGTACAGTTCGTTTGGTAAATGTAAGTCAAAACGAACCTCCTCTGCAGCCACTTCAGCCGGCCGCGGTGGCCGAGGGGATTGAGGCACTCCAGTCACGGTCTGCACGGCCACTACCGTCAGGGGTTCGAATCCCCCCTCGGGCATGGATATTTGTGCCGTCCTTAGTTATAAGTAGTTCATAAGTAGTTTGTAAGTTTAGGGACTGATGACCCCGTAATTAAGTCCCATAGACTCTACAAACATTTGAACATTGCAGCCACTTCCTTTTATTAACACTATCTCGGTTACCGTAATGTTGTTGTACCCACTACGTAGAACCGACTGAAAGTCGTACAATTTTTATTCATTCTGTCGATGACAATACTTCATGACGTTGATATCTCAACTGATCCGCTAATGGTTTTTACCAGTGTAGCAAACAGCGTTATATATAATTTCACATCATAAAAATACTTTATCTCGCTTGAAACTCCGAGGTAACTAAGACAGGAAGAAAGTTCTCCGCTTCCTACATGGCACTGCTCATGCCGTAAAACTGTCACATCAGGCATACGTTTTTAATGCGTCCTGATCAGCTAGAACACTATGAGCATCTACCTAATCTATACATCTTATGAAATAGGCTGTATGGGTGTAGGTCTATGTGTGTCTATGTTCCACATCTCCTCCTAAACTACTGTACCGATTTCAACCAAATTTGGTACAAATATTCTTTAAGGTGAGGAATCATTTGCTATGGTTGCAAAAACCACATATGACAGAAATTTCATACACCATTTCATAAACAATGAAAACTGCCCCATCTTGCGGTGGTTGATAGTGTGATTTTATTCGTTAACTATTTCACAATGAGAGAACTTGCAACAAACTTCGAACATAGTTTCAAATCTTTGCGAAACTTTTCTCGCTGACAACTCCAACAAAATGATGAAAGGATAAAAGATTATCTTTTACTGCTTTTCCAATAATTATGATGTATATGTACGGCGTTTGGCTTGACTTTACAAGTTATTACTACTGCATTGTAAATTGTATTCGCGAGACAATTCACAGACAGTACACAAACGTACCACTGAATGTTCCTGCTATACTATATCACAGTTCGACACATAGTGCATGAGATATGAAGTCATAAACCATTTGGTTCGGGAGGGTGGTGGTTCAAATCCACCTCCGGCCATCCATATTTAGGTTTTCCGTGATTTCCCCAAATCACTCCAGGCAAATTCCGGGATGGTTCCTTTCAAAGGGCATGGCAGATTTCCTTCCCCATCCTCACCCAAAATTCCGAGCATTAGCTCCGTCTCTAATGACCAATATGTCGACGGGAGGTTAAACCATAAGCTTCCTCTCATTTCGTTCGTGAAAAACCGCATCATCGCGGGTGAGGTTTCTAATTATTACAAGCAGACTGCTAACCACCCTTCAGGACATATTTTGCAGACGTTAGGCACATATAGCACTGAATGAACCTTCGAATTTACGTTACAGTACGACACATATTTCAGGAGATATGATGTCATAAGCAATGAAATTTCCTAATAACTGATACATCATGCGCTTTTTTTCCCCGTGTCATCCTAAAATAACGGACCGATTTCAATTAAACTTGGTACACATGTTGCTTACAATCAGACAACAATCTCTGTGCGGTTAAGAGTAGCTACGACGCATAGTTCAGTAGATATGACGACGTGAACAATGAGTCACAAAAACTTTCCCACCACAAGTGTCAATAAATATTGTTTGTTATGAATTACATTAATTTTATACAACATTTGTGTTTTATTACTATTTTTCTGTCTTTGGATACTGCACTTAAAATTTTGCACATTATGCATATTTCTTTGTTTTACTCAAATGTTCAAATGCACCTCGCTGCGGAGCGCGCAGTTGCTCGCCGTCGAGATTCGAGTCCTCCCTGGGGCATGGGTGTGTGCGTTTGTCCGTAGGTTAGTTTACCTAGGTTTAAGTAGTTTCTAAGCTACGGACTGATGACCACGCAGTTTGGTCCGATAGATTTAGAGGCATTTGAACATTTTGAAATGTTCAAATGTTTTTGATTCTGTGGGAACAAACTACGTTGGTCATCAGTCCCTAGTCTTACAAACTACTTAAACTAAGTTAAACTAACCTAAGGACACCACACACATCCATTTCCGAGGGAGGTTTCGAGCTTCCGTAACGTGACGCTGCAGACCGCTCGACTACTCCCGCGCGGCTTTGTATTAATGTTACATAATTTTTAAGCTGTTTTCATGGCTACATGGAGATGAAATCTTTCTAGAGTTTTTATTTTTGTTTCTAATATAAAGCTGGAAAAATGTATATATACCCGGGCAATGTCGGTTTTAGCACCTAGTTTCGATATAAACCAATCCAGGCCATAGGAGCATCACCCGATGGGCTGTCCGTGTGTACAGTTGTGGAGGCGCACGATCTATCTGAGTTTGACCGACGATAGAATATCTTGCCCTGGAGGCTGAGGAGTGTTTCGTAAAATACGCGACTTACCGGGTGTCCGAGAGCGCTGTTGTTAGTGTCTTCAGTAAGTGCGAAATCAACGTAAAATCATGTCCATACGTCACGTCAAGGTTTTGGGCGGCCAACCCCCACTACAGGCGCCTGACGGCGTAGACTGGGCGAACTGATAAAGGAGCACAGGCAGAACTAACTTCGTACTGAACACAGTGTTGGTGTCCATCGACATAAAGCGCACAGGACCTTCCTGACTACGGGTCTCCACAGACGACGGCCCATGAATGTGTGAATGTTAACATCACGATATCGGAAACTGCGACTGGAATGCACAGGCCACTATCGGCAGCGAAAACTGACTCAGCGGAAGTGTAGACCGCAATTCTGCATCTTTCGGATACTACACTGATATGATAAAAGTCATGGGTCAGGATATGTATATATAAAGATAGCGGTAGTACCCTATACACAAAGGCGTAAAATGGTGGTGCACTGACAGATCTGTCACCTATTAAAGCATCAGCTGACTGTGCTCAATGTCCTGCCTCAAGAGCAATGCGGCTTTCGGGCGGACCATTCTGGCAGGCATCAACTTCTGCGAGACGCCATAGACACATTCAAAGAGTTGCGACCTCACTAAGAGATTTGAGAGAGTCAGGAAACCAGGGCTCCTGTTCCAATTACAGGAGTAGGACTACCATAGAGTTGCCTTGCAACTGTTGGCTAACTACCTACGCAGGCGTATATTAGCCGTGCAGCACAATAGCGTCCTTTCCCCAGAATGAGCTAGCGGCCGTTCCACAAGACACCGTGCATGGACCCGTATTGTACATCACCAATTTCCGGAATGGTACAACACCTTTTATGAAACAAAAAGTTAGATAATACTTGAATGTTGCATAAACTAACGTGTTTTACTCTATATATGAAAAGCTATCTTGTTCCGTAAAATAGTCGTTTCATTTCATTTAGCCGGCCGCGGTGGCCGAGGGGATTGAGGCGCTCTAGTCACGGTCTGCACAGCCGCTACGATCGGGGGTTCGAATCCCCCCTCGGACATCGATATTTGTGCCGTTCTTAGTATTAGTTAGTTCATAAGTAGTTTGTAAGTTTAGGGACTGATGACCCCGTAGTTAAGTCCCATAAGCTATACAAACATTTGAACATTTCATTTATAGTGTTTACGTTTCCATTTTTCCCTTAATGGTAAACAACTTCTTCCTTCCGCTATAGTTCTCATTGTCTCTCTGAACTACCTTAGACATGGTATCAAAGCCATCGCTGATCAATGAAAAGTCGTTGAAGAATGACCTTTCAAATCTTCTTCCCATTGTGGAAAACCCTTTGTTGCGATACCAATGCAGAAAAGCTTTTGAATGAAATCAAGTACAAAATGTTCACATGTTTGTATAGCTTATGGGACTTAACTACGGGGTCATCAGTCCCTAAACTTACAAACTACTTATGAAATAGCTTGTACTAAGGACGGCACAAATATCCATGCCCCAGGGGGGATTCGAGCCCCCGACCGTAGTGGCCGTGCAGACCGTGACTGGAGCACCTCAGTCCCCTCGGCCACCGCAGCCGGCGAAATCTAGTACATCATATAATTAAACAAATATAGCTCCAATAAATCATATTACCAAAGCACTACAGTATAATAATAATAATAATAATAATAATAATAATAATTATTATTATTATTATTATTATTATTATTATTATTATTATTATTATTATTATTATTATTATATAGAATGCCTATGCTATTGAAAAGAATGAAATATTGCTGAAGACATACAAAATTCATAAATAAAATAAAAAATATTAGTACGACTTCCCACTTATATCGGAAACGAGAGTTAATTTATATAATAAAACTTGAAATAAATAAATAAATGTATAACATACACTAAACAGTTACTGCAGTCTAAGATATACCTTGGAATTCTGTTATAAACTCATGACTTCCGGAAAGATAACATCTTTGCAACAAACTTTTCATAGATTTCGTACATGGAAGACATGTACGTGAGATTGAGAAAGCTGATCCCATCAGTTTTTTGAAGATTATTGATTCTCTGTGGACGATAAAGACGGAATAATGCAGCAGTAAGATTACTGAGATGGGTTCAAATACGTGCACGCTCCGCAGCAAGGCGCCTTAGACTGTCGAGGAATCTGCAGCCTACACGGTCGCAGAACCGTCTGAGCCTCAGATTCAAAGGCTCAACTGTGTCCACAGTCGATCCTTTCGCGAAAAGCTATCAAACTACACGAATATATATATATATATATATATATATATATATATATATATATATATATATATTACACAAAAACCAGGAATGAACATAATAATTAAAACTCCAGAGCAGACAAAAAATAAAAACAGCTACGCGTAGAAAATACATTTGTGGATTCATTTCGATTCCGTTGATTACAGCGCCATCTGTGGCGAAACGGAATTTTTTAAAGACGAAACGTATGTAGTTTCTCCCATATAGTTATAATTTGTAATAAAAACCGGGGTTCCCACTGAAGATTTCATAGTTGCCCCTGCCATTCACGCAATGGGTTAGGCGAGGGGTAGGAGAGGAGTTTAGTATCATTGGATGTTCCCCTCCGATACAAATAAATTCGTATTGTACCATTTTTTGATCCCACGTGTAGTTTCCATGATATTTGAATGTCTCCAGTAAAATGAAATGTTCGTGTAACACTCTGTTGGGGGCACACTAGAAATTAGTCTTTCGTCGGAAAACTACTCTCCATTAAGGATGTCACGTTGTGTTCTTTTTGCTAGAATCGCTTCAAACCAGTAACATATTTAGTCTGGTATGTTTCTCACTCGTATTTTGTTCATTAGGTGACAGAGGGGAGCAGTATCGAACGCCTTCCGAAAGTCAAGATACACGGCATCATCAGTATCTACCGCCCTATGGATCTCGTAGATGAATAGCGCGAGCTGGAATTCACATGATCGTTGCTTTCGTAAATTTTGTTGATTTCTCTAGAGGAGTTACCCGGTCACCATAAATGTCATAATACTCGACAAAAAATATGTTCCATAATTCTGCAGCTTACCAACGTCATATGTACAGGTATTTAGTTTTGTGCATTTGATCGACAACCCTTACTGGAAATGAAAATTACCTGCCTTTTTTCCCAATCCTTTTACGCTTTGTTCCACTTGACACCTTCGATAAACGGCTTCTAGGAAGGCTAGTTGCTTCTCATACTTCGTGTAATATGAGATTAGTATCCCATCTGGTCCAGCGGACTTTCATCTATTTAGCAATTTCAATATTTCTATATCCCTCCTATATATTTTCATTGTCTGCTATGTCTTCAAAATGTTGTTTTAGTATCTGCCATTTCATCAAAATGTTCAAAAATTTATAAATCTAAAGGGCTAAACTGCTGAGTTCATCAGTTTCTTGACTAACAAACTATTTAAGCTAACTAATGCTAAGAGCACTATTTTAGTATTTCGGTCATTTGGGTGTCATCCTCTGCTACATCAGCAAATGAAAGATACTAATGTGATCACAGTGTTGTGTAGTGGCGAATTCAGGATTTTCATCGGAGGAGGAGGGGGTTTAGTGTCTTCATGCCCTAAACTGAACCGGATTTCTTTAAAAATGATGGATTCATGTTAATTAAGAAGACTTCTATATTTCTCCTTCTCTCTCTCTTTTTTTTTTTTTTTTTTTTTTTTTTTTTTTTTTTTTTTTTTTTTTCAATGCAGCCCCGAAAACCAGGTTCACCTATGACTTCGTAAGCATAAATTTCCTGTAAACAAATACCAACACGATGACTGCTCATCACCTGTAGCACACATACACGACTGCTATTCCGCTCTTGGAAGTAGGCCCTTTTAACGTATTGAGTCCGAGAAAGCACACATATGTGTAATTTCAGAATGCATTGTGAATGGTAATTAGATATGCACTGCTGAAAACAATTAGGGGATCACGTGAGAGATGATACACAATATTCATATGGTAATATATTTAATTCAGATACTTGTTACAACTGTTATCTGTGTGTGATGCAATATTATATTATGCTAGCCCAACTGTATACTTGAGATTTACGTGGCGTTTACTTAGAACGAGTTACCATGGGGCTACCATAATAATGAAAAATGTATTCTCCTTGCTCTCTAATACGATGTGTGATCACTTCGAACGGCCAATACAGTTGCAAACCTGCGTGATATGGACAGTATAAGGTTATCAATCATTTCTGGAAGGATATTTGGTCATTCTTCCATGAGTGCAATATGCATCTTTGTAAATGTTGTGTGAGGTGCTGGTCTGGCTACAGTGAATCTGTCAAGTGAATCACAGACATGCTCAATCTGGTTTAAGACCAGTGAACAACCTCGCCAATCCATTTGTTCCATTTCCGCAGCTTCAAACATGTTGTCCACAGAGTAGATCTGTGGAGCGAGGGTTATCGTCCATCTCGTACACAAAATAGGTCGAAGGATCTCGTGTCTATACCTTTGACCAGTCGAAGCGCCATTCAGATCGACTCCTGCCCACGCTATCGTTTTCTACCATGATATGGCGTTGATTCCTCATCATAATCAGAATTGTTCCGACTTCTCCAGATGAGGGAATGACGAGTGTCTGGCTGAACACAAACTCTCGACTCATGTGTGACCAGAACCCGGCGCCATTCGTTACGACTCTAATCCTGATGTTCCTCCGCCCAGTTTCTTCGGGTTAAACGGTGTCGTGGTTTTAATAGGAAACACCCCATAGGTCTCCGTGGGTAGAAACTGTGGTGTCGCACAAGTACAAAGTGCGCGCCACTTACTTTCGCCGCGCGCCGCCATGCACGCTTGGCGCGGCGTTCTTACATCAGCCACGAGCGCCCTCTGCTACAACTCCGCTCGTGGCCACCTCTGAACGACATCGTTCACTTGGGACTGAGATAGGAAACAGTCAACACTTCGGAATCAGATAGGCACCAGTGAAGACTTGGCTTTCGGATAGGCACTAGGCAGGCCTCTAGCTCAACTATGTATCAGCATTCTGCAGTTCTGAGATATGTAAAAGTATTGTATACATTCTGTGCAATATATATCTCGTTCTAATTTACTCTAGTGTTTCTAGTTTCTGCTGTCCCACTGGCTGCTCCCCTCCGTACCTGCAGAAGCGTGCTACCTTTATTCCTGTGTCGGTCTTCCTACTCGGCCACCGACACCTACGACGGATACGAGACACAAAAGTGGCGACGAGGCTGGGACACAAAAGAAACCACATTCCCAAAGGCGATTTCGGACTGTTTGTTTTCATATTGCGCGTCCTGTTGTTGCCTGAAGGATATTTTGCACCTGAGTTGCATTCAGCCTCCTGTCTAAGGGCCGTTCAAATGTTTTCAAACTTAACTAATTCCGTTATCAGTCCCTAGGCTTACAAACTAGTTAAACCAACTTATGCTAAGGACAAAACACACACCCATGCCCGAGAGAGTACCCGAACCTCCGACAGCGAGCAACCGTGCCATCCGCAGCAATGCCGTAGAGTGCTCAGCCACTACACCTCGACAACGGGCTGTTAACCAAAAATAATGGTCATGTCTTGCAGATATTACTCGTGGTCGACCTTGGACTTGCCTTCATTTAACGGTTGCTGTTGTATCAAATCGCGTCCAAGCTCTGGAAATTATAGTTTGGGACACTCCAATAGCTGCAAACACCTTCTGTGTCTGTCCCGCTTCCAAACTTCCTATCGCTTTCCATGCCATAGCTTCGGATAAGTCATATTGCTTTTTGCATTGTGCTACCTACTCACAACACTATCTGAACCCAACTGCTTTTATAATATGGTAAACGAAAGTCAACTCCAACCCCCTTCGCAGTAACTTTCTGTTATTACCACCATATCGGTTGCTATAATGTTGTTGTCACCACTCCGTAGAACCGACAGAAAGACGTGGAACCATTTTAGTTCATTCTCCCTCTGACAACACTTCATAACCAAGATACCTCGAATGATCTCCTGACTGTTTTGACCAGCGTACTGCTTACCCTATCTTCTCCCATTATATGAAATTAAATTCAGTTTATTGCAGCATAAAAGCTGGGAGTTAGCTGCAGTCAGAAACAGGATGAAATGATGGCTATAGATTTGTACCGATGAATGTCAGATTAGTAGGGTGCTAATAATTTATGAAACCTATTTATCCTTAGTTATACCGTCATACAAAGGAAATCAGCCTTTGTGATTGGACAGCGTGATAGAACTCTCCTTCGCCCTTCCTACCTCTTTTTAAAGAAACGGTTAAAAAGAAGAAAGTGTAGTCCTGGGTATTGTAAAAATTAATACTGTTTCAAATGAGGTTGTCAATGCGTGATCAGACACAATCGTACAAAAAGTGTACAAACAGCTTCAAAACGAAGGGCAAAGTAAGAGGAAAAGCGGACGCACGAAATATACGTTCAAATTTAATAAACGAGTTTATTAGTAACAGATAAAACATACGAGTACATTCCTTAAAAATTACACTGTCCTAATTTTTTTTTTTTTTATTTCTGATAAAAACATTGTAATCCTAGTTGTACTTTGAGTGCTGAATTGAAAACTGTTTTTGGTTTCTCTGTCAGGGATAGTTTATGAGTAATCGCGATTTTATTTCTCTTTTCAGTTTCTGATATATTGCAGCAAATGTGAGGCGAAATTCGATAAACAAATGCACGTCTTTATGATGTTATAAGTACATCATATTAATGGAGGGTGAGATCTAACATATTACACAGTAATCTTTGTGTATACTTTCTCACGCATTTATTTGACATGATTACAGAAAATTGACAAACAAAATGAGCCACTGTATTGTAATACACATAACATTTTTCTCTTGTATCGTGAGTCTTTTTTTTCTCGAATGATATTCCAGCAATAATCTGCTAACATAGAAGGTACCCCACTTGCCTTTGTAGTACCTTTCTATGGTAGAAATATCTTTATGGAATCTTTCGCCGTGTTCATCCGATACGTCACTACAACTCTCTGTGAAGTAGAGTACATCAAATATACCTTCAAAGTCATATTGCACCCCAAATCTTGATATGCTGTGATCATGTCCTCCACCATTACTTTGTAGTTAGTAGCTCTTCTTCTTCCGAGGAATTTTACCGACATCATCTTGAAACAGTCCCATGCTGTCTATCCTTTGTCAGTTAAACATGCTTCAAAATTTGCATCTTTCTGCAGCTCCCTGATTTGTGGACCCAAAAATACATCTTCCTTTATTTATGAAGCTGTAGGAGTAGCATATATTCAGGAGCTACCAGACTTTCGCATTGTACATTCTTTACGCCAACTTTCTATCTCCGCTTATGCCATTTCTTTTTCACATATTGCGAATTTCAGTCTTGACTATCCCACTCGCAAAGAAAACAGGCATAGTTTGTGCAGCCTTGTTGCATTCCCAGTTCCATAGCAATTACCATGAAATATACTCTTTTAATACTAAACCAAGCAACTGCGCCTTTTGTTTACTTAGTCCTAGACCACGTACTAAATCATTTAAATCTGCCTGTGTTAACGAATGTGGCGATGACTCACTTGTGCAGTGATATAAAGTATCATCATCTCAGATTTTTTCAGTATTACTTATTTCACTCTGGCTCGGAATTTGACCTCGAGCTCATGAAGGTACTGGAAGGTTGTAGAATGCTGCACCGGACTTCTCGCTGAAGAGAGATCGGGGTAAATAATGTGCCTCTTCAATTTTTTTGTTCGTAAAACACTGAATTTTTGTTAGAAGAAATGACAATCAGTAACATGGTTCTTGGGCTCTTTCTACACCATGGGCACAGCAAACAACGCCACATTCTCTTTAGCTTTTGATATTGGAGAGCGCGAATGTGAAAGTGATTTGGAATGTGATAACGTGCCCTTAGGTGAGAACATTGTTCTCGCCCACTGAGTTTTATCCATTTCATCGAAATCCCCCATTTGCACTTTGAGGACTAATATAAACAATTTCATGTGTATGTTACTGCTGTATGTGTGTGTTTTGCGCTATTATATGTACTTTAAGCAGAGGGTTTTTGGCACTGTTGATTGAATATGTGATGATACACTGACGCCATTCAATTATGTATCTTTTCCTTCCTATAGTATTGATATCTCTTTACTTTGCTTTTCTCTGTTAAAATGTTGCACGAGTTACAACGCAACGTTTTGCATGGAAATGACGCACACCACCGTCCTCTTTCTCATTGCCTGTAATTTCAATCATGGTTTCGTGTGGTCATGTTGACTTAAAAAGACATTACTAGACATAAACACTGGTAACGAATAACAGAATGGAGGCACTGTATACACTTGTACTTATTATGGTGGTCACAACGAGTTATAAGACAATGAATAAGACGCACTGCAGAGCACCGTTGACGATACGCACGTTAATACCTTTGCACTGTGGGCCCCGTAAGTGTGGGAGGGGAGGGTAAGAGGAGAAGGAGATGATTAAGGGCACCAAAAGGCAGGAATGTTAGGGAGACCAAGTGGGGAAAGGGAAAGAGAGAGGGTGAGGTACAGGGGGCGTCGGATCAATGGGGAGGGGAGTGGGAAGGGGAGGATTGGTAGGAGGTGGTAGATATTGGGACAGAGGGCGTCATCCGAAACCGGGAGGTGGCGAAAGTGACTCTGGGAGAGGATGTAAAGAGCGTGGAGGTGGAGGGAGGAATACAGTGGTGTAGGCGTGGCAGAGGCCTAGAACTGGTAAGTATGAGGTACACTGGGGGTTACAGGTATCTATTTTAAGAGAGTTGTACAGGATACCGATATATTCAAGGATACGGTGAGGCGGATGGTGTGGCGTTTGAGGATTTGAAGGGTGGGAGGAGCGGAAATCCAGCTGGGGTGGAAGCTGCTTAGGACGGGACACATAATGTAATGGTAGGTGTGTAGTATGGTGGAGAGATTTAGTCGCCAGATCCAGATGGACAGGGGTAGGGATAGGGCTTCTTGGTAGACCATGCGGAGGTGGGGCGTCCATGAGAGGGGTCGATCGAGGGTGAGGCTGAGGTACTTGAGGGTGGGAAGTATGGCGTATAGGATGATCATGGAGGGCAAGGTAGAACTCATGGATGTGGAAGGAGGGGATAGTTCGACATATGATAATTGTACAGGAATTATCTAGATTTGCGATGGGATAGGGGATTTCTTGTCAGAGAGGACACAGTTCGTAGTAATCGATGGTAAGGCATCGACTAAAACAGAGGTGATATCGGACGTTCCACAGGGTAGTGTTATTGGTCCTCTGCTATTCCTTATTTACATAAACGATTTAGGGGAAAATCTAAGTAGCTCTCTTAGGTTGTTTGCAGATGTCGCCGTCATTTACCGTATAGTAAAATCATCTGAAGATCAAAACGAACTGCAGAACGATCTGAATAAGATATCAGTATGGTGTAAAAATTGGCAATTGACTCTAAATAATGAGAAGTGTGAAGTCCTCCACATGAGTACGAAAAGAAATCCGTTAAACTTCGTTTACAACATAAATCAATCAAATGTGAAGGCCGTAAACTCCACAAAATACCTAGGAATTACTATTACTTCAGACTTAAACTGGAAAGAACACGTAGATAATATCGTGGGAAAGGCGAACCAGAGACTGCGTTTTATTGGCAGAACCCTTAAAAGATGCAACAGAACTACAAAAGAAACTGCATACACTACGCTTGTTCGTCCTTTTTTGGAGTATTGCTGCCCAG